>OZ026497.1:10240111-11450111 GCA_964019985.1 Aurelia sp. 4 Dawson et al 2005
AACTTGCATCCACGAAGATTTGATGGAATATAAATGTTTGGTTAGAGTGAATACAAGAACTCCTGTCGTCAGTCTACTTCTTTGACCGCATCCTTGTTGTTCTTTCTCGCGTTGCGACATTCATGCCTGGTACATGGTATCAGGTTCACTTACCCATTCACTTTTAAAGCGACTTGCTTCCATGAAATGCTTGGCAAAACATGATTAAGATGATCAAAGAATAAGAAGCAAAAGCAGACGTCAAAATTACCAGTTCAAGAAGCCATCTCTCTTCAAACAAAATATAAAATTCAAGTTTACATACAGTGGGATATGTTCTGACTTTGGCACTTGCTGGTAAATACGTAGATAGCCATTGCAATGTGACATCAATAGTACCACGAGTTTCACCAGTTTGCTATGGAGGTGAAATCAGGTGATTAATTTAGCATACCGGGTGACCCAGAAAAAATTTCCCATTTTAGAAAATTCGAAGCACCAGCAATACTTTACATATCTGAATGATTCAACTTCTGGTTAGAAGCCGAAAGACTGAAGTATTTTTGAGATTTTTCTCGCCATCTTGTCAGCACTTGACGGCGAAGAATAGGTAAAATCAACTTGATAAAAAGTTCATGGTTGCAAAATGACTGAAAACGGGCCTGAAGCATAGATCAAATTTTAAGGATTCTCGTTACACAGAGCAATACGCAATGGGGCTTTCATCTCTCTCAGGAACTATAAGACAACAATTTTCAAACAAATACCCAAGGTTTTCAGCACCATGGCAATAAGAGTAAAGTGGACATCTCTCACCCATGAACAATTGCATTTTCTTTACTGATCTGCGTGAAGGGTTCTTTATGATCTGATCAATGTTTTAGGCCCATTCCCCTCAGTCATTCTGTATCCAAGAAATTTTTATATCGTTGAATTCATCAATATTTCTAGTGCTTGTGAGACAGCGAAAAAATCACAAAAATATTTCTGAATGAATCTTGGTTTTTAACTAGAAATTGAATCATTCAAATATGTGAAGTACTTTTGATGCATGAATTTTTAAAAGTGGGAACTGTCTGGTTCACCTGGTGTATGAAAATAAAGCTATATTAAACACATTGATGTTTGGTTTTGAATTATTATATCGGTGAGTAAAAAATCGCGGCATTTGAATACGGCTACTGCTTCCTGAATATATAAGTAACGATAATTTGCAATATTCGATTAAATCAATTTAGTCAATTATATTCAGAACTTTGCCTGCGTTCAGATTTTACAAGAGATTTTCGAAAACAACGTCCCTTCGAGAAACCTTAAAAAATGTACTAAATCAAAAGCACGTTCCTATGATATCTTTACCTTACAGCAATGACAGGACCTTCTATGGCACGCGCTATCCTTTTGAGATGATAAAAAAGGTCTCCCCCCTACTATGAATAACTTATTCATAGGGATTTCATTTTCCAAAAAGAGGACAAAATACATGAATGCATGTGTCATTGGCTCGGGGGGCTACCTTAGTACTTTTCATAGTGCGGGGACGTGCCAGTTTTAGGGGTATTTTTTTCAAACCGTTACGAAATTAAGGGTATCATTTTCACAGCTTTTAGACATTTAACAGAATTATGGGTGTCCTATTCAGGGAATTTTTTATAGTTTCCAGAATTATGGCCCAGATTTTCATTCGATTTGCGGAACTATGCCCTAAAATCCACCAGAATTTACGGAATTATGGGTACCAATTTTTCGAGGAAAATGGCACGTCCCCGTCAGATGATAGGTTGAGATACCCCCCCCCCCCGAGTATGAAGGAAAAAATAGGTAAATTTTTCTCGTCGTTTTCACTAGTTTTTTCAAGATTTCGAAAAGGGCTCTCTGCAGAAAATCTCCCATATCGATGGAAAGGAATGGTGGATGGAAGCTAAATAAATTACTGAACTTAATTAGACATATTACAAATAAACAACACAGTTTTCAATATCACTGCTTTGATATTCAGGAAACAGCATTTTTCAAAGCTCCAGGTATTTTTATTGACTTATCCGGTATCTACACAGCATAATAAGGATTAGTTCAAACGGTTTCATGGCACACCCTGTTCAAAAAGTTATAGGATACTCTAAATTGAATGTACAGTAAATCCCCGCACATACGAACCTTCCAAAATAAGAACCTAGAGGCTGTTTTTCCTAAATTATGTACCTTGCAATTAAGAACCTGTTTCAGTCTGATGAAACATAGGTTCTTATTGCAGAGGTTGCAAAGTTGATATTTGATTGCTGTCATCAAGGTCATTGTGATCCCAGTTGGGTTTGAAAGATTTATTCTCCTCCCCAATTACTTATTATGTCCATAAGAACGCTTCTAAAACAAATAATAGGGCTGAACATATTTGTGACACTCTCAAGGGAACAACACGAGGTACCATTCAAATAAGAACCTTGATACCTTGAAATTAATGTTAGTATCTTTGAAATAAGAATCAATTTCAGCCTGGCTCCCAAAAAAGTTGGTTCTTATTCGCGAGGATTTACTGTACCTTGAACGCCTGACAAAAACATACAAGTAAAGACCTGTCAAATCAACGGCAGACAATAGGAGATAATCACCAAGCTCGTAAAGTTTGCAGTGTTACTCGTAGATGTTCAAATGTTACACACAAAATGGTGTCCCCGCGAACATGATTCAACAATGTTGCATCTTTCTATGAGAAGCACGTAGCTTTACATGGAATTTCGCATAGGACTTTGTTAAGTCAGCTCTGGTATCGTGTAATTCTCTAGCATGAGGTAGTCTTGACAAAATATGAAAAAGGCAATTGAGAGCTTCATCAAAAGGCCCAATTCAAACATCATTAGAATAAGACTCATTAGCACTGAAGTTTATATTCATAGTCTGTTGATCTCTAGGCAACTAAAACGTCAAAGATCTGACCACGCCTAGGCTGTAACTCAGCAAACTTTTCAAGGTCATAGTAGCTATCATGCTTGAAAAGAAGCGAAATGTGATTCCAAAGTGATGTTAAATCTACGATTAGAATCAACTAGAAAAAGCCAGTGCGTAATAGATCACTCAATAATTACGATGAAAGGAACTGAATAGAGCGCAGCCACTTCCAACTTTATTAGGTATTTTGAAACCATTACTTTGAAGCGCAGGACTTTGTCTGGGTGCCATAGCATCACATAGCCCTCAAGTTAAAGAAAGACTTCAGCTGAGAACTTCCCTCTATTCTGTGTTACTTTACGAACATAAATATGAATTTCCAAGCATTTAAACTTCCAATGACGTTTCAAACTATCAGCTTGAAAGGAAGTTCAGTATGTGACCAAGCACTTACTTGCAGCAGTTGAAACGTTCCTTTGATTGGCTTATCTTGTGATAACGTGACCAATGGGATCTTTGCAATTCCTATGTACGCCGTTGGTTCAGCCTCATTATCATCAAACACGTAAATATCGATTGCCTAAAAAGATAGGGTAAAACTTGCAGGTAAAACTTAACTCAAGATGTATTTAACTATTGCATAGTCTGCATAGGATGGTCCGTTGATAAGATAAACTTACCATTCTAAGCTTTGGTAAGCTATTTTTATATTTAGGGACACCTTTTCAACTTGCAAACGCCCATCCCTTTTCTTCCTTCCATCACATGCAAATGAAGTGAAGCTGTGCAATTGCTGTGGTGAAATCCGGAGTTTTATAGAAATCATACAGTACTAAGACTTACTGTTGTCTTGAGATAACTATCGAGTTCTTCACTCATGGGTACTGGGAAAACTTGAACATCGTTGAACTCTGGCGACGAGGAATGAGTGATAATTTCAGTGTCATGATCGGCGAAGTCAAAAAACTTGTAAACAGCGTAGGCACTTGGTTGTTTTTCTGAAATGAAACACAAAATGTAATGGTTAAATAATTCTGACGAAATCTAAAATAAGAACAGATTTGAAAGGTAACACAAGATGCTATCGAACTTGTTGTAATTACTGTCGTACATTGTGTGAAAAGTAAAATAGACGATTCCGCAAAAGATGGCGAATCATTTCACGCAATGCATGATAGGAATGCAATGATAGCAACACGCAGCTACCAATATTTACAGCAGCAGCATAAAATCTTGACCGCAGCTAAGATGGACTTAGGCTGTCGCAACTCTATCGTGAAATCTACGTTCTTGTACGCTTTAGCTCGCAGTTGTCTAGATATTCTTTTTTCGTTAATAAGCTGTTCAGATTCAGTTTAGTGTTCCTACAATATCAAAATGTAGTGACCGGATGTTTTCGTCGTTTCGTCAAGATTTTCCAGAAGATCTTTCACTTTGTTTACTTCGAGAGGCTTTGATCAAGAGGCCCTGAATTAATAGTTCCAAAGATATTCCAAAAAAGAATGAAATATTGGCTGCGGTCACACCAGAATCTCATCCCGTTAGAATCTGAATTGTTTCACTTTCTTGAAAATTATCTGTAATGTCAGAAAGTACGGCGTTATTACGATACGAAGATACCCGGTCACAGTGTGTCCGTCACATCATTTGGAAAGCCGTCGGTGTTGTGACTAACTATTTTGGCACGAAAGTAATTGTCACGTGATTTCCTTGGTAAGATGATCAACGAATGCTAACTCTACTATTTTCAGAATTTGCATTCTTTCGATAAGATTTTGCAGACTTCAGATGCTCAAAAGAATACGCCCCTATAGAGGGTAGATATCACGATAAAGTTGCGATGGCCTAAGTCAATCGTTGTTGCGGTCAAGATTTTATGCTGCGATTGTAAATATTGGTAACTATGCGTTGCTAGGGGGCATATTCCTATCATGTATTGCGTGAAATGAGATCCGCCATCTTTAGTGGAATCGTCTGTCGATCCATATCATACTCCTTTGTTATATTCTCCAGGCGTATTCCAATTTGAAAATTCAACACGATCACAATTCTTTCACCGTTGTAGCAATAACAAAACCATTACTCAATACCGGTCCCACCGCATTCAGAATATAACGGGCGGGAGGTGGAAAGAAACCTCCAACGTAGAAAATCCCGAAAACTTTTCTGAGCGAGAAATTATGATGAAATTTATGTGGCACTAAATACACCATGAAATGCAACTTCTGAATAAATAGCAGTTCACTATCAGCTGCCTTTATAAAGACGTGAGATTCTAAAGAACGGATGGGGGAAAACTACTCATGACATTATCAATAATAATCAAACGACTTGATCAAATGAAGTGTCCAGCATAAGAAATTTTCCCTGCTGCTGCATCTCTCCACCTCTGCTTGCATCACCTTTTTGAAATAATAACTACTTTACATGATACTGCTACAGAATGAAAGGCATTGAAAAATAAGGAGACCGCATGCCGAAATTAAGAAAGCTTTCATGCATCTTTGTCGTTCATCTTTATATCTTTCATCTTTTCATCTTTATGTTGGGTTTCTTAATATTGGGTATCTTCATAAATTTCTACAATATCACAGCGATTAATTTTAAGTCCCTCTCGTTGCCAAAGAAAATTAAATAAAAAATTAATTTGCACGGAGATTATTCAGTAAACACAAAATATGTCGATGGCTTTTGTCGATACTTGGTGATTTTGCAGCAGTGATTTTCACGACAATCTTTCTTCAGAAGCTGTGAATTTTAATTGACTTGGCTTCATGGTCTAACTGCAGAGCGCAGGAGACCTTGATCAACGGAATTTAAGAAAGAATTCGATTCTAAACGTGTGAAACTTTCACAAGAATTTTACCACATCAATCAAAAACGAAACAAGAACATATTTAATGGCCTTTTCAAGCGACTAACGTCCAAAAGCTTTAACAAGGTTAGAAAATTGACTTCAACAAAATTTAGGATATTTTGGTAAATGCTCTTGCAGGAGAGAACTTCTCTTTGATTATGAAGTTGATAAGGATACTTTTGTTACATTCCATAATTAGCATTGTTTCGCTAAATTCCAATTGTTCACGCCTCTAGAGAGCAAACCCCCGGGGGAGGTATTCAGTATACTTGTCCGATGGGGATGTGCCGTTTTTCGCGGTATGATCTTCATTCATTTTTATAGAACGGGGTATCAAAAGAACACGATTCATGCTTAGGATCTATCTTCCAAAGAATCAACAAGTTCATTTCAGACATAAACTTGGAACTTGGCTATAGCCTGTTCCCTGTGAGACAGTGGCTAATATGCTAACCAGCAAAGCCTACACCATCTTATAGCTTAAATCGTAAAACTGAATACAATTGAACCCAATTTCGTAGAAAGAGAAATGAAGGAAAAAGAAAGAGCCACAAATTAGAAGAGGAAAGGAAAGTGTAAGAAGATAGCATGAAAAAGAAGCAAAACTTGTAAATATGAAGAGGAATGGGAGGAACAAAAGAAGTGAACAATAAAACAAAAAGGAAAGCAATATTTGGATTGTGCTCCTTTCATTTACGGT
Source organism: Aurelia sp. 4 Dawson et al 2005 (assembly GCA_964019985.1). NCBI lineage: Eukaryota > Metazoa > Cnidaria > Scyphozoa > Semaeostomeae > Ulmaridae > Aurelia > Aurelia sp. 4 Dawson et al 2005. The sequence continues at coordinate 10,246,534 of OZ026497.1, forward strand.
TGTTTGAGCCATCAAAACGATTCATAGAAATGCTAGTTCCTAGCGGATTATCGCCTACGCTGTTCACAACATTGCAAGTCATATCAACAAATTAGTTGTGGTGACAAATTGCCTATGGAAATCTAAATTATGAAATTTGTAAGAAGTTGAGTGAAATAACATGTAAAGCAATAACTTGTTAGCTTCCTGAAACCTGACCATAATAGAAGATGATTTCACGAGGCTCAAACATGCCTAAAAATACTGAAATATTTGTCGTGCAATATATCTGTCGGTCAACTGAAATCTGGCACAAGAGAAGATGAAAAAGTAATGGATGGAAGAATTCTAATATCGTGTAGCTTCACAGCAATTTTTCAACCACTGAAAAGGACATAGCAAGGAAGCATTATTTCAAACATAGACTGAATTCATACATACTGGACGTTGACTTAAGTTTATGGCAACGATCAATCGTTATTTTGAGTTCATTAATTCCTGAGTTGACTTGTGACGATTTCTCTTCATTTACGCCACTCAAAGCATTGGAAGTCATGTATCCCAAAGCCTTTGATCGCTCCTGTTTGGATGAAAAAAGAAAAATTACCATGATAGTTGAAATTCAATCATTGATGTTAACTGTAATAGTTGCAAGGTTGCAATGCATTTTCATGCTCTTTGCATTATCATTTTGTAATGTAATTTGTTCGTTAGTTAGTATTTTTTAAATTTTAGATGATTATATATATAAAAAGAATTCAATCCACTTATTTGTTTAGCCAATCCTAGGATTCCCTAGTGTATTCTGACAGTTACAATATTGTGTTTTGTTGAGAATGCTTATCACCCTTAATCCTACTTGATCCAAAAAAACTGGTCGATTCTATTAGAAGCACATAATAACTCCACAACCAAAAACTCCTTCGTAAAGTATCTTGCTTGGTGAAGAGCCCCCTATTGTTGATTCACTTCTTTAGTAGTAATTACGAATATTTTCATGTTATGAGGGTCGCAGGTGTATCGCTTGTATGAGGTATCGTGGCGTGTGAGTCATACAGTCAATTTGCCTAAAACTGTAACTCCTCAGATTCTTTGACAAGGGCCTGGATGTGATTTTGTCAAAGCCAATTTGATACATAGGTAAAATCTTACCATACGATTCCCCTGGGTAGTTCTTTGGGTGCGGCTTTTGCGGGTGGATGGTACATCTTTCCTAATTCATTCGGTAGTTTTTTGTTTCGTTCCGTGCAATGACCCTAGATTTGCCATAGTCCACTGCTCCCCGAGGTATCATCCTTGCGTTGTCTCGTAGAGTAATTCTCAAGTAGCGTAATAAGTCACTTGTCTTGAAAAATCTTTCACTGAATGTGAAAGAACGAGAAAAGTAATCCCATAGACCTACCGGGGAAGTCTTTTACGTGTAGGGTCGGACCAATTTTATTACAGGAAAATCCAAAGATTATATCCAAGTTTGTTTTTAACTCCTATAAACCCAACCTATCAGAAGTAGGCATTAATCAAAACACATTGAAAAACAGAACTTGAAATGAATTTAAAGTTTAGTTTTGAGGTCAGTAAAGGAGTTTTGTGCCTTTAGAAGTCTAGAAGCAAAATTCAATAAGAGCACCAGCAGATAGTCTATCATAGAAAGTTAACAAGAAGAAATAGCAGAGGTCATCGCAGGTATATCAACTGCTTTCGCATGATTCTGTTATCATTGCTTAGACTCGCCCAAGTCTCTTTTAGGTTTTCTAGTCTGTGGGGCGAAGCAATACAAGCATTAAGTGCTTACGGATTCGATGAAAGCATCATATAAGATGAATAACATTCCCTGACTACGTGTCCTACATAGGACAGTGGACTGTACCATAAAATCATCATATTCAGCATAAGATTATCACATCCGGAACGAAATCCACTTATACCGGGTGTCTCAAAAAAGTACCCATTTTGACTGGAAATAGGAACGAAACGATAAGACATTATTACTCTCCGAGTGGACAGCTAAATCCGTCAATCTTCAACGTAGGTTCACATACCTTGGATTTAAAAATCGTCCACCAAACATCGGAGAAACAAGCTCGTAAAGTCAAAACTTACAGTGCACCGAAACAAGGGGTTTGGAAAAACGCCTAGCAATGATTTGTATCATGGATATTTTCCAAAGCAACTGTAAATTTCAACTTTCAGTCCTTCGCTTTTGAAAAGAATAAAAGACTCGTGGACATCGCCATGATTAAACAAATATAATAAGAATGTGATAAGAATGATAAAGTCATGCCACATCTCCCAAAATGAGCATGCATGTGCTCCTTTCCTTCTTCTTTTACATCTGGGATGGAATCCAATGCAAGGATTGATTCCTCAAAGGATTAATTATCTCCAGAACAATTGGACCATAGAAAAGCTAAAGGTCAAAGTTGGAATTCTTTGCAAAATAACTATGATATCAAATCAGGGCGAGGCCCTTTTACAAAACCTTCTAGATTCGGTACGTGCACTGTAAACTTGGACTTTGCAAGCTTGTATCTCCCGTGCTTGACAGACGATTTTTAAATTTAAGGTACGTGAATCTAAGTCGAAGATTGATAAATCTAGCTGTTCACTCGGAGAGTAATAATATCTTATCGTTTCGTTCCTATTTCCAGTCAAAATGGGGTACTTTTTGTCGAGACACCAGGTATATGAAGATCAGCCTTTTTTGTTACCGTTTTGTTGCAAATCATTCGTTGGGTTATAAAGCATAACAACGCTCCTATTATTAGTGCAGCAAATTATTATTATGAAAGTGAAATTGAAATAGTTCATGTAGTACCAATACTAGACCGATACACTTCAATATGATATTGAGGCTGCTTGTATTTTCAGCCAGACATTGACAAATAAAATATTGTTTCAAAACCTTTTATAAGCTCTTCATAACTTATTGACTCAGTCTATAAAATTCTCGTAGGGTCTATAGATTACTTATGTCAAGATAAAGCCTAATTTTAGCAATTTAAATGAAAATTATTTGAATGTGGAGACATTTACGTAAAGAAAAGAGGTGATAGAGAGGCATGTGTGATGAAGAATAGAGCTATCGGCAAAAGACAACACAGTGAATAGCGAATGAAATGAGGATAGATTTACTGCGATAGAGAACGGAGAACAAGTGTGATGCATTAGGGATGTAAATGTGATACAGACAACAGGTACCCGCAAAAATGATAGAATAAACAACGGATAAGAATAGATGTAGGTGGCCAAAATCGTGTAGCAACCAACAATCATATATTCCCTTATAACACTGAACACTTATAATCATGACTGGAAGGAGAAACTTTTGGTACCAACCAATCCACTAGCGTAAGAACAGAAACTGCAAATCAAGAAAGGTGTTATGCTGGCAGGTTACATCAATCAAAACTTTTCGATTAACGCTATCAGTAGACTATTAACTACAAACAATACTAAGTAACAAACTTGCAGAGAGCATGCTCTGGAATTGAAATGACTTCCATCACGTCAAACATTTTCTGTGTAGCAACAAAAGTTTTTCAATAATTGTGTATACCCGCATTGTCCACATACACAAGGACCATGTACCGGGTGTAAGACCAAAAAGAGGATCTGAAACAATCAGAGCAAGTTTTTCAATGAATCCAGTGCTCAATAAGTATCAAAACTGTCAATAGAAGAATGAAACGAAACTGAAGCGTCAACAACGACATCAAGTTCAAAGACAACCTTCTACAACCAAAGTGAAAACGACAAAAGATTTCATATACAAGAAGAATTTTTGCCTGAAAAGATCACGCTTGATATTATTGTCTTCCAACTAGCCATATATCAAACTTTCAATACGAAGGAGACGAACGGCAAGCGTCAAAAACAACAACAACCTCACACGACAAGCTTCTATCATCAAAGTGGAAACGACAAAACATTTTAAATCAAACAAATGTCCTTTTTCTGAAAGGGTCGCGTTTCCAATCGTTGTCTTCCAGCGAGCCACATATCCAAACTTTAAACATACGAATAGATCAATAATGAATCGCTAATAACAACAATCTTGCACAAAAACGTTATATAACAAAAGTGGAAATAACATGAGATTTTGCATACGCAAAAGATTCTTTGATTGCAAGGGTCGCGTTTGAAATCTTTGTGTTCCTACCAGCCACATATTACACCTGCCAATGTACGAAGGAATCAGAACTGAAGCACGACCATCAACAACAGAATCGCAAACAACCTCGCATTAGCAAAGTGGAGACAGCATAAGAAATAATATGAAAAATAATTCTTTGCTTTATCACATAACGATTGATGTCGTTGTCTTGCAAATAAACTCAAAACACAAATGAAGGCGTAAAAGGTGTTGAAATCAGGATCCAACCAAGAACGAATTTTATCAAACGAGTATGTTCTAGGTTACAAATGAATTCTAAGAACTATAAGTAATTAGAAATCTATCTAAACGTACATTTCAGTCACTCGTTAATGACTCACCCTGTTAATAAAAGGCTTCAGCCAGAGTAGCAATGTCAAAGGAACTTGCCCCCTTTACCTATCTCACTTTTATTCACATCTTGATAATAGCGAAAGTGCAGTCAGAAATAGATTCATGGCAAGCAGTACACAGGGGTGGTACTTCAGCAGCTATTGAAGTAAATAGCAAAGCATTATATTCAGTAAGCACTACAAAAAGTCTTAGTCTCATGTCTGATGACTCAGGATTTCACGCAGTGGATCTAGCAAATGTCAAAGATGTGGGGGTTAACGATGATTACGATATCTGGATGGTAAGTTCAAATGGCGACATTTTCTATCGAAATGGAGTGAAACCCAGTTATCTGAAAGGTGATAACTGGAGGCAAGCCCCTGGCGCACTTGATGGAATCACTACTGGCCGATATGGCCTTGTACTTGGACACACCTCAAGTGGAAAAGTATATTCTAGGACAGGAATTAGTGCAAATAATCACTTCGGAATTGATTGGAAGCTCCACCCGCTTACAGCAATTGTAGCCGAATCTTGTGGAAAACTGGCCTGCTTCAGTATAAATGACAAACATGCACTCTTCACAACTGGCAAAGTGGATAACACTAACTCCTTAAAAAAGCAAAGCGCTTGGATTCAACTATCTGACAATGTTTTTGATGTATCGGCATATGGAGAAAAGACATTGTGGAAACTAACAACGAATAAGGAAGTCTGGGAAGCAGTTGAAATAAGTAATGACTTTAAGGAAATCCAATGGACACAGCGTGGACGTTCACCACATTTGCTTAAAGGAATAGCAGCAACAGATAAGATAGCATTTGCCATTGGCAGTGACGATGGAATATACGTGTTAACAGGCTGCCCAATCTTTGATTTTGAAGACAATGATATTTCTCATTGGAATCAAACAGGGACAGCATTCGCAGTACAGCCAGTCGTGAGCTTTTCACACTATACTGTTGCAGGTAAACCTGGAAAGGTCGGGCACCGGCTCATCGATACTGTTTCTAGCCGTAAAGATTACAATATGCCTGAAAATTCCGACCACTATGCAGGAGGTGCCCCAGTTGGCACGCTGACATCTCCCTATTTTCAAATTCAAACAAAAATGTTACATTTCACAATTGGTGGAGGCTCTCATCCATACAATTATGTCTCTTTGGTGATCGATGATATCGAGAAATTCAACAGTTCAGGCATTAGTGCACCGTATCACGGCGCAAAGGAGAATATGGCAACAGGCCGCTTTTGGTGGGATGTCACAATGTACAAAGGAATGTGTGCAAAAATAAGAATCTATGATCAATCAAGTACTTTCTGGGGTTTTACTATGTTTGATGATCTACGAGCATCACCTCCATGCCTCGATGGTATGAATGTAGCTTTGCACAATATAAATCACAATAATACAGTTGTTGTTGGGGAAGTCATAAAATTTTCATTGAAGCTGCAAGGCTTTTACACATCAAAGATGCGACCGCTACATATCACAATTTCATTTCCTCTCCTCAACAAAAATCCATTGGCCTATGTTGAAAAAGTCAGTTTATCAACTCGTTGCCATTCTAACGTATCCTTGATCAGAAATTCGACGTTTTCTGATTCAGGACATAAGCATAAGCTCAAAATAGCTTTAGTTAATCTGTTTTCTGATGGAGAACTTCAAATCGAAGCACGAGCTTATGACCATGAGGACTTAAAAGCAATTCATCATGAAACAATTATGAGCATAACTATCAATTTCTTAGATGAATATCGGAAAATATTTCATAACAATGTTACTGTTCAATGGCCACGTAGAAAGATTGCAAAATTAATAGTTCAAAGAGAAATTCTGGGCAATGAAAAATATCATATCGGTGAAAACATCACACTTAATATGACTCTTACCCATAACAACACCCAATCACTTCAAACTGCATCTAACATCCTAATCAAAATACACATACCGCCGTATATTTCATTCATGTCGGTGTCGGAAGAGCTCTACACTAGTCAACGAGTTTCAATACTATCACAAAAAGATACCCAGCAAACGTTTAAGATAAAAGAAATCTTACTAGGAGAGAAACAGGTACTTCTGTTTACTTTTGCCATAATAGGAGACTCAAAATGGAATATCAACCGTGGCAAAACCATCCAAGGTCATATTTTGGTGGACTTCATTTCTTACTGTCCTAGACCAGATTGTCTGAATCAGTTTGAAAATGCCACCGAAGTTGATTTTATGGATACTAACACAGTCCATGCTTTCAGTTTTTCATGCCATGAAAAAGCAACACAAACTGAATACAATGTAGCTTACACTAAAGTCACTGACAATGATATATCAGTCATTTGTGGGCCATATCAAAATCGGAAAAAGTTTTATCGTTCTAATTGCTACTTTGCGCAGCGAAATGGAATGGCTTGGCACAGTCTTTCTCCTTTACTATCCAATGTGACTTGTTATGATTCTGTTGAGAAGGAGATATTTGGCACAAGTTCTATTGGGCCTTACATTAGGCTGCATGGTGAAAGATTCACGTTACATCAGATGTTAACGCCTCAGCAATGGAATGATGTTATTCTTGTGAGTGGACAAATGCTAAAGCCATCCATTGATAACATAGCACAAAGAGCAAAGCAACCTTGGTTAATGTTTCCTGACAGATATTTTCAGTGGCAATGCTGTTAGGATTGAAAGCTATATCGCAACTTTCTCTTGGTAAACAGAAGGATTGTAAGTACAATAGATCCTAGCTATTCGGCAATAGAATAATGTTATTTGTAAAAGTAAACAATTTTTAAGGACTATACATTAACACCACATCAAAGCCAAAGTTGAATGATGGACATATTCAGGAGACAAACATACTTCTAGAAGTATGTCGGACCGATCCCTCTCCCAACGTTCCCAGATCGGACTGCAGGGTACTAGGGGCAAATTTAACGGGTGAGTAGAAAAGTAAATGTATTTGGCGAGCTGTGGAATAAAAAGTGTGCTACTGATACTCAACATAAACTGGGTGTCCTGGCGCGTACTGCTGACGCTGATTTCAAAAAGGCAAAATTCCGAAGTCAGCTCAAATATTGATAGATTGTTAAGAAACTGCTGTAACAAGGCAAATTACCAAAGATACTTTCCCTTCAGGCGGGAAACCCAAAGAAGAGTGTCACATGTCACTTTATCTCTTCAATTGACTCTTGCTTTGTATTACTTGGAAGGTACATGGTGAATCTCTACAAAGTTAGAAGACCTAAAAGACGTTCGTTTGAGGACCTCAGGAGCCCACAGGTAGCATATATCCAGAATGTCAAGAAAACTCCTAAGAAATTCTAATCAAATTTGAGTTTTCCAAATCTGATAATTCTTATCAGCTGTCAGCATTGGGTAAATCTCTAATTTCTCTTGAAACTAATTGTGTTAGAAAAGATTAGAATAAGCAATCAACATATCAATTGAGAAAAGCGCAATTTCTGTTTACCTGAGGTTCCAATGGTCCTTTTATTAAAACGTAACGGTAATTTTCGAGAAAGTTAAGTTTACCTTGTACAATCGAAGAGCTTGCTCCATCGGTACACGCAATCGCATCCAATATTCAAGCACTCCAAATTCAACTTTATCATCTAAGCCTGCAATAAACAAATTTGACATCCATAAGAATTCTGCGGAATTAACCATTTTTACAAAAATATGAATTTCATATTGTCATCAGCAAAACTAAAGTTATAAGGAACATTATCAGCAAAGCTGTTGTCAGCTTACTGTGTCACGTTTCATGGCTAGCAAATTTTAAAATTGGTTGCTGAGCTTTTCCCTATGCATATATTGTCCAATGACATAATTTTATACAGTTGAAATCATAGATGGTAGATTCTCCATAAGTGCACATTCCCCGTGCTATGTAGCTCACAAATAAGACTGCAAAATTATCAGTTTTCAATTGAGACTCCCTTTAAATTCTCCATAAGTGCACAGTCCCCGTGCTATGTAGCTCACAAATAAGACTGCAAAATTATCAGTTTTCAATTGAGACTCCCTTTAGATTCTCCATAAGTGCACAGTCCCCGTGCTATGTAGCTCACAAATAAGACTGCAAAATTATCAGTTTTCAATTGAGACTCCCTTTAGATTCTCCATAAGTGCACGTTCCCCATGCTATGTAGCTCACAAATAAGACTGCAAAATTATCAGTTTTCAATTGAGACTCCCTTTAGATTCTCCATAAGTGCACAGTCCCCGTGCTATGTAGCTCACAAATAAGACTGCAAAATTATCAGTTTTCAATTGAGACTCCCTTTAGATTCTGCAAAAGTGCACAGTCCCCGTGCTATGTAGCTCACAAATAAGACTGCAAAATTATCAGTTTTCAATTGAGACTCCCTTTAGATTCTCCATAAGTGCACGTTCCCCATGCTATGTAGCTCACAAATAAGACTGCAAAATTATCAGTTTTCAATTGAGACTCCCTTTAGATTCTCCATAAGTGCACGTTCCCCATGCTATGTAGCTCACAAATAAGACTGCAAAATTATCAGTTTTCAATTGAGACTCCCTTTAGATTCTCCATAAGTGCACGTTCCCCATGCTATGTAGCTCACAAATAAGACTGCAAAATTATCAGTTTTCAATTGAGACTCCCTTTAGATTCTCCATAAGTGCACAGTCCCCGTGCTATGTAGCTCACAAATAAGACTGCAAAATTATCAGTTTTCAATTGAGACTCCCTTTAGATTCTCCATAAGTGCACGTTCCCCATGCTATGTAGCTCACAAATAAGACTGCAAAATTATCAGTTTTCAATTGAGACTCCCTTTAGATTCTCCATAAGTGCACGTTCCCCATGCTATGTAGCTCACAAATAAGACTGCAAAATTATCAGTTTTCAATTGAGACTCCCTTTAGATTCTCCATAAGTGCACGTTCCCCATGCTATGTAGCTCACAAATAAGACTGCAAAATTATCAGTTTTCAATTGAGACTCCCTTTAGATTCTCCATAAGTGCACAGTCCCCGTGCTATGTAGCTCACAAATAAGACTGCAAAATTATCAGTTTTCAATTGAGACTCCCTTTAGATTCTCCATAAGTGCACGTTCCCCATGCTATGTAGCTCACAAATAAGACTGCAAAATTATCAGTTTTCAATTGAGACTCCCTTTAGATTCTCCATAAGTGCACAGTCCCCGTGCTATGTAGCTCACAAATAAGACTGCAAAATTATCAGTTTTCAATTGAGACTCCCTTTAGATTCTCCATAAGTGCACAGTCCCCGTGCTATGTAGCTCACAAATAAGACTGCAAAATTATCAGTTTTCAATTGAGACTCCCTTTAGATTCTCCATAAGTGCACATTCCCCATGCTATGTAGCTCACAAATAAGACTGCAAAATTATCAGTTTTCAATTGAGACTCCCTTTAGATTCTCCATAAGTGCACAGTCCCCGTGCTATGTAGCTCACAAATAAGACTGCAAAATTATCAGTTTTCAATTGAGACTCCCTTTAGATTCTCCATAAGTGCACATTCCCCATGCTATGTAGCTCACAAATAAGACTGCAAAATTATCAGTTTTCAATTGAGACTCCCTTTAGATTCTCCATAAGTGCACGTTCCCCATGCTATGTAGCTCACAAAGAAGACTGCAAAATTATCAGTTTTCAATTGAGACTCCCTTTAGATTCTCCATAAGTGCACATTCCCCATGCTATGTAGCTCACAAAGGAGACTGCAAAATTATCAGTTTTCAATTGAGACTCCCTTTAGATTCTCCATAAGTGCACATTCCCCATGCTATGCAGCTCACAAATAAGACTGCAAAATTATCAGTTTTCAATTGAGACTCCCTTTAGATTCTCCATAAGTGCACAGTCCCCGTGCTATGTAGCTCACAAAGAAGACTGCAAAATTATCAGTTTTCAATTGAGACTCCCTTTAGATTCTCCATAAGTGCACATTCCCCATGCTATGTAGCTCACAAAGAAGACTGCAAAATTATCAGTTTTCAATTGAGACTCCCTTTAGATTCTCCATAAGTGCACATTCCCCATGCTATGCAGCTCACAAATAAGACTGCAAAATTATCAGTTTTCAATTGAGACTCCCTTTAGATTCTCCATAAGTGCACATTCCCCATGCTATGCAGCTCACAAATAAGACTGCAAAATTATCAGTTTTCAATTGAGACTCCCTTTAGATTCTCCATAAGTGCACAGTCCCCGTGCTATGTAGCTCACAAATAAGACTGCAAAATTATCAGTTTTCAATTGAGACTCCCTTTAGATTCTCCATAAGTGCACATTCCCCATGCTATGTAGCTCACAAATAAGACTGCAAAATTATCAGTTTTCAATTGAGACTCCCTTTAGATTCTCCATAAGTGCACATTCCCCGTGCTATGCAGCTCACAAATAAGACTGCAAAATTATCAGTTTTCAATTGAGACTCCTTTAGTCAACGTCTCCAAATGTTTTCTGGTGTTACTCTTTTTTTCCTTTTAGAGGAACCACATTCTTTCAATGTCTGCAGTTGCTGTTAGGTAGGAGGATTCGATAAGAAACATGAGGAAAATGTTGCAAGAAAGCAGAACTCTTTTTTTATACTCAATATAAGAGTTACAATAACAAAATTACCTACTACACTACCTACGAACTACTATACAACACTACAAAAACGATTCCAGGAGGAGCAATAGATCCTGACTACCCCCTGGCATTTAACATAGACCTAATAATTACAACTAAATATTAAATACAAAGTGCTAAATATAAAGAAAAACAAAAGACTTTTTTACGAATAAATACCTGAGCTAGTTTCACACTGGATGTCAGGCCAACATGGGTGATGATAGTGCAAATTTTCAAAAATTATTTGCAATCAGAATAGATAATCGTTTACACTACGTAAGCCTTACATCAAATGTGAAACTGGCGCACAAAAGAAAAGAGGGGACGAGACTCTGCAACAAGAGACTTTACGAAAAGGACTTGGTGGTTGAGTGACGGTTTACTGGCTCTACGGTGATATTAATCGAATCGACCAGTTGCGTGGATGTATTTCAAAGTAAGCTCAAGTAAATTTCTGTTGAGGTCATGTGGGAGATGTTTGTCACCATATAACAAAAGTTGCATCAAAACCTCATTTGAAAGATCGATATATCCATATGGTCGTAGCAATTCGAATACTCTAGCGAGAAGATTTCAACGTTCAACCTCAAAGGAAAGGCAGAGCAACAGAAAGTGTTCCGTGGTCTCAATATCATCATTTGAAGGGCACATTGGGTTTATGGAATCTCTAAAATTGTGCTTGAATTTATGAAAGCATAGTTTGCTAAGACCCACTCTTAGTTGAGTCAGATAAGATAATCCTATTGGGTCGTGAATCCCAAAGACAGATTTAGCAGGGGGACGGATTATGGAAATCAGCTTTTTCTTACAGATACCAACCGACGGTGCAAGTCTAATCTCTGGATCTAGCTCATTCCATTCAGCCAGACAATTAGGATAAAAACTAGATTTAAATTTTTCTGTTCTTGCCCTTATTCGCCCAACGACATCCGGATTGCGAAGAGAGTAATGCGGCTGCTGAAGTTGAGGCACTGGATCCATAGTATATTCAGGCAACAGATTATTCATCATTTTATAAAACAATATAAGGCGTCTACTCCACCTTCGGGAACTCAGTGACTCCCAACCTAGCTCTGCGTACAGCTTCTCTCGCGATGTGCCCCTCCATGTTCCCGTAACGGCTAGAGCAGCAGAATATTGAACAGACTCCAATTTTTCCATCAAACTTGGCAAATAGTGTTTCCACTAAATTCACATACTTTGGCCGGAAAATGGAAAATAACATCTCCGTATTCCAGGTGGGGTCGCACATAGAGTTTGAATAGTTCGTTTAAGGAATTTCTGGGAAGGTAATTGGAGAGATATTTCAGCAAGCCGATACCTTTTCTTGCTTTAGAGACAACTCTTCAAAACATGTACGGATATCGTTTTGCTTTGCGCAAATTTTGCATGATCGTCTCTGACGTTGTTCTGATAGTTATCACTGGATAGTATTGAATAGCCAAACCATTCACTTGTATAACTGATTTCAAGAGCCACGACAAAATCTTTGCTTTGAAAATTGTGTTTGCATTAAACCTAATGATCAAATTGATTTAATTCGTAGGAGCGCAGAGACTTCTTTCTGCAGTCTTCATGCTGCAAACATTTATTGTAGTTAGCTTATATTTCATTTAGCACATAGTGATTAATCTAAAAGTATTCTTTGTTTTTGTTATTCCTTTTGTTAATAGTCCTAGCAGTGTTTCTTGTTTTGTAACATGTCATAACCAGGGGATAGTCACGTTGTTTTGCTCTTAATAACATCGTCCTGTTTGCTCCTCATGATATCTGTAGTGTTGTGTTTTTTCATAGTAAATATGAACATGTATTGTAAAAAGTTTATCCGCACATAACAAAATATAATTGCCTGGCACAGGAAAAGTGCCGAAAATAATTATCTTTCAGTTCTTTTCCGATCTGTAGCTATGACCGGTGTCAGAATAAAGTATCAAGCAAATCGAAATAAAGTAACCAGTAAGCTTTCGAGCATCGGGCTAAAACCTTTCAAATCTTTAAAAAAGCAAGCTTAAAATTCAGTTACATATTTCTTTTAATGTCTTGCTATGTCTTGAAGGAAATTCAGTGTACTTTGCCAAAAATCGGCCATGGAAATCCTTTGATATCTTAACTTGTATCAAAATGGAGGCATTCATTGTAATTAAACGTGAGACGTCATCAAATTTGTGAATTCGAAGCCAAAAGAGCAAAAGAATTCTGCTTGACACCATGTTGCAGGCAGACTAAACTATGGTTATCTTGAAGATTGCATCACCTTCTTCGATTTTTAGGAGCTACGATAATTTTGATTTTTTTCGAAATTTCCACAAAGTCTCTCAAAAGAAACTTAAAACACCATCATTTTAAAGATAATTGAGATGCGAACAATTTTCCCCTGCAGCTTTACAGGGAAGTAACCTGAGTTCCTTTCAAGTGGAAATCACAGTCTGACAATAAATCGAGGGACAAGAACGACGACGAAGAAAATCATGTTCGTGAAAAATTTTTTTCTACCGTTCTCAGCATATCGTTATTGATTTTCTGACTAGTTTATTTTCAAAAATGACAAATCTATGTAATAATTAATAAGACGACAAATCCATATAGGTCAAATCCAAGTGGCCAAGCCATGATAACTTAATTAGTAGGAGCGTTTTGGACCAATGCCAAGGCCCATCATCAGCTTATAAAGTAGAAGGTGAACAGCCATTAAATAGGGTAATTCCTTTCAAGCAGTTAAGCTCAAAGAACAATTTAGAAGAATTTTATACCCACATCTTCAAAGATTTGGAGGATTTGAGCCCTAGGCTCAAACCGAAGTCATTTTCAACATCCATGTCATTAAATTTCTAATTAAAAAATAAACGAATGAGGAAACTTAATGTATAAATTGCCTTCAGCTTTTCAGCAAGGATGAATTAGGCTTTCCGATAGCACAAAATTGACAAGTTACTGTACAATAAGAAACTAAGATGCTATCATTCCCAATGGGTAAAATCTCCCTCATCGCTGCCAAAAGCTGAAATTTCTGAGATATCCTTCCACGATTTAAATTGTCATTTGATTCAAATTGGACAATGTTTGACCACCAGGTGAAAGAAATAGTGATACAAGGCTTTTAAAAATCACAAACATTTGAGCTTTATCTTTAAAATGTCTTTTTGTGGATTTTCGTTAACAACCAGATAACGCTAAGAGATAAATCGCCATGGCTTGGCAATATCTCTTCAACTGATTCCCCAAAACGACCCTTTATCTTTGTTTAGATGAGAGCCATGGCAAAAATCATGACCAAAACTAGTCTGCGCGCAGCCACACTCGTTTTTCTTATATCTTCCAATAAAAACTTACAATAAATGATTACCAATTACTGTATCTCCACCTAACGCTACCCTACTACAGAGACGATATCCTAAGGAATGAAATATTTTGTCTACCCTGGGGTAAATCTAGCTCATCTAGTTATTCGGTGATTACGAGCAGAGCAATTAACTCCTTATCCTTTTTATATACAACTTTTACAAAGGGATGACGAAGAAGAAATTCGAAGCGTCTGAAAATAGACTAGTATAATTCTTTAGGAGTATCTCATACATACCCATAAGTTTTAATGCACCATGGATTCTACCATGACTCTTCTCTAACAAATCGTTCATCCTCAATTTTCCAGTTGCTATTGTTTTATATTCAGTACCAACTGCTTGATGGAATTCTATTGGCACTTGCTCCTTTTGTATATAGTGTAAGAAGAAGTCATCAACATTCACTACATATTGAGATGTGAATGCAAATACTGGCCTGTGTACAAATGAACAAGGAAGAGTAAAAGAAAGCTGCAACTTATGGTTGATTATTGCAGCTGATTAAACAGACCAATTTGATGACATTCTCACTAAGGTGGTCCTCCTTAGGTGCTAGATGGACGCTATAAGTGACTATAAACCGGGTGTGATAAGTTAAGTCACCTTAAAGCCAGAAAGAAAACGCTCTTATTGTAATTAACGCAATAATTCTTCATAGAAGTTAGGGTATGTTGCCTGTAAACTATTAAATTGGACGATTACGAGGGGGTGTACTCTATCGTTCGTTCCTGTCCAGTCAAATAGTCTGCACAAAGATTAGAAGAAGTGCAGAAAAATTGGACCATCGCAGCGTCAATTTGGTAGAAACCCTTTGTTTCCAATTTTGAGTTTCTTCCTCTTCTGGCTGGTGTTAAAATCCTTACATTACTCAATCCAAACTGTTGAAAAGAACTGAGATTTAGCGTAACAAACTCAGGAGTTGACGCCTCACTTAAAAGTTAGAGACCAACGTTACGTATTCGTGTTAATATTTGGGTATCATCAAAACTTTCGAGCTTAAGATTACGGTAAACGTTTTCTAGATGAAAATATCCATTTTTCGATTTCGTCATATTCTGTTAGTCAAACTCTCAAGGCACACAATAATACCTTGTTTGAAGCCAACAGAAGTTTTGAAAATGGAAGAAATTTAATGTAAACGAAGGTTTCCACAATTTCTTAATCAAAGTTTTTCCTTGTGGTCTTCAAAATCCATACCTAACCACTTGACCTGTTAAGCCAATAATCTCAAAAGTCCTTGTGGTTTGTGTGAAATAGCATCGCAAGTTCTTGTATGGTTGTGTTTATTGGACAATTATTTGAAGACTCTACTTCATTTTTAAGCCTAAATGGCTTGATCCGGATTAGTGTGGTTTATGTGATCCTGATGTGTACTTTACCGTGCCTTTTAGTAATATCCCTTTTTCTCAGGACTCACAAATCCATGAGGTACAGGTACGAAAAAGCTACTTTGTACCCTTTGAGCCAATCGAATGGCTCGAAAATTTGCATATGGCCAGGACAGATTTGGAGCTTGTAAAGTGTGTCCCAAATTCTTTGTATGTGTCCTGGTCCGCCTTTTATAGCCGGATACAACTGTGGGAGGGTAGAAAAATCATTTGCTAATTTTTGACAGCATGCTGTCTCAAAGGAAAAAGGAATTTGAAAAATTCTAGACACACTTTAAAAGCTTAGGATCTGCACTACCTGCTGTGAGTCAGATTCTGTTACCTCATACGCGAGGGTACAAGATAGCATTTGAAGGTGGTACATTCTTTTAAGCAATAATTTTGCCTGGCAAATGTCATTTTACAATATTTGCCAACGATTTTGATATGGTTAGAATCTCCACATTCTTGTGCATCGCATGATGTATAGTTTACCCAGATTCCGTTAATAGTTCGGCTTTTAGGGAGTGAAGATCAAAGTTCCTGTCACAAACGTTTACCGTAACCTTACAGCAATTCTTAGGTCTCTAAAGCTAGACGTTTATCAATGTTCCTTCCATATCAAATCTGCTTCTAAAATCTTCAGTAGTGAAATCTTCTGATTCACCCCTTGTAACAAATATGCAATCATAACGCTAGTTAATCCATTAAAAGACTGGCAAAGACAAAAATAAAAGATTCTTTCAAAAATTGCAAACATACCCAACCTAATCGTTTGAAAAAGCTTAGACAAAATATTCTTTTAAAGAAATCAAAAACATTCAGCACGAAAAAGTAACTTTTGGATTGAATTCCCGTGAGATAATCTTCCATGCTCGATACACTTTTGCTGTGATGAAGTCCCTGTTAGGGACAGTGCAAAATTTATTATACGACATGGCCGGTGGAGAATAAAACTTTTTGGATAAAAATCTGCTCACCCCGTATGAAATCACTGCAGAAAAACTAACTGTCCCATCGCCCTTTCCTTATCAAGTCCTTAAAAATGTATCTGCCCTGTATTCATGAACAACAGATGTTTTACAGTAATAATCACCGATGAAGAAGCCAATAATAAAATCAATTCTTGCACTTACGAATGTTTTTCAAGGAAAAATATATGCATCTTTCTTGCAAGCAACTGACAAGGAGATTTTGCGTCATCTAAATTATATCCTTCCAAGTATGTCTCTGCTTGCATGAGTCACAACTATGCCCTCAAAAGGAGACATTTACATTCAATTCTCATCTTGAGCTTGCTTTAAAAAGGTGTTGACCCACCACTACTAAGCTCAATAAAAGTTGTTGCCCCGTTACGTTTTGCACCGGCCATGTTGTAAAGTAAACTTTGCTCTGTCCCTTACTGCCCTGGAACGCTTTGTTATGGCAAATTGATGCTTCCTTCTTCATCGTAAAGACCAGAGCTTTCAAAATCTGCTAGCCCTAGGCCATTTCTTCGCATATAGACAAAATTATAATGGGTTAACAAATAAATGGAGCACAGATTTGGATGCAGATTGACCAAAGCTTTTTACCCATACATTTTTCCAGTTACGTAGACCAAGAGCTACCTTTCTGCAGCTCGAATTCAGCCCTCGTCAACAACTTTGAATTTCGAAATTGTTTCATAAAAATTTTACCCTTTCATCCTCTTTTAAAAGAGACCTAGCCTTTACTGTTAAAAAACTGGGGTTGAAAGGCATCGAAAAACATTTTTACTCTGCATACTCTTTGGCCGTACTTTAGTAAGCCAGTTCAGGAATTTCTTACACTGATAGCGTTGCGAAATCAGTTTTGATAAATAACTGTGAGAGATAATCAGGCAAGACATATACCTTTGACCATTAACCACAGGTGTCGCTTGCATTTCAAACTCGAAAAACTCTAGTGTAACAAAGGTCATAGGTTCTGCACTCCCGAATACCTTCAGTCCTTCTTTAGTGATGAGAACCTGCAAAAAAGTGACATTTGAAAATATACCATAAGGTTAAACTATGAACCAACATTTATCAATAATGATAATAATCAATATGTTTAAAGTAGGTAAGATACATGGATTAATATCAATACCAGCTATCTACATAATGTACCCAAAGTAACTTATCTACAACCCAACTCTTAAAATTCAGTAGGCTTGAATTAGCTCTTATTTAATAGCTATTTTTGTATGTTGCCTACTTTAAATAAATCAATAATAATAATAATAATAATAATAATAATAATAATAATAATAATAATAATAGTAATAATAATAATAACGAAATCCATTGACAAACTCTGCAAGTACATGTTCGTTCATTCCATTCTTTGATTCCTCGTTTCAAGGAGAGAACACTATCAAAGCTCTTTACCGCATCAGGTATTCTATCTTAAAGTTATCTACCGCTGTATGTAATAGAATTTGCCTCATAGCTCATTGTTTGGAATCTTGATATTTGCAGGAGATCTCTGCTGATTGCAAGAAAGCTGCAATTGCAGGTGAACTTGTGATTTAATTGCTTCCTCTAAAAAAAATTCCTACATAAATGCAAGGTTTATTTGATGGAAGGAATCGAAAGCCGCCAGCAGCAATTTTTGAAGATTTTGCAGATGGACCGTTTATTGGCCTAATCTGACCAAAAACCTTCGAAGTTTGAACTGAAGTTATTAAACAGCCTATAAATTGCTCTTTTATGGATCATATTTATGTCTTCATTGGTAGTTTTCCGACAGAACATATATATTAGCGGCTACAAAAACCTTAAGGACAATCAGGCCAGAGTTAAGCTTGCTCCAGTGGAGCTGAAAAGCCAGGTTAAGGGCTGTCATCGATACGGTATATCTCGTTGCCAAGTTTGTGAGCATATGTCGGAGGGGGATAAGTTTGGCTGTCATGTTACTGGTAGGGGATATATGATTAATTCTAGGTCTGATTTTGATTCGTCTGGCGTCGTGTATCTTTTAAGTTGAAAGGTTTGTGGGATGCAGTATATAGGTAGTAAGTTCATCCCCTTTTCGCAAAAGGCTTTACAATTACAATTCGTGTAGTAGGAGAGTAGGAGGTTTGATAAGGGAGAACTTGTTAATCAGGCAGACTTTTTCAGGCATTTTTCGAAGGTAGGATATCATGGATTCTTGGGGAGGTTTCATTTCAGGTCGTTGATAGGTTGTTTGGAGATTCTAGGGTCAAGGAAGGCTTTTGGCAGCTTAAGTTGGATACTTTTGCACCTAAGGGACTCAATGTCAGACTTGTGGATCACTAGACCTACCGATCCTCCGCAGTTCAGTGTAATTTCAATTTTGGGTTGCATGTGCTTTCCATTTGTTGTCGGTCTTTGTGTATGTCAATTTGTCAATGGGCCTGTACCTATTGTGCCCGTCTCCACTCCATTAACCCCTTAATTTCATCTAATATCGTTGTGATTTGTTGCCTCCCTCGGCGACAGACGGTGCCATTCATCTACTCCTCTGTACGCCGCCTTTATTCTCTAACTATTCGGTCCCCACCGTCTTTTTATCGACTGCTATTTTGGCAGAGTGTACTAGGTCGTTCCTGCTGTTAAGTTATTGTACCCATGTGGTCCCATTATAATCTAGGTTTATAGGTAGACACCAAATTATTTTAACGTTTATTTCTGATGAAGCGAAAGCTAAACGTCATATGAGTATTCTATATTTTCGAAATTCTTCGTTAACAAATATGTGAAAAGAAGAGGTCCTAAAACAGAGCCTTGTGGTACACCTGATGTGATACCGAGCCATTAGCTACAAGTGGAGTCAACTTTGGCACGCTACCTTCTCACCGTATAAGGCAGTCGCAAACTATTCATCGAAAGGCCATACGCTTCAAGTTTAGCGATAAGGAGATCATGTGGCGAGCATTCATGTGATTAGAAAGATCCGCAGCCACCCTGCCAACTATGTTTCTATCACCTTGTCCTACAAACAGTTTTCTATGAGCCTCATCAATCAATGCACGTTGGATAATGTACCCTTCTCTGAAACCGCAAGGTAGATTTGAACGACTGGTTCTTATGAAGGGTAAAATCTGCGACAGCATCAGCTTTTCAAAGACAGTGTTGACAGAGCATTGATAGATCGGCGATACAACGGCCTTTTTCAAGTTATCGGGAAAATTTTCTATTGCATTATTGATAGTAGGAGATTTCCTTACAGCAAGACTCAAAAATGAGTTCCAGTTCATCCACTGGTAATGGACCACTTGTTCTCTTGGCACTATTTAGTTTTGATTTCGTGGAGGACAAAACTTTGATCTATTAGAGAAAACTCAGCTCTTATCCTTATGATTATCCTTAATCATTACAGCAGAAAGATGCACAAAGAAAAGATACATCTTGAATTTCTCAACTGCATCAATCATAGGATCACCAGTTCTCTAAGTAGGCAGCATATCAACTGACCAAGGTATATCTAGCGTTTCTGTAATATTGCCGAAATAATTAGTAAAACACCGAACTAAAAAAATATCGTCTACTAAGATTTTACCATCCTCGATAAGTGCATTTTTGCCTAGACTCACAGCATGAGAACAATTGTTTAAACGTTTTCAAAAACTCCTGCTTGTCTCCTCTTTACTACGGTCGACAGAGGTGTAGATTGTCGCTACGCAACTCTGTTCATCTTAACAAGGATTCTTTTTTTAGACTACTTTTGCATATCTGCTTGAACTTTTTTTTATTTGCCTTATTTTCAATCTAGTGCTGAGCATCATTGCTTTTCGTAACGACTTTGTCATATGGCGTTCGTTGCTTCCCTTAGTAGTTATGTTTTCGTAAGGAGCATGCTTTCAAACAGTGTTTCAAACTCTTCGAGATCACGTGGCTATTTATCAGCAATACAACTAGATAAATCTGCCTTAAAACTTTCATTCGTAAAGTTTCGGTAGTCCCAAACTGCATTCGTTTTGGGAGCCACTTTTCGTGCTGTTCTTTCGTATGACCTTACTTGCATAAACTACATGATGATAATCATTGAAGCTAGTCTAAACAGACTGACTATACATGAAACTTTGCTTCGGGTTGGCTAACATGCGGTCAATACACCGCCCTCAATGTAAGAGGAAAGTACAGGATTACTAGTAATCATATTAAAGTCACCTATTGCAAGTAACTGTTGTGAGGACTCGGCATAAAAGTCAAAATTCTTGGTAGTTTCTCCACGAAGAAATCCTAATCAGGAGGTCAATACAACGGCATTAACAGTCACTTATATTTCCTACCAAAGTTAAACTCGGTCGGGTTAACTTGGATATCTCTTGGCAGAGATAAATTCCTCAATTCCCTTGATATCATTTGTTCACTAATATCAATCAAAGGCCACCAGAGTTTGATATAACATCAAGCCCATATGGGTTTTCAAAGCCAGGTATGTGAAATCGGCAAGTAGGGAGGGTTTCATCTAATTTTGCATCTGCTATTATGATTACATCAACCTTTTTAGTAGCCAAATCAACAAAAATTTGAAATTTGTATCAGATGGAGTTGATGCTGATTTATGATAGAATTACATTATCAGGATTAGCCTGGGTGCCTTCATTTTATCAAAGGCACTGGGTTTATCTTCATCTTTGGAAATTATTGGGTTTTGCTACTATCGCTGTCGTAGTCCTGCTGAAGTGCAAAATGAGATGGGGAGTTTCGTTAACTCAGAGCTCGTGATATGGATTTCAAAATATGGCAGCACTTACAGGGAGTGTGCAAAGGTATACAGGCATCTCCGTAAATAGAAAACACTCAGATAGAGTGCTCTTCTCGCTTACAAGATCAATCTGAATGGGGCATTTTAGGTTGTTTTGCTCTTTGCAAATGCATGCTTTTGACCTCGCACGAACCCTTTAAGTGCTGATGTCAACTTGTAAATCATAATTTGATAAACAATGCTGTTCTGAAATCACTATTTTTATTTAAAACCTAACAACTGAAATAAATCGAGCCTTGATTAATGCACATTGCTGATCCTTTGCCATAATCAATATGTTCCAGCTTCTATTTTTTACTGATTTCTAATATTAGTAAAACATTTTACCCCTCCTGTAGATGGTCCCAACTTAGAGACCTATCATCACGTATTGAAGTACGTCCTTGGTCTCTTAATTCTTTTAAACTAGCAATAACATTGGTTAGTGAGTGCAGTGTTATATACAGTACATTTTGTACATTATCAAATAGTTTTACTTTACAGTTGGAATGAATTAGTATTATGTACTGGGTTAAACTCAATTTTAAATAATGTTAATGATGATGATGATGATGATGATGATGATGATGATGATGATGATGATGATGATGATGATGATGATGATGATGATGATGATGATGATGATGATGATGATGATGATGATGATGATGATGATGATGATGATGATGATGATGATGATGGGAACAACTGCACTAACATATGGAATGGAATAAAAGTGATAGGTCTTTCTCATTCTGCTGACGTTAAAAGATGCCTCTTCCCCCTCCCCTCCTTCCTTGCAGCTTCCCATCCTTGCAGTCAGTTCCGTTCTGTGTCTCCCCATCCTCTGTCTCAAGACCTTAACGAAGTCAGACAAAGGCCTCGTTCACACTGCTCCATTTTCATATGACAACAGAGCAAAACTTATCCGGTTTGGCCTTGTATTCACATCGCTCCACTGTGAAAACGGAGCTTTTCGAAACGCTATGAAAACGCACAAATTTGAAAACGGTGCGTTTTGACAAGGATCCACGTCAAAAAGGAGACATTTGAAAACAATACACGTTCCTTTTTTAATTGGCAGTTGATTGCAATGGCATTCAAACTCCTGATTGGCGCCTTCTTGACAGGTACTAACAAAAGGCTTCGTTTTGAAAAGGGGTTTGACTGCACCGTTTTGCTGGAGCAATGTGAACGCATATCGTTTTCAAATCGAATTTGACTTGAAACGGAGCAATGTGAACGGGCAGTGTTGTCATCAACAAAAACGGATAAAACGAAAATGGAGAAGCGTGAACGTAGCCAAACACGCATTCTTTCCATTAAATAAGAGACAATTAAAAGAAGACTTAGATGACACCGCCTCTGACGTTTTCGTTATTGTGTGATAAAAAAGCTTATTAACGGCAAAGCGAATTGCAGGATAGCAAGATTTCCACAAACTGAAAGAGAGATATCGCAGCTTAATGATTCTTGTGATATATTTTCCAGCTTGTGCTGCAAATACATCGAAAGTATGGAGCATGAGAGTTGCGTAATGGAATGGCTGGAGCCTTGCCGCGCACCACAGTTCTTCTCTCCTCATAAGATAGCTTCAGGTACTTAGGACTATGTGCTGATATGAGATGGCTTGCTTTACTTCTGTATTGAGCCCATGAGGGCGGGTCCACCGAGTAAAAAAAACGCCGAAACAATGTGTTGTTGCTGGACTGTTAGTAAATTCGAAAACATTATCTAGCAGATAACGAGACAAAGATTCATACAAAGATCAAAAACGGAACCACAGCTCGAGTAAAAACTGATCCAATCCGATCAAAGAGCTTTACGCATGGTTCCAATAGGTTGTATCCAAACGGAATCTCATTCCACGAAAAAACAAATGATAAGAAACAGAAAATGATAAAACGTTCAAAAGATACTGTCATAGAAACAACATCTCAGTAACAGCTGGAGATATCAAAAATTTCAAGGGTAAGGGGTCAAAACATGGATTGATATTTTTAGGGCGGGCTAAGTTCCAAAACATCTAAGTTTTCGTGAGTTATCAGTCATAGAGGGCGATGGACAGGAGATCTCCTGATTAGATCGCTTTGGCTGTTTTAACAACGATTCACCGTATAAGGTATGTGGCGGTGTAATGTTTCGAATATTCGAATAAAGATCTTATTAACTTTGAAGTTAAGCATAAATCAACTAGCTAAGGCTTGTCTGTAATGAGGCACCTGTAACAAGATACTCGATGTAACATGCGCATTAACTGGAAAAGGTCAATGCATCTATTCGCCGAACGCCCTGCTGGAGAAATAAAGGTAAGACCACGGCTGTTTCACATCTTAAAGGCATTTATGTCTGCTACAGGAAAGTAGGTGATGTGCATCATGTGTGCATGAAATGAACATTTACTTACACTAGCAGAGAAAACTATACTGTCAGGAAAACTGAAGAAAAGGGGAAGTAAAGCCGGATCTCCACTAGAAAGAAATGTCGAGCCGCAAAAAGTAGAATGTATTCCTACTTTTGCGGCTCAACATTTTTCCACGTCGACAATTCGATCAGTCAATTAGATTGCCGGAAATTTTTCCGCCTCGACACTTTTCCGCTTAGTGGAGATCCGGCTTAAGGCATGATTAATTTTCTTGACAAAGACAAATACAAGTCTAGCATGGGTCTGATCCACACAATACATGCAACCCTTGACTTGTTCATGATTCGACGTCTTGTCAGACACCGATAGCTTCTTTGAGATATCCAGCAGTCGATGTAGCTTCAGAAGAATTAATACTTAATGGATTAGATGCTGCAGATGTTGTTCTGATCATTTGCTATATGATTCACACAGCTATTGCTTGTGAACAACGCCGTGAACAGGTGTTGGTACTGGCAGCTGCGAAGGTGGAGACAGATAAGAAGAAGGCCTGTCAGCGTGCTACAATTTCGAATTTCAAAAATACTTCATTTGAGGTATCCATTTTTCTTCGTCATTCTTCTTTACTTTCACATTCCAAGGCTGCGCAAGATTATAACTGAGCAGCAAAATAGGTAAGACTTATCAATGAAACAATCTCCACTGGCATTGAAATTTGGAGAAAACAGAAATGGACAAATTGTATATCCCTCAAATTAGGTATATGGAGTTCAAATATGCAGCTACTGCCGATGATAAGAATCTACTGTATCTACTAGCCTTGCCAATGTGTATTTCCATTACGTTTTGACCTCGTTCCAATTCATACGTAGTGTCTAATGCAGACTCTTCTGGAGTAGATTCAAGCTCGTGCTATGAAAGAAAATAATTTCAAATTAGATGTTCGCCTATACTCTCTTCACTCAATTGGAGCTTCCTGATAGAAAATTGTTACGCAGGTCTTAAAAATTCGCATCACTGATTTACAAATGAGCGTTCGCGATCTTTTAAGATATCTTCACATCTAAATATCCTCTGTTGGATAACCTGAGAAACTCAACTCCCTTATACGCAAGATCCTCTTTTCTTCAGTCTCCTAGGCAAATAAATTTGCCGCCATCAAAGGGTAAAAATTTTTCCACATAGAAGTACTGCAAAAAGAATAAAAATTTGAGTACTACAGGGATCTGTCCTAGGTCCTTTACTCTTTAACATATTCATCAATGATCTGTGTCTCATGAGATTAGACTCTGAGATCTGCAATTTTACAGATGATAACACCATGTACCGGGTGACCCAATAAAAAGTGACCCGACGCAATCTGTTATAGAAAAATAAGTAGCTAAGAAGCCGACGGGAATGCTTCAAACGTTGTTCTGCCGCAAAAAAACTAGCCTACAATATGAGTATTTTTTGCAGTTTTTTCACCTCGGTAAATTTTGAAAATCAAGAATTTTGAGGAAAAGGGCACGCCAGAAATCCTGAAAACAGTCATCAAAAACTGGGGATCGATTTACAGCCATTTCAGATCTTCAAAACAATGAGGAGCATGTCTTAATTTCGAGTTGGGAATAGGCAAGTCAGTCAAAAGTTTCCAGAGAAAGTTTATGGTCCCCAGGTACCTAAAAATTTGGAATAAATTCCCTGTGAACTCATTGCATTTCAAATGAATTCAACTTTCCATGCAATTTAAGAATTCTTTACAGAAAAGCACAGTATCCTTGTCTCTTGAGACTAGAATATTTTAGGTATCTCGGCACTATGAAATTGCTCCGGAAACTTTCGACCGAGTTGCTTATTCCCAGCCAGAAATAAAACATGATCCTCGTTGTTTTGAAGGTCTGAAATGGCTGTAAATCGATCCCCTGTTTTTGACAACTTTTGAGGATTTCTGGCATGCTCTTTTCCTCAAAATCCTTGATCTGCAAAATTTACCGAGCTGAAAGAAATTGCAAACAATACTCATAATGTAGGCTAGTCTTTTAGCGACAGAACAACGTTTCAAGCATTCCGATCGGCTTCTTACTTATCTTACTATAACAGGTTGTGTTGGGTCACTTTTTTGGGGTCACCTGGTACTCATGTGGGCTAGATCTACATGAAATTGCTACCAATTTGGAAAGTGATCTCAGTAGATTGCTGGAATGGTTTACAAATAATAGATTGGTTGCAAACCCAAAAAACTTCCAGCTTATGTTTCTAGGCTTGAAAGGCTAGAGCAGACTGCGACTTAATATCAATGAGAACAAATCATCTGCAATAGATCATGTTAAATTGCTAGGGATTGAAGTTGACAACAAATTAAAGCTTAACAAGCATGTTAAAAAGTTATTTCAAAGGTCAACAAGAAATCAGTACCTTTTCTAGGCTTAATATGCACATTTCTAGAGAACAGGCATGAACGACTTGCAACACGGTTATCTTATCTAGCTTCAATTATTGCCCTTTGATCTGGCTATTCTGGAACAAAGGTGCAAACAAAGATTGACCGCACACACAAACGTGCTCTTCGGATCCTCTATAAAGACTACGAATGTCCCTTTGAAACATTCCTCACTCGAGGTGGCAGTTTTTTTATACATGTTAGAAACTTGCAAGGATTAATGACAGAAATTTACAAGTCCATGCTTCATCTTAATCGATCGCTTGTTTGGGAATTTCATGAAAAGAAGCATGTAACTTATGATTTAAGAATATAAAATCTTTGTAAACTGCCGCGAACAAAGACACAGGGCTATGGGCAAGAATCACTGTCCTTTAGAGGGAGCTTCGTCTGAAACACCTTTGATGATACTATTCAAAATCAGCCAACACTCGCGGCTTTCAAAGGGAGGATCAAAGACTGGGCTGGTGATGAATGTACCTGTAAGATATGCCACTAATCATTCGTTTCTTTTGTATGAAGTTTATTTTTCTTGTAAAAAGTTGGTGTAAATTAGTATGCTATTATTTGCTGTAGTAAATATCAACTTTAAATATGTATTAAATGAAAAAACAGAAAATCTAAGACTCGTAGAAAGATGAGCTCAGTCCCCATGTAAAAAAAACGATGAAGTGATGTTTGCGTGACATGAAATGAGGGCTACCACATGAGCACTTAACATATGGAAATTATGACATTCATAATTCATGATAAAAGTTATTCATACTCCTTTACCATTATATCTTAAAGAGGACCGCTGAGAAACAGCAAGGGTCGCGCCTTTCACTGTGACGATTACCCTTGAATGGATGACGGAATGTCATTGTAGGATGACTCAAAAGAAAGTGAACCGTGAATATCCGTTGTGCAAAACAAATTGATTAACTGTAATGAGAGATTCAAAGATTGTTTGTTAGATGAACAGCCAATCTACGTGGGTGCTATGCAAGTTTCTGCTATTTTTCGGAGATCGCAAATTGGCGAATCTACTCACTTAGCGAACGATGGTAGCTCTAAAAGCTGCCAAAATTAACCAAAACCAAGGGATCAAGTTTGATTAGCCGGAGTGCAGCAACGTACTGAACACCTTATCATGGAAATATGTAACTCAAACTGGATGCATAAAAGAATGCCCGAATGCTATCGAATAACTTTTCATTATTGAGAACTGGTTGCATGTACAGGGATCTACGATATGATATGCCAAGTCCTATGCTAATGCAAAAAGTATTCGATATCTTCTCAAGATTGTCTCGAACTGATCAAACTGATCCCATGTCTTAGTAGCCTGCGTGCAGACTCTTAGCGTGGACGGGAACGAGCGGAAAAGTAGTCTGCAACTGATCCACCTGTCTTCTGGCTCATTTGTTGCAATGAAGGATGAGATCGGGGTTGGCGAGACCTTGGATCCCTGTGGTGGTGTCCCTCCCTTACCCTCCCCATATAAAGATCATACTCATTTCGAAAATAGGTATCCTAATGTGGAAGCCTATGAAGCCACTGATAATGATACATCTGCAAATGAAGGTTCTTTAGAAACTATTGACAACGTTTGTAGAACTTTGAAAAATCTTCGTAGCAAAAATACGAAAGGTCTTATTTTTGGTTACCTGAACATTAACTCAGTGCGCAACAAGTTTGAGTTCCTGAAGCCTGTAGCAAAAAGTTTTGACTTGCTTACAATTGCAGAGACAAAAATTGATGACTCCTTCCCCACTAGTCAGTTCCTGATTGAAGGCTTCATGAGGCCTTTCCGACATGATCGAAATAAGAATGGAGGTGGCTTATTGATATATGCTAGGGATGGTGCCCCAATAAAACAGCTCAATAGTTACAATTTTCCAGATGATATAGAAGCCATTGTAATTGAAATAAATCTTAGGAAACAAAAATGGCTGGTTTATTATTGTCTATCGTCCACCCTCCCAGTGCCCAAAATACTTTTTCGATGAAATAGAAAAGGGGATGGATTTTTTCAGTAGCAAATATGAAAATTATATCGTAACTGGGGACTTCAATTGTGAAGTAAACGAGAGTATCATCAGTGACTTCATGGACAGCTACAATCTTTATAATATCATCAAGGGCCCAACCTGCTTTAAGTCAGATCACCCCCGATGCATAGATCTAATACTAACTAATAGGAAACACAATTTTCAGAATACGACCACAGCTGAAACGGGGCTTTCTGACTTTCACGCTATGGTAGTTAGCATGCTGAAAGGTGGGTTTAACAAGCGAGGCCCTAGGATAATTACCTATCGTGACTATAGCGCCTATTGCAACGTAGCTTTCCGAACTGACCTGATGAATCATATCCAATCCGACTCATCGGATGGTGGAGGCTATGATGCGTTTGGCAATATGGTCACAGATGTGCTACTTCAACATGCTCCTATAAAGAAAAAGTACCTTCGCGCAAATGATGGGCCTTTTATGACCAGAGAACTGCGAAAAGAAATGATGCATCGCACCAGGTTTTTGAAGAAATATAACAAAGACAAAACTACTGAAAATTTTGAAGCTTACAAACGGCAAAGAAACAAGTGTGTGAAAATGCTGCGCAAAGCCAAATTTAACTATTACAAAGACCTGGACCTAAACAATCTTACGGATAACCGTAAGTTTTGGAAAACAGTTAAACCAGTTTTCACAGATAAGGTACAAGTATCTCAATCTATCACACTTATTGAAAAAGGTGAAATGGTTACTAATGATCTCAAAATTGCAGAAATTTTCAACGACTATTTTGCTAATATCACACAAGATCTAGAAGTCACTGACACTGGTGCACAACTATCATCCACGACAGGCATAGAAGACCCTATAGATAAGGCTGTTGAAAAATATAAAAGCCATCCTAGCATTAAGAAAATTAAAGAGTGCTTTACATGCTCAGAATCGTTTCATTTTAGGCAAGTTACAGCTGAAGAGGTCTTTTGTCAACTTAGAAAATTAAACCCCAGGAAATCGTCTCCAGTAGGAAGTATACCTGCGAAGGTCATGAAAGAAAACTCTGATATTTTTGCACCAATCCTTCAAGGACATTTCAATGCAACTATCTCACAAAATGACTTTCCAGAAACTCTGAAAGCAAGAGATATCTCATCACTCTACAAAAAGGATGATAATTTCATCAAGAAACATTATAGACCACTAACAGTCTTGCCATCTGCATCCAAAGTCTTTGAGAGATTAATGGAGTCTCAAATGAAAGCTTTTGCTGGCTGCTTTCTCAATTCATTGCTGTGCGGTTTTCGTGAGAATTATAGCACACAGCATGCTCTTCTTCGTTTCATAGAAGACTGCAGGACAGCATTGGACAGTGGTAACACTGCTGGGGGCGTGTTAATGGACCTTTCCAAGGCCTTAGACTGCTTGAATCATGATCTGCTAATTGCAAAATTAGAAGCATATGGCTTTAGCAGAGGAGCATTGCAGCTCATCCACAGCTACTTGAATAGGCGAAAGCAAAGAGTACAAGTGAATGGGTCTTTCAGCACATGGATAGAGACTAGTGTAGGCGTACCGCAG
This sequence comes from Aurelia sp. 4 Dawson et al 2005, assembly GCA_964019985.1. Classification (NCBI taxonomy): domain Eukaryota; kingdom Metazoa; phylum Cnidaria; class Scyphozoa; order Semaeostomeae; family Ulmaridae; genus Aurelia; species Aurelia sp. 4 Dawson et al 2005. The sequence continues at coordinate 10,276,393 of OZ026497.1, forward strand.
GGATCTGTGCTGGGGCCTCTCTTGTTTAACATCTACCTGAATGACCTGTTTATGTTTGTCACAGACTGCAAAATATGCAACTATGCTGATGATACAACGATCTATGTCTGCGATGATAATCATGAAAACGTAATCAATAAGTTAAAAACCGAAACCCTGCTTATTTCTGAATGGTTTCGGAATAATTACATGAAGCTAAATGACGATAAGTGCCACTTGATGATATTCGGTGAAAAGAGCAATGATTTGTCGATAAAAATCGGAAGTACAACTATCACAGAAAGCAGAGAGGAAAAACTGCTGGGCGTAACTTTGGACAAGCAACTTTCTTTCAAGACACACGCTCAATCGTTATGCAAGAAAGCAAGCCAAAAGCTTCACGCTCTTTCGCGTATTTCCTACTTACTTGACACTGAAAAACTCAAGCATATCATGCGGGCTTTTATCCTATCCCAATTTAGCTACTGCCCCCTGGTTTGGATGTTCTGTGACAGATATCTTAATAACAAGATCAATCACATTCACAAAAAGGCACTGAGAATCGCATACAAAGATGATGTTTCTGACTTTGATACACTTTTGACGAGAGATAATTCTATGTCTGTACATAAACGGAATCTGCAGTTGCTAATGACAGAGATTTATAAAATTAAATCAAATATCACCCCAAGCTTTATGACTGAAATTTTCATTGAGAAAAATCCCCCTTATCATCTAAGGAGCAGCAATATTCTACAAATGCCCAAGCCCCGGACAGTTCGGTATGGGTTAGAGAGTATTTCTTTCCTTGGATGTAAACTGTGGCATGGAATCTCCAATGACATTAAACAGTCACTTAATATTTCCATCTTTAAAAAACGTATAAAGGAATGGAAGGGTGATGACTGCAACTGCCGATTATGCAAGACTTTCATAGCACAGGTTGGGTTCTTGAATTAACCTTGTTCTTATCTCAAGCTAAAAATCGCCTGTAAATATGTAACATATGTACATATGTATATATTTAGGAAGATCGTTTTATGTTAGATTTGTAGGCTTATTTTTATTTCACTTTTGCTTTTGTTTTAGTAGGCTTCAATTAGCTGTAATTTTGCTATTCATTTAAACGCCTACTATAAAGAAATTAATAATAATAATAATAATAATAATAATAATAATAATAATAATAATAATAATAATAATAATAATAATAATAATAATGACATCAGCATTACATTTCAACTACGGGTTTAATCTCGTCTGCGGAAAGCATAGCACACATAACTTTAATACTTTGTCAAACGTTTCCTGATTCCAGCCATACCAAGTTACCAAGTTACCAGACATACCGAGTTATTTACTTCGAAACTTTCCATTTCGACTCCATTGCTCAAAAGCTGCTATGAACAAAGGAAGGCCTGATGGCTCTGATTCTTCACAATTATATATGCTTCGATCTAAGAAAATCCCGTCAATCAAAGTAAGAAAAATCGGCATATCGAAGAATGCAGCCCCTGCTGAATGGGGGTAGGGGTCAGATCGCTTCAGGCAACGTTGTGGTGACAAGAAAGAGGATTAAAAGGGCAGGTCCTTGGTTTTCCGAGAGTCTGGCGAAAAGGAACATAAAAATCAGATCATATCATGTTTCAGGTCCTGTTTCTTGAGGGGCCTAAGTTCTGTGCTTGGTACTTGAAGTCCTTCGACAGATGTAATATCAAATAAATAACTATACCATTTCTGCTGGTTGTATTTTGTATTGCTTTGTACCATAGGCAATATCTTTGAGCTGTGCTTCGAGTTTCTGCAATGAAATGGCAACAAAATAGCCTTAAATAACGGAATGATCATAATAAAACAATGAACGAACAATGAACTTTTAACCTGTAGGGAAACTCTGTAAACTCCTGTGAAAGAACAATAATCAAAATGTAAGATAGACATGTAACTGGAGAGAAAACTGTTACATCTGCGAGAAAATCCAAGTAGTCACTTACAAAATTTTGTGTGATTATTTCGAATGATAACGTTGTGGGTAAGTGATTACTTGATTTTCTTGCAGATTTAACAGTTTTCTCTCTAGTTACAGGTATATCTTATATTTTGATTTTCGTTCTTTTACAGGAGTTGACAGTGTTTCCCTAGAGGTTACAAGTTTATTGTACATCCATGGGTTTATTACGATGAATCCGCTACTTAAGGCTATTTTGAAATGGCAAAAGCAGTTATTCAGTGGTCCCTTTGCTAAACAGCTAAGATCACTGCATAAAAGGTCATGAATTCACCTGAAAACGAAACCTTTATTCTTTGGCCATCTGACTGAAAGCTGCCTCTGCATCACTTTGCCTTTGCGATAAACTTTTTCCAGGAATACCTCCATGACATCATCGGCTTGTAGGATACATTTGGCAAATGCAAATTGATCAACAAGTAACTATCAAATGAGTTTACATCGTATTTAAAAAGAGCACGATGTCAGGTAAGGCTTAACGCTGTAATTAATCTGACCTTAAGTCATATAGCGGGCTTCCCTTGATAAGAACCGGATGAGTCTGAAAAAATTTGGGTGTTTGACGACAGCAATCGATGTAATTCATTCAGCACATTAGTTGACTTAAGAATTCATCGCAAATGAAAAAGATGAAAAAGGGGGCTAACTTCAACAAGAAGATTCATTGCACGACAGCGGTCTTTCTGTTTCAGAATTACGAAACGTTTCACAAAAATCTTGTTTCTCAAGATTCCTACAATACGCTAATGCACGTTTGAACTTCTAAACAAAAACAAACATACAATTTTCCAATCAAAGTTATTGGAACGAAGATGCATTGTGTTTGAGCACAAAACAAACAAAATCTTATTCATGTTGTACCTCTAGTGGATTCATCATCTTTTCGTGTTTAGGAAGTAAAAAGTTCTCATAGAAAAGATACAATTTCACCAAAATAGCTACATCACGAAATATGGAAAGAGATGACCGATTTTAAGGAGCTAAATTTCGATAACTAATTGAACTTTTTTTCAGCAAAATGAAATTCCAATGAACCAAATATGACTTGGTTTTTTAATCAAAATTTGGCCTGTTGAATGACCCACGGTGTTTGATTCACCCGGTAGCTAAGTCCAAAACGTTTTAAACAAGATGTATTTTGCAAAACCACAGCACGATTAAAATTGTATTCGTTTTAGTTCATTAGATAAATATCGTCCAACACGCTGAGAAGGTCCTTTGTTGGGTTTTCAATTTGAAGGTGGGGCTTTCAAACAACAAAAACGTGTTACGGGGAAGATACAAGGTTTGACTCTTAGATTCCATTTCAAATATCATTTCATACTAACACAAGTGATCAGGCATCCAGTGAACAGCTACTACCAGTGAAAACCTAACGCAATTTTTACAAGGCTCAATAATCACCAATGATAACAAAACACAGAATGTCAAAGAATAACAGTAAAGCTGTCTCATGCCTCCGAAATTAGATTTCAATAAGCGATCTAAAACCTTCCGACGATTCGGGTGCATAATCTAACCTTGAAACCTTCGATTCAAGCGTCAGAATTGGGATGAAGAAGAAGGAATTGGGATGGATATACCAACGTATCTTCACCGGATCTGACTCACTTTCTTTCAAACTACTAAAATATGGAGAGTGCGAGGAGTTGCGCTTGAAAGGAAGAGAGTAAATCCGTCACTGAGGGAGGAGCGCGGTGGGTAGATTTTGATTTCGGTTGTTTGTAGCGCATAAGAATGACTGAATGGCCTTGTTGAATCCGCTTAAGTAGATTAAGGTTCCTTGGGACGAGAAATTACGGGCATATTCTTACTTTTACTGAAATTCGGAGAGACATATCAGGTGAGAATACAAGGAAAGTCATCCAGGAACTTTCCTGAGCTTTTAATTTGAGTTTCATTCACAGCACCAATAAATAATTTTTGTAATGAAGAAGCATAATCAACTGAAAGAAGATCTCTATTAATTAAAAAACCATCTTACACAAGAAAAAACTTTTACAATCTAAAGCATGGAAATTTCACAACCCCGGTAACATTTGTGAAAGGTTTTTAGAGCCAATGTACCTCATTCACAATTAACGGTGACTTGAGGCGAATGAGACAAATACCAGTGCAGCAAGAGATTTAAATCATGCTTACTTACATGCAAATACACAATTAAACTATTTCATGCGTAGCTGAGAGCAACGCACACTCTTATGATTTAGCGTCATATCACATCGAGGTGAAGGAAACTTTGTCATTCCGCGATCATACGGTAAAAGCACCTTCCACTTCGCTAGTCTTGATGCAGATGAACCAAAACGCAAGACCCCAAAGAAAACGAGGAAAAATGGAAAGACAAAGGTTTGTGGTCTTTTCATAGGAAAATTTTCATGGCAATGCCATTGAGACAAGTTCTCAGACAGTAGAATTTTCCTGGCAGGCAGGCTTTTGCAAAATGAGGTGTAACTCGGTCATATATTATCATTCAATTTCAATGCGAACATTTTCACATAAACCAGGTTTTAGCTTGGTTTAGATCATAGAAGCAAGACCACTATTAAGACGGTGCTGAACATAATTGTGAATGACTCTGATACCAAGAAACCTATTTTAGAGCTGAGCAAATAAGAGTACAGGCCTAACTATTGATAAGACTTAATAAAGAAAGCGCATATGTTATTCTCCACAACTGACATAGGATTAACAAATAAAGCATGGTACTCCAACCAAAAAACAAGGTGAAAAGTAGGTAAAGCAAAAAGACAAACCTTTATTCGTTCAGCTCTGATGTCAAGCATTTCTGCATATTCTTTTATTCTCATGTCACAATCTTTTTTCAAATCATCCATTTTACGCGTCGCTGTGTCAACCTGATGACAAATGCGCAATTGATAAACTCTGGCAGTTAACAAGCAGCAAAATAGTTACGCTAAAACAAGGATATAAAAAATGAGGGGCACCCGATTATTTGCTGAGACGATTCAAAGAGGAAGGAGAAGTTGCGGTTTTTAAGTGCCATTCGCTTGCATCGTGGAGAGTCTAAGCGTTTATAGTTTCCAAGAGTCCCTGGGTATAGTATGCACGCAGGCTACTGTCACGAAGCTCATGTAGTTTGGTTGGGGTTCGAGCCTGTAAGGATCTTAGAAATCAAAGCAAATTTTCTTCCTTATGACGTAACAAATAACAAAACTGTTATCTCAAGATAATCAAAATGTACCTAATCATGACATACTGCTATAAATGAAACGCTGCACATACCTTAAAGACAGGTGACTTGATCTTTTGCCAAAATTCTAAATATGTTTTGTGATTTTCTGTCGAATTTTTGGCAGCCAAAAATCCGAGACAAAAGGGAATTCTTTAAACAATTGCTTTTGAATAGCTTAAAAGATCGAGAAACACCAGACGAGTTTTGCAAAGACTGCTCTTGAAGGGACAAAGGAAAAACTAGCACTTACACACATATTTATTGAAATTATAAAAAGATAGTACACAGGGCTTTCGCGTTGAATACGCAATACAAAGAAATTCAAGCACTGAGAGACATACGTGAAGCGGATCAAAATTGATCATTCCTCGATCAATTCAGGCTGTTTCCAAACCTAACAATAAATCGCTCATAGCGCTCGAAAGGGAAAGGTTATATAGTAAAAATTGCTGAATGTCATTTGAGCTTTCACCTGAGGATTGCCTCATCAATCCTTAAAAAACAAGGAAACTACCGGGCGAGGCAGAAAAACGTTCCCACTTTGAAAACTCATACATTCGATAGAAGTGCTTCACAGATCTGAATGATTCAAATTCTAGTTGAAAGTCAAAACATTAAAGTATTTTCGTTATTTTTCTGGTTGTCTTGCGAGCACTAGAAATATAGGTAAATTGAACTTTAAAAAAACTTCGTGGTTACGAAATGACTGAAAAAAAAGCCTAAAACGTTGATCAATGATAAGAACTCCGTGCACAGAACGATAAAGAAAATACAATTCTCACTGGTGAGAGCTATCCTTTGTACATTTATTGCCATGGGATTGAAAATCCTTAGTATCTGTTTGAAAACATACGTCTTATAGCTCTTGACAGAGGTGAAAGGTCCATTGCCTATTGTTCTGCGCGAAGAGAGTCCTTACCATTTGATCAATGTTTTAGGCCCTTTTCAGTCATTTGCAACCATTAAATTTTTATAAATTTGAATTTACCTATACTTCTAGTGCTGGTAAGACAGCAAGAAGGATCACAAAAATACTTCGATCTTTCGGCTTTTAACTGAAATTTGACTGAATCAATTCTGTGAAGTACCCTTGGTGCTACGAATTCTTGAAAATGGGAACTTTTTTCTGGCTCACACGGTATATGATCCATCATGGTCTGTCAGAGAGGTGACGCAGCTTTTATGGCACATCAGCGGTCTTTTTCAAAGCTCTTTGGATTTCCTAGCACAAAATAAAGCTTCCATGTTGAATGTGATGCAGCTGTTTCAAGGGCAACAGCAAGGATAAAATCACAACAGAAACGATCAAAACAAGATTGTTGTGACGATCGACATTCGAAATATCAATCAGCCATTAATCTTTGGGAACGCGGCTAGCAATAAAGAGCCAAAACATATGCTAAGGCCTAAGATTTTTTGAATAAAACATTTGGATAAATCATAATTTGATCAAGCACAAAGCGTTCTGTGCCACATGCAGTTTTGAATCAGTGGGCGTTATTTCGGCTTTCATCTAGTTTTGTCTTTACCTCCCGTTTCGAATGGAGCTTCCACGTTAAAGAGAAAGCTAGAATTTTTATATCAAAGCGCAATGAAGTGAACCTTAATGTTAACTTCCATCGCTTGCACAAAGAAAGGCACAACAGATGTAAATTTGTGTTTCTCTTTAAACTGAAAGTAAAAAATTTCGATAGTTACGGCTAAAAGACGGAAATTGGTCTCTGAAAAGGACGATCAGCTTTTTGACTAGTCTGGACACAAATTGTGCTTTGAGGGAGACGATTCGTCTGCATCTTCAAAATTTGTCCGGTTAAGTTCAACAGTACTGCGATCTGCATTATTCTAGAATTTAAATCCATTGTTTGAAGATCTGTATGAAGTGCATGTTTTACCACTGCATGAATAGAATAGAATGATTACGTGGCAAGTTTCACAAACCTCTAACTGATAGTCTTTATTTATCTTATTTTGCATCTTCAACATGCTCCTTGTTTTCTCTAATTCATTTATAGTATCAGCATGTGCCGTCTGCAACTCTAGGAATTGCTTTCGTAGATCTATGGGAAGCAAGATAATCAATTTTTCGAGCCACATACAAGAGCATCAATCTTTTCTCATTTGATTGCTTGAGATACGTAAAGTAATGAAAATTCAGCATTATAGTATTTATAATCATAAATTTTCGCTGCAAGGTCTGTTGTTCGCTAAAATCTCTGATAGCTCTAATAAACGCTTCATTTCTCCATACTTTTCTGTCAATTGTGGTGTTCTCGGAAGCCATCGATCGGAGATTTCTGATTGTAAAACCAGTCCTAAAGATTTCTGATTACAAAACCAGTCCTAAAGATCGCAAGAGGCATTGAGCATAATCTTGCGGCAGCACAACCCAAATCATAAACCAGTACTTACCATAGCATTGAGGTCAGTCTAAACTTAACTTGCTGTTCCAGGCAAGCTATCCAACAGAGATAGGTATAGATTTATAGCAAAATTAATTCTCTTTTGATAAGAATACAAATGTTCAGTCACATCTTGAAGAAATCACCAAATAGCACGAAATCAGAAAATCAGATCTACTATAACTACACACTTTATTAGATTATTTACAGCATATTATGAGACAGCTAAGATTAGACTCTCCTCCAATTATCATTGGGAATATTTTACTGGCCAAATAGACGATATACCCGGAAAATCAAGAGATTTTATCAACAATGTGAACAAATTCGTGTTGCAAAACCATCCAACTAATTTGCAAAACTTATTACAACAACTTTCTCAGACAGAGGCATTACGTTTATTGCGAAGTACGCAAGTCGAGACAGACAGAAAAACTAATCGGCATTGAAAATCACAGAAATTTTAGAATTCTAATGAAATTCAAGAATTCTCCTTGAACTGTTTCATGAAAGCTCGAATATTGAACAGAAATTTTAGCAACTCAGCAGGCTTGCCTGCTGGACCTCTTCAACAGAGGCGTATAGATCAAACGTTCCGTTGAAACCATAACAACAAGTCTCCTGTGGCAAAATTTAAGAAGTTCTAAAAAACCTATGGTTCAAAAAGAGGTTATCAAAGCTCATGCAGCAACACAAGTGTCATCACTATTAAAAATGACTTTGTCTTAGTTACAACTGAACTGATAAAACCGAAAATGAAATGCCAAATTTTGCTGATTAGCAAGCATCGAAACATGATACTTGTTTCGACTTCCTTGTATGCCTAATTCAAGTTGCACCATGTCACCTCTTTACAGGCAAAAAAGATCGCAATGGTACCCAGCATGGTGAAAAGACGTGGAACAAGATTCATTGCACGGGCGATTCTATCTTCTTGGCTTTTCAACAAATCATGTATATCAAAACACTATGATTTTACTATCACAAGGAAACCTATTTTTGTGCTATGTTAAGGAGGTGTAACAGCTAACCAAGATTCTGATCTTTGACCAAAATGTGTAAAAAATTCGAGCTTGAAATCGATAACAACTACGTCAAATGATAATCAAACAAACGAAAAGCTACTGCTCAAATGTAGTACGCTGTAAACACATGGGCAAAGAGGTAATAATAAGCGAGGAGTTCATCGAAAATCATATGTCATGTGAGAGCATAACAAACAATGACATTCGTAAGCAACTACACGAATGGACTTCACCTAAGATAACTAAGCTTAATTTCGATTTGGTACAAATATTTATCTCTAACGGAGTATTTAACAAATTCAAACTTTTCCTAGCTTTCATAGAGCCACTGAATACATCACATGCCACTGAAATATTTGTGTCAAGAAAAACATTCGCTTAAAAAATGTCCCATGCTGTGTGCACCAACACGAGCTTCCCCTTCTTAACAGCAGAAACCAAGCAAACAGTTTAAGCTAGTTATTGAGATTACCATCCTACCCCGTTTAAAAGCCTCAAATGACTGAAACATTCAACTGAATTGTTTATTCTAGCATTTGACTGTAAAAAAATGGTGGCTTTTTCTGTCACCAAAGATCGATTACGATTGTGCAGCAAAGTAGGAATAATCGATTCCTGAATCAAAAATCACAACGATAAGCTTTCTCTTCGTCCATTTATAAGCGTCTTTAGTGACTGAGAAAAGTTTTTTGGTCGCCTACCTGTATTCGATGACTTTCAAGAAGCTCACTTAAGATTAAAAGATTCATACAAATTCCAAAATCAACTTAGCTGAAGACTATGTAATAAATCTCCAAAATCGGTGCATTGTACGATTTGTCGTGGCCTGTAAAAATCGGATTGTTTTCTTTTTGGTGCTTTCGGCATGAAAAAGAAGGCCTCGCTAGAAAATACCAATGATAGAATGACTTGCCGAGAGAGCGAGAGAGAGAACACTGTGTTTTGATTAACTTAGACTAAATTGCTGCATAACAAGAATCAGATAGCAACAATTGTTCACAATGAACACGATCAAAAGGCGAATGAAGGCTTGCCTGAGTATAAACTGAAACAGTTGTATTTCATTTATCAAATGTATGGTTGATTCATTTTCTGAAAAGAGTCCAAAGATCCAAAGAAACTAAATGCCACAGCTATAAGTATTTATATTGAGAACAGGGGTCGTGGATTCGCTTTCCTTCACACCAGATCTGGACGTTTGGTCCAAATAGCCTTTAGAGAAAGTCAAAAATCTGTTGAAATGCAAAAGTTTAAATGAATAACGATGTCAAAGTAATATGAACAGCAGGAGATAGCTTCAGGAATTCCACACGGCCCAGTTATCAGTCCACTCTCCGTCAATACCTTTGTAAATGACTTCATTTCATCATGAAGTCCTTTGCAGACTAAAATGCAGTACACGCACGTGACAAAGGTGTTCAGTATGTGGAGATGAGACTTTATGGTATCTTTCTACAGCTCTTGGCTAGTCAAATGATAACTAAATGGGTGGCAACTCCAGAAAAAATTCCAAATGATACTTGGCCTGGGATCACAGCAAGAATTTCATCCAACAGATGCAGATACAAATTGGTGGAGAGAGCACATCAGCATGCTATCAAATACCGAAAATATTACAATTGTTGATATTCGTTAAGCCAGCTCATTCAAAGGCAACGAGAAAGCTTGAGTGAATTCAGCCTCGCTCTTTTGAGGGACAGGAATTATGTAGTTAAAATTATTCACGTACACGCATCGCATGAGCTATGAGCTATGACTCATGTACCCCGTCCAAGTGAGTGGAACTGTAAAAGACCAAAATAATTTTTTTGTGAGTAATGAATCGTACGAGGGAAGAGAATCAGAGAGAACGAGCGCTGCAAAAGTAGGCAGGCATAGAGCTTCTCCTCGACCGTGTAAGAATTGTGTTTTTATTGATATGTGTGATGTTGATGTGAATCCTGACCAATTTTGTTTGTCACCCTCACAACGACATAGTTCTTGGGCCTGACACTCTCATGTTAGGTGTTTCAGGCAATGAGCAAAATGAGAGAATGTTGAAAGCATATGGAAAGAAACAGTAGAAGACTTCAGCCATCAGCGATAAGAAGAATGGATTTGATCTCTGACGTTAAGTGTCTGTTATATGTGTTTATCCTCCATTGCTTGAAATGATCGTATCCAAAATGATAACCAGTGAACGAGCAAATGATCAAAGTGGTTCTGGACTATAGCTGCAGAAAGTGATAAGCTGCACATCATTACTATTCTGACGGAAGTGCAAACTTCTACTAATGATCCCCTGAGATAAAGGATATCCATTGTTTGCCTTTCTTAGACAGTGGTAAGAACTACAAATCTCTCAATTCGATGCTTCAGTAAAAACTTAAACCATCATATAATCATATCATTTTAATTTCAAAAGTTCTCTCAACAACTTCATAGTTTCTCGATAATATTCTGATATGGAATATCCTTCCTGACCTTTGTTTGGGTCCCTGGACGCAGGCTCTCCGGCCTACTCCAATTCAAAATAGCGAGCAATGAGATATATCAAATATGCCATGTATGTGTGATTTCTTGTATGTTCTTAGAAGAAAAGTAAAGGGAAACTTAAGCAAGTCCAATGACTCTATCAAACACGTTGTCTTCATTTAAACTTGCTGTAAAACCAGCAGTTTCATCTGTAGCTATCCAAATTGAGCATGTACCGGGGAGATAAAAAATTTACACATTTGGCGGGCTGTGGAATAAAATGTATGTGGGTGATATTGAAAACTAAAATGGTTATTTATCACTGAAGTTCTGAATTAGATGAGAAATTTTTCTTTGGTAAATCACTCATCATTGAGACCCAAAACTAGAAAAATGCCTGTTAGAGGTTATTATGAGAATCGAAGATTCTACGTCCCATTGGCCCATGATATATTTGGCATGGAAATTTAAATTCAATACAGTTGTTAGTTTCAGAAATAGAATTTCATTTTCAATGACAAGTAAATAATGGACCAGGATGGAACGGAGAATTCTCTTTCCCGTTCATGTCCCATACAGATATTTTGCGAAGTTTTGGGTCTTAAAGACAAGCAATTTTACCAAAAAAATTTTCACATCTAAGCTGGAATGGGACTGATAGATTAACATTTCAGTTTTGAGCATCAGCCACATACTTACTATCCTACATACAGCCCGTCAAACGTGTAAACTTTTCATGACTTACCCGGTACAAAGGAACATTATATGGCTGCACAAACCATATATAACAAATGATGGGACAAGCAGATGAATAACCCTATCAGAAAAAGGCGTATAACTGAAATGATAGAATTATGGACGTGTGGATTAAGTGTAGCCCACACAAAAGATTATTTGAAACCTATCTATCATAACTTTCTTAGAAAAATGGACAGTTTGAGCACGAAGATATGGATCCATCTTTGAGCGCAGAAACTCGTTTGAAAATACATTCATTTATGTCGATATAATGGCCAAGCAATGAATCGGAAATAAGCCTTTTCACAAAGAAGCGATCAACGTTGTACTTTGAATAAAAAAGGTTGGTACCTTTAACGTAGCAAGTAGGGGGAGGGGGGGTCATTTAACTAAAAATCCACTTACAAACTTGCTCCTTAAAACATATGCAAAGAAAAACTGCTTCATCATCAAAACTATTAGAATGCCTCCAGAAAACAGCAGTGAATGGCCGAAGGGTTTGCAAAACTTCCATTTGGTAACTAAGGTTAAGCTCAGTCGTGTGAGGTCAAAATACGAATGAGTGACGTCTTAAATTCCTAATCATGCAGCTAGCTCTGCCGTCCTTCGGAACGGATGTAAAACTGGGTGTGAAATCACTGGATTCGGTTTGGGACACGTATTCAGGCCTACAGTAGGCAGAATAGCTAGAAATCCTACCAACCTACTTGAAATAAAGTAAAGAATGGAAGGAAAAAAATGAGGATTTCTAACACTAACATGGCTCAATAGTCCCCTATTAGTAAACAACATGAACGGTTGCTTTGAAAGCAAACCACTTTGAACCAGCTTGCAATGAACTAGCTTTCAAAGTTGCTTGAACCAACAACGAAATAAATGTATATGTATACCTTTGCTAGATTCTTCATCCACTTTTTCAAGAAAGCTTAGTTCCTGACTTTGCTTTTCCTTTCGCGACTAAAATTGAATTAGGAATTTTAAAAAATTGATTTAAAAAGAAGACATATCGTACAAAATAACATTTAGCACTTCAGTTGTCATGTGACGGCTTATACTAGGAACAGTGTCTGGCAAAATCTACTCAGGTTTGCCAAACTACAGTTCCTATCTTTAGTGCTTTCAAATGACAACTTTTAACACTACGAGCATCCCGGGGGAGGTACTCGTATATTTTTCCGTACGGGGACGTGCCGCTGAACAGGGTATCATTGAAAGGATTCCGACTCCGGGACAGGGTATCATCTTTGTAAAAATCGGCTCCATGACAGGGTTCATATTTGTCATTTTTCACTCCGAAAGGTCGTTTTAGGCCATTTGCACTCTGCGAATGTGATTCAAATCGCTTGGATGGCTATATTTAGACAATTTTCGATAGATTTCGTACAAATTTTCTTGCAAAGCACAACTTTGTCCAAAGAAACTAAAGGACAAGGTATTGTTTAAGAAAATTTTACTCCGGGACAGGGTATCATTTTCGGGAATTTGACTCCGGGACAGGGTAGCTGTTTAGATTTTCCAGAGGCACGTCCCCGTATGTTCGTAGGCCAAGTACCCCCCCCCTCCCGGGACAAGCATATCCCTCTGTTTTGACTACCCAGTAGAAAGTTTCCAGTTTGCACAGGCCATGAAAATTTGCATTCTATGGTAGCAGTCTGCATAATACTTGGCGAAATTTTTTTATTATTCCGAGGACTGATTACCGAGTTAAAATTACGACGATTCAATGAAATTTATTATCTGAAAACAGTCTAATATCAAATTACAGTTATCACGTTCTTAAGTGGTTCAGCTCAAAAGATCAAAGAGTAAAATATCAAGACAACATTTTGAACAAATAATATAACATCAGTCAAAATGATACTAAACTTGTCTATGTGTCAAACGAGCTCTCGCGCGACAGGAAAAGCCCAATCATTCCTTTTCATTTTCGATTACTCTTACACTGTATCCCTTTTAGTCAAGAGGATTGCTTTACAGAGGGCCGTTCCTGAGTATTCTTAAAATCTCTGAGCAGTTTCAACAGTATTCTCATTGTCCTATCCACTGTAGTTCAATCAAAGTTTTCATTCAATCTCATGAAAAAGAAATTTCAATAGATTTACCGATAATGTAAGAATTAACGGGTCGGAATAGCAGACCAAAATCTTCATCCAAAATTCGGGATATGACTAAGTATTAAAACACCAAGCGCCAAAATCGGTCCAGGGCACGATTCATCGTGGCCTAGAAAAATTCATATTGTCTTGGCAGATCGGATGAAAAAACTATCCATTCTCTATTCAAATGATTCACAGCTACAAGTGAGCATAACGCATTCGCAATGAATTCGTATTCGCATAACGCATCCTCCAAATTCGCAACGGTTCGACTGGTTTTCATAACATTAATTATCCTATCAGCCACTACGAAAAACTATTTCTTATGGCTTTCCACCACAGATAAATCTGTGCTTTACAGAAGTTGGTACATAATTGATGATTATATCTTGGAGGCCTACAAACGTTGAGGTCCTTCGGGTCATCCATTACTTTTGACAAGTCTGACATAATTTTAAAACATGACCTAACCTTAATCAGTATTATTGCTTCTTGCATTTCTTCAATGTCCAGGTTACTTTCCTGAAAAACAGAACTGAAATCATTGCAGTCGTTCAAAACATAACAAGAAAATCTAACGATGCTACGCTCCATTTTGAAATTCCATGGATTAAAACGAGTAGTAAAACGATTACTTTTAATAGACTCCAGTTATCTAGCATTTCTCATGCCACTGGAAAAAGACGCTTAAAAGACAGTAAGCGAGCTCGTACTGTCTGGCTGACCATGTCTAGCAGTAGCCAAATGATTTATGAAATTTTCAAAACTTAAATAGTGATTTAGAGCAACCATTTTAGGTTCAATGGTGATGTTGCCATATCAAGCAGATGACACAGGCCTACGCTAAAGACGATTACGCTAATGATGGCGGCAAGGAAGGCCTGTGCAATAGACGATTACGCTAAAAATTGCAGGCAAGAAGTCCTTTGCAAGATGTACTGTACCTTTATCGAGTCCCTGTGGAATCTTTAACGATTCTTAGTTCGAGCACAATGAATCTTTGCGAAAAGTTCATCGCAGCAATCTTCAGTGTAATTTTCTATTCTGAAGCACTCAGAAAAGTCGACAACGAGTAGTAAAAAGCATCTACAGTCTAACCAAAACAGCTTGATTGATTGTCCGCTACACAACTCTTTCCTATGTGGAGAAAACCAAACACGACTAAAATTAAATTTCTAATCGACCAGAAAAGGGCGCTTACCCTTGAAAAGAACTTCATCTTCTCAGCTAAATCCTCATAGAGTTCCTTTTGAGAGTAGTAACTAACGCGAAGTTCTCTCAGTTCTGTTTGAATCTTCTCGTTATCCTCTAAAAGACAAAAGGTACGATTTTACGAAATGTCCCAATAAAGTGTCACTTCGTGGAATACTGGAGACAGGGGCAACTGAGAAGGCTTTGTATGCTCGTTCTTAATGTTTCAGCATTCAATGTACAACTTTTTACTTTCGCAATCGCATACGGACCGTTCGAACAACTCTTGAAGTCGCAAAAGCGTAATGAATGGACCTAATGACTGAAAGTATCAAAGAAACACAATGATTCAAAAGTCCTGAAGACTTAAATTACAAAAATCCTTGCAGTATCTAGGCTAAACATTCAGTTTCAAAAATTCCAAACAGTGTCATTCATTTTGATCTGGAAGAAAAAATAGCTCCTTGCTTAAAGTTAACTGCAAAAAGTTCAGCAGTTAATTAACCAGAGATAACAGTAGTCAAGGAGTGCAGCCAGATGGTGTTACCCCCAAACGTTTATGATTGTGGTCAACAGCAACGTGTGCAGGCAGGGCCTTCTTTTCAGTTTCTTCTTTAGTCCCGCAATCATGAACTAAGAAACATTAGCAACTGCGAGGCAAATTGGTTGTTATATTGCCTTCTTACTAAGTTGACCATGTAAATATTACCACAATAGGACTGAAATCCAGAAAAAAACAATGATACCTCGTTCCGTTGATAATTTATCTAGCAATTCATTCTTTTCTAATACATCAGCTTTTGTAACGGCTTCTAACTGGGATATTTTCACCTGAAATAAACAAATCAATTATTATCAAGTACCCTTTTGACGCTGACAAAGAAGAAGTATCAGTCAATGGAGAATGTCAAATGGCACGATATATTAGTCGAATCAGTGATTCGACGCTGGTCGCAGAACTTCAAGTGATTTTTTTTATTTTTTTTATATTCATATGAAATTTTACAATAAATCTTACGTTAAACTATACGTTTCTAATTACTATACAACACTACAGGGACGATACCATGGGGAGCGAAATACAATGACTACCCATGGCCAATATAAAAGCACACACAATGTTAAACTAGAATACAACAATACAATGAACGATTTAATGTTTAATGGATACTAAACTAAACTATACTATATTCCGTCCCACATTAGATGTAAGGTCAGGGTTGTGATAATCTAACAAGGACAACTCATTACATGTAATGAGTTTTATTTGATGGAATGTCTAATGTAGATCAAATGGCAGACATCTAATGTGAAACGGAATTTACAAGGCAAACGAAAAATTTACTCTAACGGACGTGGTGGTTGCTTTGTACATAACTGGAGTTTGCAAGATCTTAGTCAAAGCGACCAGTTTCGTGAATGAACCGTAAAGTCAATTGGAGCATATTTCTGTTCAATTCATAAGATAGGTCTTGATCACCATATAATATAAGCTGTGTCAAAGCATCCTTTGAAAGATCGGTGATTTGCACAAATGGTCGTAATAATTCAACAATTTCAGCGAGAAGATCATGTCGTTACTCGTTGAACATCGAAAGAAGGGCAGAACAACAAAATGTGTTCCGCATCCTCAATGCCATCGTTTGTTGGGCACATCGGGTTTATTGTATCTCTAAAATTATGCTTGAATCTGTGGAAATTTAACTTCAAGTGATTGGCAGGGAGCATGTGTAACCTATTGTGTGATTCAGAAATTCATCAAATTTGCAGCACTTGCACTACACTGGCTTTAAACACAGAACAAAGAAAAGGGAACTGAGAACAGAAAACAGAAACATAAAGGATAGAGGACATAGGCCACATAGAGCTCAAAGCACAAAGAATAATGGCCGAGAAACAAGGTCGAAGGACAATCCTTACAGAAACGGATCCAGATATTTGAGTGACCGATGTAAGTGAAGGGGTCTGGGGGCGAAGCCCCAAGAAAATTTTTGGGTAACCACGCCCTTTAGACTCTCGGAAAACATGGGCAACGCCCTTTTTCAATTTTTTTTCAGCTGGAAGACCTTGCTTTGAAGATTATTTCAGGTACAAGGATAGGCACATTTACCTCAAGTCAGAGCTATTCAAGACAGTACTTTCCGAAGTGTTGTTTACATCTTTGCTTGTTTGCTGAGGCCAAATTTCGTTGTTTGCTGATTTGGTGTTGCCAGAAAAGTTCCCCTCCACGGCCTGCTTTATTCAGTCAACCACAATTTGGTCTTCCAACACTTTGAAGAAGCTTCTAAGTCTCGGTTTAAGTGCACTGCACTTCCATTCAGGCGAGAGGAGGCGAGACAGCCAAACGGCGAACAACAATAATACTAGAGGGTAATCTATTGCTCAATCGTAACCTTTGGACTGCATGGGAACCGATGCATTTTGGCTATCGTTTGTTGAGAAGAAAGGAGCTGTCAAAGCTGCTATGATTGACACCGATGCACTGATCAAAATGATTACGCAAGGTTCTCCTGTGCATGTGTTGGCTTTCGTTGCCTTGTTGAGACGCGCGTCACACATTACTTGAAAAGAGGATTAGAATAATAATGGGATTTACCGTAGCTGTTTTGAGGACACCTATTCTTTTGGATAATGGGTCTAATGGTCGGAAATGGCTTTTGTATCGGAGTCTGAGGCTACGAGGTTGTTACGAAGGAGCAGTTGCACTTTGCACCAGAAAGAAGGGGGCATTTTCGAGTCTGATAAAAATTTTGCTGCCAGACTCCTAGATTATCGATCATGTAAAAATGACTGATGCGTTTGCATCGGTTGCATCGGTCTGGATCCGCCCCTGGAAGGATAAAGGACAAAGAGCAAAAATCAATCGCCAGTCGTTAAAGATGTACAAGGCGAAACAACGAAGACTCTACCGTATTTAGCATGAAAGTAAATTTGATCTTGTCGTAATTCCTTACCTGGTATTCCCTTTCTTTTAGTCTAAATCGCCGTTCTCTCTCAGCATCGAAAGTACTATAAGTGAATTAGGAAAACCCCTGATATTAGAAAATGAATATTTCCCACGCATCAGGTGAAACTATATCTTGGTTTAATTAGTAGAGAGAACAAATGCTAAATTCCTGATTTTGAAACACAACTTCGAAGGCTGCGTCGCATACACCACAGTGCATTACTCGTTAAGGGTCATGACTCATTTTTTGATAAGTTGCTGGAGAAAAGTACAATCATTCAAATTTTCAGATCTCGATGACAGAAATATACAAAGCAATAGTTAGCTTTAACCACTCGTATATCTGAAAATTTGACTTAGAAATTTATCAAATGTGGCCTAAGAACAAAAATTTATGTCAAATGCCAAAGACACGAACACAGAAAGATGGAATAGAATCATTATCATCTAAAGGAAGCCTTCTTTGGAACAAAATGAGTGATAAGATAAACGCATGTTGCAAATTTGCAGCTTTCAAAGCAGCGATCAAGCACCTTAAATGCAACTGCCGGATTTTTAAATAGCCAGAATTTGTTTATTTGTATAATTTCTATATTTGTAAATGTTGGTTTGAATTAGCAACTATATTACTATCAAAAAAGCAATTTGTAAATAAAATAAGTATGATATGATTATGATTGATCAATCCTAGAAAAATTTCTGGAGACATGAAGATCACTGGATTGATTCTTACTAGGAGCGCATTTCTCTCTCCAATAGACCATTTGCAAATTAGGAAAAGGGACTGAGGTGAGCGCGGCCAATTCCGACAGCCCTAGTAACGACTGGAAATCCGGGAAATCCTCTACACTTCAGTAGACACGGCAAGGTGTACTGCTCGGTCTAGTCGCCGTGCAAACTTGAACGCCTTACCGTCTTTTTGCCACTTCCAAGAGTTATTTGGTTGTTCTCCTCTACGGTAAGCGTTTTCCCTCGATTTTCAAGCCATTTTCTCATCCTTTCACTCATTTTGGAGTGTCCTTTGAGGCACTTTATTTCCCACGATCGGAAGGCGGCTCAATTTTTAGGCTATGTAAGCCGGAAACTTCTACCTCTTCAATGGCCTTCAACGGGTACAGTTCCGACTGTTGTTACTCGTAAAATGGGCTCAAATGGTACAAAGCTTTATCATGGACCCTTTAAGGATTTCAAACGTAGCTCTTCGTTTACTTAAATGGCAGGTTATCGGCTCTAATCTTCCGGTGAAATATCTCAACTTCAAGGTAGGTTTAATAACAAACTGCAATTCCAAGGATTGTTAACTTTTGAAGAAAGACTCGAAGGGCAATCTACGAATTTGGATAAATCAGCGAGGAAACCTAGATGTGCTTCGGGCAGTTAAGTGACGATCTTTTCGTCTGCCAAAAGCAATTGATTTTAAAAATTATTATTTACTAGAAATTTCTTTTAAATCTCCGAAAAATAAAGCAATTCAACATTCGTTCTTTGCACAGGTGATTTTTAGCAGAGAAGGCAACAAGATCTTCTTCTGAAGAAAATTGTAAGGCAAAAAGTACAAGTCAAAGTCAAGCCTGCTTGAGGCACATTTGGTTTCCTGGTTGATCCATGAATTTCGTAGATTGTCCTTCGAATTCTCTTTCATAAGTTGAACAAATTGAATCAAAATACGTCGAATTAAAGAGCCTCGAAGTATACTCCAAAATGATTGAAAGAATGAGAAAATGGCTCAAAAATCAAGGGAAAACACTCAACATTGCAGAAAAGTACCAAATAACTCTTGGAAGGGGGAAATAAACAGCAAAATATTCAAGTTTGCACAGCGACTAGACCGCTAAGTGCGGCTTACTTGTTTCACTGAATTGGAGAGGATTCCTCGGATTTCCGACTGTTACTAGGGCTGTCAGAATTGACCGAACTCGCCTCAGTCTCTTTACCTAATTGGCAAATGGTCTATTGTAGTATTCCACCAAGCTTCATATACAAGGTGCACCAGAAGAGCACTGATTGATTAGACTGTATCAAATTCTGTTTGATAACCAAAAGACTGAAGAATCTTCGTAATGTTTTCTCACATTTTCAAGAGCAGTGGGTATAAACCTGGTAAGTCCGAAAAGCAGTGTGGTGTTTGCTAATTTTCATTGGTGCAGCTTACTTCGCAAATTCGTTTCTTCGAAGTTTGTTACATGGAAGGAGGGCTTACTTAGATATGAGAATTTGTTTGGTCTAAATCGATCTTTCCGTTTAAAAATTACTGTCAAGTTTATTAAATGGTGCTTCAAAAGGTTCCTGAAACAGGCGTTCATTCATATTTGTATCCATGCATGTGTGAAATTCTTGACCATGTCAACGTTATTAGATCGAATATATACTTTATTATTAGATCCAACTGACAAATCTGTTGAGATAGACGAGGCTCATCCAAGTATTTGCTAAAATAAACATAATATGAAGTTTTCAAACAAATTTGAATAGACCCTTTCACGGTAGATCGAACGGGGGATTCGAATCGAGTTTTCGAGACCACGCCTCGTGAAAGTTTGGATTTTAAAATTTTTTGGTTATCGCTACATTTTGCAAGATTTCTCTGCGTAAACAAATTGGATTGCCAAGAAAACTTCACTGGACCTACCTCAACATCCAAGGTATGTATCGTTTGTTTCCATTCTTTCTAAATTTCGTCAGAAATGCTGAGGAACCTTCGCAAACACCGGCGACTCTTTGCTCGTTTCACAAAACCGCTGCCTAGGCCCACCGACCGCCCCGAACCCTTTCCGCCATAACTTCTCTGCAAAAGTAGCCACCACCTTGATTTCCAAAATGAAGAGTCTTTATACATCCATGATGATCCTCTGAAATTTCCACAGTTCGATCTCTCGTCGCTTTTGTAAAGTTTCCCTTTGATTTCACTCTTGCCGTGTTTCCAAGTAAGCTCACGGTCGGAAGCCGATGACAGAGAAGTTGGCTTGCAACAAGGGGTGGGGAAATCCCTCGCAACAGAGACGGGGCCCACGAACGGGGGTCAGTATGTTACTCAACGAATAACCTGAAAATCTCCCGCCTAAATTTGAACTCGTTCTCCAAGTTATCAGCTGTTTACATTGTTTTTATCGATTTTATCCGGAATTAACGAAATGTAGGCAAGTGTATCTTTGGAATTTTGCGAGTTATAAACATGGTTTAAGTAATGGAACAGTTGGAGAATGCTAGTTATGATGATTTCTTGGAGTTTTCTGTTGAAGAATTGAAGTTTTATCTACGGCAAAGAGGCCACACTCTTACAGGATCGAAAAGAGATTTAGCTGCAAGAGCCTTGGTATGTTACGAGAAAAATGAAAAACCAACAAAAAATGATGACCTGAAAAAAGCTGTTTCAAAGGAGTACAATTGTATGCTGGAAAGTTTTGGTCTGGCTGACCCATTGAAAGCTACAGGGTGGAAAGATGACATTACTACGTGGCCAGCTGTTGACTTAGGGAAAATTTTTCATTACATCCTAGAGAATAAGGCATTTGAAGCAGACTATGTTGGCCAGTATAAAGTAAAGAAAGCCTACTCTTATTTCAAAAGTGGTTTTGTTGCACAAATTGTTTCATTGGTACTAACTGATGGGGGTAAAAATATAATTTTGTTGAAGAGCAGTGTATTACCATCTCAAAAAGTATCAAGTGCTGAACATACTGTTTGGGTTCTGGCTGAAAAATGTGGGGACATTCTTACTGCCTACTGTAGTTGTACTGCTGGACTTTCACGATGTTGTAATCATGTCATTGGAGTGCTTTATAAAGTGGAATATGCTGTCACTCAGGGGCTGACCAACCCAACATGTACAGAAGTGAAGTGTAAATTCAATGACAGATCAACAAGAGTGATCAAGGGGTGCAAAGTCAGAGACATGGTCTTTGAAAAACATGATGCTGAAAGAAAATCCCTTTGTAAAAGGTCAATTTGTTCTAATGTGAAAACAGCATTTGACCCCAGGCTGGGCAGTTCAAGTAAAATTAGTGAGAGGGCATTTTTTGAAGAACTGCGTAACAAAAATCCCACAGCTTCTGTTCTGATGAGCCTACCTGACAATACAGAAGGACTTACCCCTCTCCCCCTTCCCCAAGTTGCAGAAATGGTATTGAATGAAAAATCTGGTGAACCCTATGAAGCTCTAGTTGACCACCTCTTAGCAAGGGCTGTCCTAACTGATGCCCAGTTAAGTGAACTTGAGAAGATGACACGTCAACAATCCCAGTCTAGTTTATGGTATTCGCAAAGAATTGGTAGGTTAACAGCATCATGCCATCTTGAAGTTTACAAGAAGTTGGAACAAGTATTGCACCACAAACGAAATGTTCCAATCACCCCTACTTTGTCGAAGATCATGGGCTCCTCCAAAAGTCTGAAGACTTTACCCTCAGTTAAATGGGGAAATGATCATGAGGGTGATGCAGCAGCCTCCTTCTACAAGGAGGCTTTGAAAGAGCATAATTGTCCACGCCTTCTTTCATGTGGCATCTTTGCATGTCCACAACTCCCATTCATTTCAGCCACTCCAGATCGAATGATGAAATGCAAATGTTGTCCTGATCGGTGTGTGGAAATAAAGTGTCCTTTTTCATTGAAAGAGACACCATTTAGTCTTGGATGGGAAGGCCTTGGCTACATGGAAAGAACTGACAACAAAATTGTTTTGAAAAAAACCCATGCATACTATGCACAGATCCAAGGTCAAATGGGATGCACTGGTTGCAAAAGTTCATTCTTCATAGTGTGGGATCCAATATCTTCAGCCCCACATTATGAGGAAGTTCAATTTGATGAAAATTTTTGGGATGACATGAAACGAAGCCTTATGATTTTCTTTAAACAGTATGTTGCCAAATGCCTCCTTCGATTCTCAATGATTGAATATTGTGGCATTTGTGGAACATATTGCTTGGAGAAAAATGAGGTCAAAACAAAGTCAGGTGAAAGTTTCAAGTGTCTTGGTTGTGAAGTCACATTTCACAAGCGTTGCTGTAAGGATGTTGCAAGTGTTTGCGAAGGTTGCCTGCTTAATGATTTAGAGACAAGTTTTGATGATATAGTTGTTTAAGTGTTTATTCATAAAGTTTTGCTTCAACAAGTTTGTTCAGAAAGGTTCAAGAATTAATTCCACATGGTAATGAATTAAGCATTTGTATCTTGTATCTGCCAAGTTCCATGTTTATAATTTTAATCATGATGACAAAAAGTTGTTCTTTCCCAAGTGTTTTATTAATTACGGTAGAGATCCCAGTACTTGTTATGATGTACTTGTTATGATTGTAGAGATCCCAGTACTTGTTATGATCCCAGTACTTGTTATGACGGCAAATATGGATCTAAGTTAGAAATAGTGTTATACCTGACTGCCTCCTGCAAAGTTTTTGGTGATGACTGTTACCTGTAATGATAACAGAGAACAATCTAAAACATTTCGTTTTATGCTCTGGAAACATACACAAGTCAAAACAAGCTCTGCCCTTCAAGAGCAAAATTTGATTTTGTGAATAATCTGTGGATTATTGTTTTTTAAGAATAATTGTTAGTTTTGAAAATTATTGTGATCATTGATATCCTTTGCACACAGTATTAACTCTAGCCTAAACAAACAGTGATCAAACGATCAATTTTTCAAAGGAGAAAACTTGTATTGACTTGAAGAGAGCAATATTTAACTCATTAAATACATAAAGGTTCAGAAAGATTTGTCAGTATACAGCAGCATGCTAATATGTCATCAATGATAGGAATGAAGGTGACTGGAAGTTCCATCTTTAAAATTCTAAATTGCTTGATCCTTCCAATGGCATTTTCAACATAAATTCTTGCATTTGCCACACGTGATGTTTTCTTCACATGTTTTTCTGACATTTGCACCCCATTCTTTGCAAAGGGTGGCATTGAAAGGGAGCACTGACGATAAGCAAGGAGGTCAGAAATGTTGAAACCTTTATCAGCCATCAACTGATCCCCAGGACGTAGCTTATCAAGAAAACCAGAGTCCTGAACAATATATCTATCTGAGCACCTTCCACCATACGATTCAGACAGATATGAGATAGCACCATTTGGGGTGATACCAATAAGCAATTTCACTGTGCAGTGATGCTTGTATTCACTCCACATGGCTGCTTGAACGTTGAGGCTTGATGGTGTTGCAATGAATACCTCTGTGCAATCGATAATGCACACACATTTAGGAAAATGCTTTCTGAAAATTTCAGGGAGGTTTTTCCTTACAACAACACGAGATGGCCACTTTATCATAAACTTTAGGTCAAGGGAAATAAGCCTGACCCAAGTAAAGAAAATCTGGCTTGTGAGACCAGCACTGATATTAAATCTCCATGCTAGGTCTTCTGTGAGCAGCCCAAGACGCAGCTTCATCAGGGACAACAAGAACTCTTGCTCCAGTGACAGTTTCCGAGGGGGGCCTTTATCAATAGCTAGAGCAGCTTCCTTGTTGGTGAGCTTCTCACCCCTCCAGTATGTCATTTGCCTTGCATCTAAAGACAATTGATTAAAGAGAAACTTAAATGTCTCTGCATCTCTGATACCAGTGAAAAGCCTGACATCACTCTCCCTAGTTATTTGGGCAAAGTGCATTGGGACCTTATCTTACCATTGTGGAGCCTGGCATTCTAAAGCAGTTGCAATGTTTACATCTGTTGCAGGAGTGGCAACCTCACGAACAATTTTTCTTCTCTTTACTGGAGAACTTTTCCACTTCATATCACTCTCAGTTAAAAAAGCTGATGGAAAAGGTGACTGGAGTGTAGGCTTTCCATCTTTAAAATGGTTTGAACAAATGACACTGTTGTCAGTAGCAGAGAAATTGGCATTGTCAAGGGACTTTCTAATCATGCACTCCCATTTATGTCTTGCTTCTAGGTCTTTTGGAAAACGATGAAACATTAGTTTTTCGACATGACTTCTGACTTCCCAATTATCTGCACATCCTTTCCTGTTCAAACACCATGTTACACAACACTTTTCCTTCCCCATCTTGTCAAAACATCAGCATATATCATGATATATTCTCAACACTTCGTGAAAGGTACGAAAAACAACTGCAAACTTCGTTAATTCCGGATAAAATCGATAAAAACAATGTAAACAGCTGATAACTTGGAGAACGAGTTCAAATTTAGGCGGGAGATTTTCAGGTTATTCGTTGAGTAACATACTGACCCCCGTTCGTGGGCCCCGTCTCTGTTGCGAGGGATTTCCCCACCCCTTGTTGCAAGCCAACTTCTCTGTCATCGGCTTCCGACCGTGAGCTTACTTGGAAACACGGCAAGAGTGAAATCAAAGGGAAACTTTACAAAAGCGACGAGAGATCGAACTGTGGAAATTTCAGAGGATCATCATGGATGTATAAAGACTCTTCATTTTGGAAATCAAGGTGGTGGCTACTTTTGCAGAGAAGTTATGGCGGAAAGGGTTCGGGGCGGTCGGTGGGCCTAGGCAGCGGTTTTGTGAAACGAGCAAAGAGTCGCCGGTGTTTGCGAAGGTTCCTCAGCATTTCTGACGAAATTTAGAAAGAATGGAAACAAACGATACATACCTTGGATGTTGAGGTAGGTCCAGTGAAGTTTTCTTGGCAATCCAATTTGTTTACGCAGAGAAATCTTGCAAAATGTAGCGATAACCAAAAAATTTTAAAATCCAAACTTTCACGCGGCGTGGTCTCGAAAACTCGATTCGAATCCCCCGTTCGATCTACCGTGAAAGGGTCTATTCACAAAGGTCACCACCGAAGAGGCTGCTATAAAGATCAGACAACTTAACCCGAGAAAAAAGCGTCTCTAGTTGACTGCATACCTGCGAAACGTCTAACGGAAAACTGTGAAGTATTCTCCATTGCCATAATGAATTTGTTCAACTCTCATTGATCCAAGGGTACTTTTCCCAAAGGATTGAAAAAAAGGAGATATAAGCTCGCTCTTCAAAAGCAGGATGCCCTTACGAAAAAGAACCACCGACCGACTGCAGTTTCTACCATCGGTATCAAAAATTTATGAAAGGTTGGTGCAAGATAAAATGCTATCTTTCGTCCAAAGTTTCCCGTCATCACTCCTGCGTGGATTGGACTTCAGGGCTATGGTACAAAGCACGCACTGCTCCGCTTTGTGGAAGCGGTCAAGGGGACAATGGACAACAGGGGCGTCACTGGGGCTGTCTTGGCAGATTATGATTGTCTAAATCATGAACTACTAATTGCAAAATTGAATCCATATGCGTTCAGTAGGTGCACCTTGCTGTTTATCCATACCTATCTCACCGACAGGAATCAGAGGGTAAAGGTCAATGGTTCATTCAGCACATGGGCAGAAACTGTTTTAGGAGTACCACAAGATTCGGTCTTGGTAGTTTTTATGCTCCTGGAGGAGATCAAAATTTGCAATTATGCAGACAGCACGACTATTTATTCGTGTGGTCCTAACATCGAAAATGTCATTATGCATTTAGAGAATGATGCCCTTAAGATAACTGAATGGTTTCATGACAATCGCATGAAACTAACTGAAGACAAATGCCATCTAATGATTTTTGGTTAAAAGGGGAGTAATGAAACAACAATTAAAATAGGCGAGGCCTGTGTGAAAGAAAGTACAAAGGAAAATCATCTTGGTATAACGTGTGATCAATAATTTTCTTTCAAGCAACACGTCAAGGCTCTTTATAAAAAGGCTGTCCAAAAATTCCATGCTCTTGCTCGAATATCACGATACATAGACCAAGAAACTACAGCGATTAATGAGCGCGCTCGTTTTGTCTCATTTCAGCTATTGCCCGTTTGTTTGGATGTTCTATGATAGAGCTTTCAATCATAGAATAAATCGTATTCATGAAAGGGCACTACGCATTTCATACATAGATTACGAGAATGATTTTGGTTTTCTCTTGGAAAAATCTAAGTCGATGCCAATCCATGCATAAAATCTACAGTTGCTCATGACCGAAATTTATAAAACAAAATGTAATCTGAATCCACCATTCATCTTCATGCAACGAAACATTAGCTACAGCTCAAGGTACGGCGATGATGACACTCAACGGCCAAAAGTAAAAACAACGTCCTTTGGAGTTGAGTCCATTGCTTACCTTGAAAATAAGCTTTGGCAGAATTTACCGCAAGAAATAAAGCAGTAAAACAGCCTTCCTATATTCAATAACAAATTAGTCGTAGGGGTGGTGGAAAATCCAACTGTAGGCTTCGCAAAGTATTTATCGCCAAAGTTGGGCGTCTAACTGGATAGATTTTTTAACTGTGATTCGTCCCATGATACTTATTATTAGCTTTATTGCAAATAATATTATATCACACAGCAATACCATAAAATCGCATATAAAGACAAGAACAAATAACCAAATTTAAGAAACTACATGTGTATAAGTAAGTCAATCTTCCTTCCACAATATAAACCTTTGATAGTCCGAATCTGACTTCTTTTTCACAAAAAATTGGCTTGTTAAAAGCTTCTCGTTTTTCTGATTCACCCAGGGCCGGTTTATAAATTTAACTTTAAGAAAGGAAAAAGACAGTCCTCAAACAGGACGTAAAGTACCTATTTTAATGGGTATCAAATATCGTCAGCACATTTATTGCCATAAGATTAAATTCTTCGGTATTTATCTAAAACATATTTCCAATTATTCCAGAAAATGAGCTGAAATGCGCTTGCGTACTGCTTTGTGTCAGGAGATTACTTACGATTTTATCAAGTGTTTTAGGCCTAGTTTCAAGCATTTGGTCATCAAGAAACTTTTCTAAATTGAATTTATCTATACTTCCCGAGTTCATAAAATGAAGGAAAACTGAAAAAACAGTTTGGTGTTTGACTTTTCACCAGAATTTCAATCATTCACATCCGCGGAGTACTATAGGCTCTATGAATTTTCGAAAGTGGAACATTTTTGCCCCACCCGCAGACCTCTTCATATTTGAAGGAGATTTACAATTTGCGCGGTTACTCACCATGTTATTCACAAAGCGTAAAATTCAACTTGCTGGTTCAACCATCCATTGCATCTCGTAATTGTTTACAAAGACAATTACTGTTAATCGATAAACTATCAAAGAAGGAAAAATTACCTCTGCAAAAGTTTATCTTGAGCTTCTTTGAGTACATCATTTTCAGCTCGCAAGTCAGCAATTGTTTCGTCTTTCTAAAAAAGGCAATGGCGCGATATGTCATTTTCAGCTCGTATGTCAGGAATTGTTTCGTCTTTCTAACAACCCTAATGGAGCGACATATCATTTTCAGCTCGAAGGTCAGGAATTGTTTCGTCTTTCTAACAACCCTAATGGAGCGACATATGATTTTCAGCTCGAAGGTCAGGAATTGTTTCGTCTTTCTAACAACCCTAATGGAGCGACATATGATTTTCAGCTCGAAGGTCAGGAATTGTTTCGTCTTTCTAACAACCCTAATGGAGTGACATATCATTTTCAGCTCGAAGGTCAGGAATTGTTTCGTCTTTCTAACAACCCTAATGGAGTGACATATCATTTTCAGCTCGAAGGTCAGGAATTGTTTCGTCTTTCTAACAACCCTAATGGAGCGACATATCATTTTCAGCTCGAAGGTCAGGAATTGTTTCGTCTTTCTAACAACCCTAATGGAGCGACATATGATTTTCAGCTCGAAGGTCAGGAATTGTTTCGTCTTTCTAACAACCCTAATGGAGTGACATATCATTTTCAGCTCGAAGGTCAGGAATTGTTTCGTCTTTCTAACAACCCTAATGGAGCGACATATGATTTTCAGCTCGAAGGTCAGGAATTGTTTCGTCTTTCTAACAACCCTAATGGAGCGACATATGATTTTCAGCTCGAAGGTCAGGAATTGTTTCGTCTTTCTAACAACCCTAATGGAGCGACATATGATTTTCAGCTCGAAGGTCAGGAATTGTTTCGTCTTTCTAACAACCCTAATGGAGCGACATATGATTTTCAGCTCGAAGGTCAGGAATTGTTTCGTCTTTCTAACAACCCTAATGGAGTGACATATCATTTTCAGCTCGAAGGTCAGGAATTGTTTCGTCTTTCTAACAACCCTAATGGAGTGACATATCATTTTCAGCTCGAAGGTCAGGAATTGTTTCGTCTTTCTAACAACCCTAATGGAGCGACATATCATTTTCAGCTCGAAGGTCAGCGACTGTTTCGTCTTTCTAAGATAGATGATGATGAGATACAACACTGATGGCCCTTTCACTGTGGCAGCGATTTACATATTGATCCTAACTTTTTTACAGGAAACATTGCCAATAATTGTTGGACTATCCTACAGATCGTTGACAGAGAGTGAAAATATGCCAAGTTTCCCATGTCTAGACAGACTTTGATATTGATTTGCTGTTTTCAGGTTCACCGAACCAAAATATTAAGGTCCTCTTAAAGGCTCCTATTCAACCAGCATGCTTTGCTGGCGCCATCTTTTGGTTGGCCTTTGTTGTCGTCATTTTCATGGCCCATGAAAATGGCGACAACAAAAGCCAACCAAGGGGCTACACGTGCAAGGTACGCTGGTTGAATAAGAGCCTTTAACGTTGATAATCATAGACCTAGAATATTGATCTATAGTGTTGTGCAACGCAAAAAGCTAGCACTGAGAAGTAGAAAACTCCAAAAATATCTCATTAAAATCGAAGCTGGCCACGTGGCATGAAAAACGAATAACAAAAGAAGCAATGCTAAGTGCTTTCTTTGCTCTATGGATAGACAAGCATATTTACCATCTAACTTTCCGTTTATTGTAAGATTTCCCACCCCTGATATTGGGATCGCCATAGAGTTGTATTCACCAAGAACCTAGCTTTAACCTACGATTAACTTTCCTATGAATTGCAAAGTCAGTTAATGATAAGAAAACAAAACCACCAAATCCAACCTATAGATATACCTTTTAAGTAAGATGTTTGAAACGCCCTTGTATCTTCCAAGGAAAACCACAACACTAATAGACCTAACTGTCCACAGTTTGTGTACGCCTATTAAAATTATGTGATCCATCGTTTGATTCTTTGATATGTTTCTTGCAACGAACACTTGTGCCATATATTCCACAGATTAAGAGTTTGGCCAAACGAGTTAAAACGAGTAAAACAAACCTTGGCTGATATTGTGTGCAAGTAGACTTGCACCAAGTCTAATTCGTGAACTACAGGGTGTCTCAAAAATAGTTCGACGTTTAAGCAAATATTGAAAAATAACGATAAGATAAAGTGGATCATGGAAGGCAATCCTGTCCCTGAGTTGCAAGCTCTTAAAGATGAAAATACGCGACAGCTGAAACCAGAGACCCCCGGATTACTTGTAATGCAAAAAAGCTCGAAGATCGAGGTAAAGAAGGCTATCCAATGTCATACCTCTCGTTGATATCAAAGCAAACCAAATAAAACTTCTAAGGTAATTTAATCCTTACAATCACCATCAAAGTTTGCTTCATACTGCATGAATCCAAAAACAGTACTTTGAAAAATAATCGACGACGTACTGAATATTTTTCCTCAAAGCAGTCAAAGGCTTGAATTTTAGGTTAAGGAAAACCTGCTCAAATCCATTTGGTTTGCCCTGAAACAATTGAGAAACAACATAAAATCTGGACCATGGGACTTTACAAAAAATTACATTTAGAGGCCTCTGGTTTCAGTTTTGACACGAATGTGAACTTCAGAGGCTTATAACTCCATGCGTTTTTAGCGGATTTGTAACATTCTGTTGTCAAAAATTACCTTGAAATCTCAGGAGATGGGTTACTTAACCAAGTGGCCATTCAGCATATCGTTATCTTTTAGCATTTAATCAAACGTCGAATAATCATTGAGACACTCTGTATAACTCGTCACAACTGAAAAAAGACTTGAGGTAACTCAAGTCTAATCCACAGGGTAAGCTTACCTCAGTCACACTCTTTCTCAAGAAATCACCTTGTCGTAGTTGATTATTCAAGGTTGAAT
This sequence comes from Aurelia sp. 4 Dawson et al 2005, assembly GCA_964019985.1. Lineage (NCBI taxonomy): Eukaryota > Metazoa > Cnidaria > Scyphozoa > Semaeostomeae > Ulmaridae > Aurelia > Aurelia sp. 4 Dawson et al 2005. The sequence continues at coordinate 10,307,407 of OZ026497.1, forward strand.
TTCTTGCTTGTTCCTTTGTAGAAAATAGCGACGTGTGTATGTAAAAGTTTATACAAACATCACATAGACTTTCTGATCACCATTAAATTAGTATATATATCACCTACTCTCATAATTTTTTAAAACTGATTTGAATATAATTCATAATTTATTCAAATGGTGAAAATTAAGCCTTACCAACTCAAAAATGATTGAATATGCATAACTTGACATGATTTTTTATTTGAATAAATGCTTTGTTAGGTTTGCTCGATTTATAGAGATAACTTATTATCAAAATTCAGTGGTTCAGTCGAGCCCAGGGAGATATCAACATTATACTGCAAAACAATAAAATCCTGGGAAACCAATAGAGCAGGCTTTAATTCTAGCTCGTGCACTATCAACCAAAAAAAAATTCCAAATTATCAATCGCAATAAATTCTTACTTCCTTTAACTTCATAGTCAATGACTCCATTTCTCCTAGTGCTTTTTCGTTACTCATTTTCACCTTTTCAAGCATCTAAAATAGAATATATTTGTTTGTTTGTCAATGCATTTCTATTCCAAATCAAAACTGAATAATACACACATATCTTAAAAGTGTTCAAATAAACTTAATGAATAAAACATAACTTCAACACACACATTGAACAATATATCCACAGTTTGGGTCATCTCACTTTTCTATCACATTTTCAAAAGTATTCAAATTTTCGGTGGATGTCATTTCAATTAGCAGTCCCTTCCAGATTTGACACACCAATAATTGATTATAATCGAAAGTGAGTTCGTTTGATCTGAAATGCTGAAATTCATTTTAATGTCTTCAAAACTGTTGTAGATAGAACTCTCAGATGAGACATGAGAAACAAATATCAAAAACAAAACTTGATCAACTTGAAGTAATATTTCATAAATATTTGCTAACCAGTCAAGGTCATTAGATTAATGCTGCCTTATGAACCAACTGGCTTGCAGAGCTGGAATTAGCTTAACTTTAAATGAGATTGTCAGGACAATCTATCAGTTCTGGAACAACGGCTGTTACTAACAAATAAGGGAAGCATGGGCTCAGAAAGGGTAAAATTCTTTGGAGAATGTTGAGATTGGTTGTGACTCTAGTCACACGATGAGATGCAAGTTTTTCAAACAAACGCAGGAAGATGAGAAGCAACTGCAAACTCTTTCGCAAAGAATCTAAACATGCGCTCCAGCGAAACCTCCTCGTAGACTATTGGCCCTATCAAATGTTGAAACCCTTAAAACGGAGCTCAAAAAGAGATAAGAAAAGGACTTTGATTACAAAGAAGGGAATAATCAAACCTGTTCCAGGTTATGAAATTTTCCTTGCATGACTTCAAGTTTTGTTGATTTCTCCTTGATTTCTCTTTCAAGTCGTATCAACTCAACATTCTCCTTCATGTTAGCTCTAGGAATAACATAAATTTGGATTTGATAAAATAATGATTCTGCAGCAACATAATATTCTGAAGACGCGGTACTTAGATCATATGCATCTGGCTTCAAATAAATATTGTCAACAACTAATGATACAGAGGCGAATGAGCCTTGCGGAAAAGTTAAAGCGAAAAATTCAGCTCTCGTGATTAAAACCTGTATCTTCTCTTCGACTAAAATTCAAGAATTTGCTCCCTTAAAAATAGCAATTTCTAAATATTCATCAAATTAATTGAATTAATTTTCATTGAGTAGTAAGATATGAATTTATTTGAGAAAATACTTGGTCAAAATCAGTGGTATTATCCTTAAGTTAAATGCAAATTAATGAAAAAGTGCCATCTCTCTCGCTTCCAAATTGACCAAATTTGAAGCATCCTGAGATAAGACATATTTATTTCCAAAATACGTATTAGCTAAATGGAAATGCAGGATTCATTTCCTATACTTTGGGAGATAGAACACTACAGGCACAGAAACCTTTAAACTTTGTCTCTTCTATTCGGTAAATGTGGCTTCAGTAACCTAAAGATCTTTGAAAAAGAATACCGAATGAAAAGTTAGTGATTGTGTTGCAGTGACCAGCCACTGAATTCAATGATAGATCTCTTTGCTTAATGTAACTGTGACCATGGGTACCATGGAAACAGTTTTGTATTGATCATGTCCAAAGTATTTAATGTTCCTAAATGAATAAATGTAATTCGTTACTTTGCTTGACTTCAATTTATTCCTTATCCTCTCTTTTCTTTCTTGGGAGCACATCAAGCTTGCTGCAAACTGACTGTGTATGGCCTAATTTTCGAAGTGCGCTGCGATCGGAAGGCCGTGACCTGAAAACTAGTTCCAAGATCGATGCAGCCTTCTAACGACTCATCGGATGTGTCGTTTGACATTGGACAATGGACTGTCGGCAGAAGATTTGAAACTGAACTCACTTCTTTAGATCGCTGATTTGCGTTTCAAAACGAGCTCGGTCTTCTTCTCTGTCTAGGTCTTTGATTCGTCCCTGAAAGCCAATACAGAGTTTCCTTCAGCTAAATCGTATGAAGGGTGATTTCTGTACAGAACTTTGGTTTTACGGTGGGAATTTTGGCAACTTGAGTAGGTTCAAATCACACAAGTATTTACAGTGCAGCTAGCAAGAGTGATTTTAGTAAAACAAAGGATACAATTTTGTTTACGACAAAGTGATTTGACAGGTTAGATCCATGAAACCGACCATAATTCTTTATACCGGGTGAGTCAGCAAAAACGTGGGGCGTTTGGTGGACTGTAACATAACATTTAGCCACCCAATTGTCGTGGACTAAATTTTCACGTGCAGCCAAGAGTCTAACTTAGATCGCAAACCATTCCCCATCGAAATCAGTCATTTGATGCATCCATTAAACTTCGTAAGACCTTGTATGGGAGTCCTGCCACTGGTGAAATCTTTTGCCGAGCCCCTTCCGCATTTTATTGTGGCAAAAGTTTACAGGTACATGTGGTATTATCACGAGAGAATGAAACAGTTAGGAGATGGCATTTTCTCCCCTGGCTGTCTTAACATAACTTGGTCTGCGTGGACAATATGTTTGAAAGGCATTAATAATGCGTACTTCTTTGTCTTACGAAGAGATTTCTTTCAAGAAGATCAACACTCTGTCAATCGCGATGGACTTCTTGCAGATAACACTTTTTTTAAAGCCTGATTCACACTAGGCCTTTCAATTCGTTAGAGTCGTACAGAAAGACCAAAAAGGCAGCGAATTCAAACTCTGAATCTCTGTCATTTGGCTTTTTCTGCACGATCTTTGCGACCTAAGCGACCTTGTAAAGGCTTAACTTTTTCAGTATCCCCTGATAATATGACGTGTACCTTCAACTCTGACAAGGTTTACATGCTGAAGAGGCTTGGCTAAGGATTCTATCAGGTTGCAAGAATCCCATACAAGGTCTTACGGAGAAAATCTTCTTTAACGAATACATTAAGAGATCGATTTCAAAGGGGAAAGGTTTATGATCTAAGTTAGACTGCTGGCTGCTTGGAATAATTTAGTTCACGATGATCGAGTGACTCAATGCGACGCCAGAGCCCGAAAAACGCCCCACGTTTATTCTGACTCACCCGGTATGTTTGTTTTTGATTCCACTGAGTGCATTCTGTGGAGTGAAGTCTTTCCAGCAGAAAGGTAAAATCGTTTTAGCTTTCAGGAAACCTGAATCTTTTGCTTTGCCAAGTTTACCGTTGCTAGCGCAGAAATTAAGGCTCTGGTGTCATGGATTACTACATTCTTCAAACAGCTTTGACCATGCGAATTTAAGCGCTTTAAAATAATCCTGATATCAACTGACTGAGCAAAACTGAGCACGCATGCGCATAAACTCGTAACTTTGAGTGCATCTAGCTCCCTGCAACAGATACCAAATGAGGTAACACTTGATATTTTCTTCCTTGGACCTTAAACGCTTGATTTATCATTTAAAAAGCTTATCCATCCAAACCCTTCCTTAGCTCAGATTGTTCGATGACGTCATTTACGCAGTTTCTGCTCTGTCACATTAACTATATTCACGGCAGAATTTTAGAAAGGAGCTTAAAATTTCCTTCAAACAACTGCTTCACTTGCATGGCGTTTTCAAATAATTTACACAACAGCATAATCACCTTGCAATATTTCTAAGGATGATTTATAATGAATTCGACTTGAACACTCTTAAAATACACTATCAATCCAGGTAAGTGATGTTTCATATATTATGTTTCATATTAACTTATTTATGAAACAAAATCCCTGCAACATAAAGAATAATACAAATTGAAGTTACAATCTATAACATACTGTATACAAGCAGATGAAGTTGCTTGAGAACCATTAGGGCTTATTTGCTACTTTTCCAGAGAGTCATGCTTCACGTTCATTGAGCTCTTTAGATGAGTTTCTAAATTTCTTTTGAATGTCCTTGCAGTTTCTTGTATCGTAGTTTGAATTGAAGAATATTTGAGGGAATTTATCCCAAAGGCCATCTGGGCACATCCTATTAATAATCTTGTAGGTAACAGCATCGATCGAGTTTAATCAATTCAACATTCAGCCAACTAGTAGACCAATTCACTTTGATTCTAACCCTCTCAATGATGGTCCGAGCTCCTTCCTGTAGATTTTGCAATATCTTTATTTTGGAACAAGGAATACTTCCCCAAATAACACTTGCATAACACAACTGACTTTCTATAGGGCTCAATATACATCATCTAGTTGTTTTTGTGGTGCAAGGTTTTTCAATGTTTTAAGCAATAAGAGACCTCTACGAATTTTCCCTCTAACATCTTTAAAATATTGTTCCCAGTTTAACCCTTCATCTACGATGACCCCAAGTAATTATGTCTTCTTTGTGCGCTTTATTTTTGAGTCTTTTAGCATTAGCGGTTCGGAGACATCCATTTTGTCAACTTACGGGCTTAGCCATTCAACGTGTATTCAGTTTTCTTCGGATTGCCAGTCAGCTTATTAATTCTCATCCATTCTGAAATATTGACAAGCTCTCTTTGAGCTTTCTCAAGTATTTCAAGGTCGTTACATGTTATTGTAACATGTGTGTCATCTGCATACGAGCTGGCTTTCGATAATTCTAAGTCTGTTCCAAATTATTCAGATAGATTTTGAATAGGAGTGGACCGATGCTGACAGGGAAAAAAGTAACATCGCTTGGAAGTAAAATCACGTCAAAGATAGACAAGGAACTACGCCAAATCGCAATTGAATAAACTGTTGAAAAATACCTGTTCTTTCAGGACCTCTCTTTCATTCTCTAGTAACCTGATCTGTTCTTGCAACGATGCAACCAGGTCCTCACTGAAATTAAGACAACAGACAGTAAGTTCTGAATGGCTATCTAATGGAAAAAAGCATGTTAACTGTAAAAACTGCCTCCACTTGAATGGAAAGGTGAGTTAGAGAAAAACGGCGGTCCAAATTGAAATGAAGGCAAAAAATAGCAAGAACATAACAAAATATACACTAAATTGCTCTTACTAAAATGCATAAAAGTCAATCATGGCTGGCCTCTTGCATGAAAAGCCGTGTAAATCAAGCATCGGGTACGCCAAATCAACGTCGCATTTTTGACAGATTTTCTACATAATTAAACTTCCAAACCATTAAAATACCTAGATAAACTTTACAATAGGGATTATTTGTGTATCCGATCTCTGACGTGTTAAAAGATGAGTTTTAGTTATTAGAGCTCTGTGGCAAGCAGTTACGTTCCAGAAAGCATTACAAAATTTACATCAATTTTGGCACATCTCTCAATAGCAGTAATTAGATCTGCACTTACAGTTCTCTTTTTTCAATGCGCGTTTCCTCCAGCAAACTGTGTCCGTACCTAAAGAAAATTCCCAAATTAGACAGCTGGAAAATTTTCAGCTTCTGGGGTGACAAAGGCACTATCACCCAAGGAACCTTGAAGTGGAAGCAACAGAAATACTGAAGTCTATCAATTTTTGATGAGAGTAATGACAACCAAACATATTCTTCATAACACACACACAAAATTGATCAAGTACTACTTGACAAGTAGTGAAAGTTTATTTAAGCTATCAAACTTTGCGTACGACGAGTTTTTCAACTATTCTTGGGAGATTTCCAATCCCTGATGGACTCTCATAGACAGATCCATAACAAGGTCGATGTCCTAAATAACAAACTAAAGAAGCAAAATTGCACTGATAATATAAGATCTCTGCTTGTCAAAGTAAAATGAAGGAATTATTGAACACCCCCGAACGATTTTAACGGTCAAATCGCACATAAATTCTCAAATTCATTGGCACTATAAAATCAGAATCGCACACTCTAGGAATATGACAAATTGAAAGTAGACTAAACTTGGTGTGCTGAATCCAAATCTGTGGTCAGAAATTTCGTATCAAGAAATTTTCAAAAATTTCCAAAAAAAGGCCGTTCACTGAAATGGTGTGTTGAAGTGCTGGAGATCAGGGATACATCTGCCATGGTTAAGACAGCAAAGAGCTTTTGGACTGACAACACTCTAGCTACTTTCTGAAGCTTGCGCTGCCATTTATTGAAAACTCACTTGTTTTCTTGTTTAATACATCCACTGAAACTAGCCGTTTTCCCAACAAATGTAAAGTTGCTTGAGCTACTCCGATTTCCAAAGATGGGGATAAGACTGAAATGTCTAACTATCGACCAGTATCAGTCTTGCCTGTCATCTCAAGGTTATTTGAAAAATTAGTAACAAATCAGCTGTTCCAGTACATGAATGATAACGGTCAATTTTCATCTGGCCAATCCGGCCTGTATGTCTTAATTCAACAGTGATATGCTTACTTAAAAATACTGACGACTGACATAATGGAATGGATCTTGGAAAGCCTGTGGGTCTAGCGTTCATGGACTTTAAAAAGGCATTCGAAACCGTTGGTCATAACATTCTCTGCAAAATGTTCGAGCTCTACGGTTCAAAACAATGTGAACTTTCTTTAAATCCTACCTAACGAACCGGAAACAATTTTGTAGGGTCAATGGGATTGATTCCAAAATTGGAGACACAGAAGTTGGTGGTCAATAAAGTTCATGTTTTGCCATGTATGCTGATGATACCAGTTTGTACTATCTGTCTCACGATTTGACTCGGCTGAATGAGGCTTTCAACAGCGATAGTTGGAAACCGGATACCTGGCAGGAAGGCAACCAGCTTCCTTGAATGCTGCAAAACTCATTCTGTGCTTTTTTCCACCAAGCAGAAACACGATATTCTCAAGGGTCAAAATGAATCCTCAAAATTGAAAATATGTGATAATGAGCTTGAAGTAGTCAAAAAGACAAAATACCTCGGCTTGCAAGTTGACTGCTCTTTGGATTGGAAAGAGCAGTTTCTGCCAAGGTCTTCAGGACAGCTGGATTTCCAAAACATCCTAAGTTCTTTCTTATTGAAAGAAACTTTGGAAACTCTCTATACAAGTATTGTAGCCTCACTTTCGATACTGCTGCTCTATCTGGGGCCGCACTTGTTCAACCGAAATTAATCAGCTGCAAAAAAACCTCAAAAGTGTCCCACAAGGATAATAGCGAATAGCATCTTTGATGCCCAAGCAGACTTCTTATTTAAGAGCTAGGATGGAAGACCATTGACGAACTGATCACCGGTGAATCTACGAAAATGGTCTTCAAGTCCCTGAATGAGATCGGTCCACAATACCTGTGTGATCTCTTCACCCAAAATTCGCTCTGTTGATCATACAGTCTTCGCAATACGAGAACAGACTTGAGGTTGCCGATTAAAAGGTGAGCAAATGGCCAGAAATGTTTCTCTTATAGAAGTGCTAAACTATGGAATAGCCTGTCAGCCAAGTTCTCGCTCCGTTTCCCGAGGGAATCACTTGGGCCTTTGTTAAATTTCCACTCCCAATTTATGAAGCTATAGACAGAGGTATCCATTAAATTCTTATACCAGACTAAATGAAAATGTTCTTAAGCATCATTTTGCCATTTATCGAGCTTCTTAATTCTCATAAGGTGTTTCTCATAAAAAAACCACAGCTAAACCAATTCTCAAATATAACAGTGGTAGTTTCTTCTTATCTTTGAAATCTTGAAAAGGGAGGATGTAAAATCGAAGATACCAATGAAATAGTTTACTCAAGAAATTACAATGATATACCATCAGATTTTTTTAGTATGAATCTATTCATAAGCCTTTGAGGATGCTCCAACCAACCGTAGAAAATATGAAACATTACCTTGGCTGGGGTAGTAAAGGCTGTGGTGATCTTGCAGATGATCTACAAAGAGAGACACAAACCATAAACTTCAGTTTCATTATTTTCTCAATCAAAGTAACAAGACTCTTGCAGTTGTTGCTCTTTCCATTTTCCTATTTTCTAGCAAAGGCATTAAATCTTTGCAAAATTTCAAAATTACGTGCGTGAGTGATATTGTGCCATTCTTTCAACTGAATTGCTATGGACAAAAATTATGTAATTTGCCATGATTACAGCAAGAACATTTTTATATCAACATTATTATTCCGTTAAATGTGCTTTTATCTTCATGAAAGGATGTAGGATAGGGGGTATCTAATCCTTGGCAAAGATAAAAAGAACCACAAATTCTAAACCCACTGCGGAAAACCACTTTTGAAGTACTCAATTTTCAAAGGCTTAAAGATGGTAGCAAGAAACAGGCTATAGCTATTACGGTTTGCGATTTAGCAAATAGATGAAGTCACAATCTTCAAACCAATAAAAATTTTCAAAACACTGCAATCCTGAAAATGGTGACATTATCTAAAAAGATCATCTCCCAGAAGAACACGAACTAGAAAAGATGCAATTAGGGGCATGGTAACTACCATACATACCAGTACGGGATGTGGCATTTTTTGGGGTGCCTTTCTCTGGCAGAGAATGAATTTTAGGGTGTCATTTTTGGTACGATCTACGGTATGATTTTTGGTACGATCTGGTAAAGTATAAACATAAATTTTGGGGGGTCATTCCAAAGAATAACTCCTTGGCGTATTAAACTTGATCTAATTTTATAAACTTAGCAAGAATCTTAACTTTTCACTTCACTTTAAGGAGCAAATTTTGAATGGCCCGTAAATCTCTGAATATGCTTTTTGGAAATCTATAAATCTTAAGCTTCTACTGAAGTAATCCCCACCCCAATCACCCTCCCCCTACGAATAGAAGGGTGTCGACATTATTTTTTGTTTCAGTTCATAATTTTTTTTCGGCGCCTTTGAAGATCTTCGAGTTTGCATGTAATGGAAAAGTCTTGAATCCATCTTGCAGCAATAAGTCACCAAAAATTTGTCTGAAATGAGTTTAGAAAATGCGCTATCTCCATTCTTCTAAGACTGTGTTATTTCAGTGTGCTACTTGCTCCAAGGTCGCCATCTTTAAAAACTACAAAAAAGCTTATTGAGTAGAGCATCAGTCATTGCTAGTTTCGATGATCAAACAACAGAGGCACTTTAAAGTTCATTTCATCATTTTATCACATTCATTTCTCCTTTATCTGCAAACAACACTCCACACCACATCCTTTGAATCATAAAGCAAGCGAAATTCACAACTGACATGACAAGAACATGCCAAACATAGTGGCGATACTTACCAGTGCAGTGCGGAAAGACTTGGTCAAGAGAGGAATTCAATTCAATGATAAGTTTGATCATCTTAGTGTGTAACGTAGAGAAGCTGGTTTAGTTTCAATCTGATGCATTATATAAACCAATGCAAGTTTTATCAGAGACTACTAGATTAAGCTTCTCAAATGAAGTTACAAAACAGTTGTATCAGTAATGAAACTAAGCTTCATTTTTGCGTCATCGCGGGAATGAAGTTGGAAGAGTACAGCAGATAGCATTAATGAGAAACTGCTGAGTCCTAATTTGAAGCAAAAGTTGTAAGAGGTAGCTACTTTTGGTCCGGTTGTCCTTGCACACGCATTTGGTCCTTTATTCTTTGTTGTCGATTAGGCTGTCGACCGGATGATATTCCCTATAAAGCAAAGAATATCAGGTAATCAGTCTGTCAAAGGTAATTGCTCGCGACGAACGGGCAGGCTTACTAAAGTGATCCAGCCAAGGATCTGTGATGTCCACGCATATGTTTGTTGCATTGCTTTGTTACTTTTGATTACCTATTATCAATGGTTAGTTTACATTGAAAGATTTGCTGGCCACGTTTCCTTTGTCACCATACTTTGAGTTTTCCTGTGTTTGTCTTCGTGAACAATGATCAATGGTCATGATATTCTATTGTCTGCAAAAATACCGTGATGGCGGATGGCCCTGAGCCAGAAAAGGGGGGACTCAATCGAGCTTCCTCTACGTTTCATGAGACACAGGCAGTAGCTTCGTGCAGCTTGACACTATTTTCAGTTCTTCCATCGACACATTTTACTACTTCGTTTGGCCATGATAAGGGGAAGATACCAAACATGGCGTAAATAGAGGCAAGAAGGATTTGCCAGTGTGTGATTTCCAAACATTTCATACGTTCTTATACCAAAGATTTGCGCTCACAAATGCTGCATAATGCAGATACTGACGTAATACATGCAATCGCATTTTCAATAGGATTATTCAACGAGATGACATTTCGATTCTGCGTTCCGTACCCTCCCTTACGGTCATAAAACATGGAATACGGGGTAATGGAACAATTAAATCCAGTTCAGGGGGAGAGCGACAACTTTATTTACAAATTTAGTGTGGCTTTCTTTGAGTTAACAAACACCACAGTGCGCGCAGTTGATAACTTATAGTTATTTCTAGTCATAGAAGCTTGTCTATATAACATGGACAGACACGTAACACAACGGCATTAGTTGCTTTAATTGACACCTCAATTCAAAGCGATTAACGACTGCAGACAAAGGAAATTCTCTCAACCAGTAAATCACAACAAACACACTTGCAAAAGTTCCCCCGAGACCAGCAGGGCAAACTCTCGCCTTTGCAAGCGAAATGAGGTTTTCAACAGAAGTTATGTGGTTATGTGCTCATAATGAAAGGAGATGGGTAAATCTATGTTCTCTCTAGCGGATTCAGTTTACCGGGTGAGCCAGAAAAAGTTCCCACTTTTGAAAATTCATAGCATCAAGAGTACTTCACAGATTTGAATTATTCCAATTCTAATTAAGAGCTGAGAGATCAAGTATTTTTGTGATTTTTGTCACTGTCCCAAAAGCACTAGAAATATAGATAAATTCAACTTAAAATCATAATGGACTCCTCGCACAGATCAATGAAGAAAATGCAATGTTTCATGTTATTACCATGGGACTGAGACTCTTTATTATCTGTTAGAAAACTGATGCCTTGAGGGAGGTGAAACGCCCATTGCGTATTGTTTTGCATAAGGAAGGTTGTTACAATTTGATCAATGTTTGAGACCATTTTGCACTCATTTTGCAACCATGAAATTTTGATCAAGCTGAATTTATTCATACTTCTAGTGTCGGTAAAACAGCGAGAAGAATCACAAAAATACTTCAATCCCTTGACTTTAAACTGGCGTTTGAATCATTCAAATCCATGCCAAACCCATGGTGCTATGAATATTTAAAATTGGGAACCTTTTTCTCGCTCACCCGGTACTTGATTCAGAAGCCAAGCAGAAGAAATTATAATTTTCGGGTATTTAGAGCTTAAATTAGGCAATCAAAACACAACCCTTGAATCAAATAAACAAAATCCGTGCGACAGAACATTAGATTTACTCTTCTTCCTTCGTTATGAGCACAAGGCGAGAGTTTGCCGTAGTTGTTTCGGGGGGACTTTTGCGGCCGTCTTTGTCTTGATTTACTGGTTGAGAGAATTTCCTTTGTCTGCAGTTGCTATTTTCTATTTCTATATTATCTTTCTTACCCATGGTAGCCCCTCAGTCGAGGACTGATTTCCAGGGGGCCACGCTAAAATATACCAAAAACCATTCAATTAAAATAACGTTACAAAATAGAACTAATCGATAACATAATCACAATCGATAAAAGAAATAAAAAATGCATTAAAAATCGAAAACGAACGGAGGTATCGTTGATTCTTCGTGGACAGATGATCATTTTATGGCTTATTTACATCTTTTAAAGTTGACGTATTTTTAGTCGTTTTAGAAAACCATTCCAAAGTTTCGCACCCTGGTAAGAGAAGCATCTCTGTCCTGTGGTCGCTCTTAGAAAAGGGACTCTCAGGTCATAATCGCTATTATAATTGCTTTCAACTGACATGTCAATTAAAGCAAATGATGCTATTGCAAAACAAAGTCTGCCCTTCTTTGTCTATATAAAAACTCCCAAGCAGGAGTTTCCAGTTTTTTTCTGCATCGGTTAAATATAAACAGTTACATTTCTGAAATTGACAACTGCGTTGAATTTAAAAATCGATGGTAAGTAAATCATGCATCAAAATTGAAGTCTCGTTCCCATAAAAAAACTCCTTGCTAGCATCTCCTTAATTGATCAGTCCAAAAGATGAGTGCTTTTACCAAGCAAAGTTTTCATATCTCTACCACCCTTGGCATGATGGACTAACATTTCAGTTTTGAACATAGGCTACGTGCTTCTTATTCTTCAGCCCTCCACATACGTATACTTAATTCGACTTATCCAGCATAACATTTGAAAAGAATGTTGTGCTTGCTAAAATCAAAGTCGCCAATCCTTGATTTTTCACAAAAAAATATGCCTATATATCTCTCAATGGAAAGTGAATCAGTCAAAGCTGATACATCTTTGCAAATAGATAATGCCACACTCACCGTTTCTACCCTTGGTTTTACATTGTCGTATGGTGTTTGCTTCTTTCCTTGAGTTAACAGATGCTGTTTGGTAACTGTTAGCTACAATTCAAAATAAATCGCAATAAATTTTCTGTGTCAAGTAGAGCAAATTTTGTATGCATGGAGAACCAAAAATCAATGGCCGCCCCCGCATTACCGAAACAACGCAACGTATTTTTACAGCTTTGCGCTGCAACACTAGAAATTAAATTGAAAGAGAGTGAACAGGTGAAACGGTTTGCTTGCTTTACCTAGCGCGTAAAAGTAGTCCTTGGGAACGATGAGAAGCTAATGTCATTGATGCAATGTCTTGGTCTTCCTCCTCGACGTGACGATACTGCCTATAATTCCCTTAGTCTCGAATTAAACAGAATTGACGACTCTCCTTATATTAGGTAGTAGATTTGCCAGGGCAGCACACCGAACACCCAGTATTCAAACTGACAGGAAATGCGTTAACACTGTGCCATCTTTCACCTAAACAAGTGTTAGAGTCTTCGAAAGTTTCAACAAGAGAAGTATGTCAGGATTATGAAATGCGGCAGTTCTAAAGAAAGCAATGGTCAAAAACCAATAAAACGTCACCTTGTTCCTTAGAGCCTCATTTGCCTTATTTAGATCTCTAATTTGGGCTTGAAGATCCTCGATAAACTCTGATGTCTCAGTATCTCTCCTTGCCACTGAAATACAACATGAATAAGAACAAATCTATGAGAACGAATTAATTTAAATTCCATCTCAGATTAGATGTCACCTGGCGCTTAATTGCCCGCTGCTAAGCTATCCTAGGCGCAATCACCACTAGACTTATGACGATGAGTCCCTTGCATCGCTCCGGTAAACCTTGCTTAACAGGGACTCATAATGAAACAGTGAGAAAGCTGGCCCTTTTTTCTGCAATCATCAGTATAATTATGATGGCATCACGGCTTCGAATCTCATACCCATGGGAGTGCCTTCAATTCTTCAATCGAATCGAAAATCCTATCACATTTACACCGTAACACAAGTAACTCACGAATCTCGCAACCAAATTGGTACACTAGGAATCGCGGAGTTTGGGCCTAAGTATGGCCAGGTTTTTCAGAACAATCTCATGAGTCTCTGTTGATCGAAGCGCCATCATCAAGTGTGGGGAAGTAACTCCCGTTTTTCTTAGAGGACGATATCAGTTATCTTTGCATGTGTTTGAGACAATACCGGATGAACCAGAAAAAATTTCCCACATTTGAAAATTCAAAGCAAAAACGGTACTTCACAGATTTAAATGATTCATATTCTTGCTAAGAGCCGAAAGATTGAAGTATTTATGTGATTTTTCTCGCTGTCTCAAGAGCGCTATAGACATCGGTAAATTCAACTTTACAAAAATTTCATGGTTGCAAATGACTGAAAAATAGCCTAAAACATTGATCAAATTACAAACGACTCCTCGCACAGTTCAATAAAGAAAATGCACTTCTTCACTGGTGAGAGGTATTCACTGCCCACATATTGCTCTGGGACTAAAAATCTGTAATAGTTGTTGGAAAATTGATGTCTTATAACTCTCGAGAGAGGTGAAACGCCCATTGAGTATTGTTCTTTGCAAGGAGAGACCTCACAATTTGATCAATGTTTTAGTCCTTCTTTGAGTCATATTGCAACCATGAAAATTTCATAATGTTAAGTTTACTGATATTTTTAGTGCTAGTAAGACAGCGACAATAATCAAAAACACTTCAATCTTTCGGCTCTCAATTGGAATTTGAATCATTCGACTTTGTGAAGTTGTGAAGTTATTATATTGCTGCTGTTGCAGTAAACATTGATGCTTGTTGTTGTTGTTGTTATTCATGATCATGGCGGACTACACAACTCTTGCTCTCTTTCGTTGAACAATTTTAAATGGTATCAGGCGTGGTGTGAACCATATTTTCACCATGACTCAACCTGATGAAGGAGCTCAAAGTACAGCCCACATAGGTGAAGACCAGCCAACTGCTTTCATCTCAAATGTTCCATTGCCTCCAAGACTTGAGTTGCATGGGAACCTTGCCCAAAACTGGACTAAATGGCGGCAAGTCTGGACTGCATACGAAACTGTTACCAATTTTGCTTCACAGTCCAGCCCCTTTCGTGTTGCTGCTTTTATAATGTGCATTGGCCCAGATGCGCTTGATATCCACAATGGAGGGGCATTTGAAAATGAAATTGATAAGCAGAACATTGACAAAATACTCGATTTATAGCATGCCTACTGCTTAGGAGAAACAAATGTCATTTATGAAAGATTTAAATTCAATAATAGAAGCCAAACAACGGATGAATCTATGGATGCTTATGCTGCTGCCCTTCGTGCACTAGCTGCCACATGCAATTTTGGCAATTTGAGAGATGAACTCATTCGATATAGAATTATGTGTGGAATCTCAAATATTAAAGTAAAACAAAAGCTTCTGCAAGAACCCAAATTTACTTTGAATAGATGTCTTGATATTGCTCGATCAGCTGAAACCACAACCGCCCAATTAAAAGTGATTACCGGACAAATTGAAGACTCAACCAATGAAGTTCATGCTGTAGGAAATTGGAAGAGAAATCAAAATAATCTTGGAACCAAGAGAAACTTTATTTCTGATTGTAAGTATTGCGGTGGTGAACACGGATGGAAAAAAGAGTACTGTCCTGGATTTGGCAAGATTTGTGAACACTGCGGTCAGAGAAACAACTTTGCTGCCACGTGCCTCCAACGCAAACACGCTGGTAAGAGAGAATACACTACTAAGTCTCATGTGAATGCTGTTTCTAATACAAGTGATGATATTCTCTCTGTTTATTATGATGCAAAGGGCCATCTGCATATTCATACAGTTTCAAAATCTCAATACAAGTCTAAGATTTTTGTTCACATCACATTATCTGACCAGAAAATCACAATGCAAATCGATTCTGGTGCATCTTGCGATGTGCTACCAGAAAAGTATGTCCCTCCTGGAACAAAAATACAACAATCTAACCAGCCCCTTACCCTCTATAGCAAAGCTAGCCTGCTAGCATCTGCACACTGCAGATCAAAAATTCCAAAAATGATCTGTGCTATGAAATCCCTTTTGTTGTTATCAAGGGTGACTACATACCACTTTTAGGCTCACAGGCTGCCCAAAAAATGCATTTGCTCACTGTAGAGTATGATAACATTGATGAGCCTTTTAACAATGATTGCTTTAGTTGCAGCAGCGCTTTTCCTTCCCAATCAACTGCACGGGAACCTTCTTCATCTCCACAAGCAGATCTGCGCAACGCTACACCTCATACAGCTGGCCTCACAAGAGACCATATCATGAAGAATTATGCAGATGTGTTTGAAGGTCTTGGTCACATGCCAGGAAAACTTCATTTAGATATTGATGAAACAGTCAAGCCAGTTGTTATGCCACCCCGGCGTGTGCCACTTGCCTGAAGCGTAAACTGAAAGATGAGCTTGACAGACTTAAAGCTCTTGGGGTTGTCACAAAAGTGACAAAGCCTACTGACTGGGTTTCAAGTCTTGTTGTCGCAGAGAAATCCAATGGCAAATTGCGGGTGTGTATTGGCCCCAGCATCTAAATCAAGCCCTGAAAAGGGGCCATTATCCCCTGCCCATCATTGAGGATATCCTACCCAACTTGGACGATTTAAAAGTCTTCAGCAAAGTTGACCTCAAGGAAGGCTACCTGCAAATTGAATTGGATGATGAGTCAACAGACCTCACAACATTTCACACACCATGGAGAAGATGGAAATTCCTCAGAATGCCATTTGGCACCAAGCCAGCCAGTGAGTACTTCCAACATCGCTTTGATCAAGCACTTGAGGGTCTCACTGGGGTTTACGCCGTTGCTGATGATGTACTAGTGACAGGGAAAGGAAAAACATACTTAGAAGCCATGAAAAATCATGATGAAAACATGATCGCTCTTCTCAAGAGATGCCAAGAGAGCTGCATCAAACTCAATGCTGATAAACTTCAATTCAAATGTGATGAAGTCTCCTTCATAGGACACCTTCTAACTCCAGATGGAGTCAAAAGCAGACCCTGCAAAGATCAAAGCCATTCTAGAAATGGAGAAAACAAATGATGTCTCTGGAGTGCAGCGACTAATCGGCATGGTTAAATACCTTGGAAAGTTCCTGAGCAGCCTTTCTGATATATGTGAGCCCTTAAGGAGACTAATACACAAGGATGCTGTTTGGAATTGGAAGAGTGAACATGATGAAGCATTTCAAAACATCAAAAATGCACTCACAAAAGCACCTGTGCTCAAATTCTTCTACTCAAATATGCAAGTTAAAGGACAAAAGGATGCATCCTCTAAAGGCCTTGGATTTGTTCTACTACACGATGACCGACCTGTGACATACACAAGTAGAGCATTCACATCCGCTGAACAAAAATATTGTCAAATTGAGAAGGAACTCTTGGCCCAAGTTTTTGGAATGGAACAAAATCACCAGTATGTCTATGGGCGTGAAATCATCCTTTGGACTGATCATCAACCGTTGGTCTCCATAGCCACAAAGCTACTTGCCTCCACACCAACGCCTACCCTTGCAACTTCAAAGCTATGATGTCAAAATTTGCTACCAGCCCGGGAAAGAAATGCTCCTTGCTGACAAGCTTTCAAGGGCCTACATTCCATCTCAAAATGATGATCACTCAGAAACTGAAAAAGACACTGAAATTGTCCACATGGCTAGCCATTTAGCTATATCAGAGTCTCAACTGAAAGAAATTCAGCAAGCCACATCCAAAGATGAAATACTCAAGGACGTCATGAAGATTATTATTGAAGGTTGGCCTGCAAAGAAAGATGGCTTACATGCAAGGGTACATCCATATTTTCACATCAGAGATCAATTAGCGACCCAAGATGGAATCGTATTCAAAGGGCCTAGAGCAGTCATACCAAAGCACCTTCGCAAAAAAATTAGAGAAAAGCTGCACGTGGCCCACACTGGGATCCAAAGCTGTCTTTGAAGAGCACGTAAAGTCGTGTACTGGCCTGGTATGAACAAGCATTTGACAGATTACATTGCAAAATGTGACACCTGCAGCACTTTTCAAAATAACCAGCAGAAAGAGCCACTGACAAGCCGTGAAACCCCTGCAAGCCCTTGGCAGTTCATTGCCGCTGATATCTTTACAGTCGAAGACAAAGATTACTTGTGCACAGTGAACTGCTACTCGAATTATTTTGAAGTTGACAGGCTATACCACAAGACAGCTGGAGCAGTCATTCTTAAGTTAAAAAGACACTATTCAACCCATGGAATCCCTGAAAAGTTGATCAATGATAACATGCCATTATCATCACGCGAATTTGACGAATTCGCAAGATCCTATGAATTTGAAAGAGCCCCTAGCTCACCCGAATACCCTCAAAGCAATGGAGAAGCTGTAAATGCCGTTAAGACGGCGTTAAGACCACCAAGGTACTGATGAAAAAAGCGAAAGATGCAAAGACTGATTTCTACCTTGCACTTCTAGAGTGGAAAAATACACCATCAGAAGGAATGGAATCATCACCAGCACAAAGAATGTTTGGCCGTCGCATGAGAAGTTTGCTACCCATATCAAAACAACTCCTGAAGCCCAAAACACAGAAAGGAGTCAGTGAAAAGCTCAAAGAAAGAAAGCAAGTGCAATCAAAGTACTTTAACAGAGGTAGCAAGGAACTTCTAGGGCTCCAGAAAAACGAAATTGTAGGCATACAGCCAAGTAAACAAGATCGCCTTGGTCGTAGGAAGAAAGGAAAAGTATTAAGAAAAGCCGATATACGATGGTATATTGTGAGGAGAGAGGATGGGATAATTCTTAGAAGAAACAGAAGATTCCTGAGAAGATCTAAGTAAACGTTTAATGACATCGATGAAAATGTCTCAGACGTCCCGTCACCAACAAATAAGGAACACATTCCTGGTAATGCAAACCATGAAAGAGAAAATGAAACCCAGACAGAGACAAAGGAGCAATAGACCTTTTAGCTATTCTGAAAACGAATGTGGATCGAACGATATTTCATTACAATTTGTAGAATTTTCGAATGTGCACAATTGCAAATAAATAATAATTTCGAATATTTAAACTGGAT
The DNA here is from genome assembly GCA_964019985.1 of Aurelia sp. 4 Dawson et al 2005. Lineage (NCBI taxonomy): Eukaryota > Metazoa > Cnidaria > Scyphozoa > Semaeostomeae > Ulmaridae > Aurelia > Aurelia sp. 4 Dawson et al 2005. Next base: position 10,326,263 of record OZ026497.1, read on the forward strand.
AGACACGTAAACTTACGAGAAGCTGTTATCAATGTGTGTCCAGTATAAATTAAAGAGTGCAACCTAAACATAAACCAAATCTAAAGAAAAGCAATATAAAAAGTACTTTTCAATTTTACAATAAAAGTGTCCTCGCATCTCAGCTAAAATATTTCTTTAAAAAAGTAAGAAAATCAGTTGTTGACATTTCACGAGCTTCCAATGGGAGCATATTGTACTCTTTAGCACCGGTGAATGAGAAACTTTTTCTGGCGTACTCTGTTTTAATCATTGGCAGACGTATTATTTTTGAACTGTTTCTTGTCTGTATTGAATGTTCTATCAGCTGGAAGTAATTTTTGAAAGGATCGATGACTTTATCATCTAGGCATGATCTGACAAGGGTACAAGCTCGTTTCTTGTTGGCATTGGTAACTGACTGCAGTGTGATTCTGTTTACCGAGTTTCTATTTACAATGGCTTCGGCTCTAATGTGGAAGGAATCCAACTTTTCTGATTGGGTTCTTGTGTTGCAGAGCAGGAGGATACCGCAATATGTGAACGTTGGTAAAATCATACTTTGGTATATGGCCTTAGCTGCTTTCATATCCAGGTCTCCTCTTAGTTTTGCAAGGAGACTGAGTCGAGAGGACGCCTTTTTATAACACTTGTCAAAAAACGAGTTCATATTCAGGGTACTGTCAATTGGGATTCCGAGGTACTTGTAGCTTGCGGTTTTTGTTATCACCCTATCGCTTACGCTCGGTCTGAAATCAGATGAACCATTCGCTACTTTCTTAGCGGTTCCAAATAGAAGAGCTTCAGTTTTTCCTTTGTTGAGGTTCATAATAAGTTCATTTTCATGGAACCATTTATCCAGCCTGCTGAGATCTCTGTTGAGTTCCTCAGTGATATCGGTAGCATTTTTCCCAGAAACGTACAATACTACATCGTCTGCATATTTTATTACTTTAGAGTTTTCAATGACATCAGTCAGATCGTTAAAGATAATTAGAAATAACAGCGGTCCAAGGATCGATCCTTGAGGAACCCCTGATGAAGGGCTAAAAAACTGGACGATCGCATTGCGGTTGAATAGATAATCAGTCAACCACTCTAGCTCTGTATCGTGTATGCCATATTTTGGTAGTTTGGTCAAAAGTTTTGCATGACTGATTGTGTCGAAAGCTTTCGACAGGTCTATGAAACACGCACCAGTAAATTTTCCTTTGTCGACGTTTGATCGTATTTCGTCTAAGAAGAGAGTTACTGCTTGCTCGGTAGACATACCTTTGCGAAATCCGAATTGATGACTGTAGAGTAGATTTTTCTCTTCTAGAAACTTCATCAGCTGTTTGTGAACAACTCTTTCAGCGATTTTAGACACAATCAGTAGGATTGATATCGGCCTGTAGTTGTTAAATTGAGACCGGGGGCCAGACTTGTAAACTGGTGTGATACGAGCTGTTTTCCAACCTGTTGGTACGACTCCATTTCTGATTGAGAGGTTGATAATGTAGGTGAGAGGCTCTTTAATCTCATCCTTAGCGTCCTTGAGGAACACGACAGGCAGATTGTCACATCCGGTTTGATTTCTTCTTTTTCAGCTTCTTAATGAGACTACAAATTTCCACAGGTGTTACTTCTTTAAAGCGAAATGTTTTGTAAGTTTTAAAGATCATGTTACTCTGTTTCCGCCATGCGAAGTTGGTAAGGCGCATGGCTTGTGACTTGATGTGGTTGACAGCAGTTGAGAAGAACGATCTGAAGCCATTGGCAATTTTTTTCGCATCAATACACTTCTCCCCGTTTATATCGAACGAATTGCACTGTGGGTTACCCTTTGATGATGTTGGGTAAATGCTCTTGAGAGTCTTCCACAATTTGTCCGGGTCATTGGAGCTCTCCCTTAGCAAATCCTTGTTGTAGTTACTTCTTGCTTTGCGGAGCGTCGTATTTACTTGGTTTCGTTTGTCCTTGTATGCTCTCCTATCACAGTCTAATTTGCTCTTTCGGTACTTTCTGTAGAGCTTATCCCGGTCATTCATGAGGGTTTTTATTTGAGCGGTAAGCCATGGGGCTGGTTTAGATTTCACTCGTTTGTTTATCATAGGGGCATGAATGCAATCGAAGCTCTAACGCCACTCTATCGAGCCTCGCGTATAAAATTGTATAAAAATATCGCTCGATCCAGGCTCTTTTGTAGAATAGCTAAAAGGTCTATTAGATACATCTTACGCGTCCCAAACCAATGCAACAGAGGCTCATGAAAACTACGAAGCCCAAGAAAGATACAAACCCATGAAAACCAGGAGCGGACGCATAATCAATCCGGACTGCTATTGATTAATGATATATACAAAAAATATCATTTTAAGTTTATTTTCATTATCTGTTTGTTGTGTTGCAAAACTGAATAAAACAGCTGTTTATGTTTTTTGTTGTTCTTAGTGAGAAGGGAAGATGTGACGTTATTATATGGTTGCTGTTGCTGTAAATATTGATGCTTGTTGTTGTTGTTGTTATTCATGATAATGGCGGACTAAACAACTCTTGCTCTCTTTCGTTGCACAACTTTGCAGGAGTACTCTTTGTGCTATGAATTTAAAGTAGGAACTTTTTCTGGCTCACCCGGTCGAGCAGAAAGGTAGAAAGTAGTGATTGTTTTTTAGTAGACTTTTCGGAGTAGTAATGGAGAATTGATCTAGAGATATTTTCGGAGAGTTATTTGGTAGAGAATCTCGAGTTTTATAATTTTAGAGAAAATCGAGAGAAAGCACGTCCTGCCCGATTCGTAACTCAAACTTCCTGATGCAAGTCAAAGAGCATAGGTAAACAAGAGACTCATCATCATAAGTCTAAATGACCACAAGCTTGGTATCTTTAGACAAAGGAAGAGATGGGCTATTCTATGAATAATCAAATCGAGAAATACTTGCATTCTCGAATTTCTAGAATTTTTGGAATTTCGACAACTTTCAATGTAGTGAAGCCGTAAAACTGAGCGCCCCTCGAAACATCAGTAGTTAATCAGCCGATATTGGTCTAACTTGGCTAATATCTTCATCTAAAAAATTATAAAAATCGGTTCGTATTCGCAATGTGACGTCCTCAAAACTGCTGTGTTATTGCGAAACCAGGCAGTTGCTTTCTGTTTTGCTCAGTTCAATCGTATGCTCTGCAAGGTGTATCGCATTGCTCTGATGCTTTAGTTATTATGCCCTAGCACATTATAACCAATCACAAAGATGTGTATATAAGGGTGAACATGCAAGGAAATTAAATGATGAAACATAATATACCTCCTTCTTGGCCCTCGATTTTCTTCTTGTCCTTAAATAATCGCAATAATTTTGTGGCCATTCTACAAAAAAGATCAACTTGTGGTACCTTATGGTTTCTGCTGGATTTTATTGCTACATTTCTATATTCAAGTTGGACAACGGTCAGGCTATACGCGTCAATGTGGTGGATACCACTTACAAGGGTGGGTTATCATAGTGGGATAAGGGTGGCATAAGGGCTGGTTGATAAGGCTCTTAGAGGTGGGTGGCAGTAATCTTATGCCGCTTGTGAGAAGAAACCTAGTTATTTACAGGTTCTGCAATAGTAGTTAAGAAGGAAAACATTGGCAAAATCAAGCAGCAACATTCTGGCTTCAAAACGATCAAGTAGCATTTCGAAATTCTATTACGGCATCTTTTTCGACAGGATTGAAGATGCAAGAAAACGTAAATCAAAACTGCTCGCTTTCGTCTCGTTAACGAATTGAAAGATGGCCGCGAAGCTAACGGTTTAGTTGAATGTCAACTTCACTTGAGAAAACAATGCGTTACAAGGTAATACATAAGGCATCGTAAGTTCACATTAAAAACTTACTGTTTCATCTTTTCTTCCTGGCTTCTAGACAATTTCTTCAGTTCCTGTGATTTTTGTCAAAAGATCAGTCATGAGCTCCAAAATTTACAACTTCGAACACAAACGTCCTTTACTGCCACTTAGCCCCACTTTGGGATCTTACCGTCTGTTCAAAATGAATTTAAAAAGCTCTGAAACCCTAGCACATTTTCTATCCTCTCTGCTTTTTACCAACTCAGTGCCATGCCAGTGCCTTTCAAAATGACCATGAGTTGATTAAACATGAGACATGTGAGACATGAGCAACTACACCCCCCCCCCATCCCTGGGGAGGATCTGCTCGAAGATTTATCACCAGAAGCCAATTTTGAAACTCTTTTACATTGCCTCTAAACTTTGCCTCAACCATAATGTAATAATCAGGGAGAAGTCTAATGAACGAGGAGGGATGTGCAGCCTATCGGTGTAGAGTATCGGCCATCAGGCCATTACATCATATTTGGCCATCAAGACCATTTTACATGTCTTCGTTTAAGAATTCGTCTGAGTTTACATTTTGAATCAACATTAAATAAAGTATATGAAAACTTATTTTTTGGCTTTAGAGACTTTGCAAATATCTTTGATTGTGAGTTTCTGCCTAGTTCTTACACTTTCGAGTATGCTCTTCTGCATATTCTTAAAGAGTTCAGTAGAGTTAGTGCCTTTTCGCACATTTCTCTTCTCCTTCAACAGAAATTTCAATTTCTTCCTTCTAGGTACAAGACATTTGATGCAGTTGTTGTATAATATCAAGAGCTAGATGACACAATATTCCATGAAATCCATATTCACAAGGCACAAGAACAAGAGCAACTTTACTTGAAATCTCCGCAGTTTCTGATACAAATTAATTTGCAAAAAGGAGGAGTAACATGATAAAAGGCATGACATACTATGTGATCTTCCCTTAGCCTTAAGTATTTATCTTCAAGGTCTTGTCGACTGAGGGCAGCAACTAGTTGTCTTTCTTTCGCTTCAGAGATGTGTTTTGATGTACCTGACAAAAGATGCAGCTAACAGTCAAATAGATATTGTGCATCTACAACAAAGATTTCGACCTAATTCATAGGAGCACTAAACTAGCTCTCATGCGAGATTTGCGAAAACGCAAAATAATTCACCCAAATAGCTCCATGTTTGTTATTTGGGAGGATTTGCACATGATATCTAGTTTGACACAGAAAGATTGCCACGTTTGCTGTGCATACCAAATCTGAAAGACAGCTATTTTGCGTCTTGTACAAACAAAGAGTAAAGCAGCTTTTCAAATTTTAAGAATCATTTCCTGTAATTTCGAACCAAATGTTTTAAAAACCTGGTAATTGTCAGCTGAATAACAAAATCTCTGGATGCGAAGAAACCCTGAAGTAGCTTTGATCACAAAATTTTGATAGAAAAAATTAACTAAATACGGAATCAAAGGATAAGGAAAGAGAATCGTTTGAGGTTCTACCAAAGTGAAGAAAACAGGTTTACTCTGCAAACTGTCAAAGATCAGGGATTGAGGAAGTTTCCTGCGGTATTCCTAAGGGATCATTCTATTATTATTATCAAATTATTTACAGTTGGTATAATACATAGTTGCAAACTAATTCAAACCAACTATTTACAATAAATGCTACAAAAATTAAAAAAGTTAAATCAGGGATCCTCATTATCACCTTCTTTTTTTCTAACTGCAGATCTTGCATGTGCAATTTGCGTTGTGCAATGTGCATGTTCTATCGCCCCTTATATTAATTGCATACCTTTACGACCTTGATGGTTGTTTGGACTTATCTAAAGCAAACATGTATGCGGATGATACATACGGAGTATCCCATAAATGTTGTATACAGACTTGATCGCATTATGTTCAGCGATGTGAATTTAGCTTTGATCAATGGCTAATCAATTTCAAAATGTTCCTCCATAGCCAACTTGAACATTGATACCTCATTAGCTAATATTGGTGTTTAAGTTGTGAAAATATCAATGTTGAAAGGTCAAATTTGCTGCCACCTCCAAACATGACTTTTGGCATTCTGGACTACGGAAATTCTTGAAGAACAGCATAATATCAAAGATATCCTTGACAAAACGAGAAAAATTTAGATCATCCAACATTCTGTTTGCTGGAGGTCACCAATTGTGCCTATATTAATTTTTCTTCGACTGGAGTATCAAACTTTGATGTCCTTCAGGGGTTTGCTTAGGCCAAAATTCCAAAGCGGAGGTGGTGGAAAGTGAACGTTCAAAATTAATATCTTAGCTCTCAGGGCGCCAAAATAAATGAATGATGTATCATTGTTCCACTTAACTATCGAGGAACATTTGAAACTGATTAGCTAGCTATTAACGCTAAGTTCTGATCGCTGGACACGAAGAAATCTGCATACTGTTCCTGAGACACTTGGTCGGCATGTGATAATCGCATCTCATTACAAAATAAGAGCTTATACGCATGACAAATGAGAAGCTTTTAAAAGCGAATAGAATAAATGAAAAACATTTCATCGAACATTTTGAATGCACAATTGCGCCATCACAAGGGTACAGTAAACAAAGTGAGGCAACTAGGAAACCGCGCCATTTTCGTAAAATTTTATCTTGAGAGAAATGATGGATTTCGAGACTGCAACAAGAAAACTGCGATCGGCATTATTTTCTTCTACACACTATATATTCAATACATCTGCAACAAAATAACACAATTTATGGCCTAACGAAAATATGAATAACTGATAGAGGATTCAAGCGAAATTTAACAAAGTCAACTGGCAGGTATGATTAAATCTTAGTACATTTGTATGTATTACTGAATCATGCAAGTATTATTGAACCATTCTCCGCCACCTGTGGTACTTAGCAGTCTTAGCAGTAGCTTAGCAGAATCTGTGAATGACTGCTTGGCGCGCAAAAGCTCGATAGTACGCATGCGTGGATGTAAAAATGAATGAGATTGTTCGATGAAATGTTTGGCAAGGTGGTCAAACGCATAAAACATTTCACCGAACATTGAGAACAATGGAAAAGTTCGGTGAAGTTTTTGAACTCCGTCAAACAACGTCGAACATTTTCGAACAAGATTTTCACCTCCGAACAAGGTGGTCAAACGAATCGAACTTTCTCAACACATCAATGTTGAACATTGTTCGGTGAAATGTTCGGCACGTTTGACCGGGGCTTTAATGAATCAAACAGTCGGACTGTCGCTCCAAAATTTTAAATGAATTTGAATTGAAATCAACACAAACGCATCTTAAAAGGCGGACTCGAAATCGTGACTGGACACCCGGATAGGGGATTTCAACTAACAATATTTTTAAGTTAAAACTTCCACCATCAGCAGACATCTGAAGGGAGCAAATCCACAGTGATCCAGGATTGGAAAAAATACCCAAAATTCAAATTTGAAGTATGATTTGCATTCTATTATTCTGTTGTTAAGAAGGAATTTCCCGCCATTATACAAAAAATTTGAGGCGAATCGAGCCAGAGAAAGAATTTTTGAAACTTTCAGGAAATGGTATTGTTTTCTGGATTTGCACCAAATATTACGCTTTGCGTTTCTTATAAGCATAATTGCATGTTTTCAGTGAGAAATAACAACGAAATCAATGGAGGGCAAAAACAAATGTGAAATGGCTTTAAATTCAACAGTTTTGACATTTCAGTAAAGAGATGTATAATAAGAAGGCATATTCTGTTCCGTTTGTTTGGTTCTGAATAAAGAAATTTCCATTCACATTGATGCATTTTCTACAGTGGCTGGTGTAATCTCTATAATGTAGGCTGCATAATGCAGGTTGCAGGTCTAAGATATGTGGCCAAGGGCTGTATGGCAGGACCTACATCAAGGGGCAGTCTCCTTGAAGATGTTAATATTTTCTGTGTGTTCACACAGGATTAACAAATCAATGTTATGGAATAAATCACTTGGTAACAAATGAACGTCTTGGACCCAGAGTTGATCGCCGCAATCCATTTTTGTCAAATCAATGGGGAATCAATGAAGCTGGTTGTGCTAACTATGGAATCAGCCAATAGGACCCAAAACGGCCCGAACAAGTAATAACGACCCAAAGTGAGACACAATGCCCCAAAACGAGCTATGATGACCCAAAACGATCCAAAGTAAGTCATAACGACCCAAAACAACCCAGAAAGACGCAAAAACCAAAACGACCATTCTGTGTGCCGATTTTGTTCCTGTTTAATTTCTTAGTGGGCACAAACACTTTGACCTATCACAACTCATCAATAAATTGACCAAATACGACAAAATATTTTCAGAATCTTCTCATCAAGATGTTTCTCATCATTTGATATGACATCTTGAAAAAATTCCCTCAATTCTAACATACTTCAGCGCGCCAGGTAAAACTTGAACAGTGCACTTGATCAATCTTCCCTTAAAACTTTGCTGTACTTGCAGACTGCAGATTCAACTTTGGATAGTTGTAGAGGAAGAAACTCTCCAACCTATTGATGTAAGCTTCAGCTTTATACAATCCTTTCCTGGGGTAACTCACTTTTTGATGAGACTTCCATTGTTTATAAAGATTCTCATTTACTTCTCTGTGACATAACTACACAATGACGCAGAGTTTTAAAATATAACATCAAGTTTGAAATCTGTATGAAAAATGGATTTAGAGAAACTATGACAGATAAAATAAGCAAAGCAATTGTATGCAGTATTGTTATGCCAGATAATGTTACCAAACAAGGATTTAAGATCTGCAGGAGTAAAAAATGGAAGGGGCTTAAATGGGTAGTGTTAATTTCCAGGAAATGGTAGATCATGACTGTTCAGTCAACTTTCGTTACTTCAAAGCAGGTGCATCTGAACAATGCAGCTAGAGAACAAACTAATGTTTGAAAACAATGCCTACAAAGTACGAAACTTGAGACTTGAGTGGTCTGAAAATACCAGCCTAGGCCTTTTACAATCATCAAAGCAAGGCTACCAAAGAAAAGAAAATAGGTAAATGGAATGAAAACAGAATCTTCACGATTTTATTGCTCATTGGCTTTTGGGACATCTTAGGTAATTTTGGTTTGTTTTTGGATTGTTCTGGGTCTTTCTTAGTAATTTTGGATCATCCTAGGTTGTTTTGGATCATTTTGGGTTGTATTGGGTCAATTTGGCTTGTTTCGGCATATTCATACTCCATAGTTTAGTAAAACCACAATGAAGCAAAGTAACATTTTTCTATTCATGTTCAATGCAAGCAACCTAAGGTGATACCATTTCAGGAATAGCACTATGAGACAACGGGGATGGTATTTGTAAGAACCTTTGTGTTTGTTATAAATGTTCCTACAATGTTCACATTAATTCTTAAGAATGTTTGAGTACATTTTCCGTGATTTTTCCTGTTAAAATTTTTTTACCCAGCTATGAAGAATCCTCAATTGTCAAAATCAGCAAAATATTGCGCGAAGTTTGTATGTATGCTTACCTCTTGCTGCCGAAACATCTCTAAATGGAAGATCACCAGCAGTTGTATCACTTGGGTTCATGGTTGAATTGATATGCTGCCCATAAAAGAAGTGTTCTTATCTGGTCTTACAAGATATTTTCATCTTTGGCACTATGGGATAAAAGTACATGACCTTAAAAGATGAACAGTTTAAATCAAAAATCAAAATAGTAATCACTAGGGTTTGCTCAAGTCAATACTCCAAAATCAAAGCCCCCCCCCCTGTGTTATGTATGTGACTGCAAACACATAGATGCAACTTTATACAGAATTTTCCATCATAGACGATTCATCATTCAAGGAAATAAGCTACCATTCGATGTGTGTTGGGATCTATTGTCGCTTTCCTTTATGTGGTGTCACCTCTTTCAAAGAAGGACAACTTTGATTTCAAATTTCTTCCTCAAAAATATTATTTTATAGTGAGAAACAAAACAGGGCCAGATCCAGCCCAAAGTTGAAGGAAAACAGGGGTGGATTTAGCCCAGGGGAGGCACTTCACTATAAATTCATACGGGGAAGGATTTCTGCTACGACCCAATCCAGAAATTCGGTCCGATATTGATACCAATCCCAGAATTTTTGTCAGATATTGATACCTAATCCCAGAATTTTGAAGAAGTAACAAAAACAATTCGACGTCAAAGGGATAAGGGATTGAGGGCTGGGAACCACACAAGTTTTGTCCCAAGTGGCCATTAGAATGAAGTTCTGATCTGTGCATGCTTTTAAACACAAAAATACTTGAAATCTGTTCACCTGAAACTGATCACATGTTGCTCGAAAATTATCCAGTTGTACTTTCATGCAGCACCAATAACCAGAATTTTGAGTATAAAAAGTAAACCCCAATCCCAGAAAATTTCAAGTGAAAGCATATCCCAATCACAGAAATTTTCCAGTAAAAGTATATCCCAATCCCAGAATTTTCAGGCCAAAAACTACCCACAACTGGCACACATCCCCATCTTAACCCATAGTGAAGTACCCCCCGGGGGATTTAGCTTACAGAGAGGGTGCCCAAAAGTTTAATGGAAAGTAAGCGCCCCTTTGGCGTGCAAAAATTTTGAGCTCCTGATTGAAAAAAAAGGTACCTTCATTTGTATGTTTGCCCACATTCTCCTTGATACTATTGAAAAGAGCCCAGGGGGGTACATAACATGTTGAGGGTACGGGTATGTGCCACCCATGTGGGTGGGTTTTTGGGCCAAAATTCTCTAAACAAAGATCGCTTTTTCGGCAGATTTTCCATAAACATGGGCAGCAGGGGCAGATCTAGGCCGGGTTGACAGGTTTGAATAAACCAGTCAGATTTCCAGAGAACACTTTCCCCCTCTATGAAATGCTATTCCATTCATGAACATCTATCATGCGGAGGCGCAAACCGTGAAGTTTTGCTGCTGAAAATCGATATCAGCTTCTGCTAACCGATGAAGTGAGGATTTCAATCACTCTTTTGTTGCGCTGCATTCAGAAGACAGAACATAATTATCTGTCGTCATACCGCATTTGTTTGATAGCATGACTCATGAATTGCAAAATATTACAAAGGTGGAAGGAGAACCAACCCTGTGAGATATTTTTGGTGAAATGCCCCTTGAAAAAAAGCTAAGGAAATTTTGGAATTTTCAGCTTTCGCTTTTGCTCAAAGGAAGGTTTGACCCATAAAGTAGTGGTGAATTTTGATCTTGTTTTGATTGCAAGGTGATATTACTTGTTTGGCAGTTGCACCGTTCTGGCATATTTCCCATAAATTTGTATATTTTCATAGGCTTATCCTCATATCTGTAAGATAATTGCAAAATAGAGATTCTTTGCAGGTAAACAAGTATGAGAGACTTGTCACCCTGAAAAAGTTTGTCAACTTGCTTACGCCAAGCATTCTAAGTCTGTTGGGAAATTGCATATTCCTTTGTTTTAGCCTAATTAATCAAGGAAATTTTTATTCAAATGAAGATATTGGCTTGTCTAGGCTAGTATCTTTGTTTACACTTTGCTGCATCTACCAAGAATTGGGGAATCAATGTAGATTTCCAGCCCGAAAAACACAAGAAACATCTTGGAATCTCTACCACTACCATTAGTTTCTTACAAAAAGGTGAGTTTCTTGTGAATCTTGAATTCTGAATCTAGAATTGGTGTGAATCTTGAATTCCGGATCTTGAATTAGTGTGAATCTTGAATTCCGGATCTTGAATTAGTGTGAATCTTGAATTTCGGATCTTGAATTAGTGTGAATCTTGAATTCCGGATCTTGAATCTTGGATCTTGAATTAGTGACTCCCCAGCAAAATGGTGGGCAAATTTGCATAGAAATTGGCCTCACAAAAGAACTTGGCGCAGATGGAAAACAAGCCAGAAATTTTTGCGTGGGCCCCATGCAGGCCAAACTTTGCAGTCTGGATAATCTATTATTTCTTGGACTCTGAGCATCATACTGATACTCGGTCCAGCTCAGTATCGAGTAGACATAGATGTTATCATTTCGTTCCTACTGTACTTTCAGTAAAAATTTTGGCGGGGGTCCTGTTTTGAGACTCCTGGTACATGTTTAGATTTATCTATAGTGTCTGTTTTGATCACAATTCATTGACATTGTAGCTAACGACCGAAAGAATGCCTACCCTACAGGCCTTGGCTAGTCCAATAAGCAAACAGCTGCAAAAAACAGAATGATGGGTGTGCAAGACCTTTGAGTTCAGTTCATGCAGATTCATTTCAACCATGCTGACCAATGCCGACTGAAACATTTCCTCTCGTACTTTCGACGACCTGCATACTTACTCCTGGTTGTTAATTCGCAATTTGTTCATCACAAAAACCATAGCAGTCTTTAAACGCAGTTCAGTTTATTTGAGAGCGACAGGCATTTTGAACTGTGTGCCTAACAACTGTTTACACAACTACAACAACGTTTTAGCTCCACCGCAGTAGCAGTCTGTTCCATTGAACTATAAATAGTTCAATGGAGCATGGAGCTCAAATCTTTTAAAAAGGTGGGTGTAAAATTCTATTACATTTTTCTTTGAATTAAAGTGCTTGAAAGGAAGTTCAGGTAATTCCCAATAAATTTGCCGTGGCAATTTCTTGATACCTTGACTACTTTCAAAATGGTGGCATTCATTAATTTCGAGGCTGTGACGTCATCAAATTTCTAAATCGTTAACCAGAAGAGCAACAGATTTCTGCTTGCAACCATGTTGTAGACCTTCATAAACTATGGTTACCTTGAAGATTGTATCAATTTCTCTCGATTACTTTAAGAGTTTCGATGATTTTAATTTCTTCAAAATTTTTGATGATTTTTTGCAAAATAAGTCAAAATGCCGCCATTTTGAAAATAATCAATATATCAAAAAATTGCCAAGGTAGATTTACAGCAAATTACCCAAAGTTTCTTTCAAGCCCAAGAATTCAAAGAAAAATGTGATACAATTTTACATCCACCTTTTTAAAGATTTGAAAGATTTGAGCCGTATGCTGTTCAATGGTCTGTTCTCACTGCTTCACATGTGCGGCCTGATAGTCATTTTTAATCCTGGGTTCTAGGGCGGAGGATCTTTGGCAGGGAGGGGTTTGAAGCTTCTCTCCATTATTTTGTGGGGGTACGAAGATTTTGATAGCAAAATTGATGGGGCAAAAACTAATTTTCTTGAAAAAACTTTGTATGTTTGCATGTATGTGCATTAAATATAACAGTTTAAAGTTTAATCTGAAACTAAAACATCCCCAGGCAGGGATAGCATTAAAAGGTCAGTGTGACCTTGTTTCCATAATGGTCCCTCCGAAGGTATCGATTAAAGAAAAGTTTTCATAGGAGAAATGAAAATTCTAGAAGATGTTCCAAGATATAGCTGATGTGTACCAATATGGATTTATGCGGTGTCAGTAGTACACATGTACGTCAATCCTGGTCTTTTTCCCATGCGTAGATGAAGTCATCGATCAAATTGAACGAGCATCTGGAAATGATGAATCACTTGACCGATATGAAATCGCTTGGGAACACTTGGTATCTGTCCATATATTTTATGCACAATGACTTCTGGCTGGGGTAATAAACCGTTTTGCTGAGGGTACGGGGACTTTTTCTTTATTTGGGACGGGGAATGAAATTTTCTCGAATTATGTGAAATTATCCTCCACCCTGATGCCCAGGATCAAAATGACCGCTCCTTAGCAGAAGGAATTACAAGAAAGAGAAATATTCTCCTTGCATATCCTCATCAAAGTAACTTTTTGAATTATCAAAAACCCCTTAAATCAAATCAAAACATTGCTGCACTTCGCATTTCAATTCATTTAAGATTAGATGTTAGCGTGTTACCCTCCGGGGGTGGGGGTAGGCATACTTTCAGTGACTTAACAGGGGTTCGGTGAGGGTTACAGATGGCCAGATCAAAAACTTAGAAAAATACCCTCAAATAGTGGTATCATTTACAGAAACTGCCAAATGGTTGTTCTGGATTTGGACATCTGGTAATAGAAATTTTTTACAGCTTCTGGTGATTTTCTATCGCAAAAACTGAGCAGAGCAAGAAAACTTCAAAATTTCGATGATGGTCCTTCCTCTCGTCTCTATAAATTAGAGAGAGGTATTTGCTACTCTCATAACTCTACGAAGAAGATTTGACAAGATGGGGACTCGAATCACTGACCACTGCCCTTTAGTCATATCAGATACACCAGCATCGACACATCCCTGGTCAAATTTGTAACTCAAAGTTGAATTCTATATGAAAGGTAAAGAAAATTATAATTTTACTTGATTTTGTCATCTTCAATTGATCTTATCAAAACCTGTCTTGTGCTCGTGTGCAGCATACGGCTTGAATCTTTGCAAAACTTATGTAAACACATGTCAACTGTTATTGCCTAATTCTTTCAACTGAATGAATTGAAATGACCTTAGGCCTTCTGCAATAATTCCATAAAGAACATTTTTGACATCGTCAATTTAGAGTTACGGCATTTTAAAATCTCTGCTACTGTGACGTTATCAAATTGCCAAATCGTAAACCATAATAGCTACAGACTTCTGATGGCAACCATCTCCTAGACCTTCAAAAACTGAGCATTTCTTGGGCTTTCTTGTGTTGGTGATTTTGAATTTTCTCAGTCATTATACAATTTATGGTGCTTTTAATCTTTTTCAAAGATTCGATACCTCCTCTGGTACACCTTTTCATGAAACGTAGAAAAGCTGCAATCCCAAAAAAATAATGAAGATATCAAAAATGAAATTTCTCGGATTATTGCGAACGACCTAAAGTTCGCTTCGATCTAAGAAGTTGTTACCGGATGAGTAATAAAAAACGACCGGCGTTTGAAAGGCTACTGTGCTCCCCAAGCATATAAGCAACGATATTTTGCAATACTTGATTGAATAGCTAACATGTTCAATAAAACTGTTCACTGTGGTATTCTTCAGGGCTCGTGCTTGGAGCCTCTCCTCTTCATCCTGTATGTCAATGACTTTTTCTGCTGAATTAAGACATTGACGAGCTCTGCAATGTTCTACCAACTGAGGTTGAAAATAATGCAGAATGGTTAGGGGGTCTATCATAGCTCTCCTCGATACCGCAAAGGCGCCAAATCTGCGTTCTTACGGATCTTACCCGTCAACCGCTCTCTCATAAACCGTAACTGTCAGGTTTCTTCAGTGCGATAAATATTCTTTTTTGGATGGCTATTTCATGTAAATCAAGCAGGAATGCTGAGGTAGTTTATGTGTGAATCTACACCTTGCGATGACCGTACTTTTACAGCTAAACAAAGATCTGATAGATCATAACAGTTGTTTAGTAACCAGAAGTAACTATAAATTATCAACTGCGTGCAATCTAGGATATTTGTGAACTCAAATAAAGCCACACTAAATTTGTTAATGAATCTTTTGTTATCCCCTTGAACTGGATTTAATTTTTCCATTATTCCGTATTCCATGTTTTATGACAGCAAAGGAGGGACATGAACGCAGGGTCAACAGATAATTGGGTGGAGTTAATCCTATTGAAAATGTGACTGCATATAAACCAAAGAAATACTAGGCTTGCCAAGCCTAGCTGTTAATCACACTATGCGGGCAAACTATTGTCATAATGGTTTAGTCAATCATCATCATTATTATATCCTCTGCATATCCGCAGTAGTGTATGAAATCAAGAAGTAGGCCTTGTTGAACCGAACATAACATGCATAACAATCCCAGTGTATCCTGGCACCGATTACATAAGAATACTCAAATGATAGCGTCCATAGGGAGTCCATAACATCTCTCCTCTTCTTCGGAAATGAAATTTACTAACATCGATTATATGTTTCAGCAGTTTATTAATAAAGTAACTTTCAATGTGTGATAACTTGGCCATAGTACATAGGCATCGTGCGTAATCTCACTGGGTATTGACGTATAATGTCGGCTTCAGGTTCAGTTTCATCTCGAATGTTATTGTCTGCTTGAATTGTATCATCATCATCATCAGTGTCTGAATCGGTTGTTGAATCGAATGAGTTGTAAAACTTTTTGAAGAATGAAATGTTTCGAGTGATCTTATGGTCTGATCGCTCGGCGATTACTTTCGTTCCTTTGATCTCAATGACGCGGTATGGCTTTGGATCGAATTTACTTGTAAGTTTGTTCTTTCTTTCTTGCTTGACGAGTACGAGATCTCCTTCTCTGATGTCGGATGGTTTTGTGTGTTGACGTTTATCATAGTAGACTTTCGCTTTTGCCTTGCTTTCTCTGTCATTTCGTTGGACAAGTTTGTGTTTGTTTGATGGTTTCGATGTAATTCCTACGACTGGAATTTTCGTTCTTATCACACGATTGAACAAAAGTTCGGCGGGTGCAACTTGAGTTGTGCAGTGCGGTGTTGACCTGTAGTTAAGTAGAAATAAGTGTAGTTCTTTTCTCCAATTGTTTCCTTCAATTTTAGACGTTTGAAGTAGTTTCTTGAGAGGTCGATTGAACGATTCTACTTCAGCATTCTGTCTAGGCCATAAGGGTGTTCCTGGTTTGAATTCAATTCCCCACGCTTTCATGTACGTTTCAATTTCAATTCCGTTAAATGGTGGACCATTGTCACATATAAATTTGACTGGAATCCCGTGTGTTCCAAAGATACGATCAAGTTTGGGAATGATGCTTCCTGCTGCTGTTGATTTAACAATCTCGACTTCGGGAAATCGACTGTATGTGTCAATGACTGACAGCAAATATTCTCCAGAAGGTACTGGTCCAAAGAAATCTGCTTTGACGGTGTGCCATGGGGCTGTTGGTAAATCTGTTGACTGCATTGGTTCTTTACTGTTTTCTTGTCCTGTTGCTTGGCAAGCAGTGCATTTCTCGACGAATTCTTTCACTATTTTATCGATATATGGGAACCATACTTTTTCACGCAGTAACGATTTTGTCTTAGTTGTGCCTGAATGTCCTGGCTTATGAGCAAGTTCTATAGCTTTGTGGCGTAGTTTCTGCGGTATGACGATCCTTGTGCCCTTTAGAATTATGTTTCCTTTGACAGTAAGATCTTGTTTGGTGCTGCGCAGGATTTTGAGATCTTGTATGTTAATGGTAGGATCTTGGATCTTATCTACTTCATGCCATCGATTTCTGCGAATTAGGTCAATTGCGGCTTGGAGGGTTTTATCTTTTCCCGTCTCCTCTTCAATTTCTTGCAGTGTCATGGCTTTCGGGACTGCGTTTTTGGTGATGAAGTTTACGTATTCCTCTGCAATTGTATCTTGCTCTGGGCGATGTGAAGCTGGGTGACGTGACATGTAATCTGACGGATTATCTGATCCTTTCTTGAACTTTACGGTAAAGCTGTAATTTTGGAGTCGAAGTTGCCATCTCTCGATGCGAGCGGGTGGTTTCGCAACGGGATTGTTGAAGATCGTTTCGAGTGCTTTGTGATCTGTAAACACATCGAAATTTCCTGCTCCATATAGGAATAAATGAAGACGTTCAATTCCCCATACTAGTCCTAATGCTTCCCGTTCTGTCTGAGAGTAACGCTGTTCGACAGGCGTCAATGATCTTGATACGTACGCTACGATTTTATGATCTGTCGCTTCTGGTGTTGATGTTTGGGACAGTATTGCACTGATTCCGTATGGACTGGCATCTGTGGTGACAGTTGTGTGCTTGGCAATATCAAAATAAGCCATTACTGGATCTGATAAGAGAGTTTCCTTTAGTTTTTCAAACGCTTCTTGTTGACTTTTCCCCCATTGAAATTGTGCATTCTTCTGTGTTAGCCTTCGCAGGGGCTCTGTGATCGATGCATAGTCTTGAATGAATTTTGCGCAGTATTGAGACATTCCTAGTAGACTTCTGACTTCATTAACATTCTTTGGTGGTTGTGTCTTGGCAAAATCTTGTACGAGGCTTGGATCAGGGCTAACTCCTTCCTTGCTGAAGACTAGGCCGTAGAATTGAAGACGTGTTTTGTTGAAACGGCATTTCCCTTCATTGAGAGTAATTCCCTTCTCCTCGAATCGTTGCAATATTTTGGTTAATGCAGTATTGTGCTCCTCGAGTGTCTTTCCCCAGATTATGACGTCATCAGACATGTTTTTGGCATTGCTGATATCTTGAATTGTTTGAGAAATGGTGTTCTGGAAAATTTCTGCTGCTGAGTTGACTCCAAAACAAAGTCGTTTGTATCTCCTGAGTCCCTTGTGCGTTGTGAATGTTGTCAAATTTCTCGACTCTTCTGCCAGTGTCAGCTGATGGTATCCCTGTTTTAAATCGAGTTTAGAAAAATGACACGCACCATTTAAATCAGATATCAGTTCATCGGTTGTTGGCATGGGGTGTCTTGTGCGTAAAATTGACGTGTTAGGCAGACGCATGTCCACGCAAATTCTGATTTCTTCGCTGTTTTTCTTTGGGGTTATCACTAACGGGCTTACCCATTGTGTGGCTCCTTCTACTTTCTCAATTATGTCATCTTTCTCCAGTCGGTCTAATTCTGTCTCGACTTTCTTTCGTATGTGGAAAGGTATACGACGTTGTGCTTGGATGACTGGTTTGATTTCAGGATTTGTATGTAGTTTGACTTCGAAGTCTTTCAAATTTCCAACGCCTTTGAAAACTTTCTTGTGTTTCTCCAACAAGTGGTTGACGTAATCTGGTGAATCAATTGTAGGCTTCGTTGAATTTGTTTGTTTCGCTGTTTGTGTTTCTGTTTGCACGCTGTTTATGTTGATCTTGATAAGGTGCAATTCTTGAGCCGTTTGAGAACTGAGCAAATTTCCCTCCACATTCTTTGCAACGTGAAATCGTGTAAGAGAAATCTTTTTATTTGTTTCGACAGTTTCTTCGAAAGTTCCTAGTAGCTGGAGCGGTGCTTTTGATCCGTAGGCAAAGATTTTTGTGTTTGACTTCTTGAGTGTGACTGGTTTCCCTGTGGTATTAATTTTGTCGAACGACTTTTCATCCAGAATGTTGACACTTGCTCCTGTGTCGATGAGAAACAAAACTTCCTGTCCATTGATTGCGAGCGTAGTCTCCAATTTCTTTGTGTGCGCGTTGGTTTTATCCATACAGTAAACATATTCCTCTGAGCTGTCATCTGAGCTGGTATCATCCTTTACTGTATTTACTTTCTCGCGGTTTTGTTGGTTTTTCTGACGTTGTTTGCAACAGCGAGTGAAGTGATTTTGTTTCTTGCAGTAACTGCACGTTTTTCCTTGGGCTGGGCAGGGTTTATCACGATGAGGATAGTCAAATCCACAGTTGTAACAAGTAGCTGGTCTCCTTGCGGGTGTATTTGCAGCGTTTCGTTGTTGATGTGTTGTTCCTCTGCGATTCGGCTTGTACTTTTTGTGCTCGATTTTCATAGCTTGTAATTTTTCTGTTGGCTCCGTGGTTTGTTTTTCCATTTCTTTGGCCTGTTCTTTACTGATTTCATCTGTTTTGCCTTTCACCAAAATATCTTGTAATTTGACGTCCTTTGTTTTCAGGGCGTACTTCCGCAATGAGGAACTTGAGCAGCCTTGAATAATTTGCTGTTTTATTTCGTTATCCACTGAATCTGTGGGAAATGAGCATGTTTGAGCCAGTTTCCTCAACCGAGTGTGAAAATTTTCCAAAGTTTCTTGGGGTTGCTGTTTTGCTTGACGAAAACGAAATATCTCGAAATCTGTGTTTTGTGCTGGGGCGAAATATTCTGTGAGACTCTTGATTGCTGCGTCCAAATCGTCATCTCTTCCCGTATCTGCAAGTGTTTCGAAGATATCCTGGACTTCAGGGCCTGCTTGGTAGAGTAGTAATGCTCTCTGCTGGGTTTTGTTTGAAATGTTTGCTGCTTTGATGAAGGTATGAAAACGTTTAATCCAGGTTTTCCATCGTGCGGCAAGGTTACTCTGATCGCTGTGTGGATCGAAACTCGGTAGTGGTGCCAAGTCAAGTTTTGCAGCCATATTCCTTGCAAGTCTTGATTATTCGCTTTTTCTCGTCGCCATTTTATTATATCCTCTGCATATCCGCAGTAGTGTATGAAATCAAGAAATAGGCCTTGTTGAACCGAACATAACATGCATAACAATCCCAGTGTATCCTGGCACCGATTACATAAGAATACTCAAATGATAGCGTCCATAGGGAGTCCATAACAATCATCATCATCAACAATTTATTTACAGTAGGCAAAAGAATTTTGAAATAGCAAAATTACTGCTAAATAAGGCCTACTTTCTTAAAAATTAAAGGAAAATATATTACAGCCGTTTAAAATAAAGATTGATGGAAAATATAGGACGATAAAATGGCGCTTCTCATTTAGGACGGTTGAAGCAAACCATGCATTCAGATGGCTTTTAACCAAATTGGTATTGCACCCGAAGTGTTCCAATGTATTTTCAGTCTTCTTTTTCGTGCTGTCTCCTCGTCTATTCACGCAACTTGAGTGTCATAATACGTACGCCGATATCCAGGGAAAGCCCCGCCTCGAACCTTTGATTTAGTACGAACCAATGCAGATATTGAAAATCTACGCGGTAACATTTGAGAGAAACTCCTTTTCTCTACGAAGAAGTTTTTAAGCTGATGAAATTGGCCAAAAAACGACTGCATCGCACACTTTGAAAGGGTCGTAGTTTTTGGAATCTTCCCATAGCTTTGTTTGTTTACTTTTGTAAAATAGCGCTGACGCCCGCATATTCCATTGTCATTTCTAGCGATCTGATTGGCTGAACCGCACCATAACAAATTTGCTGATTGGATAAAAACAAAATTCTCCTATCTTAAAACACATCTGTTACGCCGTCTTTAAATTTTGTTGATTTCATTCAATGTACTTCAAGAATGTGCTGAGGCCAAAACGTCAAAGCTCTGGTTTGGAGGTGGATGCAAATTTGGCCTTTGAAGATCAATATCTTCATTCTCAACGCACCGATATTAACAAACGAGGTATCTATGTTTAAGTTAGCTATGGAGGTATGTTTAAAAATCATTTCGGATCGATTCAGGCTATAATCTAGTCGCTAGGGTCGACCAAATCTATACACTTTTTTGGGACACCCGGTAAAATATCACGACTATTGATCATTGGTAACGACGACAAACACAGACACAACACAATCAAACTTGAACTACGAAAGAATTGTGGCCAACGAATCTTTCAATCTAAACTAACCAAAATAACAAAGCAATACAAAAACATATGCATGGACATCACAGAAACTTAGGTGGACCACTTTAGTAAGCTGCTCCTTCGTCGCGCACAAAAATGTGATTGCATGTAAACACTACATTACTTTGAAATCAGTATTTTGCAGCATTCATGAGTTGAAGTCCTTGGTATAAGCGCATATTAAATGTTTCGAAATCACACACCACTCTGGGCTACTGCCGTCCTTCTTCTGTATTTGGAACATTCCTTTGGGTCATATCCAAGTAAAGTTTCGTTGGGTGAAGTTCAATCATTAAACAAATCCGTCTCACAGCTACTTACGGCTATTTTTTACGCCATGTTTGGTATCTTCCCCTTATCATGGCCAAACGAAGTAGTAAAATGTCTCAATGGAAGAACTGAAAGTAGTGTGAAGCTGCACAAACTTCAACCTGTGTCTCATGAAACGTAAAGGAAGTTCGATTGAGTCGCTATGCAATTCCTTACTGCATAGCTTTTTCCTTTTTGATCTTTAATCTTGCATGTAAAATTGTTATTTATGATTAGAAAAATTAAGTTTATTGTATCTATTTTAACAGGGCAGCTAAGAAATCAGTATTGATTCAACTGTAACTAAACCCTGTATAAATAAGATAAAATTAATCAATCAATCAATCAATCAATCAATCGCCCCTACTCTAGCTTAGACCCATCCTAGACTTATGAGGATGAGTCTCTTTTTTCCCTGTGCTCCTTGACTTGATGATGGCGCTTCAGTCAACAGAGACTTATAATATCACTCTGAATAACCTGGCCCTATTAAGGCTCTGTTTGTATGGAGAAAACAGCCTCGGCTTCCCGAGGTTATTTTCCAAGTCGAGATATCGGCATCCTATACAAACTAAGGTAATTCTTATTTTTGCGTTTATATGAGTATTGCAAATAGTGGCAGCGGTCATTCCACAGGAGGCCCAATCGCCATCGCGTACTATTGAGCTTGCGTAGCTTCTCCACTGAAGCAATTTATGCTACTGCAGCTGTTTCTAAGCGCAAAATAAAGGCAGTAGTACTTTTTCTTTGAACTGAACAAAATCGAAGTTCATACCATTTAATGGTTCATTGTGTATCTCTGTGTCTCTCCTCATGCTCCATAATCATACCAAATACAGCATCCTGCCGCTATGACAACATTGGATATTCTGTTGCTGTTGCTGTACTGCATTGACGCAACGTCATTGGGTGTTTGTGAATTGTACAGTCTGCAGTATCAAGTAACAAGGAATGAAGCTATTTTACTTGCCTTTATCTAACAACAGTTTTGTCCTCGCTCGATCTCAGCGAATTTTGCATTAAACGGCCTGTTACTTCATTGTTACAAATGTTACATCATTCCAATCTTTATATATGGTTCCGAGTGCTGGACTGTATCTTCTATGATGAGGAAGTGGATCGAAGCTTCAGAAATGTGGTTTCTCAGACGAATGTTAAGAATATCTTGGACAAGATATAGACTGATTACGATGAGTCCCAAGAATCGCTATCCAAAACGAGACTAGTACACCAAACCGAGACCACTCATCTTGTAGTTATAGCGTCCGGCAGTCTTTCAATAGCGATAACTACGGCCATATCATCAGTCTAGACAAGATATGTAAGCAATGAGGAAATACTCTAGATAGCAAGACACAAAGAACTATATGGACAGACATTAAAGAAAGGCAAAGACAATCTATAGGTCATGTGAACGGAAAGAAGAGTTGGAACAAATCGTAGTGAAAGGAAAGATTCAAGGCAAGAAAGCGAGAGGAAGACAGAGGCAAATGATGTTACCATCCATGACAGAAGATTATGGAATGAAAACGAATGACATGATGCATGCAGCAAGAGATCCTAGAAATTAGAAGGCCATGACCACCTACGCCCATGATGGGCATGGTACCGAGAGAGAGAGACATTAGGCTCTTTTAGCAGCAAGACGCGGACGTCTTTGAAAACGCAGCTACTTTTCAATGCTTTTAGCGCATTCTAATTTTCCTGCCTTTTCCCTCCCAGAAAGCTGCTCACAGACAGACAAATTCCCTAAGAATACTTTGCATTCTCGCATTCCCATCATTTGTGAAAGTTTTCATTTTGTATTTTGCTTCCCTTCTCGATGTCCTATTTTTTGCAGTGCGGCCTTCAAAAGTATACTTTTCAGGTTGTCAGTTTCAGAAGAGAACGTACAGTAAGTCTCTTGAGACTCATAAAAGTTTCGAAGTTGATTTCGCTTTGTAATTTACGTCCTCGAACAAAAGAATTATGTTGGCGTCTTCTTGACTCGCGTCTTCTTGCTAAAACAGCCTATTTTCAAATATGGTGCCAAATTAAAACAGCCCCAGCAGGCCGAGGCTATTTTTCTCCCATATAAACGGAAGCTGAAAATAGCCTCACCAAGAAATAGCCTCGGGTAGCCGAGGCTATTTTCTCCATACAAACATAGCCTTAGGCCTAGACTTAGCGATTCCTACAGTACCAAAACAAGAACAGATTTTGTAAGACAATAGCATCAGTTGTTTTTGTTGACACCTAAATTCAAAGAAATTTGCGGCTGCAGACAAAGGAAATTCACTGGAGCAGAAATTCAAAACATATAAAGCCGCAAAGTTTCTGTGAAACCCAGGTAGCTGTCTCGCTTGTTGTGCATTCCAGAAATGATTTTAAAGAGCAAACACGTGCGTACATTGAAAGAAGTAGGATATATCTAGATATCTGCCGCAGGCATACTAATAGACGGTTACGGCAGAATAACACAGATAAAACAGAATACATCTTTGTCGGTCACAAAAGACCAACGAGCCGTATCAATGGTCAATTAGTGAATGGAGTGCCAATCAAACGGGTCAAAAAGTTGAATGCCTTGGAGTTACAGTGGACAAAAACCTTTCATGGAATGAGCAATGTAAGAATCTCAAAGGTAAAATTAAAATGTCCTTTTGTCCCTGTGGAAATTAAAGAAAATACTACCGCAATCAAAATTGGATCAGGTGTACAAGGCATTGCTCTAGAGTCATCTGAGATAAAGATAGGAATCAAATTTTTTGGCCGATTTTTGCTCGTGGCTTATGGCCGGAAACCCTCTAAGCCTCATTTTCATGGAATAATAATTAGACGGCGAATAAGCGAAGAAGACAGATGAAACGTGTGAAGATTTTTTTATATTTTA
Organism: Aurelia sp. 4 Dawson et al 2005; assembly: GCA_964019985.1. Taxonomy (NCBI): domain Eukaryota; kingdom Metazoa; phylum Cnidaria; class Scyphozoa; order Semaeostomeae; family Ulmaridae; genus Aurelia; species Aurelia sp. 4 Dawson et al 2005. Next base: position 10,350,433 of record OZ026497.1, read on the forward strand.
CCTACCATCAATAAAACGCAACTAGGAAAAAACTGGATACCCAAACATCTGGCGAACAGATTTCTTCAAAAAATTCGGGAAGTTTCCAGCAGTTTTTGTCCTGGTTGCGTTTTATGAAGGCAGGCAAAATTTAGAAAAATCTTCACGCATGTCTTTTGTCTTCCTCACTTATTCGCCGTCTGATTGGTTTGTGAAAATGAGGCTTTGATGGTTTCCAGCCATGGGCCACGAGCAAAATAGGCTAAAGCATTCGATTTCTATCTTTCTGAGATACAGTGATGAAATATGGGACACTTCGTCAAACACAAAGCTTGATCATCTTCAGCGTCTGCAAACCAGAGCACTAACGCTAATTGTCGGCTATAGATTAAAGGATGGGAGCAGTTGCAATTGGCTTTCAGTCTCAAACTTAATGATATTTGACAGGGCCATGATGATCTATGTCAGTGTTTTCTTTCAACTTGGCAAAAGGTGTCCATTCGAAAAATCTGAAAATCAGTTTTTTTGTCCTAAAAAGATCAATTTTGATTTTAACGGACGATACCTCTGGACAAAGACGGGTTTAGTGACACTTTAGAATATTACGCCATTGAGAGGAGCGTATTTGGATTCTATATTCCAAAATACCTTTGTTTTCAAAATTTCAATTTTGGGCTCCTCAAAATTGCTTTGATAATTTTTATCTTTGAAATACTATCTAAGATACCTAAATTTTCAAAATCTGGTCCGAGGAGCACCAATGGATGAACGATTCCCTTGGAAATCACAATGAAAGGCAAAGAGATTTTAGTTAGTCGGTTTTCATTAGAATATAACCTTGAATTATTTAAAAAGATGAATATATTGCTGTAACATCGTGAAGAGTCCAAAAAGCATATATTGAAAACTATTGGAGCATGTAAGGATGCAAATTGCATAAAGTAAAAAGCTCATTTCTGCAGAAGTTCTGTTGATTTTATCATAAATAGTTAAAGAACTTTTTAACAGAACTATGTTGTAAATGTAAGATGATAAAAATGCTTGTAAACTGAACTTATGTGACTTGAGGCTTAAGAATATGTCTGCGAGCGATTTTGGATGAAATATTCCGAAGGCCGCTTGTTTATTTTCCTCAAGCAAAAGTCCAGCTTACTGTTATTTTTTATTGGAATCACGGCATTCTTGATGGCTCTAAATGGAATAAATCAATATTTTTCTGCTCTGACACGTCTCACTAAAGCAAAATTTCTCACTCCTGTGACTTCCAATATAGATGAATCTCATGGGCAGGGTGGTTTTCGTACAGTTAAATATATTGCGTTAAGTGGAATAAGTCTTCCTTATGTGCTCCAATCCAAAATTATTTTGCGTCAAGATGTGGGCAGTCACTTCCGTCACAAGTGTACAAAACTTCATTCAAAGAGCACCAAAGGATGAAAAGTTATATCATATGGAATATTTCAATCATACCACTAGTGGAATATGTCCATCCTTCGGGCTCTTAACTTCAAAGCGACATAGCTTACGACCAGAAACTGCTTTTGGAATCGGAAAAAAAAGCATGGAATATTTAATATTTCATTAATATGACGGAACTTGGGTTTTATAAGGCAAGTACTTGCTTTACCACTCAAATCATATCTATAAATTTGTTGAACTAAAGGACACTTTTTGCCAAGTCGAAAAAAAACACATACCTTTTCAATAATGAATATTCTTTGCCCAGACAAGTTAAAAGGGAGAGTTGTTACCAGATCTCAAATAGCTAATTATCTAACAAGAAATCAGTTAGATCTTGACACTCCCGGTAGAACATAAAATTCTCCAAATACAGTTTTTCCTTTTCTGGTGCAAAGAAGTGGAATGAAATCTCATTTAGAAATTAGAATGAGTTCCACGATCAACATGCTCGAAAAGAAACTGAAGGAATTCCTGCAAAAATTAGCATCTTTCCCGAAGCACTATCCTTAGGAAGACCAGCAAATTTTTAAGGTTTTGTACGTATGTAAATAGATATTTATATACAGGGTGTCTCAAAACAATTGCTTGACGTTTGATTAGGTGCTAAAAATAAAGATATGCTGAATGGGCACTTGGTTAAATAACTTGTCTCCTGAGATTTTAAAATAATTTTTGACACGAGAATCTTGCAAATCCGCTAAAAAAATTCATGGAGTTGTAAGCCTTTGAAGTTCCAGTTTGTGCGAAAGCTGAAACCAGGGGTCTCTAAATGGCATTTTTGGTAAAAGTCCCATGGTCCATCGTTTCGGTTGTTTCTCAATTGTTCAGGGCAAACCAAATGGGATTTGAACAGGTTTTCGATAACTTAACTTTCAAGAGTATGACTGCTTTTAGGAAAAGATTCAATATGTCGTCGAATATTATTCAAACACCTGTTTTTGGGTACCTGCAGTCTTAAGCAAATTATGACAATGATTGTAACGATTAGATTACTCAACAAGTTTTATTTGGTTTGCTCTGATATCAATGAGAGGTATGATTTTGGATACCCTTCTCTTACCTCGATCTTCGAGCTTTTCTTGCACTGTACGTAATCCGGGGGTCTCTGGTTTCAGCTGTCGCATATTTTTTATCTCTTGGGGATCTCTGAAAGCTCGCGACTCAGTGAATTTTTAACCGATTTGCAAGGTTCTGGTCTCTAAAATTATTTGAAAACCTTAGGGACAGGGCTACCTTTCCATGAGCCAGTTCATTCCATCATTATTTTTCAATATCTAATCAAACATCGAACAATTTTTTTGAGACTCCCTGTAGGTTTTTCCTTTTCTTGCTGATAGGGTTTTGTGTTAAAATGTGATCAAATGAAAATGCATCCGAAGCTAGGCTAAAATCTTTTGAAGTTTAGCTTACATCGTATTCCGAATCCCCGATATGAAATTAGAAATTAAAATTATTTAAAAAGCTTCTTGTCTCAGCTTTCAATTTATCAAAGTTGAGATTTCAACTGTTTTTTAACAATTTGTTAAAAAATTGTTGAAAATAAATCTAGAACTCTAACAAGGAAAAAAATCCGTTCGAAAGCTGGATCTGATTCTCCTTCATCAAAGACGGCAAACGGCAGCCTCATTGGGCGAGCCAAAGGAGGGTGTTCGGGGAACAGATACACTTCCACTTTAACAGATCTCGCTAAACGTAAAATTGCGGTTGAAACATTTAATAGAAGTATCTGGGCATACCTTCCCCTTCCCAGTTGGAAAATGTTGGTTGTGTACTCCGTCACTATTTTTTGTCTGGCTCTGCTACCAGACCCCTCGCTTTGCTTTTAAGGAAATTTACTGTTCATCAAAATATCCTCAAAAACAAAGACATCCTAGATTACCATTTCACAGCCTATCAAACGCGATAAACATTTTTTGACTCACCTGGTGATTCATTTTGGATGATAAATTTTCATTCCGCTTCGTAGCATTAAATTGAAAAGTTAGGATAAGAAATTGGAAGAAAGTTTTGAAAAAATTCCTGATATTCATTTCCATTGACATTCTCAAAGCGCATTGTTCGTAAAAGCAAACAGGTACCCGTCTTTTCATGGCTAAAAATACTTTTACCTAGCTCAGACTTTGCTCCAAGTGCTGGTCACTTTTTTACGCCTAAGTAAAGAAAGCATAAACAGATTTGCTTGCTGAAAACAGGTACGATTCAAGCTCTAGATCCAGTCAAATATCTTCATAATTTTGCTAACCGTTAACTTTGTTTCGTTTCGTTTCGACTTCTGTAAAGCTAATCTCCACTCAATAGAATTTACCGGGTGGACGTCATTCAAAAACTTTTGTCATGCGTAACATTTAATTCCAATTTTAACTGACATTTTCTCTTGTAAATAAAAGATTTCCAGTCCACTCGGAAAACTCGAAGAATTGGAAATCAGCTTCTAGTGCTAAAGTTCGACCAAAAACTAAGTAGGTAGCAATGTTCTCTCTCCTGATGCCATTTTGACTGTAAGAGCTAAGGTTTGTTTTCAAAGAAGAAGGGAAGGGCAATCTGGTTCCAAGGGCGAGCTTCCTACGTCAGTACTGACCCTGGTATCGGACAGTTCAAATTTGCAATTTGATTGGTTATTCGATAGCAAAAGGATCACTAGGCCTAATTATTCCAAAGAGTTTTTCCTTGGCTTTGGCGAGAAATTGGTCAACTTTTTATCACTGTTACGGGAAAACGGGACAAAGGATTGAAAAACGAATTCTAGTTATGCTTTAAAATCATATATGTGCCCAAATCGATGGAGGTATGAGCCCTATCCTTCAGCGCATGTAGGAGATATTAACCATATTTGGTCATTTTTGGTGGTCATTCCTATTGATTTCCATTCAAAAATGGTCCTATTTCATATGGTTATTGAGAAAAATATGTTTTATGTGTAGGGCTTGTGAGGAGTTGAAAAGGGTTATGAGAAAGTTGGGGGCAATATGACGTCATTAATGGGGGTCGAAGAAAAAATCCAAATGCCATTCATAGTGGAAACTCGATGACCTTGTGTCTTTTTCCGCTATGAATGGCATAGTTGAATTCACTTAAGATTTGATAGAAAAAATAACACTCGAGAGCGAAAAATCATAAATTATTGATTGCTCATTTCCCAATTAACCTGCTTGACTTGCAGTTTGATTCTAGTTAGAAAGTGAAATACGCAAGTCAATGATATATGTGAACGAAATAAATTATCAACCTAGAATTGGCTACTCCTGACTGACAGTTGACTGGATGACACTGTCAAGCTTGGATGTTCTTGCAAATGCTGCTGCAATATTGCAAAAGCATTACGTTTTGCCATGTCTTATTACAGCACAAACAAACATTCTGTCCAATTGATCACTTTGTGCAAAACGGTTGGCTAAAATTCCCTCAACTTCTCCGCTCGATCGAGCTGCGAATTGCGACAAGGAGATCCGATGCCATTGCTTTTTCTTGAAGACCTCGGACCATACATTGGCCTCACTTTGAAAAGAAGGTTTCGAGAAATAAAAAGTGAAGAGAGCAAAAATCGATTGGCTACAAAGGAATTAACTATCGTGTTTGTTAAATGCTCCAATCAGGTTAGGAGCACATCTTTCTGCTCCAAAGTTCCGATCTGAGATACTCTTTGGCAACTATTCCCTCATTGAGCTGGCCATCAGCAACAACAACAACAGTGAAATTGAGGGGCTAGTGGAGCTAGTCTAACTTTTTTTTACCTGACGTTAAGTTTGGAGGTGATGCTCGATGGTTACACAACCTATTTTAGAAGGAAAAAATGATTTCAAGAGACCATTCGTCTGGGAGTCTTTCGACACAAATTAGGGCTTGATAGCACCCACAGGAGGCAAGTGCGGGTGCTTTGAAAATGGGATAAAGCTTGCCCCGAGCCTTTTTGCGTGGTAACTCTGTTTTGCGCGGGGCAAACAGCTTCGGGATGCAAAAAATCGACGTAAAACCACATTCTTTACCTATTCCAGATGCTGTTCAACTCATTTTGGCTAAAGAGATGATAAGAGAGTTTGTAATGAGTGTGCAGGTGATAATTTATGGAAACAAAATGGCACTCAAATAGCCACTTTTGCGGCAACCGGTACCAGGGCCGACATCGATGACCTAAGGAAGACAATGGTGGCCCTGAGAAGGAGGTCGAGGGAAGGGTAATATTTTCATGAAACGTTTTCGAATTCAACCTAGTAGATGTTAATAGGAATCAGAACGCTACAATGCCTCTGCTCTTCCAATTGTAAAACAAGAAACATTGAAAATGGTTTACAAGCGTAAAAATGATGAAGCTCTTCATATCTGCCTGCTCTACTAGTTTCCAGAAACCAGTACGTTTGTGCATAGTTGATATGGTTTGTGTGCCCTTCCACGAACAACTTGTCGCTGCTGTTCTTTTATCGGCGAGAAATCTACAATATTTACCCTATCCAGACTGGGGGGCTCATTCAGCCCCCCACCCTTTACCTACATTGTGGAGCGCTGCTACAAACTGGTATTTTGAAACAACCTGTTGTTTTTGATTTTTACTTTCTATCTATGCAAAGTCTGGTTTTGCATGAAATCTTGAAAAAGTTTTAATTGGGATGGGTGGTGGCTTTTTTTTAAGGTGGTCAGGGTTAAGTTTTAGTTACTCCGTGTTTGGATATAATTCCAATTCACATTATAATCCTTTGATAGTATCCTTGTTACTTCTTGCATTTGTGATTAGTAAGGCCTCATCAATTTTTTCCATGGACAATAGACCAATTATATGTCACGTGACTTTTTCTATGCGTCATCTTTAAGAAAATGGCCGCATTTTACTAGGTAGCCTTCCTGCCAGAATTTTTTGACCACAACTTTTTTCCAGCACAAATGAATCCATAAAAGCTAATCAGTAGGGTTGATTTTACCTAATTTTTCTTTTTTGTTTGAATTTTGTGCAACATTGGCGTTTCTTTGTGTTTAAGAGAACTAAACGCTTTAAAAATTCTCAAGTGTGGCTGTAATAACAATCAATTTTTCATGAATATCCTGAGAAACTATTTCAACATGCCAATATATTCTCCAGTTGACACCAAACTACTATCCTCAATCCTCTTGCTCCTACTCCTCCCTTTGTTCCAATTTCTTTGTCAATAGAATCATCAAAAATTCCAAAAACTGGAAGAAATTGCTAACGTCAGCATTTTTACACAAAAATTACGAAGAAATTTGGCAAAAGAAAAACGAAGCACACAACCACTCATCATTGAACACATTGTCATAGTAATAAATGGAGACACTTTCTATTTCGGCTACATTCGTCAATTAAAAGAAAACAACATTTTTAATCGCCCTGTCCACCATCTTGGATTTGCCAAAATTAAAATTTTCAACATGTAAGTAGATTTTCACTTTCCACTAATGCTTTGATCAACATAGTTTGGCTGCATGAATGAATCTTAGAGAATTAATTAGATTCTAAAAAAGGTAGTTTTTTCTGATTTTTGTGAAGTTGTGTCATTTTGTGACGTCATAATTATGATGTCATAGCTATTTTTAGAATTCTTTTTATGTAACATGATATATCATACGTACTGCTACCAGTAGGGTGATTTTCATCACAATGAACAAAGAAATTGTGATTTTAGAGTGGAGGGCCGAATCAGCCCCCCTTAGTCTTCTAGTAGCTCAAAAAGCCCAGTCTGCTTAGGGTTAATCTTTAAATAAGGCTTAGCCCATTATGGATAGGTTCCGGGGGGTTAACCGAGTACTTCATGGAATGGGGCTGTGCCATTCTTTTGGGTACCTGTTTTGTGAGAAACTCCGCATTTATGAGTAGGTTTTTAAAGGCGGGTTTCCACTTGTGCAAATTTGGTCGTGCGATCGCGCGACCAGTGGTCTGAGCATGCGTAGTTAGTTTAAATGACGAAGATTCCCCAGTCTTTGGCGATCGCGCGACTGATTTTGGAAGTTGGATTGACTTCAACTTTTTTGCGACCAGGAAGAGCAGAGCCAATCAATTGCTTTGATTCTGCAATGATTACTTAATACGCATGCTCAGAGCATTGGTCGCACAGTCGCGCGACTGGTTCGCGCGACTGCCTTCGAACGGTCGCACAGTTCGCGCGACCACATTCGCACAAGTGGAAACCCGCCCTTAAGGGTGGAGAGGCCGGGGCTAGAAGTAGTAGGAGCAAATCGTAACAGAGGACATTTCTCTGCCACTATTAAAACTGCACTCATCTAACCTTTTGTGCAAATGAATTTCTCGTTGCTATACCTTCCATTAAAACAGTCATTCTTATTGTTAGCAGCAGCTATTTTTAGTATCGCTACAAACTTTTTTTGTAAGAAACTAGGATCAGGCCATAGTACTAAAAGTTTCTTAATTCAACATGAAATTTTGTCCACTTTAGTACTAAAAGTTCCTTGATTGGTTTCTTTTTTTTTGAATGCAGAATTATCAATGTGGTCACTAACACTGCCGCAGATATGTTTCTTGCCACTTGAAACGTCATATAGGATTTAGGAATATACAGTGTTCTATTATGTTGAAAACACAAGTTGCTAGTTAATGTTGCTCAAGAATAATGGTTCAACGATGTAATTGCTTAGATGTCCATGCTTTTGATTTTTAAAAGTTTCTTGATGTTTCTCAGACACAGTACTATAGTTTCTTAAAATTTCGGTCATCTTAGTACTAGTTTCTTATAGATCAGTTTCTTATGAAAAGACGTTTAACCCCATTTTCAGCCTGAAAGTAAAATTTTCGATTTCAGAACTTTTCATTCTACAGCGTCCCGTAGTTAGTGTGAATTCTTGATTGCCATGCAGTATTGGATCAAAGTACGTACTGTTTCTCCTGAAGTCGACATTCAATCCTATTTTCAGATACCTTTTCCAGAGCAGTGAATTTTCCCATTTTCACACCTTTCACTTACAACTTGCCACAGACTGACAATGTCAGTCTGGGGCAAGTTGTAACATAACAAAACAAAAATACCGCAAAAAACAAGCAAGAAAGCTATTCAGTCAAGACTTTTTCTATTGGTAAACAATTGTTCGCTAAGCTTTCTAGAGAATTAAAACTTACTGGAATGAAGTCTAGTAGAGCTGTTACATTCAGCTGATAATTTTCAAAATCTTCAGATCAGCAAAAGCAGCAAAGACAGCTGGTGTGCAAATAATGAAATAATGTATAATGAATGATTTGTAAAAGTGGGATTATACCAGCAGACGGGCTTTATTCACTACTCATTTTGTTTTGTTACAACGGAGTCAAAAGACTCAAATCCAAAAATAATCCAAAGATAATCCAAAAAGCCTCAAGCTCGGGGAAAGTTGTAACACTCCGATCTTGATTTTCATTTGCAATTATAATCACCATATTTGTGAAACAATATATGTTCAATAGTCAATGGTCAAGCACGATACATGATGGTATATAGATGGGTTTGCGTTTTCCTGATAACGAGAAAATGGCCTTTTTCTGAAAAGTGTTAAAACTAGCCCGGCATCCCTTGCCCATCTAATGATTTTTGGATTATGGGTATGACATTTGGTACAAAATTCCTCTGGTTTGGTACAAAATCACTTCGGAGGAAATTGCTATATATCCTCACTATGGGTGAGGTAACTTTATGATTGCAGATACAGACTTTAAAGATCCAGGAGCACTTGAGACGAGACATTGCAGTTTTTGAGAAGGAAAACGGAGAATGCAAGATCGCGGGCGTGGCGTGCCCATTTGATACTCGAGTTGTTGAAAAAGATAGGGAGAAAGTGGACAAGTACCAGAATCTGAAGTACGAATTGAAGAAGGCTTGGAGCTGCAGTGAAGTAACACTGATATAAGCAGTTACCGGTGCTCTAGGTACCATCTCAAAGGACTTTCACAAATCGATTTATGAGATCAATCCTATCATCGACTTTGGAACCTTACAAAAGGCCTGTCTTCTTGGAACAGCGACAAAGTCCGAGGGGGTGCACATCATTAGCCCTGTCCACAAGTTGCTCGGAAACTTTTTGGCAACTTGCAGTCTTTTGGCTAACTTTTAGGAATTTCAGCAACTTTTGTAATATTGAGCAACTTGTCCTTATTTTAGCAATATTTCAAAAATTTCAAAAATGGTTTGTTTATTATCTGCAATAGTAATGAAAGTTAGACATGGAAAGCATCTTTTTCTAGTCAGGCTGGGATTCAACGTCTTGAATCGGAAGAACTGCTATTTGAAATTAATGATTTCTGACCATGATGACGATAATGATGACGATAATAATGATAATAATAATGATGATGATGATGATGATGATGATGATGATGATGACGATGATGATGATGATGCTAGTAATCATGGTTATAATGATGATTATTATTCGTCAATTATTATTATTGTTGTTGTTGTTGTTGTTGTTTATGATCAAGAAATGATTTTTGCAAAAATTCTGAAGATGTGTCTGATGGGCCCAACAATATTAACGTGAAAAGGCTCAAGCTTCCAAGACACTGCTGTAGTTAACGAAATTGTAGAAATAAAGAGCATCCTTTTGGCAGGCACTAATTTTATGCATAGATCTCAGTTATTCATATATTTATAGCATATGACCTTAAAACATGACCATAAATGAGCAACTTTTGGGCAAATTGTTGAAAAAGTGGCCACTTTTTGAGCAGCTTTTTAGGACATTTTGAGCAACTTTTCGAGAAATTTCGAGGAACTTGTGGACAGGGCTACTTTATTGTGGGATGATACTGGATGTGCCGCTCATATGGGTGGGTTTTTTATCTGAAATTCCCTACATATGGGTCTGGTTTTAACCTGTATTCTAGTAGATGGGTAGCTTTTTCAGAATTTTTATCATAAGTGGAGAAAGTTGAAAAGACCTGGCATCCTCGAACAGACAAAATTCATACACATGGGTTGCAAACTTCCCGATATTCATGCAATTGGAATTCTTGAATATTCTGTCATACAGATGGGTCTCTCTGTCAAAGTCAAGGTTTGGGTCGAGTCATGGTCACAATGAAGTATCCCTCCGTCCCCCGGGATCAAGGAATGCCATAAATATCTGAGGTTATCGGCAGCAAGTCCAGACAATCTATTGAAAATGGAAGGTCAAGCTCAGAATTTGGTTCTGTTCCACTGTTAGCTGATGCATGTCCCATGGAGACCAACCTGGTACACTCTCATGGAAATAGACCTATATGGAATCTATCTTTGCCTTGAGCAAGAGGCTGCAAGTCCAGGCACCGTCAAAAACATGCAACATGCCTAGTTGATGGAATTACACAAACAAAGTAATGCGTTGCTCAACCCATTGGAGGAAAGCTCCAAATCATAGGAAAGACTGTACCTCAAGGATTGCAAAAAGTTAAGATGTAGTTCAATGTAATTCATCAGATTTCTTCAAGCTCTTCTCATCGTATAGCAACGTGATATGCCCACTCAGATGGAAAGTTTATGTGGCCAAGAGCGGTTATGTCCTCGAACGTTGGGCTACAACTTCAATGATCAAATTAGTTTTTACTAGACCTACAATCTCCACAGGGACGAAGCTTAAACTCATTCTCATTTGGCTTTCTTGTTGCCAAGGCAACCTGCTTGGGAATGTTTGTTATCAACAACACAATATTCATTGGGTAGCAATATCGAATCGATAAAAACTTTCTCTTATTCATCCTCCTGTCTCTTTTTTCTTTCCTTCAATTTCTAAAGCCATGTACTTTTTTTATATCGAACTGCTCATAAGGAACTCAACCAAAGTCTCAAGTTGTCAAAGATTAAGACTGCGTTCACATGATGCTGGCATGTTTTGAAAAAGGTGCAAAATGTGACGGATAGGCCTCCCGTTCACACGAAAACGGCACGCCTTTTCCTGGCAGATTTTGAAAACGGTACTGTGTGAACACGCGAGAGTGATGAAAACGGAAGGAGACTTGTCGATTCTTAAGGTAAGGTACATTTCTTTGGCATCAAAGTCTTGCAGCGAGTTTTTACAGTCAAATTTCCTACCGTTCTCAATTGCTCCGGCATCGTGTGAATGATAGCTCAAAGTTTGCTACCGTAACAGTTTTCACCGTTTACAAAATGTGCCGGTATCGTGTGAACGCAGTCTAAGAAACTCCAGTAAGGGAGGCCAGGGCTAGAAGTAACAAGGGCAAGTTGTAACAGACATGCACAGTTTGGTTGTATTCGGGCAAAAGATCAACCTAATGCCAGGAAAAATAGATCATAACCAATAGCATGCTTCGTTTAGGACAGCCCCCTTCCCCCCTCCTTGCCTTCATTCATAGTCCTGTTGTTTGTTATGTCATCTTTGCAGTTCATTTCGAATTGAAGGACAGCAGAATAGCAATTGCTTTGTGTACTTATGCCAGGAAAACAAGACAGCGAGTAAAAAACAATTCATACAACGTAGGTGACCTTGGTCCATTATAAGTTTAATTTGCCGATCGGCATATCTAAAGCTCCTTAAGAGTTTATTCATTTATTCATGAGTTTCTCGTTTCTCATTAAACTACATGCAGGGTTGCAAGATTTGGTTGGTTCACTTCTCGTAAAAGTCATAAATCACGTACGCACGCTGTATATTTGTGGTCAACCTGCAAGGCAAGCACTAAATTTGTTCGTTTATAAGACGCTTTTGCCACCTTTAAGTATAATGGAGTCAACAAATTTGTTTTCCAAAAACTGGTTGAACCAGCCACCTACGCAATTGCCAGAACACGTTTCTTCGTAATATCATCTTCAAAAATGAGATCAAATCACTTTGCTTCGAAAGACTAGATTGGTAAGGAGCTGATCTGGGTATTTCACTCTGAAGACTTGAGCATTGTGAGGGTCATGAGGTAAGAATGCTTCTCTATCATTCATCAGCAAATCATTTCGTCCTTTTCTTGACATCACGTAAAAAGTGACACCAAGTTAGAATGTGCAATGAATTTCCTTGAAAAGAAATAATTCTTAAATATTTTGTTCCAGTACTGAAGTTTTTTATTCCCTTAGGAACCTAAAACTTGAATTTCTGACAAAGAGTTTCTTGAAGAAAAAGTGCTTAGTGCTTAAGCCTGGTTTCCATATGATCGCAAGGATCGCTGGTGACGCAAGGATCGCACAAATTTGTGACCAGCAACTGTCAGCGATCCTTGCGTCATGTAGTTTCCATTTATCACGACAATCGCATAAATCTTAGACGTTTGGCGCCAAAATCCAATTCTCACAATGGCGGTAAGAGATAACAAAGAAATATCTTCTGAAAGAGAGGCCTCGATCGCTGAAATTCAAGCTCAGTCGCCTTCCCTTTGACGCAAGGATCGCTGCGATCGCAGAGATAGAAAATTTTCAATCTCAAACGTAAGGATCACTGGCAACGCAAGATCGCAGGCAAACTGAACAAGACAGTTTCAATTTCGACGCTTACAATCGCTGGTCACAAATCTGTACGATCCTTGCGTCGCCAGCGATCCTTGCGATCAAATGGAACCAGGCTGCTTTAGAAAGTATGATTAACAAGGTGATACACTATTCTACAATCAAGTGTGAAGGCACAGTTCGCAATGCATCTGGGGATCGCATGGGGTCTGTTTAAGCGCGACAATAGCACATCCAGTTCAGACTATTAAAGACTGCCGCAAAAATAGTCAATCTGATTTCGTTGTCGAGGCTAGCCTTTTCGCGAGTAAACAAATACCCCTGTAATCTTAAAAATTAATACGAAAACTAACAGCAGTATGATCAGACAAGGACAATCGGAAAAAAATAACGTTATGGCAAACAGCCTGGCAAACTGCCTATCACATGTAAGGAAAACTGCCTGGAAATTTTTGGAAAATCTTTCCTTTTATAATTTTCACAAGAATGGGCAAATGGCTTTGATTTAAATATTCAAAGCAAATTACGAAATGGGCCGGTTCCATAAATCTGGGTTAGAAGGCAACAGTAAAAGTTTGGGAAGACGAGGACAAGTCAATTGGCGGATTGAAAAACATATCTTTGTCAAACCATTCAAATCCTTTTGTCTAACAAACGTCAGTTTGTAAAATAGCTGTCGACTTTAATCTTTATTTTGGTACAGTGTCTGTGAAATCATCAAGACTGAGTTTCATTGGGCCTTGCCAAAAACTATTCAAAGCATATATCTTATTGAAAATATATCAACCATTACAGCTCTTTAAAAAGATTTTAAAGAAGATCAAGGGGAGCCACATTTGCACTCCACAAAATGCCAACGTTCATATCATCTTCAGCACCTTACTTGTAATCATATTTTTCAGAGTCAGCCGTTTCAGATCTTTAACCAAGCTTTAGCAAGAGCATCATAGCTGCTATGTGTGGCAATGACAGGCGCACAATTCTGTAATTTTACTTGTCCACTAGGTGCAAAAGTAGCTACCTAGATGATAATAATATTCTTTGATAATAATAATACTATTCGTATCTGCCCTAGTGCCTGAGCTAATAGCTCAGTTAACATCTAAATATTTTATAAACATCTAGGTTTATGTTAGCTACTACACACAGTATCACATGAAAGTACCTCAGCAAAATGGGGGGGGGGCTTATCCATGCACAGGCAGACAATTAGCTGACTTATTTCAAACGACAAAGAGAGCAATGCCCTTGATTTTCAAAAGTGCTAAATGTAGGCCTAGACTACAGGAATAATTTCCGCACCCTGTGTCTCCAAATATAATTTGCCATAATAACATTTGATATTGAACACCATCGTAACGTCTGCTTTGCAACTAATTTGTCAACTGACAAAGATCTCAGTTCTCTCCAAATATCCTTCTTTATGCAACCAAGTGAGCCAAAACACATAACCTTTAATTCAACGTTCCGTCCATGACCTCGTAATAGACAGCAAACACTCTCATGACGCCTCTGTTTCTCTCGAAACGCGTAATCAAGGTACAAGTCGTAACACACAGTTACTTCGACAATGGTGCACTTCCGCAATACATGATCAATTACAAGAATGTCGGGCTTGCGATGTTCAATCAACAGCAGTTCCTCGCGATACTCTGTGAATATTGTCTCCATTAGCTTGTTTGAGTAGACTCGTAGACGACGGTTACTCTGAGAAATAACATCTTATATTTTATCAGCGATTCGATTGTGGCAACGACTGTAAAAATTTCGAAATTCATGACAACCATTCATCAGATGCGCCATACTTTCGGTATGATTTCGGCAAAAGGGGCATAAAGGATCATGTTCACGGTTCCAAATGTGCAACGTAAAGTTAGTCGGAAGGAGGCTAAGCCGTGCTTTTATGCTGAATTTCACCAACGAGTCGTCAGTTTTCCAATTGTAGAAAATTGAATGTGATGGCTTCAAATTAATGCCATCCATACCGAAATAGCACCCCTGAATTGATAATTCCTTTTCCTTAATCAAATCACGTTTAACTGTATAATGGAATAGAATCTTTTGTAGCGACTAAGCGTCGTCGTAAAACTTTCCATCAAGGAATACACCTGCTTTCCCATCTCTGAAAACGATGGAGATTTCTAGTTCCTGGCATAGCGCAATAACTCAGGCCATTCAGACTGACAACCAAAGCTTGTTTTATTATTCAAATATCCATCAACTGTGATTTCGTAACCCAGAAAGTTCTTTTCATCACCCGATTCTGCCACCCCCCTCCTTAACATGTCAAGACTTAGAGACTGACGCGCACTGTTTCTAAGATGAACTTCCTCGGGATTCAACATTTTTATGAGAAACGCAATTCGTGTCGTCCGGTATACAGCAGATACACGTTTAATTCCTGTTCCTCCGTCCTCGTGTGGCAGGTAAATGATGAGCTGCGTTGTTGAACTGTATAAATCGTACAAATTTCGAACTATTTGTGTTAGAGCCTTATCCAATTCTTCGAGCTGTTCCTCGGTAAACCTTGTGTTGTTAAAATGATGCAATATTTTAGCAAGAGCCATGTTATTGAACGCACTTGCCTTCAGCGAAAGTGGCAACTTATATGTCGAGAATTTTGTCCAGCAACTCTTTATAATTTTCTAATATTTGATCGACCTGCTTCGGATCCTCTCCAGATAACGATAATGACTTTCCAAAATATTTATATGGCCCATTGTGCCCACAAACAGCTAATTCCTGTGACTGTACTTTCACTTTTGGCTTTATGTCCAATTTACCCTTGTACCAATTATTGCCCGACCTTCTAGCGTATAAAACAGCGCATTTCTCGGGTTTTACTTCAAAACCAGCCGGGGCCATCATTTCTTCCCCGGCACCAAAGATCAGCTGAGAGATTTCTGAGTTATACTGTACCACAGCAATATCATCGGCAAACGCCTGCAGAGGTATGGGATTGACCATTCTTTCATTCTGAATGGCCATACAACTTATAGCAGTAACAACCATTGGTTTACATACTCTGTCTATGACCATGATGAATAACAACGGACTTAACGGATCCCTTGTTTGGTTCCTCTAATGATGTTGAAGGACTTGCTTACTTGGGCACCGCATATCACTAAAAAAGATGAATGCCTGTAAATATCTTCAATCAGGCAACAATATTTCAAAGGGATGTTGAAGTTTTCCAGGGTTTCGAAGATGAATTTGTGATTGACACTACCAAAGGCGTCAGCAAAATCGATGAAAACAACAGTAAGTTTAGTGCTTAGATGTCGAAAGTCATCAATTGCTGCTTTCAATGTGAAAATCAGTTCTTGTCTATCTCTCTGGCACAAAGAAGCTCTTTGCCAAAACGCAAATTCGTTTATTATTTAGATAGTGATCCTGCCACACAAAGCTTTTGACAATATTTTATAACATGTTGGCAGAAGAGAAATATCCCTGAGTGTTGACAAGTCAGTTTCCACGAAAGATTTTTTCGGGATACGTTGGATTATACAGCACTTCCACGAAGAAGATACCCGTTGATTTAGGAGCATGACATTCAAGACATTAACAAATGTGTGCCCATAATGATAATAATAATGATAATAATAATAATGATAATAATAATAATGATAATAATAATGATAATAATTTACTTGAAAATCTTGGAACTGTCAACATTAAAAGAGGAATATTTCAAGGCGATTCATTCTCACCACTTCTGTTTGTAATAGCATTGATACCAATTTCACGTGTATTAAATAATGTCAAGATGGGCTATAAAGTTGATAAGCAGAGCTTAACTATTAACCACATGCTTTTTATGGATGACCTTAAATTGTTTGGGAAATCAATGAATGAAATTGATTCATTAGTTAAGACAGTTGAGACGTGTTGCTCTGATATTGGGATGGAGTTTGGTATTGCTAAGTGTGCAGTTTTGAATTTAAAGCGAGGTAAATTGGTAACATGTGATGGAATAGAGCTTCAGTCTGGTGATAAAATTGAGTGTGTTGATGAAGGTGGATATAAGTACCTAGGTGTACTGGAAATAGATCAAGTGTTGCATGGAGAAATGAAAGAGAGAATACGTACTTCATATTATGACAGATTGAAGAAGTTGCTGAAATCCAAGTTGAATGCAGGAAATTTGGTCAAGGCAATTAACTGTTGGGCAGTAGCATCTGTACGTTACAGTGCTGCAATTGTTGACTGGACAAAGGAGGAGCTGCGACAGTTTGATCGTAAAACAAGAAAATTACTAACCATGCATGGTGGATTTCACCCGAAGAGCGATGTCGATAGACTTTATCTGCCAAGGAAGCTAGGAGGTCGAGGAATATGTTCGATAGAAGACTGTGTTGAAGAAGAAAGGCGAAGCATTGCCATGTACTTGTCGCAGAACCAGGAAGAATTGTTGAAGTTTGCAAGGAAAGAGCTGAAGCTGCCAACGGAGAACGAATCAAAATTAGAATTTAAGAAGAGAAAGGAGACGGAAAAGCTTTCATCTTGGAAAGAAAAGAAACTGCATGGGCAGTTTGCAAAAGATACTGATGATATCAAAACAAATGAGTCATTCAATTGGCTGTGCAAAGGGGAATTAAAACGTGAAACAGAATCTCTAATACTGACAGCTCGGGAACAAGCGCTGAATACAAACTCTGTAAAGGCAAGAATTTACCACTTACAGGGAAAATGATACATGTAGATTGTGTGGCGGTGCGGCCGAGAATGTCACGCACATTGTTAGTGACTGCAAAAAACTTGCCCAAAAGGAGTATAAGCGTAGACATGACAAAGTTGCATGCTTCATCCATTGGCTCTTATGCAAGAAATATGACCTGGAGCATACAGACAAATGGTATCAACATCAGCCAAGTCCTGTTGTAGAAAACAAGAGATACAAACTCTTGTGGGATTTCTCCATCCAAACTGATCGAGTCATAGAGCACAGAAGACCGGACATTGTCATCGTCGATTGGGAAGAAAAAGAATGCATTGTCATTGATGTAGCCATTCCTGCGGACCAAAATATTGCCGACAAAGAATGGGAGAAGATCAGCAAATACAGTGAACTAAAGCTGGAAATAATGAGATTATGGAATGTTAAAGCAAAAGTGATTCCAATAGTGGTTGGGGCCCTTGGCTCCATTCCCAAAAAGTTAAAAGAACATTTGTTGAGTTTAGGATTACCAGGTGATATTCAATGCATCCAGAAGTCAGCCCTCCTTGGAACAGCTGGGATACTAAGAAAAGTATTGAGTGTCTGAGGCTGCTTGTTGCAACTTGACATTTGATGAACCATTCCTCCAGACTATGAACTTTAGGAGTGAACTCGCAAATAATAATAATAATAATAATAATGGAAACCTTTCATTGAATATATATCCTAGTACATATGTTTCTAAAATGCTATAAAAAAGTAAAAAGACTCTATTTATGCCTATTCAATACAACCACTCTCTATATAACTAGGCATGGCTGAATTGCATACACAGTATGAAATCTAGAGTTAATGCGTGTAAAAAGGAAAGTTTGTTTCAAAATTCCATAAGTTCAGGTGAGGAGCAGTCCTTATCTCTCATACAGAATATGTAGTACGATGTTCTGATGCAGATACATGTCACTTTAACTGCTGTGTATTTGATCAAAGAACTGTCAATTTTGAGAGTGTTCAGCATTATGAAAAATGACCTTGTATCTTTAGAGAAGACGCCTCCGGTTGTCATTACCAGGTTAATGAAATCAATGCTCTTATACGTCCTACATAATGCTTCATCATGAAGTAATTGACTGTATTTCTCTGATTTACGCTTTGCGTTTGATTCAGCGTTTGATTCGTGAACAACAGTTAGTTCTATGATGTACATCCTATTACTTTTATCAATAACAATCATGTCAGGTCTCAGGCTAGGTCCAGTGATGATGTCTGGAGTTGAGAATCTTCCAGGTAAGTCAACGAAAATCTTCTTGACGAATGGTTGTAACACGTTTGCCAGGTTTAAGAGAACTAAATTGTGACGCCATGTGTATCTGTTTAAGCAAGACGAGCAGCCAGAGAGGATGTGCTTTGTTGTTTGGACGTGTCTACAGTGACTGCAACTGGCTGTAAGACTCTTACCCCATCTGAATAAATTGGAGAGCGAGGGCAGAGTGTCATTCATATAGCGAACTGTATAATTGTAGATGTTACGTGGCAGCATATGCTGGGCCTTGAACCAGTACCCCCGAGCAGAAGGCAATGCGCAGTTCCATAGCTCCGTAACTACTAAGCCTTGCTTATAATGATTCTTCAGCCTTGCTTATAATAATAATAATGATAATAAAAATAATAACAATATTGATAATAATGATAATAATAATAATAATAATAATAATAATAATAATAATAATAATAATAATAATAATAATAATAATTGCAATTGGAATTGCTGTATTGCGAGATACATGGAGAAGTTGGATGTGAAGATTGCGTTGGAAACTATTCAGAAAACGGCACTGCTTGGAACAGCGAGGATACTGCGAAACGTTTTGTCTCTTTAGAGAAACAGGAGAAGAAATTTCAGGAGAAGAAATTTCTTTTTAATAATGATAATAATAATAATAATAACAATAATAATAATGATAATGTTACGAAAGCATAAACTTCGACGGAACTATCGAAGGTGGCAAACAGTGTGCTTCGCGAAATCGATGAAAATGTCTTAACGGATTAGCTTGAATCAGCAAAAACTCAATTTTTAAAGTCTACCAGCGAACCATATACAAGCGGCGAAATATGTACAAAATTAGGGACCCTATGGGGATGTGCGAAGAATTCCGGTGTATGTAAAATATTGGGGCGAGAATGAATATCTGCGTTGTCCATAGAGTGGTGGCGTCAAAGAGGGACTGCTTGTTTGTTGTTGTTGTTGTTGTATTTCTTTGGTAATCGATAATGAAGGGGGAGAATTCTGGAACGTGAAAGCTATGAATCTGAGAACTGGAAATTGGTCTATTGGAATGTACAGATGGCATTCTTCGACACAGAGTGAACATGATCACTTCCAGTGATTATGTTCACTATTAGGATAAGAGACAAATCAGTTGCTTTTTCTGTCTCAGCTAGTTACTCATCGCTGTACATCACAAGGGGACCTAAACTTCTAGCCCAAAATATCGGGTTATGTAAGAATACAATTTCCAGAGAATTCTTTACTCTGAAATGCTTCAAAAAGCGGCCTAAGCCCCCTTGATCAACTCATAAACAGTCTCCTACTGCAGATCAATTTCCACTCTTTTCAAGGGCTGTTAGGAGGGGTCAAATTTTCAAAACGTTGCTTTGTAAAACCGCTTGATGAGTCCGGAGAGAAAATAATTGCACTTGCATATTATTTCAGGTGAGTAGAATCATTCAAATTCCTGGTGAATGGTAGTGAGTACAGGTTGGCAGACGATTGGCTTTTCCATTCAGCTGTTCAGAGCTGCACTCACTTGACTTCGTTAACAGCTTATTTTCATCAGAAATTTCGCTGTCTGGTTGCCAGATAAAAGGTCGAAATTATCTAGCCTAATTGAGTCTCTGATGATAACTTCAATGGTCAAACAATTTCAGGTATGCCTACCTATTGTTACGCTCTGGCACAAAAAGTGTCCGTAGATACCTACCTACCTAACTACCTACCTACCTTGCTTCCTTCCTATGCAAAATCTGCACCATCACATAATGTGCTCATTCTTCGCACATAAAAACGATTGATTAAGTCTTTCTCAATAAAGTATCGAGAATTTCCGACCTCGTCGAATCTCTTCCAATAACGTCTCAACAAGAAATACAAGCTTGATCCCACCTCGTGATCTGGAACGAATGTGACTTCTGGTTCTACATGGTATATCTCAGCATTATAAACGTCTTCTTCTTCTTCGTTTAATTCGGCAGGATACAGTTTCCTCAATGGTCTCTTGAACAATGTGCTCTTATGTCCTCCTTGATGAACTCTCACAACTGCACTTCTGATTTGTCCATCCTTCCCTTGCAATAATCGCTCGACTCTTCCCATTCTCCAACTTTGACGGGGTAATTTATCCTCCAAAACTGTTACGATATCACCCGCGGCTATCAATTGTCTGTTTTCGCTCTTTCTCGATCGATGGTGTTCTCTTAAAGGGCAACTAAACAAAAATTTTTATTGACTAATTTGAAAGAGAACGGTCTGAAATGTCGAAATGTGTGAAAATTTTCTTTTTACCATTTACCCTTTCAGCGTTATTGGGAGTTTCATAGCGCCCCACCTTGATTCACGACCGTGTTTCTGGTAGGCTGGGTCCTAGCGACGTTGACGTCATGCTGGGAACCATGCGGAAGGCCCACAAGGAAAATACTCGCACGCCCAGTCATCTCCAGCAGTCAAGTCGGCAGTGTTTACTGGAAGTTTCTCCTTCACCATTGGTTTTTCAAGACGAAATTTTCAGATTTAAGTTCATCAATAGGCAGAAGAACTTTGTCTTTATCGTTTCTCGGATTTTACGCTAAGGAACTGGAGAAAAAGAAGTGGATTATGCTTCGGGCAAGAGCAGGCTGATGACGGGCCTAAATCGTCTCGACCCAGCCGCAAATGATGTTACAATATCCGGGTAAACAGAATCACGAGAGAGAGGAAGACTCTAGTTTTCGAGGAAGATGGGAGAAGTAGAACCACTTTCGACATGGTATGTATACCAGTACCGCGTAAAACAAATATTCTTGATATTTCTTCTATGATGCATCGTTTGGACTTTGGAGTCGCATCTGGCCATAAAAAATCAGACAAATCAAGATAAAACTTGGACAAATAAAATCGTTAAAGGAAGAGCTTTTTTCCGATATTCTTGATCATTTAATTTGGAATTGGAAAATGTTTGTGTTTACATTTCCAAGACAAATTTTCTCTGGGTTGATTAGGCCTGCTAATAGTCATTATTGCTTTTAGATTTCTGTTGCACAGCCTATATGGTAAGTGCTCTCTGAATGGTTAATTGTTTCTTTCTCACATTTTCTCTTTCTATTATTCTAGATACATTTGCATCATTACTTCGTGCAAATTTACATGGCTGATGCGGGGTTAATGTATGGCTACCTCAGTAACAGAAGGATGTCACAGCAGGCTGTGCATACCACCTCATGATGACCAAATTTTGCCCACAATAGGATATGATGCCAAAGTTATCGCACAAGAAGAAAACCAAGAAGAAATGTCGTATTTTGTTATCATCAATTATACTTTTATCTCGTGTCTTAGGATCTCTCATGTAACAAAGAGCGAACAAATGAAAAAACAGTTACATCCATATCTTAATTAGAATACACATGTTTTTCATAAGAAACTAAGCATTTTGGCCAGGACTGAAAGTTTCTTAAAATTATCAGATTTTGAGTAGTGCTCAGAGTTTCTTTAGAGTTTCTAAAAGGCTTCAGAACAATCTTCATGTTCACTACCTATGCCGTCCTGGGCATTCAAAACAATGTTTATTGAAGCCATACCATTGTCTAGACATCAATCAAGTACCTTCTCGGTAACATGATACATGAAGCAAATGTAGATAGAATAAATATGTAAAGGATTTCCTTTATCAAAACACATAGTTTCTTAAGTTATAGTTTCTTAGTTTCTTGAGAAATTCTCGATTTTCGTTTAGAGAGAGTCTGGTACAAAGGGTGATTCTTCAGTTGAACCAAATTGTCCACCCAAAGCATGCCGGTTGACAATGGGTCTTTAATGAGAACTCCAAACAGCTCCTAGCTATGGGCGAGCATTTGGTGTACAGACGAAAACCTTTACACAGGGAAAATTGATCACTAAGTGCAGCATCATAAAGCATGTGAATTGCTTCAGTTCATCAAGGTTGAAAGTTAAGTATTGTGTACATTTTCGGAACTGTAAGGGAAACATCAAAGTAGCACAACAGAACAGAATCAGACAGAATCACGAGACAGAGGCAGATTTTGCCTGGTTCTTATTATCATCAATCAGATCAATGACCATCTGTTGTTGTTCTAATGAGAGAACGGCCAACAACAGTCAACTAGGATACTAAAGCTCAAGAGCAACCAATAACTCAAATTTTCAGAACTTAATGGTACAGAACTGAACTTGATATGACTTGATGTAATATTCAGTTCAGACATCATAATGAGAAAGAAGAAGTATTGTTCCTTCAATCTACTGTACGTTAAAGTATCTTGATTTTCAATTTTTCCGACTATTGCGAATTTTTACAACTCAGTTGATTGACTTTGATTTGAAATGAGTTTAAGGCATTATTTAAATCAGTAATTCAGTCAATATAAACAATACTGGTTTCACATGCGACCACATGTCGTTTTCAAGAAAATAACGACACATTCTAAAACGGTCATAAAATTTTTCGCAGAAGGTTCCTGAACATATCCTTTGGCAGATGCGCTCGAGACATGTTCTAGTTAATTATTATATTTTTTGCTAAGACACCGTTTGACCTCGTCTTTTAGATTTTCAACTGTTTTTATCAAAAAATCTGTTTTTAGCCCCTTGTATAGTACTATCTCGTAATTCGCGAAATCCGTGAAATTTCTCATTTTTTTTCTCGATTGTATGAATCAGAAATGATACTGAGATGGAAACAATCAACATAAAAAAGAATTTCAAGAATCGGATTAGTGTAGGCAGAGAAACTGAATTTTGAAGTTAGCCTAAATAGAGTGTTCATTGCCTTTTTAATGTGAAATTTGTAAATTTGTGATATCTTGAAACTTCAAAAATCAGTTTCTTGGCTCTCACCGATCCGATTTTGGTAATTCTTCTTTTATGTTGATTTTCAATCATTGCTCTGTCAAATGCGCGATTAATTCTGAGAACTTTCATTTTTCGGCATTTATTACACTTGCTGGATCACTATGCAATGTACACTGAGACTCGGTCGACATGAAACACGAGAAAGAAATTAGCGCTGTGCTGTGGAAAAGATATTACGTTGTTGAGGAGTTGTTATGAAAGGGTACTCCCCTTGCGGATGGCAGACTGCACTCAGTGAATACAGATCAATTTTCTATCCAACAAAAATATTATTAGAATCTAATGGATTTGCCCAGTATCTACCCTGGTTATGCTTCAAAGATCCCTGGAAATTTCATGCTGTTACATGGTGTGGTTATTTTCTAGAATTTTTCGCAATCAAGGCATTTCTTACGGAGTGGCTTTGCTTAGGGCACTTTCGATTTGGAAGGCAGATCGCGTTCTGTGAATATAGATAAATTTCCCACACAACAAAATGTTCTTAGCAACTAATGGATTTTACCAGTATCTACCTTAGCTATGCCTCAAACCTCCCTGAAAACCTCACAATGTTACATGCTGTAGTTATTTTTCTAGAATTTTTTGCAATCAAGACATTTCTTACGGAGTGGCTTTGCTTAGGGCAGTTCCCCAGTGGATGGCAGATTGCGTTCAATGATTTCAGCTCTATTTTCTACCCAACAAATAGATTTAGAAACAAACAGATTTGACCAGTATCTGCCTTGGTAAGACCTCAAAGCTCCCTGCACATCTCATGCTGTTACATGGTGCAGTTGTTTTTCTAGAATTTTTTGCAATCAAGGCATTTCTCATGGAGTGGCTTGATTAGGGCGCTTTCAATTTGGAAGCAGATTGCGTTCTGTGAATATAGATAAATTTCCCACCCAACAAAATATTCTTACAAACTAACAGACTTGACCAAGAGTATCTGCCTTGGTAAGACCTTAAACCTCCCTGAAAATCTCATGCTGTTACGTGGAGCAGTAATTTTTCAAGAATTTTTTACAATCAAGGCATTTCTTATGAAAGGGCTTGAGTAGGGCGCTTCTATTCGAAAGGCAGATTACGTTCTGTGAATACAGATGAATTTTCCACCCGACAAAATATTTTTAGCAACTAACGGATTTTACCAGCATCTACTTCAGTTATGTCTCAAAGCTCCCTGAAAATCCCATAATGTTACATGGTGTATCTATTTTGCTCTAATTTTTCACAACATGTATAGTTCTTGCAACTTCAGCTCCCCACCGTGGCCTAGTCGATACAAAAGGCTTTCAATCTCTGTAATTCAAAATCATTTTAGTCGGGGTTAGAAACGGAATTTAAATTCTCTGCTGAAATTCAATCCCTTTTCTTTGAAGAAGCTACGTATTGAGGGATAGCAAAATGAATGCATGAAACATGATTCTGTTGACTCAAAAAGCTTCGATTTTTTCTGAGTTTTGCTACAATTTTCCCTCGTCTTAATTACAGTAATTTCTTATTAAATTGCTACAAATCTTGAAAAAGGAAAAGTAAAGATAACCCTTTTCGATACAGCGCAGCGTTCCTAGAATATTCTCAATTCAAAGCTTTCTGTTTAGTTTTGAATGACTGAATCGAAGGGGCTAATTTCATTTGCCAGTCGAGTTTATTACATGCGTTGGCTCCACGAAACGCAAATAATTTTTGGCCATAAGCTGTTCTCAGTTTTGGTATAGTAAGATTGCATTTGTTATTGTGTAGAACCCTGGTATGAACATCAGACACTTTGGAGAAGATTTTTTAGGGGTTTTGATTGATTCAAATCTCAACTTTGAAGAGCATGTCAGCAATATTTGTAAAAAGGCTGGAAACAAACTATTTGCGTTGTCACGCATGTCCACATATCTAGGAACTGATAAATTAAGACTGTTGATGAGAGCATTTGTAACCGGCCAGTTCCAATACTGTCCTTTGGTATGAATGTTCCATAGCAGAAAAATGAATAACAAGATCAATAGACTGCATGAAAGAGCATTACGAATTGCATATAAAGACTATGCTTCCAGCTTCGAATCTTTGTTGGAAAAAGATAGATCTGTAACAATACACCAGAAAAATGTGCAATTGCTAATCACTGAAATGTTCAAAAAGACTAATAATCTAAACCCCAGTTTTATGGACGAAATATTCTTGAAAAGAAGTGTTACATATAATTTGAGAAATACCAATACATTTTTACTTCCTATGGTACACACAGTTCATCATGGTACTGAAACAATCCGCTACAGAGGGCAGCGTATTTGGCACTCTCGTCCACAAGAAATTAAGGATTCAAATTCTGTGCAACAATTTAAGAATAGAATCAAATATTGGAAAAATGAAGGCTGTGACTGCAGACTTTGCCGGTAGTACATTCCTCGGCTCGGATTTTTATAGTTTTTACTGGTTTTTACACTATTTTTAATGTGAACTTTGTAAATTGGCATGAACTTTGTAATTTTATTGACTTGTTTTCCTTGTATATGTTTATGTAACATCGTATTCAATTTGTTGGCTTGAATTAGCTTTTTTTACTTTTTATAGCTATGTAAGTTGCCAACTTTAAACAAACAGATTAAAAAAAAAATTTACTTAAGTTTTTATGTGCAAGGTCATTCAAAGACTTATACACTAGTGCACAGGTTTCTCGATTGATCAGTGCATCAATGTGCATCAATTGATAGCCGATGCAATAGAGGAGCAGCCAGAATGTCAAAGGGTTACCTAATTTCTGCAAGGTTTTCATCCTATTTTCCCCGCAATATCTACAAACAGAGCAAAATAACTGAACTGTGGTCGAACAATACTAAGATACATATTCCTTAATACGCATTAATGTATTCTCCTCTTGCACATAGTGTATTGCATACTTCAAAAGTCCTGTAGTTCTAGAGATCTTCCTCTGAGTACATTTAACATCGATCATGAGATCATGATCATGAGATCATGAGCTCTAGAGATTGTCTGGGTTTGTGCTGGATCTACAGACATCAGCCAGCTGCAGAAGCTCCAAAATCGTGCTGCTAGAATCATTACAAATAGCAGTTTTGACACCCCTAGCAGACCACTTATTGTGGAGTTGGGCTGGAAGACCATTGAAGAACTCCTTGGTAATGAGTCTAAAACAATGGTCTTCAAGTCGCTCAATGATCTGGCTCCACAATACCTGTGTAACCTGTTCACCAAAAACTCTGCTTGCTCCTCCCGCAACCTCCGGAACACTGAGACTGATTTAAGGTTGCCAAAGAAAAATTCAGCAAATGGGCAAAAATGCTTCTCTTTCCGGGGAGCTAAACTATGGAATAGCCTTCCTGCTGAGTCTAAAAAGGCATCCTCCCTGAATGGTTTTAAGAAATCAATAATGGGTTAACTTTTACTCTCCATTGTATATATTGTTTAATTGTAAATAGGCTTTTCAATTATGGTTTTTATATATTAGTGACTTATTATTTTTATCGGTATATTGTAATTAAGTTTTTATCGGAGGGCCCCTTGAAAAACGGCTTCTGCCGAAGGGCTACCCTCCTTAAAAGATTCAAATATGAATATGAAATATATGAAATATGAATATCAAGGTACTTTTTAAACGTAAAATCATTGAAATTTCTAAAGTTTTAGGAATCACAGAATGATTTTCAAGACAAACTTAGGCCCCAGTTACACGATACCAGATTCATCACACACTGGATTGCTTTTCGCATCGGATAGGGGGGTTCAGTTACACGACGCCGAGGCAACTCGGTGTCACTCCACTCCGTTATCGCGGAGTGAAACCACTCCGCTTTGGAGGTGAGATGAAAATCAATCCGATTCACTCCACTCCGCATTCCATCTCGTGTAACTGCACCAATCCGATGCGGTCCCACTCCAGTTGGGCTTCGCAGCTGTCAAAGACAATAGATTTAGACATCGCAGTGCAGGTCGACTCAGTGTCGTGTAACTGCAATCAAAATTAGGTTCATGGCAATCCGGTGTCGTGTAACTGCAATGAAAACAGCTCGATTATGACGAAACCAATCCGATGCGAAAAGTAATCCAGTATCGTGTAACACAGGCCTTAGTTTATGAATGTCTTACCCTGGGTACCAGAGCCTCAAAATTTAAATGAAAAGAAATTGGTAAGATGAAAGGAGAGAAGGAAGAAAGGACTTTCTTTCTATCCTTCTTTATTTTTTTCTTTTTATTATTTTTGGCTCTGGTACCCAGGGTATGAATGTCTACGGTATCGTATCTGACAAACAACGACAGATTTTGTAATACAATACCAAACAGTTGCTTTAATTGACACCTCAATTCAAAGCGATAAGTGGCTGCAGACAAAGGAAATTCTCTCAACCGGTAAATCAAAACAAGAACAGCTGCATCAATCATGAGACCAAGATACTAGAAGTTTCCTTCACAAGATCGATATCTTTTCCAATTACTTGAAAATGAGGAACCGATACCATGGTTGTATCAATTTTCTCAACTTTTTCAACGATCCAATGATCATGGCCTGAGTCTTAACAATCTTCAAAGGAAGCTTGTTACCCTATAAACATTTCCCAAGGCAGGCAAGTTCTGCATCGACAACAGCATCAATCTCTTCTATATTATCATGATATTATTGGAAGAGAACGAACTTGCTGTATCGAGCGCATACAGAAGAAGTTTTTAATGCAAAAGAATTGTAACCTGCAATATGCGCTGCCTTTTTAATGCATAGTAGAATGTAGCCTATGATATTCTAATTGTAACCTGTAATTTGTAAGATTTTACATGGACAAAGGAATTCACTTGACTTCCTATTACCTTAAAACTTTAAAAGGCATTATCGTTTCTTTGTTAGGTTCCAGGAAAGGAGAGGATCAATGGCAGTGATTGGTTACGCCATGCTGATGCTACTTACATTATTTCCTGATGCAAGTCACCAGGAAAGACCAAGCATCCGGGTACTCAAATCAGTGGCTAGATATTTTCCCAAGGGTAATGCTGCGTTGGGAGCATTTTCTCGTTCCAAAACTATAGCCTCTCTTTCGAGAACTTTAAGGGGCGACAGTCCAGAGGACGTTCGGAAATCACTAGCTCAAGCTGTGCTCACTTTGGGTTTGCTAGATCTTGGTGGCGGGATGTTGCTGCCCTTTGCCAATCATATCATTGACGTAATCAAGAAGAATACTGTTTTTGGGAGGACGGCCAACTATTGGAAGGCATACAACTCAGTACTCAAGGCGGGATTGGAAGGGAATCTGGACAATCTAAATGAGGAGGGAAAGGCGGCTCTCAAAAGAGCATTAGATGTAAAGAAGAATGACATCATAAAAGCATTTGGTGATGACGTAGCTGATCTTCAAAGGGTCAAGCCAAACAGCAAAACTTTAAAATTCTTGAGAAGAGCCAAGTTCTTCGTTAAAGTCAAGGAACTTGGCAAGGTGCTGGGCCCATTTTTCGACATTGTTGGAATTGGCGTGAATGCCTGGTCTTTAGATTCAGCAATCAAAGATTGCACCCGTGAAAGTTGCAATTATGGTACAGTAGCCGCTGCAACGCTAAGCGTTGCATCCAGTGCCGTTGGTCTCCTAACAGCTGTGGGAGCTATAGTTATTGGATCTAGCACTCTCGGACCTGTGGGTATAGTTTTTTCCTGTGTGTTGGCACTTGGAGCAACGATAATTGAGCTGGCTAGTAATTACATGGAAATGCAGGCTGCAATACGTCAAGCAAAGAAACATGCAATGATGCGAGAACTTGATCGATATTCCAGGCTCCAGTTATATAATGCAAGCAAGTTCTTTGCAGACAATGATATCGAACGAAGTGACATGTACGTCGTGAATCAAGGACACATGCCCGACTGGATTAGATTTTTCCAGGATGATGAGCTTGTTAAGATCAGAACCCATTTTGGTGTTCTTGGAAATGCAACAGAGGGAACAAAAACACGCCGCAGATATACAATGATAAATAAGTGCAACACTCCTGCAATAGGGGATGCCCATGTTCCTGCAAGACCTAGTACCCCAGGAGCACCACCAATCACAGTTCACGAATGTCCCTACCTCGTAGATGGGTTTCATCTTTTTGAAGGCAAGGTAGAGTATTCAACGGACGAGGAAGAGTTGAGAGACAGGAGTTTAGGATATGGACTATATGGATTAACACAAGGAGCTAGATCACATGTGGCAGGACAGCCTAGCCCTCCTGCAAACGAGGTACCATACGATGGATCTATCATTTTAATAAACACAGATCAGGTACAACCAAACCGGCTTGCAGTGGATCCTGATTTAAATGCAAAGTTAAGAGGGTTGAATCTGAGGACTGATCTTAAAGGTGGTGATGATGACGTAACCCCATACGATGATATGATCGCAATTGGGAACATGCCTAATCTGAAGGAAGGAGAGACAGTTTACATTAAAATGGGTCGGGGAAATGATGCATTGAATATCGATGGCATGATTGGAGAATTTAGAAGCGCATTCGAGGACATCTTAAGAGCTGATTTAGGACACGGGCATAACAGCTTGGGCTTCAGTGCGATTGCAGATGGCTCACCAATCAAGGGGATCAACTTTGATGCACAGGCACGTACACTTTCGTTTAAGCATGGTGATACTGGAAGTAGAACTCATCGTGTAGGCAGAATCGTTAATGTGGAGATCCTAGAGGCTTCACCCTTTGACGACACCATCACTCTTTACGCATACCGACGGGGAGATGCTGGGACGGATTTCACTGTTTTCAAATTCAGGGGAAAGGCGACTTACATAATAGATTTGGAACCAATTCGAGGTATGTCAGAGACGAGGCACTTCAAGATAATTGACAGCACTAGCAATGAAGAGGAAGGGCAGGAAAACAGAAAACGAAACACAGATGATGACGATGATGGTGATGATGAAAATGATGACGATAATGATGATGAGATTATTGACAGGTGTATTGATCACGAACCTGTTTTAAGACTGCTCAATTTTGAAACCACTGCAGTTGTGAACGACGTCCACTACGTGGCGCAAAAAATCATGATTTACGGATCGCGAACAGTCACTTCTGAAAAGAAATCATTCAAGAAATGGATCCTTAAAAAAGCAGCGAGTCAACGTGCGAAAACTTCAAAGAAGACGACAAGATGCCAGGGAGAACCAGCAGATGGCAGTCATCCCCAAGGGGGTGCAATCAATGGGAAAGTTCTATTGGCAACTGTAACAATGTCGACAACATGCCCTGCACGGGTTTACAGCTTCACTACAGACGGTGACTGCATGATGACCCCAAGACCAGTGTCAGAATTGGATCTCACATCCTTCGAAGGCAAAGCAATCATTGCTGATTTCACAAGCAACATTTTTGGGAGCAACGGAGCAAATGACTTTGTTACGTTGGAATGTCCAGCTTACCAAGTTAGCTACCGAACGAGAATAGACCTGAGGGGAGGTAATCAAGATACTGTTGTTATTAGAGGTGACAAATTCTTAGAGCCGTGTGAATTCGATGGCGAGAATGCAACAATTGTTTTGGAAAGAGACGGGCGTTCATGGAAGCTGACGTTCGATTTGGATGAGGAAAATCATTTCACCGGCCAGGCAAAGATTCACATATTGAAAGGTGTTGAGAAGATCATAAATGAGTATGGTCAACTAGTTGTCGATCTGACGGCCACCACGGATGACACGATTCAGCTGCTCGACGCATATGCACGAGTGACGATGAGAGACATTGGCAACGTCCAGGAAAGAGAGCGCAGTAGCGAATTCAAGGCAAATCTTCTGATGTGTCTTCAACATACGGAAACTCCAACTGCACAACAAAGGGAACTTTGTAGTGACTACGCGTAGCTCAAAATTGTATTTCCATCTGCTTCCCTGAACAGAAATCTGAACATTAACTAGGACATTTTTTTTCGATAGAAGTAATCTATACCGGGTGTTTCCGAAAAATGCGTCTCACTGTTATTCCATTCAAGATTCTGTAAGAAATAACAAGAATTGAAGAATTTGATGCATACCATCTGAAAATAAAACTTTTCTTCTTGCCAATTATATCCTATTTTGGTGGAATAATTGAATGGTTCATTGTTTTATTGACGCTTTTGTAAGTTGCCCTGTTTTAGATGTCGGAAAGTAAGAGGGCATTTACATAGACGAAGATCTAACTTTGTGAGAGCTTATTTTCTCCAGTAGCGTAGCCAGGGGGGCATGGGGGCAGCTGCATCGCCACAGATGAGTTTTTTATTCTTCCAAATCCGTTAAGAAACTGAAAGGGTGGGGCAAGCTGCATTTCTCTCCAATACTTGTAGCAGTGTGGTTTGTCAATGGTAGAAAGGAAACAGGAACGAAATTCTTGCGCTGATGAAATGACATCTTGGCACGATTTATTCTGCTCGCTTTGCTCACATTTCCATAAGTGCGTCACTATATCATCTTTGTACCACTTGGCCTGCTATCTTCTTGTCCAGGCAAGGCATGCAGCTTCATTAGTTTCTTTGAATCCGACTTATGCACCCCTTTAACTTGATATGTGTGAGTCTATTTGGCACAGAACATAAAATCAAATTAATCACATCTCACGACTTTTTCTCGATTCGCTCGCACTTCTATAAAGACTTCCTTCAATGTGTAATTATGCTGCAACTTTTTGCATTTTCCAATGTATCCAGCAATGCCGTACGAGAATTTATGAATTGAACTTAAACCTTCCTTAACTTCAATCGACAGTGCATCGCTGCTGCAGTGATATGTGATTTCAACCATCCTGTGAAATTCTGTGCTTGTGTCTAAAAATTTCCGGCTCGCTTCGCTCGCATTCTCTTCACGTTCGGCATACCCGATAAGCATCATTGCTCTTTCTAGAGCTCTATCGGTGTTTCAAAACAATTCTAAGTTGAAATTTTTAGCGATGCCATAAATCCTATCATTCTGTAATTGCCCTTGATGACTCAACTCTTCCTCATAAAAATGTTTCTAATCGACTTTCTGAAAAACTGTCTTTTTACTTCTTTTGTCTCAGGCGCACATAGTACTACATTGCAAAATTTTGGCGAGAATTCAAATATGACTGAAAGAAAAAGAATAGCTTTCGTCGCTTCCATTTTAAAAGCGGCACCAAAAGTGTGCCTGTTTTTTAGTTTGGATGCATTCTTGTTTTTCCAATGGCGTACCTAAGAAAGACTGCCGGGTCCTAAAAAAATCTTGAAAAATTTTGGCAGAGGCATTCTAAGCCAAAGTAGAATGTATTTCATCAAAAGTTTTCCTGGTGACTTGATCCTGAACCCATTTCAATATCCCCAGCTGTCATACCCTGTACATGCCTGCCATTGGCTGTAGGGATGCTTATTTGCTACTAATCCGGAAAAATCTCATCAAATGATAATGATTTGAAGGGGATTTGAAGAGCCTGCACACTGAACAACAATTTCTTCTGCAAAGTTTCTTGCAAAAGACGCCGTAGACTGACAAGACAATGATGAGTGAAAAGAGACAGTTCCTCCAATATCAAGATCAAACGACCAGCACCAAATCATTTTGCAGCAAGGCTGAGAAGATCCATCTCGTATTTCCTACTTGATATGTTGGACCGCTTGTAACTGAACAAGAATTCTTCTTTTGCTTTCTTGGAGTAACTTGCCATAATGAGCATAAATTCTTCATCCACATTTGGTAAAACATCCTGCCTTTTGTGTTCAATGTAGTCATGTTTATGATACAAGATATAACTGAAAAG
This sequence comes from Aurelia sp. 4 Dawson et al 2005, assembly GCA_964019985.1. Taxonomy (NCBI): domain Eukaryota; kingdom Metazoa; phylum Cnidaria; class Scyphozoa; order Semaeostomeae; family Ulmaridae; genus Aurelia; species Aurelia sp. 4 Dawson et al 2005. The sequence goes on from OZ026497.1 coordinate 10,383,719, forward strand.
GGAGTTTCCTTCTTTTTCCGAGCGTCTGAAGGGCGTAAACCCCCGAAAATTTTCCCGGCAAGCCTCCAGATCCCTAAATGTCCTTGCTACGCTCGCACTTTGCCCCCTCAAAACTCAGAGATCTGGCTACGCCACTGATTTCTCATAACCAACAAAGCCATCTCATGGGGATAACTCTGGGGGGGGGGGGTACTTTCATACTTCACTAGACTGGATGTGCAGGTAAACATTATGCGACGTGGTATCCTTTCCTGAAAAAATTATGCAACAGGGTACGACAAGAGAGTTATGCGACAAGGTATCACATGGAAGGGCATTTTTAAAGTTCTCTTCAAACAATGGATAATGTATGCTTTTGGCAAAATCTTTATGCGACAGGGTACACTTTTGGGGTATTATTTATGCGACAAGGTACTAGGCTGATAACCAGACCCAATTTCAAAAGAAATAGTGGTCTGTTCAATACCGCCACAGAACTTGTTTAGACCTCGTTTGAGGATTGCTCAGAATAATTTGCTAATCATTTGAAAAGAAACCATTTACCCAGGAAGCTCTTTGAACTTCTCACCCAAAGGGCTAATCATGTAGTTAATTAACCTGTCTCACTTGCTGCCCTAAAGCATTTGGCTCTTTTTTTCATGATAATATTTAAATGCGCATGCATTTCCGTCAAAACTTGGAAAACAGCCCTGTTCAAAAAGAGGCTCTGAACACGATTTGAGTCAATATCTAAAGGGTCTGTTTCATCCAGCATGCCTTGCACGTGTCGTCTCCTGCTACGAACAAAGGCCAGTCAAGTAACGACACGTACAAGGAATGCTGGATGAAACAGACCCTTTAACAGACCACTATTTCCTTTGAAAATGGGTCTGGTTATCACGCTACAAGGTACAGGGTATGGAGAGATTTGTAATACACCCCCGTCAGCACTTTCCTAATCAAGTATCACCCCGGGGAATAACCTTGTCTTTTGCCTTCTTAATAGGCATCAAATCAAGTACTTCCACGTATGAAATATTTGGCACATGATAAATAATTCTATTAATGTGTACAAATGGCATACCATTAGAAAGAAAGAAGATTGTACCTTGAGACGATATATGCTCTATTTACTCAATTCTGATCAATTATTTCTAGACTTTGAATTAAACCCTGTAGAGACTTCACGTTAGACCTTCATTTAAAGACCTTACCTGGTAAAGAATTCACCAATCGGCCATTAATTCAATTCTAACAATCACTCATTGTCAAAACAATGTCAAAACCAAAGCATGAATTGAAGTGAGATCTGTAGACTAAACTCGTTGAAAAATAAAAAAAAAACATTGTTTGTTTGTTTGTTTTCAATTTGTTTGAGTGGCCTTGTCAGGATTTTTAGCTGCTGAAAGCTAATTTAGGCCCACTGTACATCCGGACGTGCCGTATCCAGGCATGGGTCCCCTGGTTTAACGTCTCTTCCGAAGGACCACGAGGTGAGTTGTGAGGTCAGGCCTCCGAGGTCACCTATCCGGAGTCTGACCTCACTCAGTCGAGGTAGTGTATTGGCCACTTGATTTGCGCGCTGCAAAGCAGCAATGCAAATATTATAATGGACTCGCTCAACCGGATGTCAAGTGGTGTCAAAGAATTATTTGATAACTTCAAGTGCTTCAATAGACCTTTTAGCTATTCTACAAAAGAGCCTAGATCGAGCGATATTTTTATACAATTTCGAAAAAGTAGCTTTAGAACTTCGATCTCAATTGTAAACATTCGAAAGTTCTACAAAATGTAATGAAATATTGTTCTATCCTAAGGACCGCGGAGCGGTCCAAAAAGTGGGTGGGCTACAAGGCGAGCGCGAAGCGTGAGGCTCTTGGGGTGTGGGGGTGCAGCCCCCGGAAAAATTTTACAGGACCACGCCATAGGATTTTCTGTGCATCTGTGAGAGATAGAAATCATCCTTTCGGAGCAAAGAATCCTTGACAAGACGTGAACACTTTATGGTCATCAGGAAAATTTTTCACAGATGATAGTAATTTGCACACAAACTACACTGGCTGTACCAGAGAGTTTTGCTTGAAACCAAGAGACCAAGGTTTCAAAGAAATATTCTTGATCTTCCACAAATATCCATCAAGGAGATTGAAAAATATGGGTCCCATATTAAAAACCTGAAGTTGACCGTCTGAATAAAGTTTTTCGTCCTATATTCTTACAACGGATTTACAAAGTGAGCCATAAATCCGTGTCAACAAACTTTCCAAAATTATGGTTTCTGTTTTCATCACTAGCGAATTTATGCGAAACATTTATAACATGTATATACAGTCAGTTCGAATTCGAGCTTTGTGTGCATGAAGAATTGCTAAACTGCTACCTTTCTTTGGCTTTAAGGTCACATGCGACCATGTCTCTAGACGCCTTGCCATTGATAGACCTTTCTTCAGCTTTCGCCAGTAGCACTTATAGCCGGATTTACATGAAGCAATTTGCAAACAGTCAAAACGTTCTTTATGAGGATACTTTCTGCAGGTGGTAACTTTTCTCTTTCGATAAAAAATCGTCAAAACAGATAGGGTTATTGATATCTTCTTTGAATGTAACCGGCAGAAACCTTAGTTGAGAAAATAACGTGAAGGCATATTTATCACAGTGATAGTTAATAGTTTCAAGTTTTCAATTCACCTGCAAAATCATTGGATGCCAATGCCGCCAATGCCTCGAGGAGTAGCAATAAGAGCTGTTGTTATGCCTAAAAACTTGGCTCATTGAATCGCAGATCTATCAAGTGTACTATGAGATCAAGAGCGTTAAAATATATCCTTCTGAATTTGTCGTTAACGGTTTCAATTTCAGCTTCTTTTCCAGCTGACTAAGTGCTAATTATTTTCTAAATTTTGCATGAAAATAAAGCCACTTGTTGCAAAAAAGTGGGTGGGCTATAGCCCATCCAGCCCACCCTGCTCCGCGGTCCTTGTATCCACATCGTTTTCAGAATAGCTAAAAGGTCTCATATCAGATTTTCCCCGGCCTAAGCTTGATGTGACACTGTAAAAGCATTTCGATCTATGCCAACTTGTGACCTCTTTTCGTCAATAAATCATCATCAATCTCATCTTCATTCATTCGAAAAGGTGCTGAAAGTATTTCGGAATTTCTTTGCGGTTCGCTATTTGTTTCGATTATTTTGCAGGGCAGGGTAATTTGGGTGTACTGGGATTTTGTTATGGATTGCGTTGTGCAAGGATTGGCAATTGCCTCAAAATTAAAACAAAAATTGAAATAATATTGCAAGAAAATGGATGTATACATCGAAACAAGATAGGGGCCAATTTCCCGTCGACAGGTTGAAATCACACATAAAATTGAGGATGGTAAAATTCCAAAAAATATTCAAACTGCAAATTAAAGGACGGGAACGAGTTTCTAAGAACAACGGAAGATTGAATATAGGTAAAACGAAAAAAGATCTGCAATATTTCCAACAAGTTTGTGGGGGTATTGGGCAATTCGACGCTTACATATCAAAAACTTGGATTTTTAAAATCATTTTATCATGACCAATTGCGAGAGAGATTCAAAAATACATATTTTTGTCATGTTTCGACATTTTCACTATCTTTTATCAATTTTTTCACAATTTGATCCTCATCTATAGGATTTTACCGTACGAAATTATGCGCCGAAAGCAAGATAGACCAGCGGAGGCAGGCCATGAAAAAGGACACTTCAAAGTAGGAGCTGACAGACAACATGCTCTCGTTAGAAATGTTAATTGTTACAGGTACTAGTGAAAGTGGTTACAAGTAGCAATGAAAGAGTGGAGACCAGTGAGTACGTTAGTAAACCACCGTGGGTTTTCTGTGACATAAATCGACTAGCAAAGCTGTGGCATCGCCATGGCAATGGACTGGTGGAGTCTTAAAAGGCAAAGGGTCTGGCGGAAAGCCCCAGGGAAAAATTTTAGAGGACACATTCCCTTCTTTATCTAAAACCGCTGCTCCTGATCCAGTATTTACCAGTGCTAAAATGAAAGCATCTTTATGAATTATGGTACCCAGGAAAATTTCCGCGTGAGCATCGTCCTCTTTGCCGTAGAATGCCTATCTCCGTCCCATTTTCACCAAAACCAAACTGGATATTTTAGTTATGTATCAGAGCTTTCGATCTGCGCAAACATCGTTTGCATTGTCTTTTAGACTGCATCTCACAGCTGTTGCTTGCTTGCAACATGGAATACCTTGATAACTTTGTCTACGAAAAGTTTTGATAAATAAATCATGTACCCAATGAAGGGGAGGTGTTATTTCGTCTATGAGATAATAAAACAATATCGGCATGAGTAAAAAGTAAATTCGCGCATCATCAAATATGTACAGTACTGTCTTTTGCCTCTAAATACAAAGTCTAAAATGAAAGTGTCAAATTGAATGTATGAATTAAATGGATATATGCGTAATAATTAAGAAAATCTTTGAGCAAAAAAGTGCCCACAGTGCGACAGTCAAACCAGTTAATCTATACTAAATCTAACATCATGTTAATAATTTCGAAAACCTGTACTTTCGAATGATGTACAGGAGGTTAGGAAGCTTTTACAGGAAAAGGTCATGAATTCCTAAGGGACAAAACCCCTCTTAACTAGAGACGATTTTACAATGACTACAAGAATCAAGTTCCACTTGTTCAAATCTTTCGATGACAATTAATTTGGATTAATTCTGCAAATAATCGTAGTTCTATCGCCAAAAGCAGTTTTACTCTACGCCGTTTCACATTTAAGTTGCCTTCTCGACATTCTCGACGATCTACTTTGGCGGGATGGCCTTCAAAACTACACGTTTTGGTTCTCAATTTAAAAGCAGACCGTGCGCAAAGCCAGCGGAATTTCACTAAACTGTTGAGCTGATTTCGCTTCGTACTTTTTTCCTCGAAGAATTAATTCTAATGGTGTCTTCTCGACTCGCGCCTTTTTAGCTCCACTAGCGCCTTCTCGACTCCTGCCTTGTTGCTAAAATAGCCTGGTGAAAGTAAATGTGAACGTCACGCCGCGACTACCAAAGAAGCAATGATACGTCTTCGTGTTTTCCTTGTTCTGTCTATAGACAAGCCTTTTAGTCATTGCATATTTCCGTTAATTGACGAACACTTTTCTGGGAACGATATCACCCAAATGTGCTTCTTTAAACATGGCAAGCATGACCTTCAAAAACACCTTTTGAATCAGAACGATGGTGTTGGCTAAATAATAAAGAATACTGCGGCATCCGCCCAAATGCGCCGTATAAATTCTGCTTATACCGGGTGTCCCAAAAAAGCAACAGATTTGATCAAGGCTAGCGTAAAGAATTGAGCTCGAATCAATCGGAAATCATCTTTGAACTATTCCTTGATAGTTAGCTTGAAGATAAATACCTTGTTTGTTGATATTGAAACATTGAGAGCAGACATTTTGATCTTGAAACTCCAGATCTGCCTCCATCTCGAAACCAGAGCTTTTACGTTTTGGCCTAAACCACAAAACGCGTTGTTTTGGGGAATCTCCTCAAGGACAGACATAGCGTAGAAATTCTGAACAGGGAACAGTGCGCTTAGGTACACATTTGATGATTTCAAGTTCGATTAGGATGTGCATCAAATCAAAAATCTTTCCAAAGCACGAGGCTTCTTGCTTGTACTATGCTATGATTCAAGAGATTCCACAACAAGCGCGTCAACAACTTAGGCCAAAACCAAAAAGCTCTGGTTTAGAGGTGGAGGCAAATCTAGATTTTCATGATAAAAAATTCTTCTCTCAATGCTCCAATATCAGCAAACAAGGTATGTATCTTCAAGTTAACTATCCAGGAATAGTTTAAACACAATTTCCAGTTGATTCAAGCTAAATCATTAGCGCTAGCCATGATCAAATCCGTTACCTTTTTTCTGGGATACCCGGTACAAAGAAATTCGCATACACATATACGGGCTTATCTCAGTAGTAGTGGTACACTTCAGGGGTAATAAAGAGTAGCGTAGCTACCCTCTCCGCATCCGAAAATTCCAGTAATGCACTCTGCTTATTAGGTTGGACGCTCACGATACTAGCATGATTCCACTCTTCTTGCAATGCATCAAAAAGCAGCATCACAAAATATATATTTGGACCTACTTGCTGACTGCAAGTATTGTTGTGTTATGAAAACATTTAGGGTGCGTTTGAGTAGTACCAATCCTGAAAAAGGTAGACTTGGTAGACTCAGAACGTACTTTTAACTAGTCTGAAATAGAATCAGATCGAACGACCATTTGATACATTTTGTTGAATTTTCGAATGTGGCCAATAGTGTTAGAGGCTCCGACGCCGATCAATCGAGTCTTTCATATAAATATGTATAAGAACATCGCTCGACCCAGGCTCTTTTCTTGAATGGCTAAAAGGTACATTTGTGTTTCATCGACTCATGAAGTTCTTAAAACAACACGGTAGGTTTGGTAGGAGTGAAACGCCTTTACGCACCTTCTACTACACAACTGGTAGGAGGGTTTGGCAGATTTCGGAAAGATTCTCATTTTGCAGATGCGAAATTTCATTTTCACAAAAGTGAATCCGAAACCCCTTTCTAAAGATTACTGCACTTCATTGGGAAACATAATTTTTACGAAGTCTACTGTTATTCAGAATTTGATAGGATTGGAATCCCCAAGTAAGCACAACCTCAGTGCGGCTCATGTATATTCAGTACGGTTCTCAAACAAAATAAATCCCCAGCTTTAGTGCGGCGTAGCCACTTTAAAATTTGGAGGTATCTCTGCCGAAGAGAAACGTTCTTGTCCAATCAAAAGGTACTTGCATGCGAAGTCGCCAGCTTCCCAGTCTTGTAAGGTAAGCAGATCTCCAAAGAAACCAAGTCTTAAAACCTGTCAATTTTCCGCCCTTGAACGGCAGGTCCGCCAAAGCGTCATAATCGCCAATGTAAGCAAGCATACCAGAACTATTCCAGTTAAATGGCTGAATTTGATCTTTCTTGCCTTCTGCATGCAATGCCAATGCCTTTGCAAGATATCTTCCCTCCCTTTCTGCAACTTGTGCGGTGCAAGGAAGTGGATTGGGCTCAATGAAAGAGCAGTCACCAATTGCAAATACATTGCCAGCTTCTATCCCCTTTACTTGCAGGTAATTATTGACCAGCAATTGCTTTGATCTGCTCTTTGGGAATGACAATCCATCTGAAAATAGACAGGTAACAGCAATGCAGAAGATGATTCTGCTCAAGAAAATGCATCTGCTATGAGGTACTATTTCAAAACTTTTATTGCTTTCGTTGGGCACTCCTTACGGCCAGAGAGGAAGAAACGTACCATGTGATTTCGAAAATTATGTAAAAGTAGATTATCATGACTGGTTGAATATTCGAATATTGTTCTGTTATTTCCTTCCGTTCCATTCGAATATTGCTTCCACGGGGCGGAGGGTATGAAGGATTACAATGAAATTCCGATGAAAAAGAATATTCAAGGATTTCTTAATGCAAAGAAAACAAAATCAAATGAAGATACGATTCTATTTTGGATATTGAAAACATGGGTGGCACGCTTCTTTCACTTTGACTGTAATTAAGATCACAAAATTCTTTCTGAAGGTACCTTGCGTTCAACCGATCATTCACGTTCGAAATATCTACCAAATAAAGTCCAAAAAATTTGTACAAGTGTCAAAACCCTGAGTCAACGAACGAGAACAACTCTGGCATCTATTGTTTAAGGCACATAAGATTCAGTTCTATTCAATTTTCAATTTTCATTAACACCTATATATAGATACATCGAAGTATACAAAATGACTTTAACTAAATCAAATAGGACAATCAATGAACACATTGCATTAATACACAGTGTACTACAAAAACATAAGACGTATTTTCTATGTATAGGAAATACCGAAACACCATGAACATGCCTAAAAGAATGTCGAATTTGTTTGCTTTCGTATAAAATTGGTGAATAATGTAGATCTAAAAAATTTCAACACTTTTCTACAAAATCTTTACTAAAAAATTACTGAAAATACAAAACTTCGTTTTTGAAGTCAAAAGCTGAAAAAATACCCACCAATTTCCAAGGGGCCTGTTGACGTCAGCCCGCGTTGGCTCCAACCAACCGCAGAGGGTCAGCCCTTCTCTAGTAAAATTTCTGCAAGCGTTTACGTGAACCCGGGGCCAGTCCGGGTCAACACATCCAGACTGGTAACCCTTATTGAGGGTACAGTTGACCTGTTGAGGTGGGTTGGCTTTTTGCAGAATTTTCAAAGTTAAGGTGGGTAGGTTCAACTAAGGGTTGTGTAAATGTTTAGAATAGCCATGGTCATTTGAACAAGTAGTGTAATCATGGAAACAAAAAGCAAACAAAACGCCAAGTTGTGCATTGAAATTGACAATCTGGCCATTAAGCCTATAAATTCTGTTAAACTTCTTGGAATTACAATGGACTCCACATCGAAGTTTACTCACCATGTGAAATAAATTTGCACTAAGTCAGTGGTGTAAAGGAGGAGGTCAAGGCCCTTAGCAAATTTTGCTGTGCTGGAACCGTTGAGGCGGCAGATACACCAACCAAAAAGTTTGCCAAATTTCCGACATTAAGATGGAGTATTTTTTCGGCATAATCGTCTATGCTTCTTGAGAGCGGAACATGAACGCATTTTCCAAAATAGTTACCTGATAAAAATTCAGTTTCTGTACGATGCTGTTAGAAGACATATAGACCTATTTTCATGGAAAAAATGTTCTTGGACAAACCTGTCATTAAGGATTTATTCATGTTTAAACATTTTGGCAGATATTTGTATTGCGCACAACAACAACAACTATATTTGTATTGTAGCATTTTGTTATGATTTAGTTTTGTTGTTGTTGCGCGCAATACAAATGCATGCACAAATGTTTAAACATGAATAAATCCTTAATGACAGGTTTGTCCAAGAAGATTGTTTCCAAGAAAGTAGGTCTATATGTTGTCTACTTTGACCATGCAAAAGATCAATTTGGTCTGAGTCAAGCAACATGAAAAAAATTAGTGAAATATGAACAAAAGCAAATTATGTAATCAAAACTTATTTGTGCATTTATCACCACATCTATTCGTTTAACACCAGTTTCAGGCTATTTTTGTCCTTGCCACCTCACATTTGTATGGAAACCACACTTGGATGAAACAATTCTGAGGAGTTGATCAAAAGATAGCTAATTTTACAAAAAGTGTAAATTTAAAATGGCTGCCAATAAAGATTTAGGCCCAAAAATGTCAGAACATTGAGTTAAGATATTTCCAGAATGACAAATGGTAGAAAGCTGAAATTTGGATATGTTGCTAGTATCAAGAAGCTTAAGTCACAAACGAAAAATCAGCAAAATCTGAGATTACATGGTTAAATCTTTTTCTTTTTTGTCCCTGTTTGAAGTAGAATCACCCATATATGGAATAGGAGCATGAAACAAACATTTTGCAGCTTTGATAAGCACATTTGTATCCCAGACTTCAGTTTGCATCTAGGGTTGTATCACAGAATAAAACTATATTCTGTGGTAGTATTTTGAATGCAATAAGCTACTGTACATTTTCTTCTAGATATTGAGGAAGAGCCTTGCAGTTGCAAGAACATTCTTTTGAATTACCTAGTAGTATTGACCAAGAAGCTCAGTTTTGTTTGGAAATTTGTTGTTTGTTACAGTTCTGTTCCAGTTGTTATACCCTGTGAGTTATATTTCTGAGAAAAATATTCTTGACAAATTTAAATTCTATGTTTCTGAGTGTGGATCTTCTATTGTGTCGTTGGAATGAGCAATATTTTAGAAAGTATTAAAAGTATCAGAAATGCTTGGTGTTCCTCCGGAATACCAAATATCAAAACAATTAACAACATCACTGACTATAACTTATACATTTTAATTGCAAGGTTGAAAGCAAAATTCCCGGTCCCCAGGCAATTTTTCCCAGGTCCCCAGGTCAGTGACAGACAATTTTTTCCCAGCCCCAGGGCATTTGTGCACAAGAAATTTGTTGAACCCCATGATGCGCAGGGGGGATGGTCAGGGTAACAATTGAACAAGACATTAGGTTTTCATATTATATTTCCAGTTTATGACTACAGGATACTAAGATTTAACACACTGAGGCCTTTGGGACTTGTGTCCTCACCAGAATGTGATTTTGAATCAAAATCACAATCTGATGAAGACACGAGTCCAAAAGGCCTCAGTGTGTTAAATCTTGTTGTTTTTGTCATCCAACCTCTCTATATAAAGTTCCTAGTTATAATTCTTACTAGGCTTTCCAGCTAGAGTATATGGAAAAAAGTCTTACCAATGAAAGATCTTGGTGCAAGGCCAGTTGACCATAGAACCATCCCACATGGTATTTTGGTCCCATCATCAAGCACAACATGATCTTTTGCAACCTCAACCACTCTTGCTTTCAAGAGATTGTAGTTTTGCCGCTGAGAGAATTTCTTTTCTGCAAAACTGCGTAATTTCCTATCAAAAGATGGCAGTATTTCATTGGCTTCAATCATTGTCACCTTGACATCCTTTTTCTCTTGTGCAAACAAACGAGACACATCTTCAGTGATAAAATCATGTAGTTCAGCACCAAACTCTACACCAGTTGGCCCTCCTCCTACAATTATAAAGTGCAGTAACCTTCTTCTTTCCTCATCAGATATATTTGGGTAAAGACTTTCTTCAAAGTTAGTAATGATTCTGTTTCTCACAGCTCGGCATCTGCAATTTCTTTGAGAAAGAATGCATGCTCTGAGACACCTGGTGTACCAAAGGTATTGCTTAATGCTCCTACTCCAATGACGAGGTAGTCATAATCTATGTCATAAAGCTTATCACCAATGTCTGTGCAGCAAATGACTTTGTTTTGGCCTTCGTCTAGCCCTTTTGCTCTGGCAAGTTGAAAATGGTTGTCACTTCTAAAATGTATATTCCTAATAGGCTCAATGATGCTTCTAAATTCCAATGTACCAACTGTAGTGCTGTTCAACAGAGGTGTGAACAAGAAGTGATTCCGTGGACTCACCACGACGACATCAAATTTCTTCTTGTCGATGTTCTTCAAAACACTGTATGATGCCCATCCTGTCCCAAGAAGTACAATTTTCTTTCTTTGCGATTGTTTTGTCGAAGAATGAAAGATACGGCCAGAAGCAACAGACCCAATCAAAGTGCTCTCGCGTTGACGTAAAGGAAGCTCCTTTATCAGGTATGATTGTAACAGTCTTGCCATTTCAGTGACTTGTTGCCAGCCGCCAGTCATGAAAATCTAGGGCCTAAAATAAACACTGTGAAATGAAGACGTATTATGATGACCTTATCTTCGAAATCCAGTTATCAAATTTCTTCCGTCCTATATACATCACTAATTATGCCAAATAACCAAAAAAAATCTAGACGAATATTCGTCCAGACATGGGTTCGATATTCAGACATGGGTTCGATATTCCAGACGAAGATTCAGAAAAAACGAATTTTGTAGCAAAATTAGATACAGTTTTGAATATTGAAGTAAATTCCCGACAATTGCAACGTATTCCCCACAAGAAACAGTTATTTCCCCTCTCCTAGCTTCTGCCGTCTTTCCGCAAAAACTCGAGATATATCAGCAAGTATGCAAACATCGGTACGCATTGTTACTTTGTAACTTCCAACTTTGGTGGATATATTCATTAAACGATATAATTTCGCTACTAAACATAAATTCCCGACAATTGCAACATATTCTCCATAAGAAACAGTTATTCGCACCCTTCTACCTGTTACTGTTTTCCCGTAAAAACTCAAAGTAAATCAGTACGCATGCGCACGTTGTTGCTTTCCGACTTCCAACTTTGGTGGATATATTCATTAAACGATATAATTTCGCTACTAAACATAAATGCCCGACAATTGCAACGTATTCTCCATAAGAAACAGTTATTTCCCCTCTTCTAGCTTCTGCCGTCTTTCCGCAAAAACTCGAGATATATCAGCAAGTATGCAAACATTGCTACGCATTGTTACTTTGTGACTTCCAACTTTGCTGGATATATTCATTAAACGATATAATTTCGCTACTAAACATAAATTTCCGACAATTGCAACGTATCCTTGATAAGAAACAGTTATTCGCACCCTTCTACCTGTTACTGTTTTCCCGTAAAAACTCAAAGTAAATCAGTACGCATGCGCACGTTGTTGCTTTCCGACTTCCAACTTTGGTGGATATATTCATTAAACGATATAATTTCGCTACTAAACATAAATGCCCGACAATTGCAACGTATACTTGATAAGAAACAGTTATTTTCATCCTTCTATCTGTTACTGTTTTCCCGTAAAAACTCAAAGTAAATCAGTACGCATGCGCACGTTGTTGCTTTCCGACTTCCAACTTTGCTAGATATATTCATTAAACGATATAATTTCGCTACTAAACATAAATGCCCGACAATTGCAACGTATTCTTGATAAGAAGCAGAAACATAAGTAGTGCCCAGGTCTTTTCAAATTTTGTATGACCATGATTAAATTTGATGACGCTGTTGTTACGACTCTTCTCTGGCAGTCTTTCAAAGTTTAATTCTCTTTTGTCATTTATCAGGATCAATTATAAGTGAAGATTTTGACTTTAACATTTTCCCATTAACTAGGTCCATTGTGCAAATTTTCTTTGCATGGACAAAGAGAAGAAAGACAATGCATCTTAATTGCTTTTCAGTCGAAAAGAAATCAGACGGTACAGAGTACATTACGTCATGCATCAATTAGAGGGGCGGCTAATTAAGTTAATTTACTTACTTCTTTACTAAAAATGATGACATTTTTAGTACAAAGGTGAAGGACATCAAATTCTTGCAAACAACAACACAAATCGACAAAGAAATTTTCTTCGCGAAGGCTAACAACAAGGTATCACGAAAATTCTTTGAAACGTCCTGCTAGGATCATCATGTGCGGCAAAACAGAAAAAATTCTCCAATACCGCTTTCGTCTTTCCTAATCAATGTACATGCATCTGTCGAAAGCATCCAGTACAAGAGGCTATTTTTTGGCTTGCATATGTAACTCTTGAGTTAGCAATTTGTCTCTATGACTATCTGCAACACGTCTTCTCTGTGTAAAAAGATGTTTTCGCTTATTCATTTTATATCAAGCAAAATTGTAGGTCACACAGTAACAAGGTGCAAATGCTTACTTGGCCTCACTACCATAAGGACCCTCAAGTTACGGTCTTCTCATTGAGTTGAGTTGTTGTTGCTGTTATCGCTCCACTGAGACCTTATGGACATAGAGCTGTAAAAACGGCAAAAAGTTTCAATCGGCGACAGGATTCTGTCGCCCTGTCGTCTACCGATCAGCATGTGCCTTAGAGCAAGGCGGTTTTTGCTTTCCTTGGCAAGATTGATCCTTTACCGAAGTACTGATACCTAATTTGATGGTACAGCAGCTCTAGAAAACTGATTTTATTAAACTGATATTTAAGTAGCAGATGAGTTAGACCCGCAGCTACATTCTAAAAAAGAATGCGAATCGAACGACAAATTGATACATTTTGTAGAATGTTCGAATGTACACAATATTGATTGAGACTCCAACACTGCTTAATCGAACTTTTTTTGTTGAGCAGCAGAAAGGTTTCAAATAGAATCAGTACGGAACGTTACCGTTTCCGCAAGCGTTTGGGAAAAAGTCCTAGTTGTAGCGATATCAGTTCAGGCAAAAAGCGAAACTACGACATGTAATCGAGTATAGTGCTTACTAACAAATTTTGAGTATTTACGGAAAGACAGTAACAGATAGAAGGATGCAAATAACTGTTTCTTATCAAGAATACGTTGCAATTGTCGGGAATTTATGTTTAGTAGCGAAATTATATCGTTTAATGAATATATCCACCAAAGTTGGAAGTCGGAAAGCAACAACGTGCGCATGCGTACTGATTTACTTTGAGTTTTTACGGGAAAACAGTAACAGGTAGAAGGGTGCGAATAACTGTTTCTTATGGAGAATACGTTGCAATTGTCGGGAATTTATGTTTAGTAGCGAAATTATATCGTTTAATGAATATATCCAGCAAAGTTGGAAGTCACAAAGTAACAATGCGTACCGATGTTTGCATACTTGCTGATATATCTCGAGTTTTTGCGGAAAGACAGTAACAGATAGAAGGATGCAAATAACTGTTTCTTATCAAGAATACGTTGCAATTGTCGGGAATTTATGTTTAGTAGCGAAATTATATTGTTTAATGAATATATCCACCAAAGTTGGAAGTCGGAAAGCAACAACGTGCGTATGCGTACTGATTTACTTTGAGTTTTTACGGGAAAACAGTAACAGGTAGAAGGGTGCGAATAACTGTTTCTTATGGAGAATACGTTGCAATTGTCGGGAATTTATGCTTAGTAGCGAAATTATATCGTTTAATGAATATATCCAGCAAAGTTGGAAGTCACAAAGTAACAATGCGTAGCGATGTTTGCATACTTGCTGATATATCTCGAGTTTTTGCGGAAAGACAGTAACAGATAGAAGGATGCAAATAACTGTTTCTTATCAAGAATACGTTGCAATTGTCGGGAATTTATGTTTAGTAGCGAAATTATATCGTTTAATGAATATATCCACCAAAGTTGGAAGTCGGAAAGCAACAACGTGCGCATGCGTACTGATTTACTTTGAGTTTTTACGGGAAAACAGTAACAGGTAGAAGGGTGCGAATAACTGTTTCTTATGGAGAATACGTTGCAATTGTCGGGAATTTATGTTTAGTAGCGAAATTATATCGTTTAATGAATATATCCAGCAAAGTTGGAAGTCACAAAGTAACAATGCGTAGCAATGTTTGCATACTTGCTGATATATCTCGAGTTTTTGCGGAAAGACGGCAGAAGCTAGAAGAGGGGAAATAACTGTTTCTTATGGAGAATACTTTGCAATTGTCGGGAATTTATGTTTAGTAGCGAAATTATATCGTTTAATGAATATATCCACCAAAGTTGGAAGTTACAAAGTAACAATGCGTAGCGATGTTTGCATACTTGCTGATATATCTCGAGTTTTTGCGGAAAGACAGTAACAGATAGAAGGATGCGAATAACTGTTTCTTATCAAGAATACGTTGCAATTGTCGGGAATTTATGTTTAGTAGCGAAATTATATCGTTTAATGAATATATCCAGCAAAGTTGGAAGTCACAAAGTAACAATGCGTAGCGATGTTTGCATACTTGCTGATATATCTCGAGTTTTTTCGGAAAGACAGTAACAGATAGAAGGATGCAAATAACTGTTTCTTATGGAGAATACGTTGCAATTGTCGGGAATTTATGTTTAGTAGCGAAATTATATCGTTTAATGCATATATCCAGCAAAGTTGGAAGTCACAAAGTAACAATGCGTAGCAATGTTTTCATACTTGCTGATATATCTCGAGTTTTTGCGGAAAGACGGCAGAAGCTAGAAGAGGGGAAATAACTGTTTCTTGTGGGAAATACGTTGCAATTTTCGGGAATTTACTTCAATATTCAAAACTGTATCTAATTTCGCTACAAAATTCGTTTTTTCTGAATCTTCGTCTGGAATATCGAACCCATGTCTGAATATCGAACCCATGTCTGGACGAATATTCGTCTAGATTTTTTTGGTCTTGCTGTGTGGTCCACCTTCTTCGGCAAGCGCTGGCCCAACCTCGTTTTCAGGGTTTTCGTGAGGCCAGGCTAAAGGCCAAGTGCCTGTTCATTATATGGAGACGAGCCAGCCCGCTTACCGGGCTGGAGCTTTTGCCGAGATCTCACCTCATCCCTAATTCCAATACAAAACTTGATTTCTGTTCATATGAGCTGGTGGGCTGGCCCGCTAAGCGAGATCTCACTTGTGTACTGGCGAGATCTCGGTAGGCGGGATGAAAATTTTCCCATATGAACACTCCATCCCGGCTACCGAGATGAAAATGTCGCTATTGCTCATGCGCTGCTTATTTAAACAATGGGCACCTGTCTCATTTTTGACACGTGTCCCATTTCTGTCTCGGCAAGCGGGCTGGAATTTCTCCATATGAACACAAGATGAAAGCTGTCTCGCCTACCGGGCCAGCCCGGTAAGCGAGCTGGCTCGCCTCCATATGAACAGGCCCTAAGTAGGCTATGGCTAGTTGTGCTGTTCAAATCAATAAATAACAAAGCTCTGGCCTTTGAGTAATTATACTTTTTTTAATTATAAGGCATCTAGGCCAAGAGGGTCTCTAACCTAATTACAAACAAGCTAAAATTATTATTACATAAAACAGTTAATAACACAAGAATCTATGTATGTAAGGTTAAAGCCACTAAATTATATGAAATGATATACTAAATGATAATGAAAAGAAAACGAAGTATGGTATGTGAATCGTGGGACAGAGGATGTTTAAATTTGAAATTCTGATTTTATTTTGAAGCATTTCAGTAAAAAAGTTGCCAACAAGTTAAGGCAGTACTTATCCTCTTGACTTAGCAACCAGATGAATTTGTTATGGACGTTTAGTTGACCTACATTTGGGTACAAATCAGCTATTTTTGTTTCGAGAAGTTTCCTTTCCTCTTGGAACTGTGGGCACACCATTACGAAATGGATTTCATCGCCAATGGTTTTGGTTCCTATTGACAAACAGTATTTACAGTGCCTATCACACCTAGGTGTGACGTCCTTTCCAAATCTCCCAGCTTCAATTTCAAGATTATGCGCACTCATTCTCAGTTTTGAAAAGCATTGCCTTCTTTTGAAATTATTTATAGTGTCTAGGTATGCTTCGAACTTAAAAACCAACTTTATCTGGGCATAAGTGCAAAGTTTTTGTTCTGCGCTAGGTGTTCATTAATATTAGAAATCATGTAATTTTCGAAATAGCTTCTAACCTTTGATTTAATGGTAGAGATGTTGTCACTTGATAGAACATTATATTTGCCTTGCATTTCACGTGCCATTGCTACCCAGTTAACATGACCTAGATCAGCAGATTCGCAAAGGAAGTGAAAGGACTTACAGACGAATCGATGTGGTTCTGAAGCATTCAGAGAGATCAATCTTGCATAGAATTTCAACATGGAGACATGTCGATTCAACTGTAGGGGAATTCTTCCTAATTCAGCATAAACTGCGTCAGTACAAGTGGTTGATTTCATGCCCAAGATATACTTGCATGCAGAAAGGTGTAGTCATTCTAATGTAACGAATTCTTCATGGCCCCAAATTTCGGAAGCCTAATTCAAGATAGGAGCAATGGTTTGATTGAACAAATAAAGAAACAGTCTTGGATGTAGGCCATCAAAATCCTTGCATTTAGAAATGAGGGAATAGTACGCCTTATTAGCCTTTAGCTTTACTATTTCGACGCGCTCATTGAAAGAGCAGTTAGATTTAATTGTAACGCCCAAGTATTTATAAGAGTCACATTCTTGTATCTCATTTTCACCAAATAGACATGTTAGTTTTGATTTGATTTTCCTCTTATGTTTTCTTAAAACCATTATTTCAGTTTTGCCAATATTGACACTCATTTTCTACGTCATACGCAAATACGCTGAAACGCTCATTACGAAGCTCGAAAGTCGAGGAAGAGCAACGAACTAGCCTGTAAACCAGACCTGATTTCAAAGGTAGTTTCCTTTGAAATCGGGTCTGGTTAACAGGCTACAACGAACACACTCTATGGATGAGATTGGTCCCTTCCTTTAACTTTCCTTCGCAGGCCGTTGCAGCACTGATCTGAAGAGACATTAGTAACCCAATTGGTGTGACCATATTGTGACACATTCATGGACAAACAGAGCTATTCATAGCTCAATGGTATGCAATGCCATTAAAATAGTCCGAATTGCCCACATAGGAAAATGAGAGGCCTTAGGATTTCATCATAATCTTTTTTGAATAGAAATGAACAAGCGTAATCAATTTCGAGTATGATTCCACAAAGTCGAGTCGAGAAACCACGCAACAGTGAAACTACGGTTATCTCCTTAAATGCATTCATATAGACAAACGACTCTTCAATAGTCATGGATAAACAAAGAATATACTAGAGAAGTAAAAACAACTTGTACATTATTACAACAATAACTTTGAACGGTTTCTAAATGACCCGCATAAAATCAATGAAATTGCAACAATATTTTTTCAGATAAAGTACTGTCAAAATGTAACTCTATGGTCTAAAACAACACGATTTGTTTCTCAGTTTGCAATATGAAACTAAGTTTGCATTCTTCATTGCACCTAACTAACTCAAAATATGTTTAGAAATAGAATATCCTTAGGAGATGCTATCGTAGGTGAATTGTCAAAGTTGCCAGGGAAAGTTATTGCAAAAAATCTTGGGGGGGGGCAACGAGGAGAGAAACGATTCATCAAATATCCATACTTTCCAAAAGGAAATGCAAAATCTCTTATGATCTCCAACATATCCCCCAAAAGCAAATGCAAAATCTCTTATGATCTCCAACATATCCCCCAATGTGACATCATGAAAGGACCTTTTTTGTTACAAAATTTTGGAAAATTGCATAGTAGAATGTTCTATGTAGCTTTCAAAGAAACTTCGCTGGCAATTTATAAAGGGTCATTTAAAAACTTACTGAAATTAACATTCAATGAATATGAATGGACAAACTAGGGCGTTATGCCTTTGAGATAAAATGTCCAGCTAAGGCTGTTGTTAGTGCCAGCACTTCGAGCACACGATACAACAAGTCGCCCCATACGAACAGCTTTTGATTCACCTTGATTCCCTTCAAAACCAACCATAATGTTATGAGTTTTCTTGCCTCTAACTGTCTCACCAGCCTTGACGGTAAAACTTGGACTGTCCACATGGAACACGAATGATGTTGTTTGAGGAAAGACATTTTTAAAGGGGATTGCAGTATTAACCCCTGCCTTGATAGTGTAGGGACCTTGGGGCTTTGGAGGGCGGCAATGTCCAAACAGCGGGAAAATATATTCACCACCAACCGTCGACGTAACTGTTAATGTCCCTTGACAATCACCGAGCTTTGTTGGCTCAAAAGTCACATCGACTCCAACTTCACTTCCTCCACTCGAGGCTGACGCTGCAGTTATTGAACGGTCAACAAGGAACTCAGGATTGTCAATCTACGGTAAAATGGATTAAAGGAAGCCATTAACAGAACATAAATGGGGTGTCCTTAGTAAGTTCCCTTAAAGAGGTCCCCATTGTTGGAACCGTTTTTTTAGTGAAGTGAAACGTAAATCTTCAATTTTCTTTGAAATTGCCTAAAAACTTGACGTCTCGAATTACAGCTATCTGCTGCTGGGGTATCGGTGTTGCACTACAACATTGCGTATCAAGGGGGTCGCGTATACGCAAATATTTAGGAAACCTTCCCTCCGTGTTCAAAGAAAGGAGCTGAGTTGACGTCCACAAGGTGAATTAATCAATCATGCAAGATAAATGCCAGTCCTTTCGAAGCTGCTGGCAGTAGGTTCATTTTCTTCCATTGAAGGTAAAATTTTCACAAGTGATATTTCGCAGGCATTCTCCACTGGTATTTGGGTTCCACGTGAAAAGTTTTCTCGTTTTAGGAAGTATTTTAGAAATTAGAATTGACTTCAATTCAAGTACCACGTTACAGGAAGACCCATTGCATGAGTTTTCCTATTTCAAGCAGAATGAACCTCATCAGCTCATTTGCATTAGCAAAACTGGCGGTAATCAAACTTACAAAAAATTTAGCAAGAAGACTGGTTGTTGACAAGGAAATTTTTCTGATCTGCAAGAAATAATAAAAGCATGGCATTGAATGTGTTTCCCTGATGTCTACCCTCCCCATAAAAGCCAGCACACCTATTACACCAATAAAATAAAATCTAAAGGGTTTCTTGAAAGGAAATTCTAATAGCCTTGTTACATAAAAATTATATTCACATCTTTCAGAGTGTTCCATTTGTGCTCTTCTACAAATTTCAAAGTGTTTATGAAGTACTTTTAGATTTCAAGACATCTGAGACATCTGACCCTTTTACCAACTTTAAAGCAAATCTTTAACAGTCTCTGTAAATTTCTAGAACCAAATTTCATGTCGTTTGTCAATTGCTACATTAGGCATTTCATATCATTCATCTTGTTAACTTCTTGAAACGATGCGATGACATCAATTTAGGAGTGATGAATCCGTGGATGGATATAGCTAGGTAAAGGTCTCCCCTACTTTCAAAATTTAAAAACGCTCTCTTCTCGTTCGTTTTTAAGAAAAAATATTCAGAAGTTCTTTAGTCTTTAACAAAACCTGGCTTAGGTTTGCATTCACGTAGTGTGGCCTGGAAAGGGCACTTGTGTATTTTGGTTTTTAGTTCAGTTTTTTGTATTTGGTGGTATTTGGCTACTTTATTGCGGTATGCGGTACTTGAAAACTGTTCTTGCAGTATTGGGGTGGCACAGAGTACCGCTCCTAACTGATAGCAAATCAAATACTCTACGTCAGAATAATTTCATTATCATATCAACCTTTTTCAACGATCGCTATCTATAATGCACTATTTACTTGGTAACCTTACCCTTAACCCTATCAAGCCTAGGGGTGGGGGGCTGAATCAGCCCCCCCTAGCGGTTTTTTGTCTGTAGATTTTTACCAAGTGCACTTACAAAGCCGAAACTTTCTGACTTTTAGTTTTTATCCTTGTCGCGATCAAAAATTAATTTTTTGAAAAATAAATTTCATTCCCGGGGGTAAACGCGATCATTTTTCGAGAGATGTAGGTGTAAAATTTTGAATAATTCCTAATAAAAACTACAGCTAATGTGATGAAATGATGAAAAGAAGGAAATACATACTACTTTTGATGCTCTATCCAATAAATTAACTATCTTTAATTTGAGCGTATGGTTTTGCGGATTTTGGCATTACGCATGCGCACATTCTTTGCATTCCTGTGTGATGACGTCATCACTTATTAATATTTCTTCACGGAGCGAATACTATTTAGACATAGAGAATACAATGAAATCAAACTGATGTCCTTAATGCTTTTCGTTTTCTCACAATCAACGATTGAAAATTTTTAGTACTGAACCCTATTGACTTTAAAAATTGAACAATGTGACGTCATGGAAAGGTCACGTGACATATCTAAAAATAGATTTAATTTTTGGGCTCACCATATGATGTTCTATACACATGCAAAGTTTCAAGACTCTAGGTTGTCCAGAACCGAAATAAGTCAGGGGGGGGGCTGAATCAGCCCCGCCCCCTAGGCTTCCTAGAGTATCAAATACCCTAGGCCTGATAGGGTTAACAACGAAACAAGAACTTGTCGTCGTCTGCTTAATAATATGATTTCAATGCCATGTAAACATGAGACAAAAATAATGAAGACTTCTTGATCTACTAGAGTAAATCTTGCCACCAAGGGCGGATCCAGATGGATGCAAACGGTGCAGATGCACCTATTCAACTTTCATTCGTTTGAGACTAAAATGATCACAATTTTTCAATGTCAGATGAATAGAAAGTTTCAAGCTGTCTGCTCTGCAAATTAGGCGAAAAGTACTCTGAACGTTGTTTACAGAAATTTCAAAATTAGGTAGTCGCAGCAGAATTGGCAGTAGAAGTAGCTGAGGAGGAGCCATGCGGCAACAACCAAATGTTACGACCGATTGATTGCTCAACACGTTCAATGCAATGCTTTTATAATTTCTTGCAGATCAGAGAAATTTCCTTGTCAACAACCAGTCTTCTTGCTAAAATTATTTGTAAGTTTGATAAACCCCAGTTTTGCTAATACAAATGAGCTGGTGAGGTTCATACTGCTTGAAATGGAAAAACTCATGCAATGGGTCTTCCTGTAACGTGGTACTTGAATTGAGGTCAATAATCTTTTCATTGAGGACTAAATAAGCCTGCGAACTTTTCCACGGAAGTGATTGCATAGATCTAAAACTGTAACACAATGCCTGCCGAATCTGAGATAAAAATGTATGTTTTCGGTGAAGAATATTTCTTGAAAACAATTCTTGGCCTAAAATGTGTGAAACTAAAGTTTTTCTTTAGTGTACAAGTGATCTTTCATCTCTAAAGCAATGAGCGTTGTACAAGCTTTGTTAAAAACGGGCATTCCTAAACAGAAAGGGGCGTAGTGGATAAAAAATCCGTGCTCTGTGGTCTTGCGGCGCAAAGAGATTCCCAGCGTCTTCGGGATTGGACCTTGGCATCAGGTTCATCTGCTTAAAAAATTTCTGGATCTACCCCTGCTTCCCATCCCCTCAACTTGTCATGTTACATCGTCAAAGAACTCCCCTCCCATGCAGCCATGTTACATAATTTAGCGGGATGGCATTTCCACTGAATCTTTCTTTGTTGAAAGGTATTTTGATCGAGACTGGAATGCTTTTGAAAGCTTTCCACTCCTCCGAATGATTAAGGCCAAAAAGCATGTACTTGAAAACTGAACTCTAATCGTCAAGAAAATACATTGCTCGCTTTCCTAATATATACTCAGAAAACAGAAACAGAACAACATGATATTGTAAACAAATTTACCTTGCATGCATATTCTACTTTGCTTCTTGCATAATTGATGAATCGACAAGGCTGACTTTGATTTGTACCAAGATTTGTAATGAAATGTACTGGTCTTTCTGGGTTAGCAGGGCTGGCAGTCAAGTTCAAATCGTAAAGGTATAGTCCTAGTTCTGGACTTTGCAGTGTTAATCGACCAGTTGTCTCTCCACTCTTCATAGGCAAATATTCGAAAGTAACCAGGCCCTATAAGGAGATTACAATGAAGGATTATACATCGAAGCATAGATAAAGATGTTTTGGTAACATAAGAAATTCTACCCCTTATCGCTCTCGGATTTATGTGGAGGGAACGAGCACAGCATCCGATTTTCTCTTGCGAAAAACGGGATGCACTTAGATCTATCGATAGTACCTTCCCATCGTGCAACCTCTTCAAAGTTTCATCTTTGGATATATAATAAAGTGCAACCCCTTGCGACGGCACTACAGTTTGCTTGGTTTTTTTACTGTTACATTTTCTATGAATCTCATCATGTAGCGTCTCCGAGCTTAAAGGGTTTGAGAAAAGCTACAAGCATGTTTGCAAACTTGGAAGAGCAAAAATCTACAAACATGCCATTCAAATCAAAGTTCAACACACCCAGCGTACAGTGGATAACAAGAGAAACAATGCTGAGCAAGAGAAACGAGAGAAACAGCATGCTTGTCAGTATCAGGGAACTGCCAACCTTCCCACCGTTCAAAGAAATTTAAAAAGTCATCTCAAGAGCTGAATTACACTTGAATCACGACTACCTGGAAGGGCAGCAAATACCCCCTAACAGTCGCGAATCCACTTCTTCTCCTTGAATATATATTACATATAAACAATGCTGTGTCTGTGTTTTCTTCTTCTTCTTCTTCTTCTATTTATAGACAAGCCTATATATACCATTATGCATTTTTTCTTCTTTTCATCCTCCCTATAGGAAACTAAATTTCTTTTCCTTGGTGCTTCCATATCGAATTTAGTGCATTTATTTAGCTTTAGATTTTCTTCGAATTTGATTAGTTTCTTTTTGTATATCATATATGATTAGAAGCTATTTATTTCATTCGAAGTAAAATAAGTCGACAACAACAACCATTATGCATTCTTTTTAACTGTTGCATTCAATTTTATCCTTCTAAAAACTAATTCTACGAAAATTTATCAGTAAACAAGATAAATGCTCTTACCTCTGACTGCGGAGGAACAGTAAGTTGGGGTGGGAGATTGATATCTTGATAAATGCAGTTGGTTTGAAAATTCACTGGTATCTGTAATGGATTATTGACAGTAATTGTATAAGAAGTGCTTTGTCGGACGGGTGTTGTTAGATCAATTCTTGCAATAACACCAGGTGATGTGGCTTTGAATTGCACGTAATAGAATTGGTATTCTCCTGTTTGGTCATTTCTAAATGTTACCTGAAAAGTAAAAAAATTCATGAGACAATGTAGATTGAACATGCGTTGCTTGCTTGCTTCCTCCCTTCATTTGTTCGTTAATTACTTGACCAATTCAAAATCATTCATTCATTGATGCAGAATCTTCTAATCAATGTCCTCTTTGCAGAATGCTTTGAATATTTGTTGCTAATGCAACTAAGCAATGTCTTTTATTTACGTATACAGTAATGCCCCGCATTTAAGAAACCATCTAAAAACACTTTTAGACTACCGGTAAATAACTAGCCCCCCTAGCTAAAAGAAGCTCTTCAGGCTTTTTTTATATATTCAATATAAAAGTTTACAATAATGAAATTACCTGCGACACTACTTACAAATTACTATATGACACTACGAATACGGTACCAGGAGGAGCAATATATAATGACTACCCCCTGGCAATTAACATAGATCGAAGAAATACAACTACAACTAAATACACCCTTAAATACAAGTACTAAATATTCATATTTAAAACAAAAACCTTGTTACTAATAATTACTTGAACCGGTTTCACACTGGACGTCAGGCGAACATAGGTGATGATAGAGGACGAACTTAAGTTGATGCTGCAGATACTTTTTGTGGTCAAGATGGATAATCGTTTACACGACGTAAGCCTAACATAAAATGTTAAACGGGTGTACAAAAGAAAACAGGAACGAGACTCACAGCTATAGTAAGGGTTCTTGTATTTTGAGTGGCACCAAGTACTGGTCTGATGGTCTGGGAACATTGCATCTCACACAGGGTTCATAAGAAATAGCTGTCAAGATATCTTGGATTTAACAGATTCTTACCTAATTTTTAATTGATGCACTTGAGAATCATTGATCGAAAATACCCACCCAGCTAACTATGGCAAATTTATTGATAGATATCCCATTTTGTTGTAACTTATTTTTCTAAGACAAATTAGAAACTTAAGAAACTTGAGCCTCAAAGCATGAGAAGTATCATAGATAGAAGAAAAATTTTAGGCTAAGGTGTGAAAAAGTGGTTTCTTAAAGCGGGGCCTTACTGTATTCCATCTAACTTAACTCTATTGAGCCATTCTTTAAGATCTTTGTAAATTCATTTGATAAAATTCCCTGCCACGTTTCACAATGAATCGATTTATGACTCTCCAAGGAGATGAGATGCCTTTGAGAGAGATTATTTACGATACATACATCTGTACATAATTTGAACGAGGCCTCTGTTGTACATTGCACAGTTACTAATATGCTCAGTTGGTAGGGTTGAAAAAACTTTTGCGGTGCCTACCCGTCACAAGACTTACTTCAAGAAAGAATAGACGATTGCACTAAAGATGGCGGCGAGGAATTTTTACCGAGATGCACTGCGTGCGTTCTTTAATCGAATTCATATAGAATAGTTAAAGATTTGTAATTCGAACGCAGTGTATCTCGGTAAAAAATTCCTAGCCACCATCTTTAGCGCAATCCTCTATCGCGTTTGGGTCACTATGAAAATATAAAGAAACATGAAATGCAAGACGAATCTAAAAAAACCTGTTAAAAACTTCTATGGATTGTGAGATTGCAAATAAGTATACCGGGTGACCCAAAAAAGTGACCCGATGCAATCTGTTGTTGAAAAATAAGTAAGAATCCGATGGGAATGCTTCAAACGTTGTTCTGTCGCTAACAGACTACCCTACTTTAGGATTATTTTTAAAATTTGTTTTGGCTCGATAAATTTTGTAAATTAAGGATTTTGAGGAAAAGGGCATGCCAGAAATCCTCAAAAAGTCGTCAAAAACAGGGAATCGATTTACGACCACTTCAGATCTTCAAAGCAATGTGGAGCGTGTTTTGTTTAAGGCTAGGAATAGGCAACTAAGTCAAAAGTTTCCAGAGAAAGGTTATAGTCCCGAGGTACCTAAGAACTGGGAATAAATGTTCTCTGTAAGCTCATTGAATTTCAAAGGAATTTCAACTTTCCATGCAATTCAAGACTTCTTTAGAGAAAAGCAGAAGTATCCTTGTCCCTTGAGACAAGAATATTTTAGGTATCTAGGGACTATAAATTTGCTCTAAAAACTTTCGGCTGAGTTGCCTATTCCCAGCATGAAATAAAACACGCTCCTCATTGGTTTGAAGATCTGAGATGGCTGTAAATTGATCCCCTGTTTTTGACGACTTTTTGAGGATTTCAGGCATGCCATTTTCCTCAAAATCCTTAATTTGGAAAATTTATTGTGCCGAAAAAATTGCAAGAAATGATCCAAATGTACGGTAGTCTTTAGCGACAGAACAACCTTTGAGGCGTTTCAATCGGCCTCTTACTTACTTTTCTATGACAGATTCTGCCGGGCCACTTTTTTCTGGGTCACCCGGTATTATTCAAGTCATTCTGAGTATGGCACATGCTACGACAATGAAATCGGAAAATTTTGGTTCTCAGAAAGGGATTTTTCTTCATCTGTTTCCATTTGGGACTCAAAATAATATTCACGATAACATAAGTAAGAAATATGCTGAAAGGGGTTCAAAGATAATCGATGATATCAAAAGTATTTACAAAAAATTGAACGGAACAGGATTCGTTTTCATTGCTCATGTTAGCAACGTCAAGAATTCTATGCTATTGGTGTTGATTTGAATACCTGGTGCAGTCCTTGTTGAACAGAAAAATGGGAGCAATGAAACGGCCAGGACATGATTTGATCGTTAGCTCTCTGACGTCCAGGACACAAGTTGTCATTCTGTAAACGGTCGTTGCCATCCTTGCCCAGATAGGATTGTGTGTAGAAAATGAGATCCTCGTTTGGAAGTACGTTCAGGTTAGTTCATGTTATATGTAGCAATTGAAATAGCTCCCAAGAAGAATTCTTGTATTTCCTGTTTTCAAGTGGCGGGTTTGTAAGAAAGTCTTCTACCAGGGAAGAAATTCTGCCAAATTTCTGAAAACCATACAGTTATTGGGAAGGAAAGGAAACAGTACCCGACATGAAAGATTGGAATTTGATAAAACAATGACTTCTCTGAAGAAACGTAATTCATTTCAACAAAGGAACATGTAGCAAACACTTACTTTTGCACTAATAGTCCCTTCTTTGTGTGCAAAGAAGTTGAGCATATAGTCTTTTTTTGATAAACCAGGTACATCTGCATATTCCAGTCCTTTCAGTGTTATAGATGGGTCAGGCTTCTCTGGCTTCAGAATTTCAATTGTCACTCGAAATCTGTAGAAAAAAATTTGTAAACCTTGCTTTAGTTTCACGTTAAAAACTGACTGTGATAAAGTGCCAGTGTATAAACTGATCTAAACATGTAGCAATAACTGTAGTTTGTAATGCAGGCCTACTGTCGGGCGTCTCAAGAAAGTACTTCTGTTTGAAAGAATTTGATTTCATGGCCTACCTTCAAATTTCTTCTTTGAAAAGTAAGGCAAATTTAGCTCTGTTTAGCGCTGCTTGGTTCTGAATAATATTGCGAAGACACTGATTTGAAGTCTATAGCAAAAACTAGATTAATTTCTCTTTGAAAACTAAGTCTCTAGTCTGATCAAAAAACTCCGAAAAAGAGACATAAACTTTCATAAAAAAACTCCGAAAAAGAGACAAACTTTCATTGCAGATTTGATGGATAATGAAAAATATCACTATCGTAGCTCTTACGCCACGTTTACGACGTTTCCAAGCGAGTATGGGTCGGAATAGGTTTTTGAACCATGAGCGTAGGAGGATGTAACATACACAAAACAGTTAAGGTTTGTTTACACCCATTTCAAGTCATTTGAGCAGTCTCTTGATAAAACTTCTCTTGATTTTTCTATCATTTTTCGTGTCGTTCAAAGTTTGCCATGCCGGAAAAAAGTTTAATAACACTGAAAGTTCCCAAGAGTATGGTCACATGACTTAAAATGAGCAAAGCGAACCTTAGCCAATTAGGTCTATTGAGGGGGCTGCCCGATTAGAGATCCATCGTTTGCAAAATCCTTGTCCGACTTACATAAGGTAGATTTTCTTCCCGACCATGACCGATTTTTGCAAATCGTTCCAATATTAGGAGTTGCTGAAGCCCCCAAGCCCCCTGCCCCCTGCCTCCTACGCCTATGTTTTCAACCTGATACTTTATACCTTTTAAGCATAAAGCAAACAAACATTTTCATCATCGTAAACTATACTTGGATCATCAAAAAAAGAGACCTTATGGAAAATTTTATGGTAAGCTTTATCTGGTGGTATTTTAACGAGAGTAATTTTTTGGGAAATTCGGTAGAAAGTTTAGAAATTGCAAAATCAATGGCTAATTCATCAATTGGGCTACAACGAAAGGTACGTCCTCAGAGAGCATTTTTTTAAGTCAATTTCAGTATTTGCCACTTTTCAACTTTCGTGCGGGCATTTTATTACCAAAAGAAGATCGAAAAATAGACATCGTTCCATCCCATTGTGAGATCTGAATGAACAATAAATGCTGCCTATACCAGGTCGCAAAGCTTCAACAAAGCAGTAAGAAATAAAGCATTTATTTGTAGCTGGTAACTGTAGCCTGCCGGGTGAGCCAGAAAAGAGTGCCTACTTTTGAAAATTAACAGCACCAACAGTACTTATAGATTAAATGATTCAAATTCTAGTTAAAAGCCAAAAGATTTAAGTATTTGTGGGATTTTTCTCACTGTCTTACTAGCACTAGAAAGATAGATAAATTCAACTTTATAAAAATTTCATGGTTGCAAAATGACTGAAAAATGGCCTAAAACACTGATCAAATCAGAAAGGACTCCTCGCACAGCTCAAAAAAGAAAATGCAATTCGTCACGGGTAAGAGGTATCCACTGCCAATGTATTGCTCTGGGACTGAATATCCATAGTCTTTGGTTGAAAATTGATGCCTTATAACTCTCTCTAGAGAAGAAACGCATATTGAGTATTGAACAATGTTTTAGGCCTTTTTCAGCCATTTTGCAACCATGAAATTTTCATAATATTAAATTTACCGATACTTCTAGTGCTGGTAGGACAGCGGGAAAAATCACAAAAATTTTTCAGTCTTTCGGCTTTAACTGAAATTTAAATCATTCAAATCTGTGAAGTACTCTTGGTAAAGTGGTGACTTTTTCTGGCTCACCAGGTGTATTGGCTGGTTATCGCATGCTTTGGAAGCGGAAAGATTAAATAAACGTTCAATGCTTACACCTGCCCAAGGCATTTTGCTAGCATGTAGACTCGTTCTTACTTCTTTTATTAACTATGTTTTCCCCTTCATTTTGACTTCCGTTCATATCTATTTGAAAATTCTTGGTAATAGATCATGCTGAATTTAGCTCGACCGAGAGATCAGACATGGCATTAAAGCTCATTGGATTTCCGTCTAGGTGTCCTAAGCCACTAATTTGATATTTGATCAGTAGCAAAAGTGCTAAAAACTTGTGTGCTAATCGTGTTGAAACATTTAGCAATCATACATATTTTGTGCATGGTCAACATCAAGATTTTGATGAAGATGAACGCATGAAATGAAAAATGGGTGATATATCCTTAAGCTTCACAAAGGTGATACTTCATAGCATGATTATGAATGAAGAATATTCATACGACTAAGCGGGCCTTCACGGGAAAAAGTTTAGCTCGCGTAAAGTTCAACACAAGTCGTGTTTTCACGCGGTTGACAGTGTAAGCCTTTACACAGTTTATACGAAAGATGAAGGTGAAGCTCAACACTCAGTTCGTTTGAATTCCGAAACACGGGCTGGGGTAATTGAAAATGTCCATTTAAGGAAACAAAACATTCAATACGGATCAAATCAAAAGGAAATCATGACATTGTTGTGATATTGGCAATCTGCTTTTTCCAGTGTTTGCAACCACATTCATATGATGAGACCTGATCTCAGGTCATGCTGAGATTTTATGCAAAAGAAAAGGAAAAAAGCGGTGATATCAAAACTCAACCCGTCCTGACCTTAGCACAGGCTGAAATTTGTCAATCAAAGAGCTTCTAAGTGACAGAGACGAACTTATTTATTTGGCGGAGACTCTTAATGAGCTCATTGGTAGTATGAAAAAATTGGCATCTACTCACCTTTGTGCCTTTCGCAGCCAGTTCGATACTTGTAATACCTCTGTGTATGGAATTTTACATGGAACATCTTTCTGTATATTGCCAACAGGCTTTGGTGCATCAGCCGATCCAGTTAAGTTGTACAGAAGACCACTGCCATCGGGTAAAGCAAAGAAAATCGTCCCCTAAAAAATGGATTTACAAGGAAGATAAAAAATGAAAGAATAAATTGAACTGAATCTGTCGCAAATCTACCTATTGGCTCAAACTACTTACTCATAAGCTTACTGTTCAAGAACCCGGCAAAATGGCCCCAGTGATATTTCTTGACGTCATTGTTTAAATTAAAGTTGTAAATAAGCTCTTGGTTATTCCCAAGCATTTATGCACATTTTCGCTTTGACATTCAAACAAAATGGAGGACGGGGACATTATCAATATTATCAAAGAGAGACTTATCTAAAAGTTGAGTGCTTTTGCCATCATTTTCCAGTCAACATTTTGTGCAAACTCAACATAGCGATGGATTAGAAGTCGTCTGGGGAAATTTTTTGTTCGCAAAGTGATTGACTTCTGTTCCTCATTCAAATTTCATGCTCCAAAGCAAAGTTGGAATTCAGCGTTATTCACATTTTCCAAAAAAATGGACTGGAAAGCGAGGGGATGGTCTGAGAAATGAATGAATTTCGTTATCTTTAAAACTGGTTTTTCGGACAGTAGGAATATCTTAAACTGACCAAGCAACGTATCAAAAGATAGAGGAGCCTCTCAGCTACATGCTGATACCTTGTTAGTCTCCATAACATTTTTCTTCAAGGAAATATGTGCCATCTAGCTCGTGACGTTTTTTTGGGTCACCCGGTAGTTTAATTTGATGAATCTACACTGCATAAATCAAAAAGTCCATCATTGATAGTAACAAAAACAACAAAGTCTACTCTGAAACGCTGAAGATAGCAATGAAGATTACGCTGAAAAGCAAACTTAAAACAACTGACCGTGTGCTTCTTGTGCTCGACAGTCATGGTCAATGGTCGATAGGCTATTTCATAGTTCTTTCCTGTCTGTGGATCAATAGTGATGGTATCTGCTCCAGTCCAGTATTCTCCATCAATAACGGGCTTCAATAACCATACTTGGTTTGTCTTGTTATGGATCATCAAATTCTTTACCTCTCGGTTTCGCACATGTGCTTGAAAATTGATGACCTTGAAAAATATTCAAAATCATTCAGTCCTAAAAACAAAGTTTCCAAACCGTTGCCAAAAAATCCTTTAAAAGGTATAACTATCTTGCTTTGTAAATAAAACTGGAAAAAACTATTGCTAAATACGCATTAGTGTCTGCAGTTTTACGCCATATAGGATATTACATTCCTTGTAAAACTAAATCAGCACCTGAAAGCCTGACGTTGAACGTTCTAAGTACTTGCTTTCTCTTTGCAATCTCATCTTTAAATAATGCCTTTACAAAGTATTCACAACGAATACCAGGTATCATCTCTCTTCAAACTCGTCATTCCGCTACACTACTTGCTTCACAGAAACCAAGGAGAGCAAATAAAAAAGTTGCTCCGAGAAAAGAAATGTTTCGTTTACTTTGGAGAACCAGAATTCCATACCTCCATGACCGTGGGCTTTATAAATCTTCATGCTATTAGAAAACTATATAAATCATAATAAAATGCAGACACCAATGGCGGCTTGTTTCATACCAGGTGGTTCTGCATTACTCAGAAGTAGGCCACAGCTGTCAGATTTACATGTGTTCTCATAGCAGTTGACACAAAGACAGGCTCCTGTTTGAACTCAACATGCGACTGTTGCAAGTACGGGGGGTAACTACCAAACATGGCGGTACGGTGTGTGCCATTTTTTGGGGTCGCTTTTTCAAATAGAAAATGAATCTTAGATGCCATTTTAGGTAAGATCACAATAGATATATTTTGGGGGTGCTATATTAAAAGAATAATTCTTTCGAGTTTTCAATTCGATCTGTGTCACAACGATATGACAGAAAGCTGCAGAAAAATATCACCTAAAGCAAAAAAGTATCGCACTGAGAAGGCCGTCCTATCTAAAAACCAGCAAATAAATTTGAAGTGCAAAAGAAAATTACGTCACAACAAAGGCCATTCGTTGTTAAAATTCGGTTGTCTGAAGCTGGCCCCCGGGGGGGGGGGGTAACTTGAGTTTCCAAGATACGGGGTTGTGCCATTCAAATCGTAAAAGTACCATCCATAAATCCGGAAAACTTTCTCAAAAGTATACCCATAAATCTGGAGAATTTCTGAAAATCATACCCATGAATCCGGGAATGCCAAAACAGCTCACCAATAACTGAATTCTGACAGAAAACAATACCCACAAATCCGGAAGATGCAACAAATTGTTGAAAACCATACCCATAAATCCGGAAACTATCATGAAAAAGGTACCCTAAAAAATGGCACAACCCCGTACCATAGACAAGTTAAGTTACCCCCCCGGGAGCTGGCCCCAATGCAAATTCAAAATATGTAGCCTTACCTCCTTCATGGGAAACTGTGAAATACAGCTTCCTGTCAGTATCAATCTTAGTGGTCTCCCACCTTCGATAGCACAACGGAGTGACTGCAAAGTAAATACAAGGGCATTATTGAGAATGCAAGGTAGCAAGTATTTTCCAAGCAGAAAAGCGTCCGTAAAATGAGCTACACTGGAAATATCCAACGTTTGCTTCCTAAAGATAGCAGCAACAAAGTGGACATTCCTTGCTCAAGTCACTGAGATTGGCTAGATGATTTTCAAAGAAACGCTTATTCTCTTCACTAGCTACATTTATTTTGTATTCTTATAAAGGACGGTGATACACTGCGACAGAATAGACTGCCAATACCCATTGGCAACTTGCTCATAAACTCATTGACGTCTTTTAAGATGAATTCGCAATAAATCGCAACTTTTCAAATGAAAAAGACTGCCAAAAAAGTTGCTATACTTGCAGGGAAAACAAAAGAAATTCAATCCGGTCATAAATTCGTTAATCGTAGATAAGTCTTTCTAATGTTTCGATACCAAATGAACCACCTTGAACTGGCTACTTACATCATAACGGACATCTTGATTAACAGTAGAAGGCACAAAGGTAATATCAAATGAAACTTCCATTCCTGCCGCAATATAACCCTTGACTGGAGATATTGTAAAGTCAGGCTTGAATTTGTCGATATTCCAGCAAAATGCTGTTCCTATATCACCAGTATTGTACATGATCAATTTGCGAGAACTACTGCTTCCAATTGTCACGCTCCCAAATGGTATAGCATCACTGTCTAATTTCACTTCCAAGCCATGACATGATCCAGTGAGAATGAATAATGGTTGAGACACACCAGCACATTCCAGCACAACCTAAGATAAGTAATATTGCATCTTGGGAAAACTCATTACAAGTATGATCTCCTATTTTTGAAATTTTACAGAAAAGAATCTTAAGACAAAGGCGTACCAATATTTGAATGATGCAGCGGAATAAAGATTCAGTGCAATCGAAGATGAGTTGACGAAAATGAAGCAATGAACAAAAAGGGACCCTTGTTTAGAGAATTTTGGACCCAAAAACCACCCATATGGCACATACCCGTATCCTCAACATGTTATGTTGACCCCCCTCCCCCGGGTGATACACTGTAGTTCTTCACAAATCTCTCATAAACAATAAGAAACGTCATGATGGCTGCACTGATTTTGCCTTAATTGCCCTGATTCTCTTGGGGGAACACGTCATTCGAAGCTTGCTTAATGATTTCCGTATGTCATTTATTTTGAATGGCCGTGACATTTCACATTGTTTTGAAAGAAACACGTTGGTAATCTAATGAACCTATAAGGGTTGAGTGAACCTGCGTAGCGATTTCCGTCAACCGGTAGGCAATTGCTTGAAATCAGTGAACCTGTATCGATTAGGAAGTAAACTGTTTCTGAAGGAAGTAAACCATGCTTGAAAAGGAAGTTGGCGGCAAACAGTAAAAGCTGATTCAGAAGGGAAAGATCTCTGCCGCCTTCACACTGCCTTTGAAGAGGAGGCTGAAGGAGAGGCAAAGAAGATAATAGAAGAGTACATATGCATTTGAAATACGATAAAATGAAAGAAAATATTTTAGGGTTCCCTGGAGAGAGACTTGTGGAGAATTCAAAAGTCTAAGAAGAGGGCTGGCAAAAGTTTCTAATGAATTATGCAATTTTTTTACATTTTTTATGGCAATTTTTTGTTG
Organism: Aurelia sp. 4 Dawson et al 2005; assembly: GCA_964019985.1. Classification (NCBI taxonomy): domain Eukaryota; kingdom Metazoa; phylum Cnidaria; class Scyphozoa; order Semaeostomeae; family Ulmaridae; genus Aurelia; species Aurelia sp. 4 Dawson et al 2005. The sequence goes on from OZ026497.1 coordinate 10,417,973, forward strand.
ATTTCCCCTTGAAACTGGATGACCATCATTTATAGAAAAAAAGCACTGCCCATGCTTTCCGAGAGTCTAGAGAGCGTAACCACCAAAAATCTTCATGGGACTTCGCTCCAAGACCGCCTCATTTCCTTGTGTACCAGTCAGAAACAGGGCTGGGATCCATCTCTGCCTTCTTTTTAGAGCAAAGTGTACGTGCGACTTCTTGCAACTGGCCAAATGAAAATGAATTCATAAATGTTAGGTCACATCAATAAGAATATCCTAGTAAAATCTTATACTTCTGCAGGCAAAATGGGAATGATGCCTTTTGGAACAAAGTGTACATGCTATCTCGTGTAATTAACCAAAGGAATATAGGTACGTCAATAAGAGTATTCTAGTTACACCTCTTCAGAAAGGGAAAATCCTACCGTAGTGCACATAGAATCTCGTGTAACTTGCAAAAGGCATATCGATTTACGAATGCTAGATGACATCTATAAGAACACTTTAGTTTAAAATGATACCTCTTCAGAAAACTGAGGAATCCTTGCTTTTGGAGCAAAGTGCACAAAGACATTTGTAGCTTCCTTCGGTTTCAACCATATAGATGACACTGGTGATATAGACAGAATGTTAGACTGCTGAAGTGCAGGGGAGGAAGGTGTTATAGTGACTGTGAACTCAATCGAGGCTAGACTGTTGTTGATTATCTTCACTGAACGGTTTGATGTTTGACCAACTCTGAGAGCACCCAAATTGATCTTTTTCTCCATTGCATTAGCAACTTCCACCTGTAATTATAAAATGGCAAAAAGGCCTGACATTTAGAAAGTACATATCAGATCGGAAGCAGCAGCTACATGTCTAAGAATGCCTCACAATGGCAATCGACTTGGGCAACATCAAAAGGTTCAAATTTACTCGATAAAAGGTGCGACAGGGCTATCAATTAATGCTGGGTGCTAGCTTGGTGCTTATTACTCTGTTTTCGTTTTCATTCATCACGGCCCATGCAATTCATCACACCAATGGATGTGTCATCATTTTCAAACGTCTCTGTTTTTGTCGTTAACGTTCATCTGCATGCCAGAACTCTCCGTGTTCATTTAACTTCGATTTCGTCAGCGTTTTCAACTTTGGCCTTTCTCATTGAAGATTAAGGTAAACGCCAAGTAAATAGGGAGGATAATCAATCCGTTTTCGGGTGAAAATTGAGTAAAATTAACCAGGACAGCTTTGTGAGTTGACTTAGATAATGAGGGAAAGATTTCATGTCTCAAAAGGTTGAATCTGGGCTATTTGAAGCACATCTTCTTCTTGATTTCAACTGGTTGCTTTGGAAAAACGTGAAAAAGGAAGAGATTTTACCAGCTAGGTTAGCATTCAAGTCTTTGTGAATGGCAGTTGAACTAGAGTCTTTGAAAGAGAACAATTGTCTTTCCATTTTTGCAAAACTGAGGTGCTACAAGTGAAACAGAATGAATTTGCGTGCCTGAAGCAAATAAAAAAAAAAAATTCTGGAAGTCATGAGCAAAATTCAAAACCGTTTTTGAAAGAAACTGTTCCACATTTAGAACAAGTTGTAAAATCTTGGAATGGCGCTGCAGAATGCACAAACCTTCATCTCAGTACCCTGTCCCATGATATCAACAAAGACTGTAGATAGGCCATTGATTTCGAAGGGAATCCTTTCATGATATTTCTTCAAATCTCTTGGATAAAAGAGAATCTCAACTTGACTTGTTTTTCCAGGTGATAATATTCCAGATTCAGATGTGACTTCTAGGTATGGAGTATTCTTAAACTGGCATTCAAACCTAGAAGAGTAAGAGCAGACGTTAAACTTTGGTGCAGCTCATAGATTTCAAGTGAATGAAAGGTTTGCTATTCAAGAATATTGATTAATATTGCACCGACTGCACAAAAGTAAACCGAAAACAACTGGTAGACTATTATTTACAAGGAAATACGCATAATCTGTTACCCATAAAGGAGACACTATTCTTGATCTTGGCAGAGTTGTCTGACTGTCTCCTAGTTAGCATAGAGCTCAAATCTTTTAAAAAAGGTGGATGTAAAATTCTATTACATTTTTCTTTGAATAAAAGTTCTTGAAAGGAACTTCAGGTAATTCGCAATAAATTTGCCGTGGCAATTTCTTCATACCTTGACTACTTTCAAAATGGTGGCATTTATTAATTTTTAGGCTGTGACGTCATCAAATTTCTAAATCCTAAACAAGAAGAGCAACAGATTTCTGCTTGCAACCATGTTGTAGACCTTCATAAATTATGGTTATCTTGAAGATTGTATCAATTTCTCGCGATTGATTTAAGATTTACGATGATTTTAATTTCTTCAAAATTTTCGATGAATTTTTGCAAAATAAGTCAAAATGCCGCCATTTTGAAAATAATCAATATGTCAAGAAATTGCCACGGTAGATTTACAGCAAATTACCCAAATTTTCTTTCAAGCAAGTGAATTCAAAGAAAAATGTGATACAATTTTACACCCACCTTTTTAAAGATTTGAAAGATTTGAGCCGTATGCTCTCCTAGTTACAACCAAAGATGATAAAACTAATCCTTGCTTCACTAAGCAGAACAGACAAGATGGAAGAAAGCTCCGCCAAAAAACATCTACAGTAGAGCTAAACCGCACAAGATGAACTTTTATTCAAGGGGCAAATCCTCCCTAAAAACCCCGAAGCCATGGAAATGTTTACTCAGATTTTAGAAATGAAAGAAATGTCTTCAAGAGTCAGCAACAGATTCAGGTTACGTCAGACAGAAGTGAGGAACGGATTTGGTCGAAGGCGTAAAGAGCGCGGAATGTTGTCACGAAGGGAAAAGGAAGCTTTTGCCAAATAATCGGATGTTGCTGCGGCAGATGCCCATTTCACGGTTCACAGTCATGGACAGAATAGTGCACTTGGCCTTCTTAGAAAACAGAGTAGTGTGCAGCGTATGTTTCTACAAGGTCAAATTGCACAAAATTAAAGCCTTCGCAAGGAATGAATTGAAACCCTGGGGGTAACTTTAATGGGTGAGTGACGCAGATGTGCCATTGTGACCAGGGAGCGCCGAAGGATTGTGACGTCTGAAATCACACCCTGAATTTACAAATTTTTTCGAAAACGATACCCAAAATTTACAGGCCTTTCAAAATATGTACCCTAAAATTTACCCTGGGTACCAGACTCTCTCTTTTGATTGGTTGAAACAATAATATGTAAAATTGCGGTACCCAAACGGATGAACGAATGAAAAGGGAAATAAAAGATAGGGTGTGAGTTATTCGCCATCCTCGCACCGCTCCAAGGCAGTCCAAGCAAGCCCTTGCGATATCACATTTGCATTGCGCGCGAACTGCGGCAAGCGTGTTTTTTGCATTTTGGTGCGTTTTGGAGATACAATTGTCAACTGAACCGACCGTGAGAGTGTTTCGGGAGAGAGTCTTTTAGAGACAGTCTGGTACCCAGGGTACCTAAAAATTGTGACAGCAATCCAGATTTTAACAAGTATGTGAAATTTTATCTGAATCAATACCCTAAAGACTGTTTTTGAAAGGACATCCCAAAATTTATGCTTATTTGTGATTTTACCAAAAATGACACCGTAAAACTTATTTTCTCCCCGAAAAAAGGCACCCCCAAAAAATGTCACATCCTGTACCGGTGTATATGGTAGCTACCCCCTGGGACTGAAACAGCATTTTCACCATATCTGTTCCCAAGAAACAAAGCCTCTCCCAGGAATGTGCAAATACTAGCAGCCCGTGGCTTTCAGGGTGCTTATCAAGTATAGCCACCTGTATGTCAGAATCATTTGTGATTGTTATTTTTGATTTGCCATTTGTAATATGTTATTTATAACGATAATTTGAATCTACCAGGTGACCCAAAACAGTAAATTGACGCACTTGGATAGAAGAAAATAAGTAAGAGGCCGATGGAAATGCCTCTGTCGCCAAAAGATTACCCTACGCTATGAGAATTTTGGAAGTTTTGAGGCGCGATAAATTTCGCGAATTAAGGATTTTCAGGAAAAGGGCAAGCCTGAAATCATCAAAAAGTCGCCAAAAACAAGGATTGATTTACAGCCACTTTAGATCTTTTTAACAATGAGGAGCGTATTTTATTTCAGGCCTGGAATAGGCAACTTAATCAGAAGTTTCTAGAGAAAGGCTACAGTCCCGAGGTACCTAAGAGTTTGGAGTAAACGTTCCTTGTAAACCCATGGAATTTCAAGGGAATTCAACTTTTCAGGAAAATGGAAATTTTCCAGAATTGCTTTCAGAAAAGCAGGTGTATCCTTGTCCTTTGAGACAAGAATATCTTAGGTATCTAGGGACTATAAACTTGCTCTGAAAACTTATGATTGAGCTGCCTATTCCCAGTTTGAAGTAAAATCCAGGGGGGGGAGGGGGTACATGACTTGCGGATGGACATGGGTCTGCAGCCCAGTTTTCAGAAAGGTACCCTCTTCTAATTACCGAGACTTGCTTTCATACCCACTTCTATGATGATTTTTGGCGGAAAACGGCCCATTTTTGGCTACTTTTCGCCAATTTCTGGATAACCCACCCATGTTTATGGAAAATCTGCCGAAAAAGGGACCCTTGTTCGGCTCAAAACCCACCCATATGGGCGGCACACACCTGTTCCCTCAACATGCTATGTACCCCCCGGGAGTAAAATATGCTCCTCATTGTTTTGAAGACCTGAAATGACTTCAATTCGATCTCCTGTCTTTGACGACTTTTGAGGATTCTCAGCATGTCCTTTGCCTCAAAATCCTTAATTTGGGGAATTTACTGTACCGAAAAAAGTAACAAAAAATACTCATCATGTAGGGCAGTCTTTTAGCGACAGAACAATGTTTGGAGCATTTCGATCGGCATCTTACTTATTTTTCGACAACAGATTGCGTTGGATCAATGGTCATAAGGTTGCTATGTATTTCCATGCTCCTCGTGGCATCGTCTTGTAACCTTTCTTTGTCTATTGTAAAATTCTATAGGAATATAAAAAATTGCGATGAAGTAATCTAAGGTTGTAAAAATTTGTCATATATTTCTTAATTTATAAGCAGTTTTACAAACAGGCTTCTACTATACCTTCAAAACAGCTTAAAATCTTGGGTCAATCTGCAAACAATCCTGCGTCATGATGATGTAATATGTGTGGAAAGAGGCTGAAGGAAAATCCTTTGTGTTTAAAGATCATACCGGATGAGCCAGAAAAAAGTCCAACTCTTGAAAATTCATAGCAAAAAGAATACTTCAAAGTTTCGAATAATTCAAATTCTTGTTAAAAGCCGAAAGAATGAAGTATCCTCTTGGGTTTTCTTGCTGTCTTAACCGCACTAGAAATATTGGTAAATTTAACTTTATGAAATTTTATGGTTGCAAAATGACTGAAAACGAGCCTAAAGCATTGATCGAATTGTAAGGAATCCTTACACAGAACAATACGCAATGGACCTTTTATCTCTCTGAATAGTTGCAAAACATCAATTTTCAAACATATCCTAATGATTTTCAGTCCCATAGCAATGAATGTCAAGCAGATATCTCTCAATCATGAACAACTGCCTTTTCTTCATTGATCTGTGTGAGGAGTCTTTTGTGATTTGATCAATGATCTAGGTCCTCTTTCAGTCATTTTGAGCCATGAAATTTTTGTATCGTTGAATTTACCTACATGTCTATTGCTCGTACGACAGCGAGAAAAATCACAAACATGCTTTGATCTTTCGGCTTTTAACAATAATTTGAATCATTCAAATCTGTGAAGTATTCTTGATGCTATGAATTTTCAAAAGCGAGTCAAAACTGTTTTCTGGCTCATCTTGTATAGCAGCCTCGTTATGTACAAGGTGTCCTAAAAACATTGTGTCCCGTTTATGTGGCTTCTGCAGGGGAGCTGTACATTCCATTGTCTCATCCGGGACATAGTCACACATGATAGGCTTCAACAAAGAGTTTCATACCATTTTTAGCCAATTTATCCCAGTGGCTGCTAATTCAGGGTCTTAGGCTTTCAAATTATTCTACTGTAGAAAAGCTTTGCTGTTTGAAAGAACTAAATCGGAACTAACCCAATGTGCTTGTTGTCCGTATTTTCAAGAACCAATGCTGCTCTAGGAACAGGCAGGCCAGGTCGATGCACAAAGCATGGCCCGAAGTCAAATGATGTGAATGAAAAGCTTAGCGCTGGATTAACTCCGGTACCAGCTATCGCTAAGCGGTACTGCTGCCCATTGACGATCTAGAAAGGGGAAAACGTAGTCAAAGCACATTAAGACATAAAATAATCCAACTGAAGCTGGGCACAAAATAACAAAGTTAAATATATGCATTTATGTGTCCATTGGGGAAATAAATGATGAAATATCAGAAGTGGAACCTCGTGGCTACGCACACATATATAATCATTACGTACAAGTAAGGGGGGGGGGGCAGCAACTAATTGGCCAAGCAACTGTTTGCTGATATATGACTTTGTTCAGAAAAAACGTTTCCTGTTGAAAGGCAAACCTTATCTGAGTCATAAACAGAATTTATCACGATTACCATTCCAAAAAATATTTTTTCCTTAAAAAAGCCTACAGTTGCACCATAGGCTCATTCCAAATGGAAATGAAAGCGAATCCAAGGATACTTTGCAAACTGAGTTATTTGCAGTCTTTCATTGAGATGTAAGACATACCTTTAGAGCAACTTCGCAGTCTTTTACTTCCATTTGACATGGTGGGCAAAATGATAATTGACATCGTCTCTTGACGTTGCATTGCACTTCTCCTCTGTCAGGCGTGATGGATACGGGTGGGTTGTCTTTTGCCCATGCATCTTTCCGGCCTCTGGGCTTTTGAGGTTGTTTCAATTCCCATGCAAAATCAACATTGAACTTTCCTATGTTCTCAACATATAGCTGGCGAACTGCCTTCTCGTTGACCTCGACCTGAAAATAGCCAACGATCAGCAAACATGCGTCAGGTTTTCAGGTAGGGAGATGGGCGAGTCAGAAAAAACGTGGGGTGTTTCATAGTTCTTATTCATGCAAATCACTAGGCAAAGTGGTTATTTTGAAAACTCACTGTAGAGACAAGGGCTAGTTTAGATAGAAAAAATCTACTTGGTTGAAATCGGTGAGAGATAGTAAAATCATGTCTCACAATAATCCTAAAATCGGCCTTCAATTCAATTCACATTGAGAAATTACATGAATTATGAGAAACATACAGTTCTTATACTATACTTTTGGCTGTTTCGTAGCGATAGGGGATTATTCGTTTAAATGGCATCGCTCGGAAGAAAGTTCTTACAACGTCCATGCCTTTTCACTAAAATATCGATACCACAAAATAAATATGGAAACAAATCACCGATTCTAATGAAGTAAACATTGTGACTAACTTAATTGCTCTTCTGCACAATAGATCTTCATTCAATCCGATCTGACTCATTTTTCATCAAAATATGGCTTGCTGAACGATAGTCATAATGACTATGGTTGAACAAGCCGCCCTTTTTCTGGCAAAGTTGATAACTGTTGAATCTTGTAAAAATTTATTGTTCTTAAAGAGAATTTTGCACAATTGAAAGAAAATGACAAAAATTCATCACAACGAACAGAATTTTCACAACACTTTGTCGATGGTTTTCAGTTATCTAGTCACGAATATTTTCATGATTGTAACAAGTGGGTAAACGAAATTCTACAAAATTGCTTCACAGTTAAATAAGGTGATAATATTTGTTCATTATTTTGGACGGGCCTGGACAAACATTCATAAATTCAACTAAGCTTACAAACGCTGCTATGCAAACAGTTCCCTCAGAATGTAGCTTTGAATTTGGTGGTTGTCTCCATAACAAAGAATTTCCGCAATGTCTTAGAGAAGCAAAACACGAGAAAGCGACGAAGATGCATTCGTGTACCGGGTGAGTCAATAAAAACGCCCGACGTTTGAAAAAATTCCTGATCCCTCAATATCAAAGCAATGATGTTGAAAACTGTCTTGTTTTATCCCCGATATGTCAAATCAGGTTCAGTAATTTGTCCGCCTTTAATCGGTCATTCCTTCCCGTTGAAATAGGAGATTTTCTGCAAAAATCCCCTTTCGAAAACCTGCAAAAACAAGCGAAAACAGCAAGCAAAATTTCCCTTTGTTCTCCTTCCTAGCAATAATGACACAAGGATGTGCTCATTTATTTTGTCCTCATGGGAGAATGGAATCCCCCTGAATAAGTTATTCACACTAGGGGGAAGAATTTTTAACCCGCGAAAACCAAGGCATGTGCTAAAGCGTGCTGAAAGTCATCGCTGTGAGGTAAACACATTAGGGACTTTGCTTGTAATTTTAGCACGTTTTTAAGGTTTCTCAAAGGGACTCAATTTAGAAAATTGCCCACAGAATCTGAACGGATTATAGCCAAGAAATTATGTAAAAATAATTGAACATGTTAGCTATTTAATCAAATATTGCAAAATATCGTTGCTTATATATTCAGGGATCGGTAGCCTTTCAAAAACCGGGCGTTTTTTATGAATAACCCGGTATATAACAAAGTAATAAACAAGGAAGAGGAAATGCCGGAATATGGGAACAAATGTTTCAAAAAAGTAGTAAGAAATGAATACTTTTAAAGGATGAAGAAAACCAGCCTACCTCTCCAAAATTGATTAGATTGACACCAGCAGGGAGAAGGTTGACTTTATTTCCTTGAGAATCTTCACAAACCAGCAATGCAGCTATGCTAAACCCTTCAGCTTTTACATTCACTACAAGCAGTGTTGTTTTCTTCTTTACTCTGCATACCATGTTGAAATTAACCTCTTGCTCTGTCTCAGGGCAAAATTCAATTGCAATTGGAAGTCTGCAGAGAAAAGGTTGTAAAATCTCATACTTTTTCCGAAGTATTAGCAGGATAATAAACGCATTCAACATCCACTATCTTCAGTACAAATCGAGATTTTTAAAGATGGCAAATGCCTGTGCTATCAAATAGTTTCTACGTACAGCGTCATAGATCATACAAAGGAGCGTTATATTTGCGAATCTTTATCAGTTAAGCTCATCCTGGTATTGCTTTAGCACAGTAAAGGCAAATGTAAGCAATTAAGGACTCATAACATTATTATGAAATAATAAGCAAACCTTGGGCCTCACAGAGTGGTTTCGCAGGAACCAATCAAACTGCGAGAATGCACCAATCACACTGTTTGCTTCTGCATGAACCGCGGTGCAATGTTTGAGGAAATTCTTAACGCAATACTATTTGAAGCAAGTTTAAAGCAAAACAAAACCAATAATGTATGACTGGGCCTTGACGTCACTTACTTTGATTTCGGTTGAATGGTACCATGCATTGGTGTAACTGCCAAGCAAGCAACATGCCCTGGCGCATAAAGTGATTCTTGATCAAAGTTAAACTGGAAAGCCTTATCTTCATCATTTATCATAGTGACTATCTGAGTTGCCTTATGCCCTGCAAATGAAAAGATAATATAGCAGGATCCGGTTAAAAAAGGAAAAATCACCACAGTGCTTAATAGCTTCCACCTAGCCAATATTTACTTTGAATGTTCCTTGACGTTCTTAGCCCATAATATTAAAAGATTTATTCATTTCTGGCTTTCACATTTCAAAAGATGACATAGAAACAAGCTACTATTGTACGTTCGTTCCATCGGAGGAGTCAAAAAGGAATAAAAACCCACACGACTAAGCGACGGGGCGGTGGCAGGAACTTCTGATCCATAATGTCCCGCAGGAAATATTTCAAAATCTATCCTTTTCTAATGTACTGTTTCCTTCTCAATTTTCAAAATAAGGGAAAAAACTTTAAAAAGTCAAGCAAAGGTTACATCAAATAGATTGCATCTGAATTAGAATTTGTATTCATATTGTATGCCCCAAATACAATATCAACAATACTGGATTTCTTTCATGATCATTAGAAAAAAAAATGGATTGTTTTATGCGAACCAAGCTTCATCGTTCCCAGGACTTTATACAAAGTCATTTCACTCGATGCTCTGTTTGCAGAATTAACATAAGACCACTTATACATTGGCTATTGCATAGCTATCTTTGGATCCTGACCACTTTTTAAGAAAGAAGGACATTCCCAATGTCTATTTCGCAGGAAATATAAACATGGCTTTTGTCCGGTCGTAGGAAAGAAAATATCTTTATGTTCTGGGAGCCAAAAGTGTGGGGTGCATCCCCTTCCTATTGTTGCAATTTAAAATGCAGACTCGTTCCTTTAAGGTCTATCGCATAGCGACTGTCATTCTGCACCATAATACAGAGCGATTCTAGCAAGATCACATTTAAAAACATTCATATAATATGTCTTCGATTAAGGCCGACCTCCACTTAAGCGCGCGCTCGAAGCGAACGAGCGAACAGTTGAATCGCCGGCGATCGCTCTGTGAGTTGACCTGAGTTCTACTCCGAAGCGAACAAATTTTGTTCGCAGCGAACAGAAATTTTCGAATTGAGCATGCGCAGACTAAATATCGCCCGTTCCCTTCGCGTGGGCGCTGTAAGTGGAGGTCGGCCTTTACACCCACATCGATACTGGCAATAAATGACGTTTTTACCTAGCTTACCGCCCTTCAAAAATAAAAGCTATGTAAGGGAACTAAACATTTTCGAAATTTTTTTTCAAACCTTGCTGATAATGTCTGGTTACACACTTAATCAAGTGACCTTTGCTCTACTCCAACAATGCCATATTAATCTAGGTCTTTGCTATTTCCAAGTCTTGCGATAAGTCTCAGCTCCCTTGAATGAGTATGTACGCAAGTATAAGGAACACATCCGTAAAAAAGTTTCTTAATATCTCGCTTACTTTAGTACCTTCTATTTTGTGAAGAATGGTAAAGCTAGGAAAAAAACGACCATTCGGTTTTATATTCTTTATAGTTCTTTCATTCAGAATTGGCAAATATTCAAGATTCAGTGGCTATGCATTTGAGAAATACATTTTTCTGATGAAGGCACCTATCTCATGAAGCAGGAATGAAACAGTTGTGTTATGGGTCTTGAAGTGAGAACATTCTAATCCTTAAGTTCTTCCATTCCAACTGCAGCGAAAAGGGCAGTTCAGAATGGCCTATTTTAGTGATCAAACTGGAGGGGTGTATAAAATTGCTCAGCCTCCCTTAAAATTAGCGATAAATATTGTGTAACATACCTATGAGCAACTCTTTAAAATTCACGTGTGATTTATCGAGCGAAATGGCTGGGTCGGTTGTGACACCAACAAGGAGAAAGGACACAGAAACGTTTTGGTCTTGAATGTAAAATCTCCAGAATGATTCACGAAGATCCATTGAATCAGGTGTATATTCAAAGATGATTTCAACTTTCTTGCCAGCCTCAACAGACCCCTTGGGTGTTAAGCATGTAAATTCATCATAAGTCAATTGCCTGCTTGGATCTGCAGCATCTTCATTCGTCCATGAAAACGAATATGTTTTATTTGTCGGGTTCATTATGAAAAATCGCCTGCAAGCATAGAAAGCAGCTCGGTATTTAAGAAGCAAGAAGTTACAAGTAAAAGACAAAAACTCTCTAATGACGAAGCAAGGGGATATCAGAATGGGAAAATCTAGGGTTTCGAAGAGTGTCTGAAATATTTAACAATAAATACAAAACATTTTATCTCCGAACGACGCTTAGCCATTTACGATAAGTTTTATTCCACTAAGTCTCAAGCCCCTGAAAATTACGTCTGGCAAACTTGCATAAATTTAAGGCTTTCGTAGGCCACGTGTGCTAAAGTTGCACTGCCATATTTTGCTCATTGCAGTTTTCACATGATGACAAGAAGCAGATTGCGCTAATAAACCCAACGAATCTATTTACAAAAGGGACATACTAAAAAAATCGGAGTTTCTCCATCGTTTCACTTCTAGGAATTCATTTTTCCCACTACCTAAATTACTGTTTGCAAATCTGGAGGGGAAATATTACGGCTCTAACTTGCTTTAAAAGTTAATCATCTCTTTAAAGCTTCTGCAGGAAAATATTTTCATGCAAAACGTCAGTGGTAAGTATGTTGCATTTGATAAAAGTAGGATGATCAAAGATGGGAAGATACTCTAAGAAATATCTTATTACAAGATACTGTTATTGGGAAAATTAAGTATCTCATTACGAGATACAGTTATTCACGAAAAAGAGTATCGTATTTCAAGATACTAGATACTCAAGAAAAAAGTATCTAAGATAATGTTTCAAGATACTAGTTACAAGATACTTTGCCGAGGGGTGCATGACCAATATCTTCTACCATTATCCTTTATAGGTGGCACATTTTTCAATTCCTTGTGCATACATATTGCAGTAATGCCTAACTGAGTGCATTTGGTCAGTCCTGCTCCTAAATCTTGTGAAAATTTCCTCATGCTCCATTGTTGTGGAGACACGACTCCTATGGAGCGTATTTGTTGAATGTATAAGAAATATTCCATATTGGTTCACTAGCCCGGAAATTTTCCTTAGAAATTTGCAGCATTTTATCATTTTTCCAAAAGCATCCATGCATGCTGCGGAGGAGTGCAGTGGAGACAAGGATCACCAGAGCATGAAGTTTCTGGTCTGGAGAGGCAAGTCAATGAATGATTTTGCGAGATAGAGCACAATGAGGTCTTCATAAAATGAACCAAAGTTTTAAGAGTTTTCACAATTCAAAGTTCTCAATAAAAGTCATTGTTTGCCTTAAAGATCAGGAGTTTCTTAAATAGCCCACCTTCCGGCTTTTCGTTTGGGATGCATAATTATGCCTCCAAAACTCCAAAGCTGAAACGTTTTTCAGCTTTATTCATGAAAAATTGATTGATACAAGTATCTTGTAACTTCAAGTTGCTTTTTGAAAGTATCGTATTAGAAGATACTGTTATTCAGCCATATCATTATCTTATTACAAGATACAGTTACTGCTTTCAGTATCTAATTATTATCTTCAAGATAAAAAGATAAGATACTGCCCATCTCTAAGGATGATGCAGGGCAATAATGCGTGAGTTCAGAAAGCTATGGGACATACCGTGTTGTCTTGGTCTTGATACCACAAGAAACAAACTCTATGACTTTAGTATTAGGATCAAGAGTACAGCCAGCAGGAGCACCACCAGGTCCTTTAAGTTCTGGGTTTCTTCTCGATGTGATGTAATTCGATTCTTCAAGTTCAAAATGACACCAAGGCAATGAACTTCGACCTTGCAACAACAGCACTGGAGCTTCGACGCCTGGCTCAAGATTTGGTATGCTACAAATTCATTGGAATAAAGATACAAGAGACTCTACTTTGATTTAAAAACACTATAACTAGCGAGGCAAGTCCAAACAACGTATGACGCATTTTTCATCTTTGATCGCACTGCAGGAAAAAATTCAAGTCTTCAATTGACAAATCTTCCCAAAGAAAATACTCGGACGTTTTAAAAATGTACACGTTGAAGACAAGGGATTTAGTCGAAAGTCGCTTTAGTTTGCGTAGGAAAGGCTATTCGTATAGGGGAAGGAAAGAGTTGTCACGTGCATCATTTTGACGCTGCCCTACTCGAGGCATATGAGATGGAAAACTTTGAGAATTCATGGTGCTAGAAATCTCAAAATCAAGAACAGTGCTCTGTGTAATAGGGAACGCCTCATCCTCTATTACTTTCGAAATTAGGCTAAGCTGCATCGATAACGTGGTAAACTTCCACACAAAACCTGGTAAAAACAGTCTTAGATACTTTGAAGCAGCGAAAATACTTCCTTCAAAACGTAAATAAGGCACAATGATACCATGATAAGAAAGTCATTTCTGTCAATTTTGACACCTGGAAGATGTGCTTTATTGAACTGCTCATAAAGGGGCCGCAAATGGATTACAACTTTACTATCAAATCATGAGAAGGAGCCAATATATTCAACGAAAGGGGACATTTTTACGATAAGAAATATCTACAGAATGCAAACCTTCGTCGCACTAAGAGGAGGGAGCATATGTTTCAAATCTTTAAGTCGGAGCAAAACTGTGGGCATGAAATACTGTGACTTGTGTACCCCAGGGGGGAACTCCCTATTGAAAAACCCAAAAATATACTAAACTTGGGAGATTTTTTTGACCACAATAATATACTCATTGCTTCATTGTAAATAAAAACTAAAAGTTGTATAGCTCTTCGTAACTATGTTGCAATGTTTTGGTGAAAAACTCTGCTTAGCACTCACCTTGTCACATTTTCTCATCAGTAACCCTCAAAATATAGTGACTTTGCCCCAAATTGCGTACACAAAGGTATACTAGGCAGCATTTTCCCACCCCAAAAAGTGTATGACCCCCCATCATCTACTATTAGTACCGTCGAGAAGGGGGTAGAGGGGGTGAAAGGTCCAGGGCCCGGGCCTCGAAGGTGCCCGTAAATATATTGTGCCATGAAAGTTGATATTGCTACATATCTCTTCAGTGCATTTTTATGACTGTATACATGATACAAACCAAACCGTCGCATTGATATTTCAATATCATAGAAACTGGTTCTTTCTCAGCGAATCAGTCGTTGATGTCGTAGGATCGTTGAGTTACCGTTCAAATTCAATCTTGTTGGTGCAATCTAGCAACTCTAGTGAGTGCAACGACATGGTGTGAACTTGGCTTTACTAACGTAAAACGATGTCCTTGATTCATAAAGCAATTTTTCGTATAACCTTTACAGGGAATATTTACGCAATTTTTAGAAAAATTAGTTCTAACAGGGCCGTTTCCCTCATTTTCCGAGCGACTAAAGGGCGTGGTCACAGAAAATCTCTTTGGGGGCAGCGCCACCAAACCTCCCACAGGGCCTGTCCCCATAGAACACTCCAGGGCCCGAGCTGGCTCTCGACGGCCCTCCCTACTAATGGGCAGTCCCCTTACAGGGCAAAATACTTGCTTTATGCTCGAATATTTAGCAAACTTGGACGAACATTCATGTTTCTTAGGTAGCATTATTTTCTTTGTTGATATTTTGCTACGCATAAGGGGCAGAGTTACAATTGCCTCACGTAACAACTATCCCTGTTCTCCCCTACAATTATCAATGAAGATCCTGGA
This sequence comes from Aurelia sp. 4 Dawson et al 2005, assembly GCA_964019985.1. NCBI lineage: Eukaryota > Metazoa > Cnidaria > Scyphozoa > Semaeostomeae > Ulmaridae > Aurelia > Aurelia sp. 4 Dawson et al 2005. The sequence continues at coordinate 10,433,060 of OZ026497.1, forward strand.
AGTAGTATCTCCACTTACTTAGCAATCAGCGTGCCGCCATATGTGTGTATTTCCAGTGGTGAAAATCTGACGGTGAAGGTTGCTTCTTCTTGGGGCTTAATATGACCACTAGATGGTTCGATTGTGAAGGGCCATAAGTCACTGCCAACTGGTTCGCTGTACACACTTCCGGCATCATATGCTAATGCCATTGCGGAGGCAGGACGGCCATCTACAGCGGACGCTAGTCTACTGGCAGGGCGGATCTCTTTTACTGTCGTCGTAGCGCGACTTTGATCGACGGAACTCGTTGCTGTTCTTGTACCGGGGCGTGTTTCAGCAGCCCTCTTGTCTACGGCACTTGTCTTTGGAGATTTTGTCCTTTCACGACTACCCTTTGTAGATCTGGTAGCAGCAGTAGGAGTAGCTGAAGGTGTTGCTGACGGTCGGTCATCTGACCGCTCCTGTCGAACTTCTGTTGGCTCTCTTGTCCAACCTGGCTCTAAGATCCAGTTGTACTCAAACTGAACCGTTCCAGTATTCCTTAAAACAAAGCTACGAGGAAAACAGAACAAACAGAGGTCATACTTTACCTAATCATCAAATATGGAACGACACGATATTATGGAATTACAGAAAGACAACTTTTGCTAAAAAGTAGGAAACAACTTGGAGCCAGCGATATGTGAACTCTACATTGCTTATTTGTTGTAGGCAATAAATTCTGTGCTTTTGATGTCACTTCAAATTATTACTATGCGTGATTGTCTACGTTTTTGCCAAATGAATAAAATCATAATGCCAATTTAACTAACAATGAAATCAAGATAAAACACTAAAAGTTACAAAAAAGGATTTCACTGTTTGAAGGAAAATAATAATCTGCTTTAAGAAGTATATGAAAGCTGAATCAACAGTGGAAGAAGCTTCTTGCAGATGCAAAAAAATGTTTAAAATGACAGATAAATCAATCAAAGTGATCTGTTTAGAGCACCATAGAGACAATGAGTGATAAATTTTTCAAAAAGTAGCAATAAAGTCCAATGTGCTGGCCAAGAATTGGAATTTTTAGTAAGGATCCATGCAATCTCGAGTGTTTTGACCCCTATTCTCAATTCAGGTAACTGGCATTTGCTCCACCTTTAGAACCACATGGAAACAAAATGTGACAAAATCTTGCAAAAGTGGCAGCAAATTTGAGTTCAGGGGTGGAACATTCTCTTTCCTACAAATTTTCCTGCAACTTTGAACCATTTCAATGATCAGCCTCGATTCGACACTGTCTTCGCTATCTGCGCCACTTTTACAGCCATAAAGAAACAAAACATGATAGAATTTTCAAAAAGAGACAGCAGATTTGAGTTCAGGAGTGTTTTTCCGGTAATCTTGGGCATTTTGATAATCCCCCTCCATACGACAGCGCATTTGCTTTTTGTTTGATTTTGCACAGAGCCACATAGAGACATTAGGTGACAAAATTTTCACAAAGTGACAACGGATTTAAATTCAGTGCCAAGAATTGTGCATTTATGTAAGGTTTCATGCAGTTGCAAGTGCCATTGACTATCGGTCTCAATTCATCAGGTATTTGCTGCTTGCTTCACTTTTTGAGCCACATAGAAACAAAATGTGACAAAGTTTTCAAAAATTGAAAGCAGATTCGAAATCAGGGCCCTAGAATTGAGTTTTGTACAAAATTTAATTCATCTCTCACAACTTTCATTTTTTCACTATAAGTGGGAGGAGAAAGTTCGAAAGTAGGACACGCCCCTAAGAGGGTGACAGGAAATCGCTTGTTTGAAGTTTAATTTTACGTTAATTCCATCGATGCTAGATTTTCGGAGCTCCAAGTATAAGTGGATGATGATCCAAGTATAAATAACACATTCTGAAAGCAAACACGCAGTGGTTCTGATCAATCCTAAACAACTTTTGGATGGAAAAGCAATAAGGGTCAGTAAAGAAGATGCTGTATCAGTAAAAAAGTTAACCCATCGTTACGTCTTTAAATGCAGGTGCATGCTTCCAGTCACTGAAATGTTGTGATGGAAGTGACTACGTTGTAACCAGCGATGCTACGTTGTAACCAGCGATAGAAAGGTAAACCAGGTACAGAGCGGTAATTTTATCCCCCGAATATGGCAAGATATTGACAATGGCTAACAGAATGACATAGTCTGCTTTTAGAAGACGTTTTAATTCCAGTCTTCTATTGTGGCTATGGCTTAAAAAAGTTCAGAGAATCACTCGTCAGCTATTGTTTAAAGACTTTGATTTTGTTGCCACCTCTTGCATTTATGTCATCATTCGCAGCAAAGGTATTACTATGACGACGATAAAGAATAGACCTTTTAGCTTTTCTAAAAAAGCGTCTGTATCAAGCGATGTTTTTATACATTATTATACGCAAGGTTCTATTGAGTGGTGTTAGAGCTTCTATCACGATTGTTCACATTCGAAAGTTCGACAAAATCTACGCAAATATCGTTCGATGCAGATTCTTTGTTAGAATAGCTAAAAAGGTCTATTGGACACAATATCCAGTTCTAAAAATAGAATGAGAGTGGCATCATATGAGACCCATCAATGATTTCGTGTTCACCATGCATAACTACATAATTTAAATACAATCATAGCACTTAAAGGTCCATCATTTTGCTGGGTTGAACGTAATTGTTAACAGTATTCACTATTGGCATGCAATAATTGTAACGCCATACATCAAGTCCAGAATTCGCATGCAATACCTATATTATACACGTGGGTAGTGGTAATATCATTCTGCCATGACAAAATTTGCAAAGAAATCAGAAAAAATCAACTGCGATAATTCCATTGTATTAGCACCTCAGAGGCAAATCCATTGCCAAAGAATTAAAAGAAAAGTGAGATGCACATACCTGTACATGATCGTCTGATACATCAAGGTATCTTTGAAGAATACTTTGTTCGTAGTCAGCTCGTATTTGGCGTAGTCTGCGATGGCGGAAAACAGCAGTTCCACTTCTGAGTTGGCACCAGTGATAGCAGTGTACGCTGGTTCAGCTTCAGTTTCAATAACTTTGCGCTTGGTCGGCCTAGGAGTGCTTTGTATTTCGGGGGCTGGCACGGTTTGCTTTTCTGGATCTTCAGTCCTTGTTTGCGAAACGTCCGGTTTCACATCAATCCATTTGACGGTCCTCATACGGTCATCCCATCCTCCTGCCTGTATTCAAAACATAGTGTGCGCACTTAAGTCATTTCATAACACATAACGCAATGAGGAGATTTTCTTTAAAAATTTTAGGACGACACTGAAAGCGAAGTGATTATTGTGTTGACTGAAGTCTCTTGCACGGCCTGCTTTAAATGCAATGAAATTGTTCCATGGATTGTCAAAGTAAGAGAATTGATATTGCACGGTGATCGATATTGGTGGATTCATGGAAAATTCGAAAACACCGAACCTTACATACATAAAAATTTTAAGACTACAATGAAGACCATACTTCGAGCTATTTGGAAGAAAATCCGCATGAATGTAAATGATGTGTGTAGAGGGATTGCTGTTTGAAGCTGAGTAAATTTTCCGTACTGCATTTGCCTATATTTCTACTGTATCACTTGTAAATTGATCTTATCAAACACAGATATTTCAACTTTTGCATCTGCAGTCTCAGTCATATGATTTCAACAATACTTGTCAAAGTCGAATCTGAACAAATGTGCGTCAATGAGGCCCGATCCACACGTATCCGGATATCCTTGAACACGCATCTTTCTTTCTTACTCCTTTGAGCATCAACACCCTCTTGGGACCGTCGAATCATTCCTTGAAAAGAATTTGTTATCAGATCTCTCGGGACTCAAGACAGGAAGGCTTGGAAATCTTTTGGGGGGTCAAAAGATGTCTCCTCTCTTGTTGATGACCCACCCAGGAAAGCAGCTTCGAAGATACGTCATGATCAACCTGAACTCTCGAGGGGTCTGATACCAAATTCTTTTCAAGGAATGATTCGACGATGTCGAAAGTGCGTTGATGCTCAAGGGAGTACTTTCACTGATGAATAGTATGGGCAAAATAAATTGTCGATATTGAGATGAATGAATCTGATTTCGGAGCTCCCTTGACGAAAGGTCTCACTAGGCCTGTCCTCGAAGGTCGAATAATCGCTATTCGGTTATTTGATCACTATTCGAATAGCAGTGAAGCGAAACGAATATTCGCTGCCATCCGAATAGTCCGAATAATGCGACTATTCGGATAGAATGACCATTCGAATAGAGCGATTATTCGGATAGTATGACTCGTTGACTGGTTGCAATGCAAATGATCAGTCAAAGAAACCGAATATGTTGACACAGCAAATATTGCGATTCGTGTGGCTGATCGATCGAATAGATAAAATTTTCTTGTCTAGACAGTGCGTAGATAGCAAGACAAAGGGCAGTGGCAGGCACATCATTATGTAAAACAACAAGTATTGTTAGCCTGTTGTATTTTTCTGCTTTACTTGACTGTATTGCATTGAGGCTTTTCTAAATGACGTCTGCTGTTTGAAGAAGGAAACTTTATTCAGTTGTGGCACCGTAGTAAGACTTCAGCACTGCTGTTGGACCTGGGAAGATTCCTTTCCTGACAGTTTGCTGCACACGGATTGATCTTTGGCAACATTCAAATATTTTCAATCATTCAGGTATCAGGACCACACCCTAGCCACACCCCTATTCGCCGAATAACCGAATATTCGGTAAAATTCGCACCGAATATTCGAATAGTTATAATCTTTCATTTGGACAGCCCTAGGTCTCACATAAACTGTACTTTGTAAAACAAATCTGTTGTGCCGTATTCACTGTGCTTCAAGAATTTGCTTAGGCCAAAATGCCAAAGCTCTGGTTTGGAGGTGTGGAAGCAAATTTGTTCCTTGAAGATTAATATCTTCACTCTCGATGCACCGATATCAACAAACGAGGTATCAATGTTCAAGTTGGCTATCGAGGTATGTTTTGAAAATTATTTCGGATTGATTCATGCTATATTCCCATCGCTAGGGTCGACCAAATCGGAATACTTTTTTGAGACACCCGGTATATCTAAAATTTTCTGTTGTTTTTGTGTGATAATTTTCTTAAAATTCACTGTTGCCACATGATACCAAAGCCTAAATGACATTCACATTGATATTAAAGAAGGTAATTTGTTCAAATTCTTTCAGGTTTCACCATTGTGCAGCACTCCTAGAGATTCTCTCTAAATCTCAGTAAGAGGAAAAACAATCCCTTCGTGGTCCGACTCCCTTTTGCTGTCCTTTCACCTGTTACTAACAATGTTGATCAACTTCAAATTGCAATTTGCCAGCTCTTTTTGGTCTGATTTCCACGCATATTTTTGTTCTAAATATCTTCAAGGATCTTCTTTATGACAGACTTGCAAGTTTTGTATTTGTAAGGATTTATTATTTTCGAATTTTTCCATGCTCCGGATCACTGTACTTGAATTCTTAGCAAACAAATTGCAAGAAAAGTACGACAATGCTTCTAGCCACGTCGACGATACTGCGCAGATTCTTTGGCAAACACCATTGTCAGGTGAAACGATTTCCAAATACTGCAACACAACTAGTTTGAAAATGAAAGCATGACTGACTTGTAATATATCATACCTCGGTTCCAAGTCTTTAAAAACGGTTAGAGTAGAATTTCACGTCTTATTTCTTTGCAATGAGTCACATGAAAAGCTTCTGCAACATTGCTAGGATTCCACTGTTGGAGACTTTTCCTATAAGTTTATCTCTCCTTTTTTACGAATTCAAGGAAAGCTCAGGAAGCACTGTAACGCTAATACAGTTTAAACAAACAAAGAAAATTTCCAAGAAAAAGAGTTCATGAATGTCTGCAGTTTCGTATCAAAAAAATATCATTCAATCTTCTGATTTATGATTCAAAAACTTTATGACTTCATACCTTTAACAGAGTTGAAATATAACATACGCAAAATTTTGGAAAATATTCAGGATTTCTGAAAAATTTAACGGTAGAATTATCGCAAAGTAACCAAAGTTAATTCCAAGCAATTCAGTTCAAAGAAATAGTTTATAAAATTTTACGTCAACATTTTTAGGAATTTGGAACCTATGCTTTACAATATAAACCCTACCTTTGCTGCGTTCTGGGAAAGTTGTATCTTTGAGATCTTGCAAGGAATTTGAGCAGCCTCAAGTTTGGTTGGCTTCTCACTTTGAAAAGTAACTTTGACATCCTTTGCACAGTTAGGTAAAAGGTGACCAGTGCAGGGCGAAAAGGTAATCTGTGGAGGAGGATCCCACGTAAATCGGATAATGTCATTTTCAGAATGATTGGTGAGCGTAAATGATTGATGGTTAGCAACAGAGAGAGAACAGTCCCCAAAGTTGATGTGGTTGTTTCTTGGCACTAAAAAAGAAGATAATCATAATCATAATCATAATGTCAGATCAATTCCACCAAAGTCATTTGAATATTTTTGTCAGGTACTGATGAGAAATCTTTAGATCGTCTGCTGTAATTGGTGGAATGTAAAATATCAAGATGATAGTCCCTCAATAAAATTTCAATAAAAATTGGATATGAAATTCCATCAAAACATACCAATAAAACCGTCATCTTCAGCAAACGTAACTGGAGATTCTTGCATTCTGCCATGGATATTATCAACCGTAACTTCCTCTTCAAAACCTTCGCCAAGAAGTTGTATTGTAGCATCTTCAAATGGGTTATCAACAACAGACACGCGAATCTCAGCTGAAATCCGTTTCTTTTCGCTGGGCGTGAAGTCAACCAAGAACTCCATTTCTGCACCAACTATGAAATTGAATGTAGCAATGACTGGTTTAGACGATGTGGATTCTAGTACTATTTCAATCCCATCCTCTGGGCTTTCACTGTCGTTTTCCATCTGAAAAACAGATGAAATGTGATTTTCAAATTTAGGGTACGTATAAGGTTACATGCTTGCATCTGCAAAGAGCAAAACGATGAAAGGAACATCCTATTCAAATCGCTTTCGTACACGTATGCACAGTGAAGAATGGACGGCCACAGAAGCAATGCTGTTTTGTTGAAGAGTTTTCTTTTATCTACTTATAGAGAAGCCTACTTACCATTGGACTGTTTATAAAAACAACAGCTATAATCAGATGCAGGCCCAATACTTTTAACAGTGGCCTGCTATCGGTATAATTCATAGCGATTTCAAATTTCACATTACTAACTACCGGCCAGTTAGCAAAAGTGCTCGTTTTCAGGGAGCACTTTCTTCAATGCATAAACACTTTTCAACTTCATTTGAACCTGATTACATCGGAAAAGCAATTTGAAATTTGAAATGATACCTGTAGAACATCACAATATTACTTCAGGGTGCCCAAAACTAATCTTTTGGCAATTTGCGAAAAAAATATCATAAATCATGGACCGATCTTGATTACTTATGAGTTATTTGTCGTGGGAGTTAGTTTTGAAGCCTTCTCACCTTCTTCAGTCTCAACTGGTTCGGACAACTCAATGTGAATAGGGTACATGATGAATGATGACTTTAATTAGAGCAACCGCTACGATATGCATGAGATTGCGAATCTGATAAAACGACCTATTGCTTAACGTATCTGGCTTATATCTTTGCTTCATGATAGCAAAGGCGGTTGGATTACCCTGCCAGCCAACGCCACATAAAAAACCAAATCTAGATGTTAAAGATAAAGCTACTATAAAATCTTACTCTGACGACCTTCTTGTTGACAGTAAAACAGCATTCGGGATCATTCAACGTCATATTCACTCTGCATGGTAATGATCCCTGGTTCTTCATAATCAAAGGCAAAGTTTGTGTTCTATTTGTCAACAATCGACTGAACAATAAAAGTGGCCCTCCTTTCTTTGTCATTGTAGTTGGTTTAAGGAATGTGATACGAGGCAGGTTGCCATCCCCTTGAATGTCAAATAGCAGATTGCGACCTCTAGCGATTGCATTTGGTAGACCATCAACTGCAGCTTCAAATATGGCTGAGTAGCTCTGTCAAAAAAATAAAGCAACTGGGTTAGAAATAAATCAATGATGAAAGATTTAATTCATTACATGATTATAGGATAAAACAACGAGTTTTCAAAAAGGCCACGCGTTTCGTCACGCTACCTACCTTGAAGCTAGATCGTCGTGAGACTGTCTTCAGGAAACAGAAATCTCAAGCATGACCAAGCATGACTTTTTTGTTTTATTCTCACAGAAAGAGGTAGTGATATTTCATTTCATTTTAAATTATTTATACACGAAATCCCTTCAGCTAATAAGTCTAATACTACAAAAAGAAAGTTTTATCAATTAAAATCATATACGAAAAGAAAAATTCCGAGGGCTCATGGCATTGCTGATCTTCCAGGGAGTCGTGTTTTCACTGGTTTTCAGCTCATCAAATGTGTTTTTAGTTGTTTTTTGAATTGGCACAAGGCAGGAAGCTCCCTGATGCTTATTGGGATTTCATTCCAGACCGTAAGAGCTGAACAGGAAAATCCTTTTTTGACATACTCCAGATTATATCTCGGAATCTGAAGATCTCTGCAGAATCGCGTGTCCAAAACAGTGCAACTATTTGAAAAATCGCAAAATTTCATCATGGAAGCTATGATATGATTCTCGTTTTGATCTCTTTGGCAAATGATCCAAATTAGCCTCACGACACACGGACCCTCAAATTATGCTCATCTCATTGGGTTGAATTATTGTTGTTGTTGTTGCTATCGCTCCTCTAGGGTCTTATTCCCATAGAACTGAAAAAACAGTAAAAATATTCAATCGGCCACGAGACTCTGTCGCCCCGTTGTCTACCAATCAGTATGTGGTTTAGAGGAAAACGGTTTTTGCTTTTGTGGCAAGAATGATATCTTACGGACGTCCTGACACCTAATTTTATGGTAAAGCAGTTCTAGAAAACTGATTTTAAAGACATTTTACACCTAGTGTTGTGAGAAAAAACAGCAGATGATTTAGACCCAATAGACCTTTCAGCTACATTCCAAGAAAGAATGCGAACCGAACGACAGATTGATACATTTTTTAGAATGTTCGAATGTACACAATAGTGATAGAAACTCCAAAACTACTCAGTCCATTAATTTGTAGAGCAGCTGGGAGGTTTCACATGAAATCAATGCGGAGTTTTACCGCTTCTACAAGCGTAGGAAAATAAGTAGTTGTAGCGATATCAGTTCAGGCAAAAAGTGAAACTTAGACGTGTAATTGAGTCTCTAGATCTAAATATCTTTAAAGATGATAAAATGTTTGGTTTCATTTCTTAAAAAACATGAAGTAATGTGTTTAAGAACCTAATTCAGAGCCATACTCTTTAACCAACATCGTCAATCTTGCGTCTAAGGTTCATTTTATTGAAAGTTTGTGGTTTGCGTTCATTCTGAAACTTATGACCAGACGAGGAGCTTAAAATATCAAAAGAAATTGCTCAGGTAATTATCAGTGCTTTTTGCAGTATGCTTCAAAACCAAGCATCACTACGAGGAGCTAAATAAATTCACTAACTCAAAAACGAATGAAAAGGTCAGCTATGTCTGGAAGAAGAACATTCTGGTGATTTTTCAAACAGGAGTATCTTCTTAGGGACATCCGGCATCTTTACCTTAAAAATGATAATTTTGGACAATAGAATGTGATCAAATACCATTGCAGCCAATGAAAAAGATAAAAGTGACAATCATTGGCCTCGAAATGTGCTCCAAAACCATGCATATGAGATACCTCGAAATGTGCTCGTATGATCCTAAATTCTCACAAACTTTGAGCGATTCTTAGACAATATGTCATGTATATACAATTTGGCTGTAGCTTGACATATAAGAAAACAGAATCCTAAAGGTCAGTGACAATGACATAATGACATGTTTTGCTCAACTCCAAAGTGCAGTTAATCCAGTCAAAAATTCATTGGCGAAGATGATCCTTTTAGAAAATGATTATTCTAATATTTTCTAAGAACTAATGGAGAATGTGATACTGAAAAGGGTGACTGGAGAACAAAATGATTATCTCCATTTTGGAACAGAGGAGGCTTCGGCTTACGTGCAGGTGGATTGGTCAACAGAGCTTGGTTGGCCGCCAGAGCCTATTTAACAGATAATACAACTACTTCGAGAGTTTCAACTTAACATAGGATACAGCTGACTAAAATAAAACTCTCTAGACCTCTTGGCAAAAAAGGACGTTACAACATTTATGTATATGATGTGAATGTTAACTAAGGACCAAGTGCGATGAGATCTCACCTGCATTGAAGGAGGCTGGAACGTAATTGTAACATAAGAGAAACTGTGTGGTTGTACGGCAGCTCTTTGTGGCTCGACACTATAGACATCAGTCCAGCGCAATGCAGGTTTGTTAGAAATTGGCTTCACACTGAACAAAACATCACACACGACCTGCAAAATCGTAAAAATATTGATGAGATTGATAGGACATCCAGTTGCACAAGGGCCTAGTTTTCCGCTACCAACGAGTCTCGATTGAAGCAAAATATTATATATACATACATGCTTGTTTTTGCTAACACATTTTACAGAAATTTGACAAAGGTTCGAACGTATGCTGTAGAACCTATTCCAACGCTGCGCAAATTGCAATAAAATGTATATAACTTTAGCTCGATCCACGCTATGTAACAGGATGGCTACTGAACATACAAAGACCTATTGCAGGAGATGAGTAACAGTAATATAAATCAAAAAGTAACTTGATGAAAAGATGCATTTACTAAAGCCAGGCAGATCTTATACCCATCTGCACTCATATAAATTCAAAACAACTTTTGACCGAGACAAAGCACGAAACTGTAACCGGGGAGCACAGGTTTCAAATCTTTAAAAAAGTTGTTGTCAAATTCTATCGCCTTTTGCCTTGAACGGAATGGCTCTGAAGAAACTTTTAGCTATTTCGCTGTAAGGCAATATTTAACTTGTCTGAAATCTTGAATATTTTCAGAATTAATGTTTCTTTTCATTTATAGGACTGATGAAATAGTTTGAAAACACTTAGTAATGTCCATACTTGTAACGTAGCTTGAAATAATTTCTCACAAAATTACAGTTTGGGAATGTCTACAATATGGTATTAAGCAAGCGTCTGTCATTCAACTGGTTTACGATTTAGGGACTTAATGACGTCACATCTTTAAATGAGGCGAAAAGATAACACGCTTTACGTTCAATGAATATCCAAAATTTCTGAAAATTCCATTGGGATAATAAAAGACTCGTAGCCAAAGTTTCTCCAAAGTAATTCAGTTAAAGAAATGGATCACGTAATTTTACACCAAGCTTTCTACACCGATTTTAAAAATTAGCAAATTATGCTCAAGCAGGGTCTATTCCGGGGCTTGCATCTTGAAAGCAACATATCTTTCCCTATTTCATTTACAGGCTACTGATCAAGAAATCCCAGATTCACAAAATGCGAAATTTGATCTGCAAATTCAAGAAATGAAAACTTGAACTAACTCCTAACGGAGGAAATCCCTTTAAGTCACCAAGGATTCATAAATTTACACGCCTTTACAAGATTAAGTCACCGCTCGCTAAGCTCTGTAGAATGATGTATACCAAATTTGTAGTATTTTGCAAAACAAATATCTGGCTTCGAAATTTTCATGAGTACATTGGGTGCAAATAATTGAAATCATCACAACTGCAAAGTGATGGCAAAGAGCTTGGCTTCATCAAGCATGACTCTGATCTGAAAAATCCTCTAAGATATGAATCAGCTTTACTAGCATTGGATATAAGGTATGAACAAACCTTATTTGGATTGGATATCTTGATTCTTGCTTTAGCTTTGTGGCCAACGATCACGTTGTAAAAAACAAATTTATTCTCTTCTTCACCAAAAACACCAGACCCTGGCTCCAATTCTTGAGCATGATAACGAAATATATTCAAGTTACTGACAATTCGGTGCTCTTCAAAAATCGATGATACATTCTGCTGCAAAGTGCAAATGCTTGGAAGACATGCTTCACCAATCACCTTATATTCAATTCCACCAGGACAGTCTTGAGGAGGTCTTTCAGATATGTCAATAGCTAGGTCCTGACGGAAAACGGAAAACATGTTTAATAGTATGAAGAAACATACAGTAAAAGCTCCATTAAGCCCTCTCTCTGATAAGCTCTCACTTTGGAGTCAAAATCTTAAATAAGCCCCCTTTTCTTTCAAGTCCCACTTTAATGAAATGCAAAAGGTTACCAAGAGTTTTAATTATTTAGCTAAGTACGTCTGCATGATAATTCTGATATGGTTTGGGATAAAACAATGTCAAATGTATGTATTTGACTAGCAAAATTGTATGTTGAATCTGCAAGATATGGGGTAAACCAACTGATAAAGCTATCACTTAGATTCTTGTCATTTGGCTTTGAAAATAAGCCCCATCTCTAATAAGCTCCCCTTTCTAAAATGTCCCCCTTGTAGTTTCCAAGTATAAATAAGCCCTTTGGTGGCTTCATAAAACTTTTACGGTTGGAGTGTACGAATTAACATTGTTAGAAATCAACATAGGCCTTCCTTTAATCCACGCCACTTGAATTAATGCGGGAAGAGGAACTTCTAACTAAATGAGACCACAGCGCGGATGCATTCAAATACCGCAAAATACCAAACTTCCAAAATTCGGTAAGAAGGCATTTTATTGATGAACTGTCAACATTTCATGTATTAAACTAGGTAGTCATTAGAATCAACCTGAGCAGAAATCTACTAGTTTTTTCTACGTATTCATTCGCTATCTCCCAGCAAAACATCCATACAAATGATGAATCGTTGTAACTTGAGATAACAAATGAATTATGAAGATAGATTCCGACGACTCTTGCTAAGAAATCGGCGAAAATATGCAAAAGGTACTTCCTTCGTTGTTGTTGTTTCATTCAATATTCAAACATCGTCATCAAATTTTGAACATGTTTTAACTGAGACAGTCCGTATTTTGATTTCTTTCTTCTCACTTATTATCAATGCAGAATTCGGTATCATTTTTGTCTTCTATGGCCTAAGAAACATGATCTGAAATTTGCAACCCTCTGATTTAAGTAAAACCAGTTCATGACGTTACTGTAAAAGATTAATTGACCCCCCTTAGGGACTTATTCAATTTTTGCCAACTCGAGATGGGGGCTTAAAAGAGAGGAAAACTCATTTACAAAGTCAAATGAGAATCGCATAGATAGTAGCTTTCCTAGTTCTTTTATCGCGAATTCAGCGGAACCATCATATAAAATTCTAAAAGTTAGTCATAGCTACCATTTCAACACATTTTTATCTCCAACCACATGGAAATTAGCATGAAGACGTATTTCGCTAAAGAAATAAAAAATCTTTGGCAAAGTTTTTGCATTTGATTAAAAAGGGGCCTAATAAAGGAGGACTTATTAGAGTTTTAGCTCACAAGGGAGGGACTCATTAGAAAAGGTGTTAGATAGAGCTTTTACAGTTAGTATTTCAGTCTTCAGGATAACCCTAACCTGTTCTTATATTCTCACTACATTTGTATCAAGCATCATCAAAAGAGAAATTGCAGACTTCGTAGCCTTGGATGGAATCGATGCAAGAACACTGTACTTTGACTTACGAAATTAGGGCTCCATGATATGACTGCGAAGCGAGAAACTATTTAGTATTGCTGAAAGTAGTGCTTCTTTTGGCGTCCTTTTTCTCAAAGAAAGTATCAAAGTGAGACTAAGAGTTGCCTAAGTTTGCTACCTCGGTGAACAATTAGAAAATTAGTCCTAGTTGAAGCGATGTATCACTTCAGATAGGGAGCAAGACTACAACAAATATGGTAGGTCTATCATCAGTCAAACGAGTCAAACCTCTTCAGATGCGGCCGATGTTTCCGAAAGCATGTCAACTGTGATTTGTGAGCTGCCTCCTGGAAGAATAACACCACTGGCTGGGAATATTGTGAACATTCCTAACTGCAGTTTCACTGAGCTTGTACCACTCACTCCTCCTGCGGGTGCGTTTGTAGCAGTGGTGCCGGAGATTTCTCTGAAAAAGCAGAACAAAAATGAGGACTGATTCTACAAGGTGACCGGCAACATTGATTCACTGGGATCAAAGGAAATAAAAGAGGGTCTGCTGTTCGTAAAACTGGAAACATGTATCTTAGAAAGCGGTAGACTTATGTAAAATATCTTTGAAAGCTAACAATCCTTTATTAATGGCTACCTGAAATCTTCGATAAAAGAAAATTGAAACTCAATCTACTTTGTCTGTACTTATGCCAAGCTTATGGTCAAAAAAATTTGGAGAAGAAATACAGTCAGCAACTTGCATGAGATGGATGAAGATCAAAAAAGTGCAAAATGCTCTGGAAATCATTATATTCTTTTGGGTTGTATGAAAACTATGAAATTTGAGTAAAAAAACACCGACTTCATTGCCTGACCGAGGTCAATCTAATTTTCGGCAATTTTTATAATGTAAACTGCATGAATTTGCTTTCAAAAACATTTCCAAAGCTGTAATCACACAACTTTAGCTACGAAAGAGACTTTGAAGACTCTATGTAATTAACTTTCGAACAATCAGAATGGCATTTGCCATGGGGTTTTGCTTCATGTAGTGATACAAAATAAGTTGATAACACGTAGATATTCGCTGCAAACAAGAAAAGGAACGAAAAGCAGTGTTTTGTATCGAAATCTGTATCAGACTGAACAGCACATTCTTGATTAATTCTTAACCAGTTAGAGGAAGCTGATCTTAGAATAACTCCTGAGAGAAGAAAAGATTCCAAAGATATCGAAAAATAAGTAAAGTGCATTGAGATGAAGCATACAAAGGTCTGGTAGGAATTTGGCGTGTAATTTTTGCAACATGATGTATCAAAGTGCGAATACATTTTTGACTCACCCAATACTAGGATTAACTCCATGAGATCACTTGCCATGTCAAGAATGTTCATTAACCTAGAGTTTATGACCGAAATGTCTTTAACTTTAAGATGATCTGTAATAATTCACGGTAGCAAAGCAGTTGAGTGAGTGTTTATGACACTCTAACTTCAGAAAGGGCAGTGTCGTGACTGAAAGGACACTTTTCTGCCATCCTGCGGTTTGCCTCGCGTTTTTTCCCAATGGAACTGTCGTTATTAGTAGTGAGCAAGGAGAAATTTTAATCCTTGCATTTATCTTCTGGAATTTTCCTGGTTCTATTTTAATGGCGATACAATGACAGCGCTTGTTTGATAATGGAAAAAACGGCATTATCAATAGATTTATCTGTGATGGCCAGACTATTGCCAGAGGCAGTGAAATCATTGATTTACGTCCAGCTAAGAAGTAAGCTTTCCGGGAGGGAGGCCTAATTTCTACAATATTGGATTTTTTAAGAACGGTTTGAGATGAACACGGCACAAATAATCAAATAACGTGAATTTTATCCCCTTTCCAACTTGGATATAATCTGGAAATATCTTTTTAGAAACTCTGAAAAGAATTTTAAACTATTGTTATTACACTGGTTGGATTTCACTATGGGAAAATTTCAACCAGATATCCCCTATCCAAAATATCTCCATATTTGTTGCTATTGTAGAGAGTAGGCAACTTTCAAATTTTTGCTACCGCGTTTAAGCGGTTTGGCTTCTTGCTTACCTAAAATCCGGCAAAAATTATAACGAAAAAGAAAGGGTCACTTAAGTAAGAAGAGTACTCCAAGATGTTGACTGGTATGCCAGGAAAAGTCTTCAGCAATTGCAAACAATGAACCACCAAACCGTAGCCATTATCATCCTCGTATCTCCAATGAAACGCTGCATCTTCTCACTACGGCTACATACATAAATGATCAAGATAGATGTTTAAATCAGTCCTCCGTCTTTCCTCCGAGTAGTCCTAGATGTTGACTGGTATGCCAGAAAATGTCTTCAGCAACGGCAAATAATGAACCACCAAACCGTAGCCATTATCATCCTCGTTTGTCCAATGAAGCGCTGCATCTTCTCATTAGGGCTACATACATAAATGCTCCAGGTAGATGTTTAAATCATTCCTCCGTCTTTCCTCCGAGTAGTCCTAGATGTTGACTGGTATGCCAGAAAAAGTCTTCAGCAACTGCAAATAATGAACCACCAAACCGTAGCCATTATCATCCTCGTATGTCCAATGAAGCGCTGCATCTTCTCATTAGGGCTACATACATAAATGCTCCAGATAGATCTTTTAATCATCCCTCCGTCTTTCGACAGATACTCTCCGGACCTCATTTAGCAACAGTTTTGGGGTCCACCTTGATTGAGTTATAAGTTTAGATTTGCTGGCTTCTTTTGCAGTTTGCTTCATTTACCGCTTGAATAACCATCTCCTAGAAATTCTTCTACTAAAACTCGCTATTTCGCTTTCAGTATTGTATCAATGAAAAGTAACTGATTCTATTGAATAAGTAAAAAAGGTAATCCTCATTTGAAAGGCCATAGCTCCCTGGATATCAAGATCATAACACTGGCAAATATATTGTTTAATAGTGAGCAAGCTCAAATATATGCCAAGGTTCACCTGAAGTCAGCAACTTCTTTGTGAAACTATAACAGATTTTCTCGAGAAAGCCCCTCCCAGGAACCTCTAAAATCCACGACCAATTTCTCGCATATTTATGCCCTATAATATGGCTTGCACATGGTTTAGAAGAATAATTACATGAGTCTCACTTTTGATATTGAATTGGATGATGTTTATGGCTTCTAGCTGAGAATCATGCGCTACTTTTACACTATTCACACTGCAATTTAAACCAGTTTGAATTAACCAAGGTTATCGAATGGAGCCTTATAATTGGGCAATCCAACAAATCCAATGCGCTTGATTGGTTGAGATTTAACCTGGATTAGGTAAAACTGGTTTATCTGTGTCAGTGTGAAAGCTGTATTTCTTAATATGGTCAACTCATGCGCCTATTCTTAGCGTTTAGTTGGTTGATTACATCAAAGTTCAACTTTTCGAAGCAAAACGACAGTCGAAGTGACATTCGGAGCGACGTTCGACTTTTCTTTCGACGTTTCAGATCATTCGCACAATTTTAGTCCCCGTTTGGAATGAGTTTGGTTGTGAGTCCTTTTCTGAGTAAAAATAAAACAACTTAGATGATTATAAACCTTGATCGAATATACAAGGAATTACGTCGTCAGTGTAATGAGTTAGTACGTTTAATCCCTTTGGGAGGATGAAAATTTCATTCCTGGGAGCATAACAACACTTCTCCGGACGATGTCATCCTACTAACAGGACAAAACATGGTCAACCGTGAACATAAGTTCCAAATCTTTAAATGGGTGGGTATAAAATTCAATGACCTATCTCTTAGAACTGAATGGCTTCAAGGAAACTTTACCTATTTTGCTATAATTCTGTCGTTAGACTTTTCTAAAATCTTCAATATTTTCAGAATTAGAGTGTTTTTCTTCTTTTTCAAGAATTCAAGAAAAATTTTCAAAGAACTTAAAACTGTCGCAATTTCCAAACTTTTTGACCCGACATGAAATAGCTTCCAAGAAAACCATAGCTACAGGCTATCTACAACATAGTATCAAGCAAAAGGCTGTCACTTTTATGGCTTATGATTTAGAAATTTGATGACGTTAAATCCCCAGATGAGCTGAAATTCTGAATGCACCGTAATTTTAAAAATATTCAAAATTTCTGAAAATTCAAACGGTAGAACTATGGATAGGAAGCTAAAGTTTCTTTTAAGCCATTCAGTTAGAAGAAATATGTCGTACAAGTTTACACTAATTTTTTTGCAGAGTTAAATATTTGAAACCTATGCTTGAAACGTATCGAGCTCATTGCTGCAATAGTCATGTATATTCTTAGATCTATTTGAACATGTTCGCCGTTAAAAAATGTATTTCCCAATATCATAGTCTTGATATTCAGGTAGCAGCGGCTTTCCAAACGGAGAAACGGGAAGCATTCTTATTCACTCACCCGGTGTTATAATATTCCATTTACATTGACACAGTTCAGCAAGATTTACTTTAACCAGGTTAAATTTCAACCAATCAAATGCACTCGATCTGTATGACTGACCAATCAGAAGGCCCAATTCGATAACCTGGTTTAGTGTAAACTGGTTTTATTTGCATGTGTGAATGGGGTATAAGAAAAGCTGTTTTTGTGTTTAATTAGGATTTCAGGGGTGGACAAGATTAGGATCATCGGTCCCAGAAAATAGTTTGGCTCCCAGAACGAAAAGGTAGAATGCAAGAATGCACACTGTAATATACTAACTCTAGAGAGAAAGAATTAACAACAAGGAAGTATCAGACAAAGCAAATCAGTAAATGAAGCAGCAGTGATTAATGAATATGGTTTTAAAGGTGTACTGCAACAAGTACAGTACAGCTAGTAGCACCCTGCTTTTTAGCCTGAGAATTCATAAAGCTATTAGTTTCTTACGAATAGAATGATTTTTGGCACTCTTTCATACCTCCCAGATTTCTTTTCAAAATGTGAAGAATTCATGAAAACTTCTTAAGCGTTCTTGGGAATTTTTGTCATGCTAATGTATATCTGTTTAATTCATGAAGTTGGTTTAAAAACTTTTTGAAATGTTTTGAAAGCCTTGGATGGGAAAAAAAATCTTAAATAGCATAGCTGTTGCATCATCAGTCACATGTAACAAATTTTATAAAACGAGCTTTTGGCTATTTTGAGTAAGGAGGAGTTTTAGAAATTATGGAATGATAACAATTATACTAATCACTTTTATGCCTCTTCAGTTATATTTCGATTATACGATAAACTTGCATAACGTAAATTAACTCCTCTTAAGCCATTCTACGAACTATTTACTCTTGATTTTGAAAATTTCATCTCCAAATCATATTATTCCTGCTTAAAATTCAGGTGGTCAGATATCTAATTAGCAGTTGTCTTTACTTCTTGTTTGGTGTACAGAAATTTTTTCATTTTCTAACTGTGGTCCAAGAAAGAGAAAAATATTATCCAGCCTTGGAGGATCTTAAGAAGAAAGAAAGACTTACCCTCGAACAGAATCTGTCCTTTTCTGCTTGGAAGTTCCTAACTGCTGTTGGACCATTTGAGATCTATTTGATGCGGATCCATCTCGAGATCGCTTTGAAGTCATAATCGATTTGAATTTCCCTACCGGTACATCGCTTTGCTGTTTTGCAATGGAATATCTAAAATCAAATTCTCCTTTGTTCTCGATGGTGATTGTCTTCGTCTTTCTTGTATTAACAAGGATTGCTCCGAAGTTTATGTCTTGAACAGGGAAGATGGAGTATTTGCTAAACACCGAGCGGACACTGATTTTCACAGGGATGCCAGCAATCACTTCACCTACTTCACCTAGGCTGGGCTCTATGATCTGAATTAAAATAGAAGAGAGGTTCTGTTAGTGATATCTGTCAGAATATATCCTCATATTTAGATGTACTTCTCGACAGAAAATGTTGGTTGTCTTGGGAACTCGTTTAATAAACTATCAGCTTTCTTGAGTCTACAGAAGTAAAGTTTCTAAGTGCGAGATGATTCCTTCAAATTTGATCGAGGGTCTTTCCAATCATTTTAAAACCAAGGATTTTTCGTCAATTCAAATTCAACTACATTTTCAGTGCTCGAAAAACGGGAGAAAATGGCAAAACTACTTCGGCCTTTTGGATATCAAGCACAATACAATTCACTCAAATCCATACAGTTCTGTAAGTACTATGAATCTTTCAAATCTTTTTTCTATATACCGGGGGAGCTAGAAAAAAGTTCCCACTTTTGAAAATTCATTGCGCCAAGATTAATTCACAGATTTGAATCATTCAAATTCTAGTTAAAACCCGAAAGACTGAAGTATTTTTGTGATTTTTCTCGCTGTCCTACCAGCACTAGAAATATTGTCAAATTCAACTTTATAAAAATTTTACGGTTGCAAGATGACGGAAAAAGGGCCTAAAACATTGATCAATTGTAAGGACTCTGTTCAAACCGAACAATAGGCAACGGGCGTTTCACCGCTCTCAAGTGTTATAAGAAATCGACTTTCAAGCGAATACGAAAGATTTTTCAATCCCATGGCAATCAATGTGCGGAGGATATCTCTCACCCATGAGAAGTTGCATTTCCATCATTATTCTGTGCGAGGAATCATTTATGCTCTGATTGATGTTTTAGGCCATTTTTCAGTCATTTTACAACCATGAAATTTTGAAGAGCTGAATTTACCTATATTTGTAGTGCTCAGAAAACAACGACATAAAATCACAAAAAATGAAAGATTAATTGTTTAAATGACATACCAAGACACTGAAATTATAAAAAAAAATCTTATTTTACTGTTTTATAGCCGCAAAGGGAAACTAAGCATATGAAGTGTCTCAGCTTCATCCTTTTAAATTTAATTTTAATATTTGCAAAGTTATTTTCACTGAGAGCTTATATATGCTTAGATTTCCTTTAACTTAGAAACTAGAAAAACACAAAGACAATTTTTTTCCTTTTTTATATCATTTTACGCACTGATGATAAGCTTCTTTTAGAAGGCAGTCAGTATACCGGTAGAATG
Source organism: Aurelia sp. 4 Dawson et al 2005 (assembly GCA_964019985.1). NCBI lineage: Eukaryota > Metazoa > Cnidaria > Scyphozoa > Semaeostomeae > Ulmaridae > Aurelia > Aurelia sp. 4 Dawson et al 2005. Next base: position 10,453,631 of record OZ026497.1, read on the forward strand.
GAATAGAATAGAATAGAAAAATACTTCAACCTTTTGACTTTTAACTAGAATTGAAATCATTCGAATCTGTGAAATACTCTTGCCGTTATGAATTTTCCAAAGTGGGAACTTTTTTTCTGGCTCACCCCGTATATATATTTTTTGATCATTCGTACTTTTCAAAATTAATTCTTTGATAACATTGAGCAACTTTTCATCTGAAATGGCAATATAAGAAAGTGGAGGTACTTCTTTTTGGCACAGCCAGTAGAAGATAAGACGCTCTTTGTAACCAGAGACAAACGTCAAACTGTTGGCTGCTCTACTGAGTACAATTATGGTACAGTTTTAGATAAATCTGATTACACTTCAACCCGATATTTGAAGCTGCAGGAATTTCGAGCGTCTGCACTTAGAAAGAATTTACGTATGTATAGCTATTCAAAGTCACATTAAAGTTGATTTCATGAGTCAAGCGCTCTGTTTCACATAAACAAAATTAGCTTCCTTTTAACTGGATACAAAGTCCCTCTGATGCTCTATTCCGAATAAATCACTATCCAGAAGTTTTGCTCATGACGTTCCATTAAGTCACGCAGAACGAAGAAGAAAGCACATTTGTTGGGTATTTTTACAATGTACTATCTAACATACAAATACTCAGTAAAACGGAAAAGGATAAAGTTCCTTCAAGTTCCTTCAACTTCCTCTATTTTTACTTCCTTACTTGATTTTCAAATTACATGCAAGCAAGTCAGTGCCATAAATTCCCCTGAGATTTAGTTATCATTTTAGATATGGGAGCATATGAAAGCAAAGTTACGCACCTGGCATCTAAGAATTGGTTCTTCTTTGATGGTCGTCTCACTATTGGATTTGAATGTGACTTGCACTTGCGTTGGTCTGTCACTTGGTATCAATGTGCCGTTATTAGGGGTGACAGTGAAAAGATCAGCAGCATTTGGGCAGTTCTCCGTTGCTTCAAATATGAAATTATATCCGATTTCATATCTTCCTTTGTTCTTAACTGATAAAGATTGCTTCGCCTCATCAAATACACGCAACGTGGAGAAGTCGAGTCCACCATCGGCACCTATGATAAAGAAATGATAATAGAATTAAGATAACTTGAAGACTGGAAAAATGACACTGTTAGATCCTGCAAGGATTTTCTTCTGTCACTGTCATGGTCCAATACGAAAATTGCATTGAATACAGTATCTAGAAATTGCTACAAGGAAGCAGATAGCTACCTTGGATCAGAAGTTCGTGGTAAAGCAGAAAATGCCGTCTGCAAGGGAAAATAAACTTCCAATGACCTGGAGCAGTCTTCGTACAAAATATCTATTTTATTTTGACATAGATTGGCATTGCAAAGGGAATTTCAATGCATAGAAAATGCTCGTTTATAGAAAGTCTTTTGTTCGATGTCTGGTGCATGACGTGCAGAGATGCTTGCATAGACTCATTGTAACACTATAGTTATCGCTATTGGTAAACACGCCGAGCGCTCTATTTACCCCTCTTAACAATGCATACACAGAATTCGGATCAAATTTGTGACCTGTACTCAGTCATTTTGATAGTAATGGTGGATGGCCTAATCGAGGTCTGATGCGTAAAATTCATGTTCCCAGTGATTGCAGGATGGAAAAAGTTGCGAGGAGATAGAGTACAATAATTTTTCCTAAAACCAGGACATGGAAATGTTTCATTGTAATTCGTCTAAGTGCTGTATATCAATTGCCGCGAACAAAGATACAAACAATATTCTGAGAATTATTCCCATATTTGCATATAAAAATTAAGAGTACAAGTCTCATCTGGAAGGAAGGTAATAGATAAGGCAGTAGCAGAGATACCAAGGAAGAAAGTCAGAATTCGAATGTGTGCAGTCCGTTCCCTTGGCAAATAGAGAAGAGGGTTACTTCATCTAATCTGTTATCAGTCGTACCACTTACCAAATTTCTAATGGGATTATTTGCTTTGTCTGTCATAATGAGGCCGTGCACACACGGTCACCAGAGGTCAGTTTTCCTTGCTCTAGCCTTTCTTGCCTCCTGGTACGAACTTCCTGATCAACGGTAGCAAATTCCATGAGCCTTGTCTTTCATGATTTTTGACTTCTCACCAAACACCCCAAAGCCCAAAATTTGTCACCTGATTTCAACCAAATTATTTCCATCGTTTTTTTTTCTATCAATTTCCTTGCACAATGCCGCGTAAAAAGATCCTCGGAAACTTCTAATACACATGGAAAAGTATCTCAAAGGGCTTTTATGAACAGATTTTTACTAATCTCAAAGACGCATGCATTCTATGAAGAACATATATTACCTTTTGGAAAGCTCATATCAAGGGCAACATCGTAAGCCTCGGCTTGCACTTGAATATTTTCTGCATGGGTGAGGCCAATGATATTTGCAGCATCGGAAACCTGGAAGAAATTTGATAATTTTAACTTATTGAACAATTGTGACATATTCAACATCGGATAACTGCGTTTATAGATGAAATGGGACTTAAGAAAACGTCCGATTTTTCTCCTACCTATCAAAAGGAGCTGACAGTATTTATATATACAAATACAAATATGAAATGGTATCACATTCATATCTAAAACAAGAATGTTTCAGATATAGCAATTTCATGTGATCTAAAATCTATGTTAAAGCAACAGTTCTATGTTGAAGGAACATTCTCCCCATTTAACCTTACATTATGCACAGTATTAGATAAGCTCCAAATATTTAGCTCCTCTTGACAAAGAGCGGAGGAAATCAAGAACGCCAAACAGTGCCAAGTGTCGTGACATGACCAGTTCTAAATAGTCACTAGGTTTTATCAAAACCAATCTCGAGATGGCTAAACATATAAACTTGCAAATAAAATACAGGGAGTTTCAGAAGAAAAGTCAACTTAAGTATGCTTGAGATAATTTCTTAATCAATTCAATGCATACCTGCGTCTGAAAGCATGGTCTATCCTCTTTCCAATAGTGAGGAGTATATATCGAATTATCGATCACTTTTATTGACTTGTCCGTTAGTGAAGAGTATTTCAGATGGCGGAAAACTTGCAACAGACTTCTTAACAAATGCATGTTGTAGGACCAAATTTGTCCAAGTTCCTACTTTAGGGGATCACTTCAAGTACTTCTGGCTAAAACTTTAGCAAAAATCTTGTTTGTAATTTCTTACAGTCGGAGAGGTGTTGATTTGCGCTTACAGCATACTGCATTTGAAATTGGAAAACGTACTAGTGCCAATTAAATGATTAATAATACCATTAAACCATTTTGGTCGGGGTATTTGCCAATCCAATTGACCCTTTTTTGGGTCGGGGGGATTTGCCAATCCCATTAACCCTTTCTTGGTCGGGGTTGCACCCTTGTAGGTATTTGCTGATAACTCTGCAATGAGGAAATCTATGTCAATGAAACTTTGCAGTTTTTCGCAGATACCAATTGTGCTACTGTTAATGATTTTAACTAGAAATATTTTGACAAAGGAGGGGGATGGAGAAAATCCTGACCTTGCCAAGAACTAAAGTTCTCGAATCACAATTTTCGCGAAAGAGTACCGCAATGGCAATTTTTATAACTTTCTTTTCCAGACTAAACTTATTTGATGTATCTTATCATAATTGTCATGTTTGGATGGAAATTGTCCTCCAGATTTGATTTCATTGTATTTTTTCTGCTTTTGGCCAAATTTGCGGGCTTTTCTTGACAAGACAAAAAAATTGCAGATGTGCGCATTAATGATGGCCAATTTCGAGTTAATTTTTACATTTTCAGACATTACATGCCTGCAGCTATTGGCACACCAAATGTGGTTGCTCTACCCACTAGCAGTAGCTAGGCAGGGGGGGGGGGGGATTTTGCTTCCCGAACAAAGGGTAAATATTTCAAATACATATGATTAGAAAGGAGGATTGTAATGTTGCGTGGTATACCCTACATCGACTCAAATCTTAGCGTTACATTGAGATTTTCAATCATAGTTGGGTTGCACCATTTCTGAAGCACACTGTGGTTAAAGCAGAGCAAAGAAAATACCTCAAGTCGCACAACTTTCTTGATATTTGTAGCCTTAATCGCCTTAAAATCCATTTGTAAGGCGAATTCTGTCAGCGGCTCTATGACACCAGTATCAGCAGGTACAGAAAAATCATCCCCAAGGTTGTCCATACCACTGAGCTTCCAAGCAACTGGAAGGAGTGTACTGTTGCGAAGGTAGACTGTTCTTGTCTCCGTCCTGATAAAACAAGGAATGAATTACCGCATTAAAACTTACGTGCAAGAAAATTCGATGGCTCCTTCATTTTCATCGAATTAAATTTTGGCATGAATCATTGAAAACAATTTGAAAATTTGAAAAAATCTGCTAATCAACGGAGTTAAAAGGGAAAGAAGCTGCCCTGTTTGTAGCAATTGAAAAAACAAAGAAGAGAAACTGCCTTCTTTATACGTTTAAAAAAATTACATAATGATTAGGACATTCTTTACAAGGAGAAAGATCCGAGAGCTGAGATTGAATAAATAACCTTTGCGCAAATTCCGAGGACATGAAAGTGTGAGAACGGAACAATTATCATCAAGACATCTTCTCGCATCATTCTTTAGTAAGTTAAAAATCTGTTTGAGGACGGAGAACTGTATTTGCTCTTCATTGCTAAAATAAATGCAATTTCTCAAAATTGGCAGGAAAAAATTTGACGGCCAGGTTTCCATTTCCGAACCCTTTGTAAAAACAATGTCCAGGGTTGCCACAAATCAAATAAAATAGTGAAGCTTTGCTAATATAAAGTCGGTTATTTCATTTTTCATTTTCTTTCAATCAAAGTAAAACTCATATCAATCTGCTTTCCCAATATTTAAGAACATCCGAAGAAAGTTACTACAGGGTGTCCGAAAACCTTATTACCGTTGAATGGCCGCTGCGGAAAACCTGTGTATTCAGTATTTTACTTCTGAAAGTGCTGTAATGGAAAGACTACGGTGGCCTACAAGTGTCACGGCAAGATTCTTTTCCTCGAGACAAAACTTTCTTTCTCAAGGCAAAACTTTCTTTCCCAGGACAAAATTTTCTTGTTCAAGGCAAAACTTTCTTTCCCAAGACACGACTTTCTTCCCAAGGCAAAACTTTCTTTCTCAAGGAAAAACTTTCTTTCTCAAGACAAAACTTTCTTTCCCAAGGCAAAACTTTCTTTCTCAAGGCAAAACTTTCCTTCTCAGGACAAAACTTTCTTTCCCGGGGCAAAACTTTCTTTCTCAAGATAAAACTCTTTCAGGAGGGAACCAACTAGGAACCAATGTTGAGTAAGAGCTGCCATCATGGCTGTTGTTAAAAGCGCCCAAGGTACCCAACGTTACCATTAATCTATCTGGCACACGCTAAGGATGGATGGCATGAGTCCCACAAAGATAATAGCAGACGTCCTTGGGTGTTCTGGCAATCCTATGACTTGATGCCAGAACAGTCAGGCGGACGGGCTTCAATCCAAGATAGCCTCGCAACTTGAGCGTCATGGATGGATCACGGACTTGATTAAATCTCTCTGCTTCACCGTTTGATGTGTCTGTAGATCGGGTAGCCAAACTTTTCGAGCTTGTAACGCCCATTAGCGCCAATTTCTGTTTGGCTCGCAATCCTGATATGATCTCCAAGGGCGATTTGCGCTTCTTTGATTCACGCCACGAAGATTTACCCTGAAGGTGAAGTTACGGTTGTTAGCGCCAAGCATAAGGATCTTAAAGGTGTAGATGATCTAGTTAAGCTCGCAAACCATCCATTTCAAGACACTCAAGTGGCGAGACTTCTTCCTTGGATCGAACCCTGTCCGCCTGAGTGTTTTAGCATCACGTGACAAGGTTAACTGAACACCAGAGGATGTGTGCTACGGTCTTCTGTGGGACTCATGCCATGCATCTATAGCGTATGCCAGATAAACTAATGATAAATTTGGGTATCTTGTGTCCTTTTAACAACAGCCATGAAAATAACTCTTATTTGACATTGAATTGATTTCTTTTTGGTTCCCTCCTGAAAGAGTTTTGTCTTGGGGAAAAAATTTTTCCCTTGAGAAAGAAAGTTTTGCCTTGAGAAAAAAGTTTTGCCTTGAGAAAGAAAGTTTTGCCTTGAGAAAGAAGTTTTGTCTTGAGAAAGAAAGTTTTGCATTGAGAAAGAAAGTTTGCCTCGGAAAAGAAAGTTTTGTCTTGAGAAAAAAGTTTTGTCTTGAGAAAGAAAGTTTTGCCGTGAGAAAGAAAGTTTTGCCTTGAGAAAGAAAGTTTTGCCTCGGAAAAGAAAGTTTTGTCTTGAGAAAAAAGTTTTGTCTTGAGAAAGAAAGTTTTGCCTTGAGAAAGAAAGTTTTGCCTTGAGAAAGAAAGTTTTCCCTTGAGAAAAAAGTTTTGTCTTGAAAAAGAAAGTTTGCCTTGACACTTGTGGGCCACCGTAAAAGGCTCTAACTTGAAGTTTGAGATCTTGTTTATATGAATCAAAAAGACAATTTCAGCTTCATAATACAAGAACGGCAAAGTAAGAGGGTGCTTACAAACAAGCGGGACCGCTTTTCACCATCAAGACATAGCATACCATTTAATAAAATTCATAAATATTTAATCGACATGAAAGTTGAAATGCCTTGTTATAAAATATGCATAGGCAAAGGCAAGTGAATGCAGTATCTGCTATCGATCCTGCATGGAGCAAGGATCTAAACTATTTATTTTGAAATTCTAGTTTTGTTTAAAAAAATTCTCCCTTGTGACTGGATGGAGAAGAACTGACAAGATATCAGAACTTTCCGAGTGCAAAATTGATTTCTCAATCTTCAACTTAAAAACTGTACATAACTTGTATACAAAATCGTCCACCAAACACTGGAAAAAGAGCTCACGAAGTTGAGCGCTCCAAATACCAGGAGTTTTGAAAAAAGACCTAGTCATGATTTGATATCATCAGCTTGGTCTTTTCAACCAAAGGAATTTTCGACTTCAGTTTTCAATATTTACTTCTGAAAATAATTCTACTTTGGGAAATTTCAATTATTTTCAAAGTCATTTTTTTCGACGAAAAATATCAATTTTTACATTCCATAACAAAGTTGTAGAAACCAAAGAAGGGGGAAAAGACGCACATGCACGCTTATTTGTTAGATGTGGCACGGCTTAGTTGAATTACCACATTTTTCTGTTCATGTAATCAGGGACACAGCATCTTAGCATATATAATTCTTATCAAAATGAAAAATTAAAAGACCGAGATGAAGATTCTTTCGAAAATAAAAATGATATTCAACCACGACAGGAAATTTTTCAAAACCTCTGATTTCAGGCGCAATCTAGATCTGGACTTTGAAGAAAGCCCGAATCTGATGTCTTTGGTGGAAGACTTCTAGTGCAAGTGATGTGCATTTAAGGTGAAGGTTAAAAAAATTCAGTTTACACTCAGAGAGTCAGTATTAACTTCGTATCCACTGTCAATGAAAGTCTATGTACACGGTACAGCTTACATTAAACGCTCAATAGAAAACACTCTGTTGAGAGCTGTTCTCATTTTAAAACAACGCATACCCTTGCGAGCAAAGTTGGTGTCCAATATCTTGTCGATTTCTTCTTTTCTCAAGAAATGAATGGACACTCTCTACAGACGCTCCGTAGCTTCTCGACTTGTCAGAAAAGATACATGAAAACTCAATTTTGATATCTACCTGTAAAGCAAGACTCTGTCGAACTGAATGAGTTTTTTGTCAAGTTCCAGCTCTGGACGCACACCATGGCAAGATACTTTGAAAAGAATTGGCTCAGGATTTTCTTTGATACATCCCACAACGATATCTTCGAAGGAACCCGGCGTTTTTGGATATGCCCAAATATTCAGAGACTGCAAAAAGAATTGAGATGACAACGTTTAGAAAGTCTAGCAACCCATGATGCAAAAGGTGTCAAAATACTGCGTTTCCCCAACACAAAAAATCGCATGTATTTCAAGAGAACGCCATGCCAAACATCCAAAAATATGTAATGACTAACCAAATATGGCCAGTAAGATGGGCACTACTGTAGTTGATATTGGCCTTTGTATAGATTTACCATAAAGGCCCTATTAAAACCACAGGATGTCTATCTTATTTGAGAGACTCTAGCGGGAGGCTTGAACCAAAGAGGGTCCCTATTTACAAAGTCAAATGACAATGATGCGAACGATAGTGATTTAGTCCTTTTATACCATATTTTGGGGAATCAACACGCAATTTTACAAGTCAAATACACCAATTGGGCGCAGATATTATCCCGAACCATATCAAATTAACGTGCAAACTAGCTTACCCGAATAAATGGAAAATCTTTGGGTAAGGTATGGCATTCGATGTAAAGGAAGGGTGGCTTAACAGAGAGAGAGACTTGTTCAAATCAAAACTTTGGCTTAGAAGAGAGGGGCTTATGAGTGGGCACAATAGTGGGAGGAGGGCTAAGTATAGCTTTTATGGTAACTGATTGATGCTTCTTAGAGGAAAATTGCGTCAAGGATTCAATCAGGGAGCTATACACGGGAGAGGAAACGTGTGCTGGCACTGTCTGCAATGTGATATGCGACCTCGTTTTTGTGTTGACGTAGCAACGTAGCAATGATGATTTTACCTTCCCTAGCAACGAAATCCTGCAATGGAAAATGATCGGTAAGATGACCTAGTAAAAGGCTGCACAGCCTTTTGACTTGCCTCACTATTCCAGTGACCGTCTGACCCTTATTTGATTGATTGATTTTACCCAAAGATGCGTAAGTTCTGAGTCAGTTTGAATCTCGAAGGGCTGCTGAAACATGAAACATGAAACATGAATAGAGACCGAAAGAAAACTCGGTGAATGTTCTCCGAAAGAAACCTAAAATATCTCGAGGCTCTCATAATATCTCAAAAACTTTTTGTACCAGATCTATTGCCAATAGCCATACTCAGATATCTTAAATTGCTCTGAGTTGAGTTGGGTTGGGCAGGGTGGGGTGAAATTTTCACAAGTGCGTGCTCGGAGCGTGATGCAGAAGATGAGCTGGCCTAAACAACTAGATCTCTCTCTTCAGGAGCATGGAGAGCCATTCAGATGAGCACATCATGCGACAGCTACAAATACAGCTTCTTTCCCAGAACAATTGTAAATTGGAACAGACTCCCAGATGAAATCATTGTGACTGACGATATGGAGCGATTCAAGACTGCAGTTGCAAGCCATGTGTACTAAATTATTTCATCAAATGTTTTATATAAGATTAAAAAATGTATTTTAAAAATTTAGCGAATAACCTTTTTTGTTTTATCTAAAAAGATGTATATAATGCATAAAAATTTCCCTTGGTTAACTGCAAAGTGTAACAAATATCGAATTGATTGGTATGAAATTCTAGCTGCTTTTGTAAGTACCTTGCCTGCTGTATAGGAATTCTTTCACCTGTTGGGGCAGATTGAGTATTGCTGCTTTTCTTGCTGATACGCTTCCCATCTATACATTTTGCAGTGGCCAGTTTACTGTAATTTCTTATTATTTGATTGAGCAAAATGCTTTGGCGGTGCTCAGCAGTGGCGTTAAAGTTAAAGTAAGCTACCGCTGAAGAAAAAAAGCAGCTGCAGCCAATCGCTGAAATCAAATGGCTCAACTAGCCTCAGTATGCCAAAACAAGCAATGTCCTTACCATTGTTGTTGCAATCCAATCCAAAAGTAGATGCACCAGTGCGTTCAAATCACAGATTTCATCTTACATTCACTGCAAAATGCGCGATGCGCTGTGAAGTAGGTGCATCTCATCGCAGAATGCAACACAATGCGCTATTCCTTGCCCGTGTATAGCTCCCTGAGATAAATATGAGGAACCCACGCTTTTGCAGAGGTTTAATTTGGGTTACAGAGGACAAACCTTCGCAGAAAATTTCAAATATTGACTCAATCACTTGGGCATTCGAAACGTCATTTGTACATAGGGGGACTCAAAACGTTTATATAGAAATCTGACAGGCATGTAGCTCTCAAACCATTTTGGATTTCTATAACCTAGAAATACATATGCAGTTTACATATAACTTATAGATAAGAACATTTAGTGTTTGTCAGAATTGTTTGTATCATTCTTAACTTATAAGCAAATCTATAGAAATGCTGTATATTAAAATCCTTTAAAAAACTTGAAATCCCAGATCAAATTTGATAGCAATCCAGTCTCATGATGATAAGAAACGAAATATGAAGGCTACATGACAGTTCCAACAAATACATACGATTACGCAGCAGCCTATTACATATCTATAAAACTTTTGCCGGACAAGGAAGACCGGTAGAACTTTGATTATGATTGGTGTGGGACAAAATTACTATCAACTTCAACTTGATCGAGCACTTTAAGTTTGTTTCGAAGAACTTTGAGATGAAGATTCTTTTATACAATCGCTTGTACGGGAAAGATACGATCCACTTTGACCCACCAAATTTTCTCATCAAATTAGCCTGCTACCGGGTGACCCCAATAAATGCTCTCGCTTAAAAAACCACGAAAACCAGATTATGAAATCTATCATAAAATTTTCTTGTTTGATCTCTTTGTTTAATGATCTAAATATATTCAAAGACTATGAAATGCCTTGTTTGTTACTTAAAGGGAATAAAAGACAGGCAGAAAAAGCTTCTTCTGATCTGTTCTATACAAAGCAACCTATATTGTTTCAAGGACTTTCATTATACTTCTTCAAGTCTACAACGATCGTTTGCCCTTCATTATGTCATTTAGCATCAAACTAGAAGCTTGATATTAAAAGCTTTGATGATCATCAGTGCCTTTTGCAATATGCTTCTTAATCAGGCAGCCCTAAAAAGGCTGCATTTGCGAATTTCAAAAGTTCTCGCAAGAACAGCTGTACCTGGAAGAAAAATTTGGTTTTGACTTACGTGCTAAAGATGAAATTGAAAGATTGGCCATGCAATCACATTTGATGAATTTTAAAACAGGAGTACTAGCTAAAAGCAAGTGATCAGTTAATAAGAATCGCACAAATGGCATCGGTGCTGCAGATTTTCAAGCTTCTACACATTCTTTTTGATTCACCTAGTAGAATATGTCTGAACAAAAATTCCAAGATTACTATCGAATGTACATAGAGAACACAAATAGGCGAAAGGGGTTTTATTGGGATAGATCAAAATGAAATTTTCAGATGCAGAAAAAGACAACGTAATTTCCTACCTGGCTTTCATTTGGCTTCAGGGACATAAAGACCGGTTCAAGAAGAAAGGTTGATCCATTGGTGTCTGTTTGAAAGCAAAAAGATATCTCTGCTTCCATTGGAGATGTATTTGAAATGCAGAGTTGTTCCATGTTTTCAGGGTATCGGCCCTCTCTGTACCTATCTCTATTCTTCCCAGCTAGCAATGGCCCAAATTCGTACGTTTTGCTGCTAAGAATGTATTTTCCGTGCACTACTTCCCCCGGTTTGCGATACTTCTTTCGATGTGGGAACACAATCCTTGGTTCTCGGCTGATTGTTGGAAAGCAGCATACACCCCTGCAAAAGAGCTGATATCTTCGTCGAGTCCCAACAATCTCGAAATTCAATGTCTGATCATATCGGCCGACTTCTTGTGACGTAAACCGAATGCGTAGTTTGATTTCACCTTTCGAAGGGACAACCCAACGATAGCGAATGAGCTCTGTAGCAGATATATTTACGGCGCTGTCAATGGTGCTGAAATAGATCAATAAAACAAGGATAACGATGGAAAATTGACTTTAACCACGTTGTTGAAGTGAAGTTATGGATTTTCAGCACTAAAGGTAAGGAGCACAAAAGCAAGTTTCTATAGGATTAAGAATGATCAGCTTTGAGAATAACTACAACATAGTTGCGCGTGGTTCCAATGATTATTATGTGCTCAAAGTAAGTCCTTTATGGCAAATATGATTTGACGATCGGTGCGCAACGGCGCATGGTATGAAACAATCATTATACAAAATGATCAGAACGATAAAAGTAGAGAAAGGGCATACACAATGGATGGAAAATACGAGTCTGTACAGTTCACGAAGTTCTACGGTACAGTTTGCGCAGATACCATAGCAAAACAATTAAACGTACCTTTTGTCATCATCTGCTCCGGAGGGGCTTACCATTGGGGGAGATGCAGCCGTTTGAATACCTGCTGCGAAGACGTTCTTAAGGCCTCTACGCCCACCAGATGGCAATCTGGAGTCAGTTTTTGAAGCCCTTGTTGTAATAGTCTCCTCCTTGTCTCGACCTCGCCTACTTCGATGGTCCTATCAAAGCAATACAGGAGGTTAAATGCTAAAAAAGAAGGGACGCTAAAGGAGGAAAAACAAATTTGATACGACTTTCTTCATGAAGTAATGTTAACTGTGGACATGATGCATTACAGTACAATAAGAACTATGCACAGCAAAATTTTTCTTGGCCATAAAACTACAAGCATGACATTGCAAAATGCAGCAGACTGGGGCTCTTTTAAAAAAATATTTGACAACGGGACTTGACAATCTCAAATATAATGAAATTTTCTTGACTTAAGGGGGCAGTCACTGGAGAACAATTTGAAGTATTTGAATTATCTTATTGCATCTTTTAGGTTCATGTTAAATGCCAAGAGGTAGTCATTATATATTGCTCCTCCTGGTACCGTATTTGCAGTGTCGTATGGTACCAATTGTCCCAAAAAGTATACAGACTTGGTCGACCCTAGAGATAAGAATATAGCGTGATTCAATCCAAAATTAGTTTTAAAACCTACCTCGATAGCTAGCTTGAGCAAAGATACCTCGTTTGTTGATATCGGTGCATTGAGAGTGAATATATTGATCTTCAAAGGACCAATTTGCTTCCATCTCTAAACCAGAGCTTTGAAGTTTTGGCCTAAGCAAATTCTTAAAGCATGATGAATAAAGTCAACAAAATTTTACGCACGAGAGCAAGAGCTAAAGACGGCACAACAGATGTGTTTTACAAACATAACTTATGTGACCCTTATCGTCAAGGGAGCTCATTCACCTCAATATAAATAATTTATCCACACATACTATTCATCGGCAAAAATACTCCCCTGAGCACCAACAAAATGTTGGCATCATCCAGTAATTCCTTGAAAAGAATTTGTTATATGTCTCTCAGGATCAGTTCGCATGCTGTGTATTTACTTGCTTCAATTGATTAACCATGGATGGGCCTATCAATAGGTTGAGGATTACAAATTCTCAAGGTAGCTTTCCCGGGCATGTGAATACGCAAGGGAGTTGTTTCACTGATGACTATGGTATGTGTGAAATAAACTGTGGATATTGAGGTGGATGAAGTTGATTTCGGAGCTCCCTGAATATAAGTGTCACATAAATAATATTTTGTGAAACACATCTGCTATGCCTTCTTTAGTTTTGCCCCTCGTGATTCAAATTTTATTGATTTTATTCATTGCGCCTCAAGAATCTGCTTAGGCCAAAACGTCAAAGCTCTGGTTTAGAGATGGAGGCAAATTTGTCCTTTGAAGATGAATATCTTCACTCTCAACGCACCGATATCAACAAACGAGTTATCTATGTTCAAGTTAGCTATCGAGGTATGTTACAAAAGTAATTTTGGATTGATTTACGCTATCTTCTAATCGCTAGGGTTGACCAAGTCTGTATACTTTTTTAGGGACACCCGGTAGTTCGTTAGTGGCGTTGTAGGTTATTCTTTATTGTAAATTTTTAGATATAATATAAAAATTGTTTTGCTTATCAAGGTTGCACTAACAAATTGTTATCTTATGAAACTTAAAGTCTTGTTTTTAGGAATCTTAAGCAGAACAGCGTAACAGTCCTTCCTTCTAAAACGGTGAGCTCTGCAATAGCCCCTGGTCAAGGTTATCTTTTCTAATTTCATTAAGAAAGTATAAGAGCAGAAAACTAAGCAGACAAGCTAAGTCACTCTATGCAAATTCTAAGTTCATATTACTGTTTGTGAAACTTGCACTGTTGAATGATATATGGGTATGGGAGGTTGGAAAAAATATGTGAAGGAAAAACCTTCCTGAAATTCCCGACGGATTTACCCTCCCCCTTAAGTAACAAAAGAAATTTACATTGCTAAAAAGACTCAAGTTCCGCTTGCTGCACTCTTTCGAATGATGAGTAGTTGGCATTTTTGGAGAAAAAAAATCTTCATTCTATGATCAAAAACAGTAGTACTCTGCGGATTAAATGGTTGTACTTTAGATCAACAGGCATGCCAGAAGCATCTGTCAATACAGGCAAGGTTGTAGGTAACGTTAGAGCTGATGTGAAGCTACAACTATGCGGCCTGTACCTTCAGAGTTACCTTTGAGTTCTCACCGACCTCGGAAGCATGGGCAGCTGAGTCGAATGCTAGCTTGTGGTCTACAGTTCTGACGACAAGGTTTGAAGTAGGTCTGGCAGGATTTTAACAATGCCTAGACCACTTAGTCAGGAAAATGCAAGAAACAAATTGTCCAAAGCAACGATGTATTCATAGCAACATATTCTTGAAGAATGAGAATTACAACGAAATCATATTCATGTTAAGCGACATTTCAAGTTGAAAATTCCAAGGTTATTAAGACACATCAAGAGTTAGTGTAAATCCGATAAATTCTGAAATAGAATGATGTTAGACTGGTCCATGGTTAAACTATCATTTTAGACGTTTCAAAGAAATTCTGTGCTGGATCATCCGAATTAGATGTTCCAATTCAAAAGCACGAGCCTACATTTTCTCTTGATGCATTGTTGGCCTCTTTTAACGGAATGAGAATACTGCAGTATCTACAGATTTCTTAAACGACAAGTATACGCTCGGCATGATTGAAGGTATAATAATTTCCACGCTAAGAATGCTTAAATGTGAATTTTCAGTGACATGATTCCAGATCTTGTATGCCTCTACCACCAAGCTCCCTTTGGAATCTTGTTAAGCTTCTTCGTTTGCGATAAACTGGTACTGATATGAAGAGCAACTTCTGAAAACGTTTTCACTTCGAAAAGAGAGGGTGGGCTGCAAGATTTGTGCACCGAACGGAGAGCTTCTCTCCTCCTTTGCATCCACAGAAACAGCAAATTTCTCCATAATTGTGATTCTCCTACGAATTGTTAGTCACTAACGGTAATTTTCTAATTTCATTCCAAGTAAAGAGCGTGTATTGTTCAACGAAGTTTTGAGAGAAGAAATCTTCATGGTTTAGCTACCTTGTCTCAGAAACACTTTCAAATAGGATAGCACATGAAGAGTAGTGGTGTATCATCACAATTCAATAGCCGGCAGTCGTAAGCGCAATTAGAAACCTTGAGTGTGCATGTGAGTTTCTAAGCAAATACACAACTGATTTGGACGTTTGAGGTCGCAATTTGCAACTTGAAGGTCTAAAATTTTATTGATCTTGGGATTTGAACGAGAAGAGATGTTTGCTGAAGAGGCAAGAGCCTTGCTCTTTCTGTAACAAATTCCATCCCAATTCCACCAACAACACAACATAAATTGAAAGATACTTACATTTATGTAACAGGTAGCAGGCATGTACGTTTGGCTCGAAAAAGCTATTAGCTTTGCTTTGAGGGCGAAAGAAAACGACGAAGGTTTTCTTTGAGAAAATGGCGTAAACAAAGTATTTTCACTGCCTTTTCGTTGTTGACTGGGTCCAAGCCCTTTCCAATGGAAGGGCTTGAAAAAAGCGGCAGGTAGAGGCCTTGAATACTGGGTAACGAACCTGCGGAGATGCTGCATTAAGCAATATCTTACATACCCTTTTTTCAGGCTTTTCAACCTCTGCTTCGGGAGTCTTTGGGAGAATCTCTTCTCTTACAGCATTTGGATCATCTGCAGAATTTGATATGAAAACGTAATGCGCACCAAATTCATTGACAAGATTTGGTTTCCTTCTCCTTGGGTACGGAACAACACAAAATGATGCACTTGGTGGAATCGGTGGACCAGAGGGACCGAGACCAAGGCCCTCTTGTACCTTAAAAACAGAGAAAACAATGTCAGACACCAATAATTCCTTTTAACTTTATTACCAAATGTCACTACACGAGACCTTTAACTACGGAAAATTGATTTCCGAAGGCAATGCCAAAAATATGATTTATATCATGTGACCCAACAGTGAAAATATCTCAAACATCAAAAACTTCTAATTATGTCATCGATCTGGAAAACGTTGTTGTTGCTGTTAAAACAAGCCAAATAACTTCAAGGATTATTGCTTTTCAAATTTAGGACAGGTATGGTACAATTTATCTTTAAAACGCCAATTCCTTAGCAATGGATATCTCTAAAAATTTGTACTTAAAGGTCGATATTACAGATAAAAAATCAGAGGCTTTTCATGGCACCCTAAGGCCGTTCAATGTTATCTTATCATCACAGTGCGACTCATCCGACAGTCTTAGACTAACGATAACTGAAGATTGAAAGGCCTTGGTGTTCTAAGACAAGTTTCTATTGTTTGCACCTGACTCTTATAGTTCTTAGCAACAGTGTAGAGCGGGACGGGACCGTGGAGAGTTAAGTGAACTTTAAAAAACCTTTTAGCCAAATGGCACAAACGCTTTATCAAGGGCATAAACAGCGAAGTTGCATGGTACTGGAAATTTCGATGAGCTTTGAACAATTAAAATTGGCTCTGTTATGCTATTCAATCTTCCTTCAGTCGAGTGTGCGATTTTACAGCAAGGTGGTTCAAAGTGTGCTTCCAAAGATCGAAGCATTGACGTTATGAATGGAAAAGAGAAAAACACCGCCACTCACTTCAGAAATTAATACTTTATTCTCACTAGAAAATAAACAAGTTCAAAGTAGGGACGACCGTGGCTAGTTGTAACACTTTTCAGGAATATTAAATCTTCTTCTTATTAGCAACCACCATGTACTGTGCTTGACCTTTGGCTATGGAACATATTTTGTTTCACAAGCACAGCCCTTCTAGATTTTCGGTAAATTGCAGGTGAAAATGAAGATCGGAGTGTCACAATTAACCCCAAGCTTGGGGCAAGTTGTAACAGGTACCGGGGCAAGTTGTAACAGAACAAAATAAGCAACGAATGAAGTCTGTCTCCTAATATAATCCTACTTTTTACATCAAATAAACTCAAAATCAGGTAAAATATATGACATAAACTCAAAATTAGATACATGACATTCATTTGGTACATATTATTTCATTATTTGCAAACCACATGTCTTAGCAGCTTCCTTGGTCTGAAAATCTTGCAAATCACCTGCTGAATGTACCAGTTTATTCGAGTTTACTCGATTTCACTCTCATTAAACTCTAATTCTATAGCAAGCATATCGAAAAGAGAACTTTTTGACTGAATAGATTTCAGAAAGAACTTGCTCGTTTTTTGATGAAATTTTTTATTTTGTTACAACTTTTCCCAGACCGACAAGGTGTGAAATGCAATGTTCTCAAAAATGCATTTGAATATGGTATTCAACGTTGATTTCAGGAGAAGCAATGCATACTTTATTGCAATATTGCATGGGAATTAGGAATTCACACCAACTACGGGACGTTGCAGAACAAAAAGTTCTGAAATCCAAAAATTTACTTTCCGGCCCAAAATGGGGTTAGCAAGGCTAAAAATATGGCCATCGTCAAGAACAATAGGAACCACTGTTTAAATAGCGTGGGCGCAGCCGCTGCGCGCAGGCTACTGTTTGAATTGAAGATAACAATAAGACATTCATTTCCCAAAAGTTGGTCAGCACAGCTTTAATAGCGGCAGAGAAATACCTACTGTTACAAATTGGCCCTGTTAGTTCTAGTCCCCGTCTCCCCTAGTGCAAAATAGTATAGTGCGATTAAAATATCGCACGAACCAAATTTGATCTTGATCAATCTATTAAAATGTACGTCTAACTGGTGTAGGAAGAGCTTTCCTTGAATCTTGCTTAAAGTGAATAATCTGAGTTAAAAGATGAGATCGCATAAGTTTATAAATAGCCTATTGTTATTGATGATCCGGCTCGTGGCGAAAGAAAGCAGAGCTAACGAAAACAATTGTGGGATTAAGTGTTCCTTTGTCCTATTTATAGACAAGCGCCATATATCTCAGGTCATTCACTTTAAAGACAGCATTACCCTCTCTCACTATTGCTCTAAGTTGATCTTCACTGGAACTAAATTCATGATAAACAATGGGAACTCTTCAAGGTCTCATTATTACTTATTTCAATGCATCAAGGGGACAGACTACTTTTAAATTGAGTGGGGTGAATGTCGCATGAGACAAAAACAGAGAAGGAAACAAAACATACATCATCATATGTAGGCAGCACATGCTCCAAAAGCACTGCATCAAGCATAGACTGTTGTGGATTCAATGTTTGTAGTTGGATATTTGGGACTCCAATGCGGCCTTTGAGTTTAGACGCTTCTTCATCATCAGTTAGATGGTCAACATGTTCAACTGACACTGCTGATATTGGCGACATTGCAACCTGAAGAAATTCAAACAACTAATAAGCTTAATACCGGGTGAGCCAGAAAACAGTTCCCAATTATGAAAATTCATAACACCAAGATTACTACACGGATTTGAATCATTCAAATTATAGTTAAAAGTCGAAAGATCAAAGTATTTTTGTGATTTTTCTCGCTGTCCTACCAGCACTAGAAGTATTGGTAAATTCAGCTTTATAAAAATTTCATGGTTGCAAATTGACATAAAAAGGACCAAAAGCATTGATCAAATCGTAAGGACTCTATTCAAATCGAACAATAGGCCATGGGCGTTTCTTTTCTCTCAAGAGTTATAAGACATCGATTTTCAAAAAAATACGAAAGATTTTCAATCCCAAGGCAACTAATGCCTACAGGATGTCTCTCACCCATGAGAAGTTGCATTTTCTTCATTATTCTGTGCGAGCAGTCATTTATGCATTGATCGATGCTTTGGGCCATTTTTCAATCATTTTGCAACCACTAAATTTTTGTAAAGTTGAATTAACCTATACTTGTAGTGCTGGTAGGACAGCGAGAAAAATCAAAAAATACTTTGATCTTTCGGCTTTTAACTAGAACTTTAATGATTCAAATCCGTAAAGTAGTCTTGACTCTTGGTGTTATGAATTTTCAAAAGTGGGAACTTTCTCTGGCTCACCCGATAGATACAACTTGCAAAGCTCTTAAGGGCAAATAAAATTGGATGGTTATTTCAGTCAGAGCGATTAGGAAATGCGTCCATTAATACCAAAATACGGACGAGCAAAGAAAGATCATTCAAACCAGCTTAAATCTATCTGATCATTCGATAGCTTCTTACGAGAGGCAAGAGTCACTGGGGGACAAAATTAATACGAATTTCGATCTCTTGCTAAGATTTCTTAGGTATTAGGTAGGCTCAGGTACAGACCTGGGGACTTTGATTTGTGAGCCCCTCTGAAGGAATTTTGGGAGAATAGCCTCCCACATGGAGGCTGCTGAAAGACGAATATTCCTATATGGCGACATAGAATTTCTGTTTGCTGATACCAATTCACAATGACCGTCGAGCATCCTGTACTCTCATCGACAAATTAAAGGTGTTTACTTATCAGGAATAACTCAAATAAGCTCCCTCGAGAACGTAATGTCTGCGACTATGATCAGAGACACAGAAAATGAAAGGTGAGGAAGCCAGTCTAAGCCGAACGATTGATTCCAGATCCAAGAGGAATGGAGTACTTTCAAGACCATTATCAGTAAATCATGTTAAAAATCATTCATTTAACTTCAAGGCATACTACGAAGATCAAAAAGAAATTAATACAGATCTATCAAACAAGTGGGTGAAAAAATATCTGTTCGTGTTCTTACCAGTTTTTTTATCTTTGTTTCTTATCTATGCCCATCTGACATTTTCTAATCGCCCACACAACAAAGTGAAACATAAAAATTATCAGGAAAATACCGAAATGTCAGTTGACGCCTCTTGGTCTTCATTCCACATTCGTTATTGCCCCCATTATCTGTGAGTTTCGATCTCTCACATTTGACAATTTTACTCACTTGGCAAAATCAATTAAAAAATTCAGACAAAGCTACATCGGCTAGTTTGCACTGTAGCGGACAAAGTTTTAACATTTCTCCGTGCTTGAATTTTGTACCGATTTTCGGGTGAAAAATGCATCAGTATTGAGATTGAATCATACCTACTGAATTAGTGAGGGTTTAGGAGCAGCATTCTCTAAAAATCTTGAACAAAACGAATACATTGATTGCCGGTATTTGCTGCAGATTTAGGCCATATTTACGTTATGCTGACGTTCTCCAGGAAGTGAGAATTAGCCGAATCACGTTCGAATTTAGCATTATCCAATCACATAATAGGATTTATATCCGTGTTGTTTAGAGAACCAATCAGCAATCAGTTCTAAGAATACACCTCAATTCAATCTCCATTTTCCTTGAAAGCTGTATCCGCAGAGTGCATTTCTTCCGTTATATCAATTATATAACATACAGCAGAGCAAGAAAGCTAATCCAAAAGGACAGCATACATATTGGGCCTCTCAAAAATTTATGCCATCAGTTGCTATTAAGCTTAAAGAGAGATAAATGAATCGAATGATTAAAACTCAAATCAGGCATCTGACGTGAAAAGAAACTTGCCTCTTTTGATTTCTCTTTCTCCCTTTCTCGTTCCTTCTCCCTTTCCTTCTCTTTTTCCTTTTCCATCTTCTTATGACTTGCCAGACCTTTCTTGCCAACAGGCACAGGCGCCGTATCCTGCTCCATATCAGATTTCTCCGATTCAGATATGAACACAGACCCAGTTGTTCTGTCC
Source organism: Aurelia sp. 4 Dawson et al 2005 (assembly GCA_964019985.1). NCBI lineage: Eukaryota > Metazoa > Cnidaria > Scyphozoa > Semaeostomeae > Ulmaridae > Aurelia > Aurelia sp. 4 Dawson et al 2005. The sequence goes on from OZ026497.1 coordinate 10,474,423, forward strand.
CATGCTTCGAATAATGTATTGATATCGCGTTGACTATGTTCAAATGCTTGAAACCTGGCAAGTAGAGGAACACAGTCCGTCGAAAGAGAAGGTGCAACCGGCCCTGGGCCTAGGACACAGGGCTCATGAAACATTTTCAATTCAGTTACAACTTTATTCATTATCAATCAGTCCTTAACAAATTTCAACATGATTAGTCAACAGCCAGTATAAAAAATATTGATTAATTGATTAACTTATAGATTTATCAACTAGCAATTAGTCTAATTGAAGAGAAGACGTTCCTTGTTCCTAGGCAAATATACGCTTTCTACATCAGTTTTGCCCTTTCCTTGCAATCTCATTTCAAGGGTCACAACAGATAGCTGTTAAAGACAGAGTGTCACTGGTAAATCTTTCTTCTTGCTGAGCTGACAGAGAAATCCACAAGGGGAAATCAATTTACAGAAACCAGGTCTGCACAGTTTCGAACAAACTGCATTGGACTCTTTGCAGTGGTTCATTAATTCTGTAAGGATGAAGGTGAAGTTGAAGTTGCCGTTTTTTGCGCCAAGCGCTGGGATCGCAGAAGAAGTAGGCGCTAATTGAGTCTGCGACCCCTTGTCATGACGCTCAAGTAGTGGGATCCTAATGAGAATCAAACCCACTCACTTTGACTGACCTGGCAGCGTAGTCAGATGATTAAATCACTGTGCCACAATGCAAGACAAAACGCCAAAGCTCTGGCTTAGAAGTAGAGGCAAATTTGAGCATTTTGAGCAATGCATAAGGACTCTTTATCACCAAATTAACTATCGGGGAGCACTATGAAAATAGATTTCGGATTAAAATAAGCCAAATTCTGATAACTACGTACACCAAATTCCATTTCCCTTGTTTGGGAAGGATTGGGAGGACAATATCAAGAACGATTGCAAGCTAAATCCCATTTTGTACGGTAGAACTACAACAGTGTCTCGCATATGAGAATCGAAAGGTTAGGAAACACAGACCTTGTTTTCAAAACAAACTCCAATTTCAAAAGAAACTGGTGCAGGTCTGAAAGGAAGCGTAATTATGATATGATACCATGTATCAAAACCCTTGAAAAACGTAACTTGAAAACAAGAATTTTGTATGCCAACTAAAGCAAAGAGCACTTTTCTGGAATAATTGTAGCATTTCCTGGAAGTGAGAGTTTACAAATAGAAATCAAAAGGTGTCTTATATCAAAATCATAGAGCTAGTTTCTGAGAAGTTGATCGATAGGACATGATTTTTCTAACAAGAAACATTTCCCTACTTTGCAGCATATTTCGTGTCACGAGAAGTCGTGCCATAAGTACCAAAACTTGAATAATACCAAAATTTCCATGGAGTTTGGTCACATGACTCGGGGTGGGTGAAACAAACATTGACCGATTAGGTCAATCAATTCCCCTCTTAGCAAACGTTCTTTCCCTTTTTAGTACTTACGTGTAATGAAGTGAAGTTACGTGTAGTTTATGTGTTATCATAGTTTTTCAATGTCGTCATGTGTAGTGCTATGTTCGTGTTTCCTGTTTTATGTTGCCATTAGGTAGATGTTATTTTTCGCTCCAAATGGTATTGTTTTAGTAGTAGGGTATAGTGTTTTGTAAGTAGTGTTATTAGGTAATATGTATTGAAAGTTTTTAGCTAGTCATATAAAAAAAGTTTTATAAGAAACGCACCAGCTCTGAAATTAAACGTTCGTTGTTTTTTATATGCGGGACAATCCTATTTGACCTATCTTTAGAAGAACCAAAAGGTATCATCAGCAATACTATGCAAGCTATTGACACAGAAATCGAAGTAAGTTACCTTAGATTGAGTTCTTTCTCCTTAATTTCTTCTTCTGTTGGTTTAACTACTTCTTCAATTTGCGCAGCGCCCATTGATGACGCTCTGTCCCTTTTAACGGTTCTATTGGCACTCAAGTTTTTTCTCCTAGATAAAAGGAATACAAGGTGAAACTCTTTCTTATCATAAATAGCATCATGTAAAATCACTGGCCGAAATCTATAAATTTGTTAGATGTCCCGGGCTGTATGGATTGCATGCCACACATTGCTATAACAATGGTGAAATTAGTTTCACAACTTAAAGCATTGAAATAACATACTTGTCAGGATCATCAGTGCTCTCTGATCGATCTGATAAATTTCCAGATGTGTTGGTCCTTTCACCTTGCTTATCTTTAGGAGCCGTCGCTTCCCTTGTCACTGTCAATCGGTCACTGCTCTTTTCATGCTTCTTTTCTTTCACATCTTTCTCGTGTCCTTTGCGGTTTGTTCCTTGTGATGCAGCAGCACGCTTTTGCTTTAACTTGCTTTTGCTGAATAGGAAAAGGTATTTGTTAACAAAATATGAAGAATTAATTTTTTCAAATTTCGCTGATTTAAGCCCAAATCTTTGTGATACAAATAGACAACATCCTCGTTTAACCGGGGTGAAAAATCGGTTGATCAGCAAATACAAATAAGTCATTGTCTTGGATATTTTTACGTAGGTCAAAGTGACATCAGTTTCCGCTTTATTCTGACGGCAACCTCCAAACGTTTTGTTTTGGCCCTCTTTTTCTTCCCTACCGGGTGTCCCAAAAAAGTATACGGATTTTCGTCGATCCTAGCGACAAGAATATAGCGTGAATCAATCCGAAATGATTTTCAACACATACCTCGATAGCTTACCTTGAACAACACATACCTTGAGCATAGACACCTCCTTCGTTGAGATTGATGCGTTGAGAGTGACGATATTAATCTTCAAAGGACAAATTTGGTTCCATCTCCAAACCAGAGCTTTGGCGTTTTGGCCTAAGCAAATCCTTGAAACACAGTGAATAAAATCAACAAATTTGAAGACGGCACAACTGATGTGTTTTACAAAATACAGTTTATGTGAGACCTTTCGTCAAGGGAGCTCCGAAATCAGCTTCATAACGAGGTGCCTGATAACAAAGTTCTTTTCAACGAATGGTTCGACGGTCGCGGTTCCAAGAGTGTGTTGATGCTCAAGGGAGTACTTTCACTGATGAATAGTAAGTGTAAAATAAAAATGAATGAAGCTGATTTTGGAGCTCCCTTGACGATAGGTCTCACATAAACTGTATTTTGTAAACCATATCTGTTGTGCCGTCTTCAAATTTTGTTGACTTTATTCATATATTTGCGCGGTGAGTGGCCGAGTGGCTTATACAGTCTTCGTTAAGCTTGGTCGAGAGAGGTCAGATTTCGGATGGGTGACCTCTGAGGCCTGACCTCGCAACTCACCTCGTCATCCTTCGGAAGGGACGTTAAACTAGGGGTCCCATACCTCGATGCGGCATGCACAGTGGGCCTAAATTAGCTTTCAGTAGCTATGAATCCTGGCAAGCCCACTCAAAACAAATTGAAAACAAAAAAAAAACAAACACTGCGCTTCAACAATTTACTTAGGCCAAACGTCAAAGCTGTGGTTTGGAGGTGGAGGCAAATTTGCCCCTTGAAGATTAATATCTTCACTCTCAACGCACCGATAACAACAAACGAGGTATCTATGTTCAAGATAGCTAGCGAAGTATGTTTTGAAAATCATTTCGGATTGATTCAAGCTATATTCTAGTCTCTACGGTCGATCAAATCTGTATAATTTCTTTAAGGATACCCGATATACATTCCATTAAAAACTTACATACCTGATTACACTTCTTACAAGATAATATACCCTACTACTAAGACCATCCAATTAGGGGCTAAAAATCATGTTTTCCCTTATGGCAATTAACATAAAACAGGGAACGAACATAAAGCTATACGCAGCTCCCACAAAGAAAGAAACATGTATTTAAAAGAGATATGGTAGCCTGCGCGCAGACTTTGGCTACTAGGGAGGAGAAGAAAGAAAGAAACTATTAAGTCTGCGCAATGGCGTGTATTTTCTTGTTTTGAAACTTTCAATATAATTGAGGAAGCGAGAAGGCTTTTGCTTTCCCTTGTTATGAAAGCCAATCAGTATGGAGTCTTCAAAACCTCGGATGCAATAGATTTAGTGTAAGACAATCCATATTGTCTTTTAATGCGAGACAAAGAGTTGGTGAAAATCAAAGTGCTAGTCATAGAACGAAATGGCGGATTTTGAAAGGAAACAGATCCGATTGTCACGAAAACAAAATGTGAAAGATTTTGAATGATATAAATTTTCAGTTACCATAATCAAGTCCTACGATTTTTCAACATCCATGGAATCCCTGATGAGCAGGACATTGGTGATGAAGAGATTTTTGCAAGGAAACAACATGCACTACAGTCAGAGTAAAGAAACAGGTCTTGACAAGGTTTGTTCTGCTAAAGTTCCTCTCAGCAACAGCATTTACTATCTAATTTGCACAGTCCACTCTCGTTTCGACAGCTAATGTGTCTTGGTCCGTGCCTTGGTCTGTGAGATATGGTCAAGAAAATTTCTTTGCATCTTCAGCAAATCTACGCAACAACAAAGACATATATATATTTGACGATTAGACGACGACGGGAGCGAGCACTACCTACGAAATTCATATCACGATCAATGTTTAGTTCTTTTAAACAGATCGTGAAAGCCACAATCTTTTTCGAAGTTTCTTGGGAGACGCTCACTCAAAATCGCGCAATTCTGTGGCAAATAGGATATGACTATTATGTGATTAAGAACAAGAGAATGCATGCGCAGACTTCGCAGTTTCATCAGGTTTCATCCTTTCCTCTCCTCCCGAGTGACCAAAGTCTGCGCGCAGGCCACAGACATGATGGTTGTGACTTACGATTAAGTTAAAGATTTCCAAATCAAACTGACCACTTCTATGAACAAACGGAGAGTTGAAAAGAAGTAATCTTTTACCAAGATCGTCTCGAAAATCTTTATCACAATGCGATAAAATCTCAAGTGGTATATCCAAGTGGTTGTAATAAAGAGGAAACATAAGCGAGAAGATTCCTCCGTGATACTTCAAAAAAGGGTAAAGCAACAAAAAGTGTTCCGTATCTTCAATACTATCGTTGGATGGGAAAGTTGGCTTATGGTCTCACTGAAAATATGCTTGGATTTGTGAATTTGGAATTCTATATCAAGAAAGTGGCAAAGTAATTGACAGCCTGGGAGGCCTGTTTGCAAGCTTTCTAATCGAGGTATATGCAAAATTTTGCACCTCTTGCAAACCAAATGACAAAAATAAACCATCGACTGCAAGCGCAGAAAAGAAGCTACTCGGCCATGTAATCAATAATTCGGGCTCGCCTGACGTACAGATATTTCCCTAAAAATATAAGGAGGACCCAAGTATGTGTCAAGAAATTACAACGCAAAGAGTTGACTGATTTACTGCACAAAAGGTGCGCTTCAGTGGACAAACTAATTTATATCATGCCAGCAGAAAAGGGATTGCAATGAGCTAGCAGTTACGATTCCTACAACCCCTTTCTGTGCTAAAAGCTGTGGAAGGATATATTATCCGCTCGTCTCATGGGAAACAATTCTTCAAGAAGAACAGCACAAAGATAAGAAAAGACATCAAACATAAAAGATGGAAGTAGAAACAATTTACTTTTCCTCTTCCAAGCGCTTTTCTTCGGCCAATTTTTCCTCTCTAATTTCCCTTTCTCTCTGTTCTTCAGTCTCCCTTTGTTTGATTTTTCGCTTCTTTGCGTACAGTCTTTTCTTGTCAATTTCAGCCTTCTCTTCTTCTGGAAGAGCCTCGTATTCATCTTCAGACATTTCATCCAATCGAATTCGTTCTGCTTCTTGTTCTTCCTGCTCTTTTTTCACTATGAATAGATACAAATCATCAAAAAAGCGGCAAATCAAAATTCAGTGGCAAACGGTTCAGGTAATTTTTTATGCAAAGTTGACTCTGTTCTTGATTTGCCAGCATAGCTATACGGTTACATAAAGTTTCGCAACTCTGGATTACATGAAGAACAGGTACAGCAATAAAATGTTAACATAGACCATTACATGAGCTGTCATAATCTACCATTGCCTCAATCGTGCACTGTGTGCAGTGGCTTCGAGCCGAAATCGTTTCGTAGGTGTAGTTTGTGGCAGGCACTTCCCAATGACAAAAAGCAGGCAGAAACTCTCTCTAGTTTTACAAGGAGAATCAGTCTGGAAAGGAGCAGAATGCAATTGTAGATTATGTATTATTTGGAATGTATTACTTCGGCAAAGTAACTATTGTTACCAAGGCAACGATTATAAATTCTTCTATAGTAGGCAATACACAATAAAAATTGCATTTGACACTTACTTGCTTTTTCCTTTTTCTTTTCTTCAATCGATTTGAGTCTTTCTTTGGTTAGTTTGAGAGTAACTGCAAAGATGTACTTGCGGTTGTTGATTGCACGCAACAGAGCATTAGCACATGACGTCATATTTGAGGCAAAAATGCTATCGAGCCCATCAAACACAACACCCATTTGACATTCCGAAGACTAGAAGATGAAAATAATAAGTAAAGTCGGTAACAAAGCAGACTGCAAAACATACCATCAACATAGGCCAGAAAATCTGTTATAGTGCGGGCAACGAGGAATGTTAAAACGAAGGAATGAGCATATATGTAATCAATGACGGCATAAGCTGACACGGTGAAATATATTCATCATAAGTGGGAGCCTGGAGAATAAGTGAGCCCCTGACTGGGATCGAACTCGGGGTCTTCGCAATGGATGTTCGGAGAGTCTTTCGATTCTTTTCTATTTCGTTCTATTTAATTATAGTATTCTAACTAACACCCAATTTTAATTCATAGTGGGCCCTGTTGAAAAAAATTGAACTTTAGCTCGATTAGTACTGGCTACCCACTTTAAAACGTTGGCAATTGTTATTACACGAAGATCGCATCTCGATTGCAGGCAGGGGCATATTTTAATTCTCCCATTGTGGTAGCCCACTTGTGATAAACGCCATATGAAGGACGATACGGCTACCCACTTTAAAACGTTGGCAATTGTTATTACACGAAGATCGCATCTCGATTCCAGGCAGGGGCATATATTAATTCTCCCATTGTGGTAGCCCACTTGTGATAAACGCCATCTGAAGGACGATACGGCTACCCACTTTAAAACGTTGGCAATTGTTATTACATGAAGATCGCATCTCGATTCCAGGCAGGGGCATATTTTAATTCTCCCATTGTGGTAGCCCACTTGTGATAAACGCCATATGAAGGACGATACGGCTACCCACTTTAAAACGTTGGCAATTGTTATTACACGAAGATCGCATCTCGATTCCAGGCAGGGGCATATATTAATTCTCCCATTGTGGTAGCCCACTTGTGATAAACGCCATCTGAAGGACGATACGGCTACCCACTTTAAAACGTTGGCAATTGTTATTACACGAAGATCGCATCTCGATTCCAGGCAGGGGCATATTTTAATTCTCCCATTGTGGTAGCCCACTTGTGATAAACGCCATCTGAAGGACGATACGTCTAAACTTCTACTACAGGGTATCTCAAAAAAATTGTTCGACTTTTGATTAGATATTGAAAATAACGATAACATGAACAGACTCATGGGAAGATAGCTCTGTCCCTGAGATTACGAAATAATCTTAGAGGCCAGAATCTTGCAGATCGGTTGAAAATTCACTGAGTTGCGAGCTTTCAAATGTCGAAAATATGCGATGGCTGAAACCAGAGACACCCTGATTACTGGCAATGCAAGAAACCTCAAAGACCGAGGTGAAAGAAGCTTGTCTGATGTCATACCTCTCGTTGATATCAGAGCAAACCAAAAAGGACTTCCAAAGTAATCTAATCCTTGTGATCATTGTCAAAATTTGCTTAATATTGCAAGCATCCAAAAACAGTGTTTCAAAACATAATCGACGAGAGACTGAATCTGTTTCCTCAAAGCATCCATATGTTTGAAAGTTGGGTTATCGAAAACCTGTTCAGATCCCATTTTGTTCACCCTGAAACAATTGCGAAATAACAGAAACGATGATCGATGGGATCTTTACCAAAAATGCCATTTCGAGGCCTCTGGTTGAAGCTTTCGAATAAACTTGAACTTCAAAGGCCCGTAACTCCATGAAGTTTTAGCAGATTTGCAGGATTCTTGTGTCAAAAATTAATCTAAAATCTCAAGAAAAGTGATACTTGACCAAATGTCTATTCAGCGAATCGTTATTTATTAGCATTTAATTAAACGTCGAAAAATTTTTTGAGACACCCTGTAGTAAATTTCATTTTTCAATGTAGAGGCCGAACAATAAAAGGTTAATTCATACCAAAATGCGTCAGATTTATGATGTTAACTACTTTTCACTTTCACCTACTTTTCACACGAAAAAGATGGCAGCAATTCAAATATATCCATCTTCTTTTTGACACATTCTCATTTTTCCTCCCCACACCTCTTTTTTGCGTTCACGACGATGGAGTTCTTACCTATGTTTCAGGGTACTTTGCTGCATGCTGTGTTTTCGTATTTGGCTTGATTTCTCGGCCGCTGAATTCGCTTTGCCTGCAATCACTTATCTATTTTGACATGGCCTGTCAATCAAATGCAAACTTTGCTATTGCTGCAACATGTTTTGTTGTAGTGATTAGGAAATCATGAAATGGTTCGAGATTATGAGGCTTCACTTTGAATAAATGCATTTCTTATAATGAATTATTCTATAATTGGATTTGTCGCGAAGGAAATATTACTGATGCTTATGGACATGTCACTAACGCTCATCGAAATGTCTCCTTTATGGATTTGTCTTGAATAAGGAATGACAGAATGATGACTGATAAAATTATAATCATCGAAATCCCTGCTCTTCGATTTTTCATTTAAAATATAACACATAGTCAGGAAAACAAAGGATGAGACTGCGGAACAAAACATCACGAAAATTAGCACAAATCAGGAAATAAAATGAACAGAGAAATCGCCTTCGAGCTATTGCAGGTAACAATTATGAAAACAAACTGGTGTAATCTAGCAATCTATCGATTATCATTGAATTATAAATTGAGAATGTAGTTTCAAACAAGAGATGCATTGGCAAAACAATTTGAAGAGTGACCAAGGATCTCTCTATGATAAAAGCTTCTTGCAATCATATCAAGACTTCGAGTTGGTCCTTCCCCGTTTTGATACTCAATATTCTGCAAATCTTCATAATTCCACAGACTAGAAAAAAACATCGGCCAAAATTCCACATGTTAGGAACAATTTCTTAAAATCCTTAAATGTTTCTCCAAAGTAGCACTGTTTATTCCACAAAATGTTTTGAATGTAATAATTGTAATTCTATGAAATAGAATCAGATTATATGGCTTCAATTTGCTGCGAGCAAGAAGAAAAGCCTAGGACTGATATTACCGAAGATAATGTGGCCCCTTTGCAGAACCGACAAAGAACTTCTCGAAGGCAAATAGAGTGGAATTGAGGCAAACAACTCTGCTTAGTAGGCTCAAAGCGTTGACCACGTTTGCACTACTAAATTTTGAACCACGTTTGCACTTGTATCTAGTGGCGATCCTCTACTCAACAACGCCGAATAAGACCGAACATAACTTAAACATTGCTCATCGAAATGGCCAGCAAAATGTTCCGTCGTTTGGTCAGGCTTTTATTTGTCAATCAATCGTCGAAGGGGTACTTGGCTCGTCAGACCTCTAGGGTTTCTCTAGAGGAGAATGCACGTTCGTCTTCTGACTAGCAAAAAGTACTTAACAGCTGTTTTCATTAATTTAACAGGGTGAGTGGCCGAGCAGCTTATACAGTCTTCGTCAGGTGACTGAAGTTATGTTCGGTCCAGTGAGGTCAAACTCCGGATGGGTGACCTCGAAGGCCTGACCTCACAACACACCTCGTCGTCCTTCGGAAGGGACGTTAAAGTGGGAGTCGCATGCCTGGATGCGGAATGCACAGTGGGCTTAAATCAGCTTTCAGTGGCTAGACATCCTGACAAGCCCATTCAAAACAAATTGAATACAAAAAAAATACAAACAAACAATCAATAGCAGGTTAAGAAATGTTCTTCAAATGAAATTGATAATTGAATCTTAGCACTTTCAAAAATTCTTCTTATACTGATTCAAACTATCCTCTGGCTGAAAAGGAAGTTGCAAGGAAATATAAATGAAGAAACTTACCTGCAACTTTTCTGCGATTATCTCTACAAGGAGATCATCTGGCAAAATACAGCTATAAAACTCAGCTGTCTCTGCTGGGCCATAAACAATGCTTAATTTCCGCGGCTGCGGTGGTGGCAAAGGAGGCGTTGAAGGTGGAGATATATGAGCCGTTTTATGTTTCATAGCGGGCTGAGTAGTAGTCTTCCTTGATTCTCTGAAGCCAGTATGCAGGGCTCCAGCTGTGGTGGATGGTGCTCCAGCAGGTTGGGCAACCGAAGCAGTGTTGACTGTAACATTACTCACCCCCTGTTGGACAGCCTCTGCTTCTAAAGCAGCAGCAACGTTTCTTGCAGCTATCGTCGAAAGTTCTCGTATCCTGACAGCTGAAACGAAAAGTACTATCTTGAGCTATTAAAATCTTCCCAATCGTTTGGATAACTTCGTTACATCACGAAAGGCTGCACAGCAATTTTACGTAAATCCAGCCGCAAGTTCTGGAGTTGTCATGACTCTTTTCAGTGCATCGTCTGGTCGAAGCACCAACAAAGACTCTATCATAGAAGGTGAACAAGCAACCAATACAGGCTACTCATCCTAAGGACTTTAAGCTTTTCTCCCAGAGGAGAAGCGTACAGAAGCTTTTATATCATGAAGGTAGGAAACAGAACTCTTCAAATGTCAGCTTCATAGGGTAATACTCCAGGCAGCTAACTAAGGCCTCCAACTCGCAACCTCCCCACAGAGAGCGAGAATGCCAGCCACTTGGCCAACCTACCACTTCGAACTAAGAACTATCCCTGTGAGCAACGTGATACCTGTCTTATTTCATTTGCAACTCAACAGAAGTACAAATGTAACGACAAGAATCTCCTATTCAAATACAATGGGTCGATGCTCACCGTTGCATACAATCTGAGTTGCATACAATCACAGTTGTCCTCTTGTTTGGATGTTCTGTGATTGAACATTAAACAATAGAATCAATAGTATTCACCAACGGGCATTGCGGATAACTTACAAAGATATGAGATCAGATTTTGACACAATTTTACTCAGAGATAATGCGGTCCCATTCTACATCAGGAATTTACAGTTGTTGATGACAAAAGTTTATAAGACAATATGGGAGCTTAATTCTGGTTTCATGAAAGAGATCTTTGTCAAAAAACACAGTCCTTATGGGTTAAGAAGCTGCCATAATCTACTACTACCACAAGCGCGTACTACGTGCTGTGGCGTAGAGACGACATCGTTTCTGGGGAACAGATTATGGCAGGCACTCCCCAATGACATAAAGCAATCTGATACCCTCTCCAGCTTAAAAAGAGAATAAAAACCTGGAAGGGAGAGGAATGCAACTGTAGGCTATGTAGACCTCTCATGGCTCAGGTTGGGTTCTTGAGCGAATGAATACCAAGAAAAAACGGAAACACTGTAAATTCTGCAAATATTGTAAAAAAGAACTTGTGAAAATCTGTACACATATATTAATACCTATTTATTATTTGTAACTAACTAATAGTAACTGCAACTTTCCTAAGTGCGATGACTGCACTTAGATCGTTGCTCACTTTGTCGTGCGGAGTTGCCTCTATTGAAAGACGTTTCTCCATGCTGAAAAGGGTCAAGAGCCGACCATAAGATCCACAATGTCACAAGAGCGCATTGTTGCCTTATGCCTAATGTCAGTCAGTACCTTCGCATGACCTTAGCGTTTTAGCCCCAAGAAAATCATCCGAAATTTTGCAGCAGTATGGTCAATACGAACGACCTTGCCATCACGAACTAAGGGACAAGGGCGATTCTATTGGAATTGTTCCGAAATGTATATATTTGTACCAGCTTATTCATTTGTTCGAGTTTTTTCCTTTCAAATTACAGTATTTAGTTGACACTGACTTGTTTTTGTCACGAATGAATGTTGGGACCTTATCCATAAAATACATACTAACATGGTGCTGAGTACTATGTACGTAACGCAAAAATTTGTAGTTACGTTTTAACCATAGAAATATGATATTAACAGGCCCCAATCACTTTTGGTCCAAGGGCCTTACGAGAATTAAATGCGGCCCTGAATTCAACTCTTTCTTTGACAAGTTTCGATTTGTAATTTCTAAGTACCGATTTCATTCTTAGTTTCAATATATGAATGTTTCAGATATGAAAGGGCCCCATTCTATTCCTATCAAGATCACTAGTTAAATCATCAGTTTGACAAAATTTTGGATGAATCAGAAACGACAATCTAAGACTGAATACATACAAGCAGAAGAAACGCCTGATGAAATAGCCTCCTTGATAATATCATCAACGTTCAGCAATGCAATATGAAATTTATCTGCTAATGCCGCTGCTGTTGCTGACTTTCCTGAAAGCGGTGCACCGTGAACAATTATTGCAATGCCACGTCTATTTCTTGCAGCCTTGCCTTCAGCAGATAGATCGATGCCAAGGTGTCTTGCGATTGCTGCTGATATTGGCGTGATTTCCAGTTCACCAACTCCGTACTCTGACTCTGCAGTAACAAAACAATTTAAATTTTATAATAGCAATACCATATCACTTTTATGCCTCGATATGTACGTGAACTTTTCGACACAGTTGGGGCATAAGTTAGAGATTCACATTGTGACAGCAACGTTACTAGGCGAAATTAGAAATAACATGGCAAATAGATTGATTCGAGTCTATTGAAGAAAAGGGCTCTATGATTTTCTTTACAGGAAAAATATCTGTACGATAGGCAAACTCCTTAAAGATCTTTTGCAATTTAACTTTGCATGGATGCGTAAAATTTGTTTTTCCTACAGAGGAAACAGAAGCATGTTTATAGATCATCAAAAATTGTGGTTTCTTGGCAACTGTGAGACCATACGTCACAACCAGGTGTCCTACATATTCCTACAACAAAAGCCCTTTCCATGAAAGGTAGAAAAATTCATAGCATTGCTATACTTCACTTCCTTTCTCGGTAAAACAGGCACAAACGAATCCCTTAGTCTTTCCCATCCTTTCCCCAGAAACATAAAAAGTTCAGTATGCGATCATACCTCAAAGCAAGTTGTAATAGACAAATACGCTAAAGCTGGCGGAGAGGAGCTTCTTACCAAGATACATTGCATTCTAACTATGAATCCATAATCCATAACTATTCTATTGGAGTTCGATCAAAGACCGCAATAAATCTTGGTTAAAAGTTTGTCATCGCCATTTTCAGCGTAATTGTCTCTTCATATTCCTACTAAAAGCTATTTCTATGACAAAAGCAAACTATGTGAACCCGTTTTATCTGACTTTCTGTACTAAGCACCTTAAATATTCATTTACTTCCCTAAAACAAAGATAATATGGTCGTCTTTCTCATGCCTAATTTAAGGCAATCGTGACTTCCTAATTTGCAGTCCGCTTAAGAGTTTCTATTCTTTGTGACCAAAGTCAACTGAGAAATACAAACAATTTACTGCCTCCATTTCAAGCTTTGACAGGTTTCAAATTTTGCATTTATTGAAAACTGCGCTATCTGTCACAAACCTTCTTTCTCAGATTCCATTTCGACATCACTTTCACCATCATCAACATCTACTTTGCTGGCAGCATTCATTACTTGTTCTATAGCACTAGCTTGACTTTCTTTCCGGTCTGAAGGTTCTTTCTCATCTGAAGCAGGATTGACATTAATTTTCGTGTCCTCGTCTTTCTTTCTCCGCATTTCATTGTATGCTTCAATCAGTTCTTTGGGCAGATCAGAGCCTGCCGGTCGTGGTGGCAAAAGGATTGTATTGTACTCATCATAACCTTTCATGGAGCGCAGGATCTGCAAAAGACCAATTTCCACTATATTTCATTATTAGGGTAGGGTGGGGGGGGGTGACGTGGGTCTAAATTGAAAAAAATTTCAAAATAAGTAGATGGTATAAAAATAACAATGTACAAACAATTTCAAACTTTTCATTTAATTGACTTTCAATACTTCTTGTTCCCTGCCAAAAAATCTCAGTTCCGATAAAGGCAGTTAAGTATTTCAAAAAGTTCTAATTTGATCACTACAACAGGCCCACCATTCCCGACGAGCAGTAAAAGTGGGTCTATTTCAAAACTTGAATGATATGAGAATATGAGAGGTGAAAGAATAGAAAGAGTAATTGAGTTATATTTCCCAACTACTTTCTATTTGATAAAATCCCAATCTTTGCCTTTTAAGGCATGCAATCCCATTTTTGCAACAATAATGAAACTACCATCCTCATGAGGTAATCCACAATCGTTCCAACTTCGAAGGCAGTGATTGAATTTGACATTAACGATCAAATAAAATTTTTATAGTCTGTTTACTCAAAATGACTGCAATCTTACAATTTTACAAGGTGCATCCGATAAGCCTTGTTCATCGGAATGGAAATCAACTTATGAAAAACTGTAACAACCCAAACGCATCGCCATCTTCCTTCCTTGGTAGAAAAATTTGTATTCAAATAGCAATCCCGAGGACACAGGGCCATTTACAGTTCCCATACTTTGAACACAGCCAAAATTCTTCATCTATCTCGTTGGCTTCAGTGCATTGCAGTTTAGATGCACCAAAAAAAAAAACTATGCAATTCTGCATTCTACGATAAAGCGCACACTGGACTGATGATAAAGATTTATGACTAATTTTTTAGCAAAAGGCCTGAAAAAGATTTTGGGATTTTTTGCCAATCTTTTATTTTCAATTCTTCAAGCTATAAATGAAATTCTTGGAATTTTCACTTCAAAACACCGAAAGCATTCAAAAAGCATCGATCAAATTTTCTAAAGACTTGACATGAATAGGAAAGGAGAAATTTTTCTCGGAGGTGATTACTGGCTTTAGAAATTGATTGGTGTGAACTTCTGCACGAGCATTAACTCAAGGACTAGCGAGTTGCAGAAGTAGTAGTTGCAATAACTTGCTACACCAAGCTGTTCTGCATTTCACAAATTTAACAAATTTCTGTGCTTGCTTGGTCTCATTGCCTTTCCCTGTTTGTCTTTTTAATCCCTTTGACACAGGAAGTCAGCCTGCATCAAGAGAAAAATCAAAGGAAAGACATTCATTTGTATCGTTGAAAGTAAATTCACATTTTTCCTAAGATAGAACCAACGCAAGTCCAGCAGACTATGGTGGATCGATTTATCTATCCTAAATCACCACGATAAAGTTTCCGCTTTGTCTATTTATGTTGATTCTATAGAAAATCTGATCGACAATTTTTGATCGTTTTCGGTTTTTTCGAAAACGAAAATTTTGAGAAACTCACTTATAGCTCTGAAGCTCTAAACACTGAAAACAAATAAATTTGCACAAAATGCTAGAATCTAGTTCAGGCTGTTTGCAAAAGATTAAGTCATACATCTTCAAAATTGGTGCAGTATAGATTTATCGTGGATTACAAAAAGTGCATAGTTTACGTTGGCGCACCAATTAGTATTCAAGCCAAGTGACCCGAAAACGTTCATTTTTCCTTTGTATTTATGTCAGGGAACAAATAACTTCGACAAACACTGCAAAGTCAAGAGACAGCTTTCAGCTTATGAACTGTGCCTTCATTAAAGCCGCTGATTTCTTAGGCATAGTCAGAAAGCTTTAGATGCTAATATCAAAACGCATTCTTTGTCTGATAACACTCTTTAACTTGCTGATGAATGCTGTTGACAAAGGTTTCTGACCAACATTCGTTTGAAATTGTGAAATACAGCTTTAAATTACAACTAGTATTTTGTAAAACAATCTTTCTCAGAATAAAGTTCAACCATGTGATCATTCGTAATTTCGTTGATCCCTTTCGAACAAAATACCAATCACCCCTGGCATACTCTCATATATCCATGACACAATTCCTTGTAAAGAAAGTTCTGCAGCCAAACCTTGGTAAGCTTGAGAAAGCTGCAGATGCTTTGAGAGACCCGGCACAAGTTATATAACACTGAAGACGTAATCATCAAAATTACCAACCTTTTCTTCTTCAAGATACTTTTTGTCAAATTCAAGACAATAAAATTCCAAGGGAAAATTGCATGGATTCTTAACAGCAACTTCTGCTTCGTCTCCAGAGGAATGAGGTAGGACTGGACCAAAGTTCACCATCAACTTCTCAAATTCGATTTTTGGCTCAACACCACGTCCTTTGCATGTGAGGAAGTGTGTGTTAACACTATGCATCAACGATATCATTAATTTCTGACCGTAGACATCCTGGATGAAATAAAATCGATTAGATCTTCTTCTAAAAATTATGAAATTAATTTGGCTTTACAACGGATTATTAGTTAAGGTAATGAGTCCATGTAAGTACACAACTTTGCTACTTTCACATGACATTTTATGTAATCACTTTGGCAAGTATCAGTGGCGTTCTTTAAGGCTCTTTGTCAGCTTCGTGTCAGCATATTTGACAGAGTAGGACTCAAAATAATTGTTTCCTTCCTGGTAGCAAACCAAGCATTTCTGTTTCCTCTTGCACACTTTCTTCTTCTTTCCCTATATACCACCCCATTCTATTCCTTTTCTTTCTCTAGTTCTTTCCCTTCCCTTCTTTCATTTGTTTCCCTTTCTTTTCCTTCCCATCCCTTCTTTTCCCTTCTTTCCTTTATCCTTCCTTGGAAATTGGAGCCTTGTGAGCAGCTACCTTCCTGGTAGCACCGCTAACACGCTACTTCGTTTTTTGGAGCCCTGTGACAGAGTGTAGACGCGTCAGCTATACTTACATGGGTATATTGCCTTTAATAACCACATGAAATGAGTAATATTTTCAACACTGAAGGATTCGCAAAAAGAGAACTGAGCTTAAGAGAAGCTGAATAAACAATGCCCATTTTAAAAAGGAATAATCACAACTCAGCACCCATTGAAGACTGATAAAATGAGGAACATCGCAATACAGAGATACCGAATACAGAGATACCGAATATGAAACTACAATCGTGGACAAAACTCGTTGGGATAGATGAGTGTTGCATTAAAACAGGCCTTTCCTGCATGTAAACTGCTACCTTCAACTGCTAATGCCCCTTCCCCCACTGCAATGTTGGTTGCTGAAAGAAGAAATACTTGTCAACTTATCTATGACACTTCATCAGCTTTCAACATTGCAACGGGATGTGGGGGGATCTCAACCCAAAATTTCCTCCAAAAAACGAAGTGTGTCATGAATTTTGTCCGCGATTGTAGGTGAAGACCCAACTGGACAGAATAAAGAAGCGAAACTAGTAGAAAAAATTGGCTAAGGTTTATAAACACCCATTTCAAGTCAAATCATCAATGTCTATCGAGGATTCAAATCAAGAGCTATGGAGAGTAGTCGAGCGCAAATGAACTAAGCAAATAATCCTAAAACACTGAATTTATGGTGATGGAGAATAAAACGTCATAAGTAAACCTCATTAGAAAAACGTTACGTACCTCATCAGTCGGCATAAATTTCACTTGCACATTGACTCTTTGGCCTGGATACAGCATACCAGTTGGTGGCATCATTTCGAATGTTCTCGCGTCTTTCTGCGCTTTCATTGTTTTTCGAGCGGTTGTTCGAGTTCTACTTGACTAGACGAGAATGCAGTCATCTATCAAAGTTACAGTTAGATGACGGTTGAAAAGTAAACAACGATATTTTCATGTTGTGATTTGTGTGTTTACTTGAAGGCAAAACATGCAAGGGCAGCTTTTACTAGCCTAAATCTCAAATGTGGTTTCAAAATGAGCATTCAAGAATCAGATTTGTAATAAAACAATAATGCATAACCAATAATAAAATAGTCACATCTAACATGCAACACAAAAGCCAATATTTTTACATTTGTAGGAGGATAAACCTGACTGACTCAAATATATGTAACTGGAACATCCATTAGCTCGGCTAAATATGTTTTCCCAAAGATGCATACGCGAATTTTCAAAGGCCTTACAACAACTTTCTCTCGTTGCGGTCCCTTTGTCAAGTGAAACTTGACTTTAAAGACGAACTACTCGCTACAAACATGTCACTTTATCATTACTGGTAACCAACGAAGTTCTGAGAATAACGCATAAGAATAACGAAGTTCTGAGGATAAGAAGTCCTTGCTCTCTACTACTATTGAAGTTAGCACTACTGTGCGATAACAAAGAGGCATCAGCAGTTGTCAGTAAAGATTCAGGATAGCAACAACACACATGCATTTATGTGGACACAATGCCTTAGAAAAGAATGTTGCCTATTGCAAAAGATAAATACATATCCAGTGAAAAGTACCACAACAGGCAGAATGAACTTCATATACCTTTTTCTGCTTTTCTTTGTAAATTTCAGCTGTCCATTGACACCTACGAAAAAAGACAACATTTTTTTACAACACAAAATTCCTCATTGCTTTTGCAGGACAAAGTATCAGATAACTCATTTAAAGTGTTTTCACAAATCCAGGGTGTCTCAAAGAATTTTTTGACGTTTGGTTGAATGTAGAAATGTTGAAAAATGAGGGGGTTCCATGACAAGATGACCTTGTCCCTGGGACCTAAAATTCTAGACACAAAACCTTGCAAATAAAGAGAATACTCAATGGGCTATGAGTTTTTGGAGTTCCGCTTTGTGCCACAAAAGCTGCTAACCAGAGGAATTTCGCTAACATTTATAATGAAAATAGTATGGGGCTATTCTTTCAGTTTCTTGTTAATTTTAGAGCTAGCAAAATGGGATTTGAAACAAAGTGTTGATAGTATACTTTTATAAAGAAATTACTCACCCTGAGTAATTCCCTCTGGATGCTTGGGGGAATTCGGTTGAAACCAAAATTTGAAAATGCCTCAGTCTCTTATAAATTAAAGTTTGATTCACTGCTCCTTGTCTATTTGTTTACCTCGCTTTTATACAAATGAAACCTTGAAAAGTTCACAGGTTGGTGACTTATTAAAGGATTTTCAAGGAAGCATTGCTGAAAATCAGTTCATAGTCTCAGGAAGAGGTTTACATGAATCTACCACTATTTCTTAAAATATATAATAGACCAGGCGAGTGCGGCCAATTTGACAGCCCTAGTAACAGTCGGAAATCCGGGGAATTCTCTCCACTTCAGTGAAACAATTAAGCGGCACTGAGCGGTCTAGTCGCTGTACAAACTTGAATATTCTGCTGTTTATTCCCCCTTCCAAGAATTATTTGGTGCTTTTCTACTATGTTGAGTGTTTTCCCTAGATTTTCGAGCCGTTTTCTCATTCTTTCAATAATTTTGGAGTATACTTCGAGGCTCTTTAATTCGACGTATTTTGATTCAATTTGTTCAACTTTTGAAAGAAAATTCGAAGGACAATCTACGAAATTCATCGATCAACCAGGAAACCCAAGGAGACTTCCCACTGAACGGCTGCTCGCTGAAAGCTCTTGGATTTCTGTCGAAGTTTCTGGTACCTATCCTGGCTATCGTCGGCATCTTTCTACCTACCTGTATTCGATGGCACATTGTCACAGTAATTCACTAATACTGAGGTCAATCGAAGAACTTGTTGCCAAGAGAAAACGCCGCGACCATGAGACTGTGGTCCTCCATGCTCACAAACATCATGGCCTAAGTGTTGAGGACGGCCGAGAGTCGATTAGCTTCCTCATGAATAAAGGGTTCGTCATCAACAAGCGAACGCAAGCTGGCTATATCTCTCTTTTTGTTAACGAAGATGTGAAAAATAGTGACCCGATCGTCGACGTGCCTGCTGATAATATTTCTACAGCAGATGTTGGGGATAATCATAACGATTCGTTCCTTCGATTTTTAGACACCGTGGAGACGCCGACAAAAGAGATGCCGCGTCAAGTTCAATTTTTACCGCGCGGCGGTACATCACCCGAAGAGCAATTCCTTGCTGTTATTGGCAAACTAGTTGAAAGCAACTCTCAATTGAACGAGTTAGTAAACACTGAAAGAAACAACAATAGAAGCTTAACAAACGAGAATGCTAATCTGAAAATCGAGCTCGAGAGACGCAAAGCTGCAGCCCAAAGGGAATTTCTTAATTCACCATCAATAGCTGAAAGTGTGGCAAAGCATGACAATAATGGCAATGAAATTGGGTCTCAAGAGTCTTATGTCCCCAGGGTCATAAGCCAGGAGCTTGAACAACAGTTGAAGGCTGTCCAGATTGTGAAGCATAGAGAATACTTACTCCTAAAGTCGAATGAAGAGGCTTGTCGAAAAGCCCAAGAGAGTGATGTTCAAAGGGAAAAAAGTAGGGTAGTTGCCATGCACAAAACAAAACAACTACAGATGCCACAATTGATCAGCGTGCAAAAAGAAACGGAGGAACTACAAAGAAAGGAAAAAATCAAAACAAGCAGAACAAAGAGAAGGTTATCAGTTCAAGTAGCCAACACTCCGCAGCCTCCACATCAACTACAACCGCGAATACAACCTCCTCCACATCAGAGTCAACAGCGCATCAACAACAGCAACAACATCATTGGCCTAAAGGAACTGTCTTGATAGCGGGCGATAGCATAATTAGTGGTATAAACAAGAAGTGCTTCGAAGGCCCCAACTACATCAAAGTTAGATCATTTCCAGGAGCCACGATAGCTGACATGAAGGATTATCTGAAACCCCTGCTCCGGAAAAATCCAACCACATTGATCTTGCATGTTGGCACTAATGATGCTTCAAATGGGAAGGAAAATGCAGATGAGATCTTCAATGACTTGCTCGAATTGAAAAACGAAATTCTGCGTACACTACCATCATGCCATGTCATAATATCGATGCCCACACTGCGAAAAGACAACATGAAAGCCAACGGCAAGGTAAGAGTTCTGAATCAGAAAATTGCCGCCCATGGAATGGAAAGAATTAACAATAACAACATTGTTGACACTGACCTTGGTAGGAAGAAACTGCATCTTAATATGAAGGGACTGATAAACTAGCAAAAAACTTTACTAATTTTTTACGTAATCTTTGATGAGGCTCCTCGGACGAGACAAGCTGATGGAGAGGCAGGCAAAGGCTATTATCATCATCCATTGAGTTTTAAGAAAGGCCTGACCATTGCATCTCTTAATATAATGGGCTCAGAGGGCACTTTGATGAGCTTCAATTGTTGCTACAAAGCTCGGGTATTCATATTCTTGCTTTGAATGAGACCAAGCTTGATCCTCAATACCCTAAGGAACTCACTGCGGTGGCTGGCTACCAGCAGAGACGCCTTGATAGGACTTGCAACGGAGGAGGTGTCTCTCTATATCTCAGGGACTCCGTAAAATTCAAAGCTAGGGATGATGTCCCCACTGACAATCTTGAGTTAATTTGTGTAGAGATCCAGCCACCCAAGAGCAAGTCTTATTTCGTTGTTTCCTGGTATAGGCCACCCAGTGACCCTGTTGGTTCTTTCAGTAAGCTGGAGAAGGTTCTTTCCTACTTGGATAAGGAAGGCAAAGAAATTATTCTTCTTGGAGACACAAACTGTGATCTCACAATAACAGCCCCAGACCATCCTTCTGGGAATAACTCTAAGCACATCTGCAGTCTCTATGAGCTCTTTAGCCTCAAACAGCTTATTGAGGAGCCAACCAGAGTCACACTTACTTCATCTTCCATCATAGATCATATTGCTACAACATCTGCCAGAAACATCGTTGAATCTGGAGTGCACCAGGTTTCTATGAGTGATCACTATATGGTCTTTTGTGTCCGCAAGTTTCAGGGTGCGGTAGAGAAGGACCATAAAGTGATCACAACTAGATCTATGAAAAACTTTGACAAAGATGCATTCCTTGCTGATGTTGCTGGCATTTGTTGGGAGCATGGACTTGATGAAACAGATGATGTTAATGTGCTTGTCACCCAGTGGTCAACCCTTTTCTCTTTGATCATTGACAAGCATGCTCCCATCAAGACATTGCGTGTTTCTGAGAGGTACTGCCCATGGGTGAATGACGACCTAAAGGAGCTAATACGAAGCAGGGATAAACTTAAAAAAGCTGCTGTTAAAAGCAAATCTCTGCTTCTTATGAGCTCCTATAGGCATATTAGAAACAAAATTAACAAACAAAATTCTGAGTTGAAAAGGCAGTATTTCTCGGAAAGACTTGCTCAAGCTAAAGGAAACATGAAGGAATCTTGGAAAACGATCAACCAGGTGTTAAATAAAAGATCTAAATCCACAAACATAGATCTTTTGAAGGGACCTGGAGGAGAAATTATAAATAGGCAGGAAATCTCCAATTCTATGAATGAGTATTTCTGCTCAGTAGGGAAGGGTCTCGCCAGTAAGATCGACGATTCCCCCAACCCCATACTTACAGGTGAATATAATCTCAACCCTGATAATAGGCGCTTCAATTTTAGGCCAATTGTAGTGCAGGACATCAGAGATGCAATGGGTAAGATAAAAACATCCAAGAGTCTTGGGAGCGACAACATATCTAGCTATTTTTTAAAGCTAGCCACTCCATATATTGAAAACGCCTTAGTTTTCATGTTTAACACCTCTCTTGAGACAAGTCAGTTTCCTGATTCTTGGAAAAATGCTCGCATCACACCAATTTTTAAGGAAGGTGATAGGACTGAAAGGTCTAACTACCGCCCAATTTCAGTTCTCCCTGTCATCTCAAGGCTCTTTGAAAAACTCGTTTTTGACCAACTTTACGAGTATCTGGTTAGGAATAACCTTATTCATCCTGGTCAATCAGGCTTCTTAAAACTCCATTCTACATTGACCTGCTTACTTAAAAACACTGATGACTGGTACAGCGGTTTGGACACTGGACAGCTGATGGGTACAGTATTCATTGATCTCAAAAAGGCATTTGACACTGTCGACCATGACCTTCTCTGCAAAAAGCTGGAACACTACGGTGTTCAGCAAAGGGAACTGTCTTGGTTCCAGTCGTATCTCGCTAACAGAAAGCAGTTCTGCAGAGTGGGTGGGGTCGATTCTGAAATTGGGGAAGTGGAAGTAGGAGTGCCCCAAGGGTCTTGTCTGGGGCCACTTCTTTTTCTGATCTACATCAATGACCTACCAAGTGCTGTCCAGGGTTCAACTGTATCCATGTATGCTGATGATACTAGCCTGAGCTTAAAATCAAGAGATATTTCGCAGCTGAATGAGGCTATCAACAACGATCTTGAGCGCTTAGACTCATGGCTTAAAGGCAACAAGCTTTCGCTGAATGTTGCTAAAACACAATCAATGTTAATCGCAACCAAACCGAAGCACCGAGCGCTCAACAGTGCTACAGAAAAATTGCATCTTAAAATTCGTGGCAGTGATCTGGACGTTGTCAATAAGACCAAATACCTTGGTGTTCAAGTTGACAATAGTCTAGACTGGAAAGAACATATTAAAACGGTATCCACCAAAGTATCGAGAGCCATTGGATTTTTAAAACATGCTAAGAATATTCTCCCAATTGCCTCTTTGAAAACATTGTACTCGAGTATCGTGGAGCCCCATTTTCGATACTGCTGCTCCGTATGGGGTTGCTGTGGCACAACTGATATTGATCAGCTCCAAAAGCTTCAAAACAGAGCTGCCAGAATTGTAACGAACAGCAGCTTTGATGCCCCAAGTAGGCCACTCATTGAGAGTCTTGGTTGGAAAACCGTTCGCGAGCTTATCGACCAGGATTCTAGACTGATGGTCTACAAGTCTATTAATGGGCTTGCTCCGCAGTACATGAGCAATCTTTTCACAAGAAACTCCACACGTAGCTCTCGCAATCTTCGAAATACGAAAACAGACTTGAAGCTGCCTAAGAAAACAACCGCAAATGGGCAGAAATGTTTTTCTTATCGAGGTGCAAAACTGTGGAACAGCCTCTCAGCTGAGATCAAACAGGCACCCTCCATCGCTGTGTTCAAACAGAACATTTAATAGACTGGGGGACTTTTCTTGCGGTCGGGTGGCTGGCTGCGGCCCGCGGTCTCTGTGCCTGATTTGATGCAGGATCGGCGACGGAGATCTGTTTTGGGGTCTCCGTTGTCGGTTTGGCGGAGGTCGGGTGCGGGGACGGGGGCTGCCCTGGTTGCTTGATCGTTGGAGAAGTTTCCCAGTCTATTGGTTTATGTACATTTCTGTTGATTGTGCAAATTAGGCTTTACTTTTTAGTTTTGTATATTTATTGTAAGTAGTCTTAAATGTTTTTAATTCTGTATTTATTGTAAGTTTTTAAGTGGAGGGCCCCTTGAAAACCATCCACTAGGGTGAAGGGCAACCCTCCTTAATAGATTACAAATGAAATGAATGAATGAAAATGAAACCTAACTGTGCTTCAAGCAGGTTTCACTTTGATCTGTACTCTTTGCTTCACAATGTTCTTCTGAAGACGATTTTGTTGCCTTCTCTGCTAAAAATCACCTGTGCAAAGAACGAATGTTGAATTGCTTTATTTTTCGGAGATCTAAAAGATTAATTTCAGGTAAAAACAATTTTTAAGATCAGTTGCAGTTTAGGAGACGAAAGATCGTCACTAACCTGCTCGAACCACATTGAGGTTTTTTCCTCGCTGATTTCTCAAAATTCATAGATTGTTCTTGAATCTTCCGTCAAAAGTTAAAGTCCTTTCCATCACAAAAAACTAATATTTGCAAAGGCTTCAAAGAACTACTTTCGGGATCAACGGCTGAAGATTGCTGGCATATTGGGAGTGTCCGTTGAACAAGCGAAGAAGGAAACACAAAATAAGCGCATGTTCGCCAAGCTGTTCCAAAAACGGACTAGCTCGCCTCTCTGACTTTGAAGAAGTTGTTTGGAGGGATCTACAGGCACAGGTAGATAGGAACTTGCAGATCGTTGTTAAATCTACCTTGAAATTGAGCTATTTCACCAGAAGATTAAGGCAGAAAATCTGCCATTTAAGTGAACGATGAGCAATATTTGAAATCCTTCAAAGGGTCCACAATAAGGCTTTGTACTATTTGAGCCAATTTTACAAGTAACAGAAGTCGAAACAGTACCCGTTCTAGGCCATTGAAGAGGAAGAAGTTCCAGGCTGACATGGTCTAAAAATTGAGCCGCCTGCTGATGGTGGGAAATACGTCAAATTAAAGTGCCTCGAAGCACTCTCCAAAATGAGTGAAAGGATGAGAAAATGGCTTGAAAATCGAGGGAAGACACCATAAAAGATAACAGCCAAATAAATCTTGGAAGTGGTAAATAGATAGTAAAATATTCAAGTTTGCACCGCGACTAGACCGAACAGTACAGGTTGCCGTTTATACTGATGTGGAGAGGATTCCCCGGATTTGCAACCGTCACTGGGGCTGTTGGAATTAACCACACTCGCCTCATTCCCCTTTCCTCATTAGCAAATGGTCTATTAAACGTCGAACAAATCTTTTGGACACAAAGCACTTCCTGTCGCATCATTAGAATTCATGCCCTCAGCAATCCCTCGGCAAATGAATCGGTGATGGATTAAACGTTTCCAAAAAATCTGATTGTTACGAAAATTCAAATGAAATCTAGTTTCAGTTTCATTTAAGTGTCCACAAGTTCGTGCAACAAAATATTTCGGGCAGAATCTAGCTCAGCATTAAGGTCAATCTAAGAAATAAGCATTTTATACAATTTTATTCAACAATGCTGCCTGGATCACCATAAATAGCCCCTGCAGAATATCTGCACCACCTATCATCAGGCAGTTTGGATGGCAAAAGGTCAACGATCTCTTATAAAAGAGAAATATTGAGCATGGTCAATAGGGCCAAAAACCATGAAGCGCCTGAGTATCTTACACGGCTGTTCCAAAGAATATCTGGAGCCAGCACTAGGGAGCTTCGTATTCCAGCACTGACTTTTATGTACCATTTTTAATAACTGTATGTAGCCAAAATATGCTTCTCATATAGAGGAGCAAAACTTTAGAACAATCTAAATAGAGAAAGTAAGATACCCAATAATTAAACCAATTAAAACTGTCACTGGAACATACCAGGTCTTGCGCATTGTCTTTTCCATTTCCTTACATACTAATATATTGGTATCGTAGCTTTGTTGCTTTTTTCTCATGTGACAGGGCAGTTTGTAAATCAGCTTTGCATTTTAAGTTGAAGACCTATTGTCTCATCATGGATTTGTCTCTTGAATTCGCTTAATTATAACATGGATTTGTCGAAAAGTATGGAAAGCTGAAAATGAATAAAATTATTTTCTTTGTCGTCGTTCTTGTCCTACGATTCATCGTAAAGCTGCGATTTCCACCTGATGTTCCTATCTCCACAATTATTCTACGACGATATGGCAGCTAAAACTTACAGCTATTCCGCTCATTTGAGAAGACTGACAAGAAACTGCGCAAATCGCAACTTGATCTTAACTTTCTGCAATCCTGTAATTACTATGGCGTCATTCCAAAGTTCCTCAACTTCAAGCTATCCAATTCCCGACTGCGCTCTTCTATGATGTACACCAAATGCAGAAGAAGACTCCTCTCGATTGAAATGGCACACAAAAGAAACACATTCAAAAGCTTCAAGAAAAACTCATGGCCTCTCTTCAAGATCTTCGCTCCTGTTTCTCCAGGTTTGACTATAATTATTTAGTTTCATTTGTTCATTCTCATAATATCAAATCACTTAAACGCACCGAAGCTGTTCAGAATCGTAAACTTGATATTCTTAAGCGTGAATATCTAGCCACTGGTATAGATCCGAATAAGGTTATTTTTAATTATTCTAGTTATGACCTTAATGATATTGAGAAAAAAGCTCTATCCCGTGGCTTAAAATTCTGCTTGCGACCTGATAAATTGGACTACTGTGGTTTTCTAACTCCGTTTGAAAAACTTGCCATCAATCTTAAAAATAGACCTATTGACAAAGAACATCTTAATTTTGATTTTGTTAAAGCTAGGCTCAAAAGTTTGGCCCTCTCTGCTTATTATGGGTACGATTCTGCGCAGCTTCCACTGAATATTAGTAAAGCTGAAATTGCCGCCCTTAATAATTTAAGCAAGAATAGGAACATAATAATTATTCGCCCTGATAAGGGGAACGGAGTTGTTATTCTAAATCGCTCTGACTACATTGAGAAAGTTGAGGCTCTTTTGGCCGATGCCTCAAAGTTCTCTAGATTGGACACTGACACGCTTGAAATTTGTCAGAGGCGGGAGAACAGGCTCGTCCGCTTTCTCCGGGACACCTTACGTAAACAAAAAATCATAACAGAGGAGGTTTACCGTCAGTTGTTTCCTTCTGGTAGCGATCCAGGTGTTCTCTATGGCCTACCTAAGGTTCATAAAGATAGCTGCCCTGCTAGACCAATCTTATCAGCAATTGGTACCTATAATTACAATATAGCTAAGTTTTTTGTTCCCATATTACAGCCCTTTGCTGTGGGTCAATACACAGTCAAAGACTCATTTGCTTTCGTCTCGGAGATCACAGCCTACAAAACTGACTGTGATCTTGTCATGGCTAGTTTTGATGTTTCTAGCCTTTTTTCTAACGTTCCTCTTGATGAGCGTATTGACTTGTGCGTTGACTTGGTGTTTGAATACTGTGATACATTTATATTTAAGGACTGTAAATTTAATCGCGACCACTTTCGAAAACTTCTTAGCTTTGCCGTGAAGGACAATCATTTTGTATTTAATGGACAATTATACGACCAACTTGATGGCGTCGCAATGGGATCACCCCTGGGCCCTTCCATGGCAAACATCTTCATGTGTGCTTTAGAGCAGAAATACTTGAATGGTTGTCCTTCGGAATATAAACCGGTGTTATACCGTAGGTACGTTGATGATACATATTGTTTATTTAGACATAGAGAACACGTTGATAAGTTTCTTGAACATATTAATAAGTTCCATCCTAACATAAGATTTAATGTTGAAGTTGAAGAAAATAATAACTTATCATTTCTTGATGTGCTTGTCGCACATGAACAAGGTGGCTTTTCTACTAGCTTATACCGCAAGAAAACATTCACTGGACTTTATACTGATTATGCTAGCCTTGCCCCCGACAAATATAACATCAATTTAGTTCGTATTCTGGTATTTCGCGCCTTTCATATTTGCTCGTCCTATATTAGCTTTCATTATGAATTAATGCGCATTAAAAGAATTTTGACTGAGAACTGCTTTCCTAGATCCATCATCGACCGTGTAATTAAGTCTTTCTTAGATGGCAAGTTCGGTAAAAAGCCCCCAAAGAAGACAGACGACGAAACTCCCCTCATTTTTTGCCTGCCTTACTTAGGCCGCTATACCTTACAGGTTAAAACCAGACTTATTAGGCTCATGAAGCAATGTTATCCTGAACTTAAGTTGGAAGTCATTTTTACTTCCCCTAAACGTATTTCTTCCCTGTTTAGGTTTAAAGACAAGCTCCCATCTCTCATTGTTCTTCTGTTATTTACCGTTATAGGTGTCCTGGCTGCCATGCCTCGTACTATGGGAAAACAACGCGTAATTTAGTTGTCCGCTGCAGAGAACATTTGGGAATTAATAAAGCAGGTCAAAAGATAAAGAGCAGTCCTTCTGCCGTTGGGGACCATATTTCTAAGTCTGGCCACGATGCGTCCCTTGAGAACTTTGAAATCATCAGTACGACTGACAACTCGTTTGACCTTCTTATCCACGAGAGCCTTCTGATCCTACGAGACCGGCCCTCACTTAATTCACAATTGTCCTCTATTCCCTTAGCGCTGTTCTAATCTAGTTGTTTACCCGCTTTTGCTGTTTCCATGTTTACCCCCTGTTTTTTGGTTTACCTTCTTGATTGACATGTTTCCCCTTTACTCGCTGTTTTTGCATGTTTTTCGCCTTTTTTGGTACCCTTTGTTACTGCCTTATATAATGGCTGTATCTGCCTATCTGCACTCTGATGATGGACCTTGGAATTGGTCCGAAACGTTCGTAATCAAATTATGGTTTAGCCAATTATTTGTCTCATCATGGATTTGTCTCTTAAATTCGCTTAATCATAACATGGATTTGTCGAATAGTATGGAAAGATGAAAATGAATAAAATGATTTTCTTTGTCGTCGTTCTTGTCCTCCGATTCATCGTAAAGCTGCGATTTCCACCTGATGTTCCTAAGACCTATTGAATACTTATCCTGTAAATTATTACAAAATGAATGAAATGAAAATGAAATATATATTTCAACCTCCCCCCTTTGAATAAGCGAAAGAGGAACTTTGAGAAATCAAGTCTAGTTCTCCAGCACTTACTTCACTTGGCAGTAGTTATGCATCTGTACAGTGATGACCTTGCATTGGCCACAAACCACTGACTCAAAATCAATAATTTCTGATGAAAGCTGAATGTCAGGCATTGTGATGACTCCTTTCAGTCTTAGACCAATGCTAGGCCCACTTAAAATCTATGGTAAACAAGAAGGTGAACAAGAATTTTACGGTTACTCAAAAAGATCCAAAGAACAATAATTTTCGAGGGCAGTATGAAATATTACATATAAGAAGTGAAGGGCAAATTGCTGTTTCAAGGACGCGATTGGATCAATCAACTTGTCTGTAGATAGCTAAATGAATGAATAAATAAATAAATAAATAACTAAATACATGTGAAGCTAATTCTCCATTTCGGAGTAGTTACGCGACGACTGGATATCACAAGCTACAATTTTACTGCTTATGAACAGTAATTTCGAGGCTGCAATCTATCAAGAGGGCAGTTAAGCCACATTTTGTCTATGAGAGCATAGCTTCAGTACTTTAGTAAATCTTAAATCTACTATTTTATTTCAAGAAATAAAAGTATTGTAGATCAATACATATTAGAATTCTAAGTCAGTAGATAACCTTACACCGTAGATAACCTACTACCAATATAACAAAGGACAAGGACCAAACCTTGATAGGCAGAATTGTATCAACAGGACCAAGAGATAGGTTTGCTGACTTTGGGTCGATTGAGACATTCAACTGAACTGTTTCCCCTTGCGGTAAATTTTTCACTCTGTCGATATCAATGCTGAAACCAGTTGAAGTGAGAGCATGTCGATCAGCAACATAGGAAACAGGAAGGCAGCTTGGATTCGTAAGAAGGCATGTCTTTGTTTTCACCATTCCAAAATTGACAAATCCAAAATCCAAAACATAGTCTGACAACCTGGCCCTGTTTGAAATAGATACTTTGCAATAATGTAAAGAATTACCATCCTTGCAAAGTTACTTTAAAAGGTGCTGTTAAATAAGAAGGGTGAGGAACACAATTAAAACTAGTCAAGCTGTCATCGCACCCTACAGCATAGTTCCATACCAAACTTCGCAAGCTCCGTGAATACCTCTGGCTTGGGCCTCGATATATCTTCAGTTGGCTCCCGCAAAGAACTAGTATTGTATAACATAAACATGGAAGTTTTTACGGGAAACTGTTCTAATCTCTTTACAAACTTCCACAAAAAAGCTTTTCAAATGCAACTGACAATTTGAAATAGTAATCAGATTTGAGTATCCATTTATAAGCAGAATACATATGTTTTCCCATGATATGTAGTGTAGTACATTAATGGAATAATTAACTGATGTTTAAGTGAGGATGGGTAATTTCAGATGTAGTATGTTGTAAGAGAAAATAAAGTCCTTTTGTCATAAAAAGTTACAAAACAGATATTTTGGAAGCATCTCAGGCCTGGAGGCACTTGGGTGATGCTTTTTAATATCTTGTTTCCATGCGCTCTTTGATTGCAGATATTACTTGGTCCAAAGGGACTCCCGATATCACTCTTACAAACTGGTCCCAATTTAGGCCTTTACAGAGCGATTCCGTACTCACAAATCAAATTGCTAGAATTTGGTTTTCAACCAATCAAGAGGTGCTATTTAGATAGTTGTTGTTGTTGCATACATGAAGTGGTTGATGGGACCTAGAGTTCTCGCAGCTGCGATAGATTACTGAGTGAAGCTTTGCATCCCCAAGCTCTTTGGACCAGACTTTGAAGCGATTTTGTTGAGTGTATACTCTAGCTAGTTTAGCTCATTTTGAAAATGTAGCCCACTTTTTGAGAGTCACATGAAGAGTCATTATTGACCAAGTGATATCAGCAAAGCAAATAACGTAAGGATACAAGGAACGAAAAGGCACAAGTCTAGTGATGCCCTTTTGTAAGAAATATACAAATTTACTTCCAAAAGATACATATGATAAAGCTAATAAAAAAATAAGCTCCCATGAGCTAAGTGTTTTTGCATATGCAGATGCCCAAGCATTTTCCGCGTCTAAAAAAGACCAAACTAACTAAATATTCATTGTGTGATGTATAATTCAGTTGATCCACCCAAATTGGACATCATTTTTAGAAAGAGCATAGATTTTTCTGAAAGGCGACATGTGTCAGATAGATTCAAATATTATCATTATTTTCTAAAGAATCTTCAATAAAGCTGGGTTAAACTTCTTTAAACACCCTGTATATGACAATAATGTACCTTGTGTTAACTTGTTCAAAATAGCAATCAAATTTTGGTATTCCTGTACAACATACGTGACAGTATTTTCTACGCAAAGCATTTCCTATATTTCTGAGGTAACAGTCTTAGTATTAAATTCTAATCATTTCATTTCCAACAAATATCGAACTAATGAGTGACGATTTTCGGAATACAATACAGGCTTTAAGGAAGAACCTTCACAATAAAAATCGATTAAACCTTTTCAACTTGCTTTGCAGCATAAAAGTTGTCGGCTCTGAGTTGCTCGCTTTGGTTTTAGAAATCCGGCTTTGCCCTACGCTGCCCTACGTTTTCGAATTCTAAATAAGAATCAAAAATTAAATTTGGGATAAGGATTCCGTTACCTTTGCTTGGATTTCTTGGATCCTTTAGTTGAAGTTGTGTTCAGAAAAGTACTTTGGACAAATGTTTGATCTTGATTGATGGCCTCGGCAGCAAAATCCTTTACTTGCAATCGATCTACCTCTTCCTGGAATTCTATATCTGGTATTGCTGTCTATAGAATATTAAAACAAAGAGCAAAGTAGTTTTGGATTTGCAGCAATATCAGTGTTTCATGAAAGTGTCTGAACAAACCAGATGAGTAAAGTATTGAAACTTCATTATGCATGCCCTGTTAGGATTGAGATCGAATGTAAAATGCTTTTCTAATAAAAAATAAGTCGAGTTTAAATTGGCCAGTCGGCTGGTAAAAGAAAACATGCTTTAATTCTTAGATGGCCGTTTCTGACCCACTGGCTAATGGGATGGTTTTTAAGTCTCATGACATCGGGGTAGCCAGCTAGATAGAAATGATTTAATTGATAAAAACAGATATAGGGTACTATTTTATAGTGCTTAGTAATTATATAGAAGATTCTTAGGACTGTTCTTTGTTGAATGAGGTTCGTCGTAGTTTCTTATAACAATCATCAGCTAGGAAATTCATGGCAAATCCTTTCAGTCTTTCATTTGTAGGGTAAAGATATAAATGCAAAAGAAAAAGCCACAATCTTCCTATATTCTCTTGCGACAACAGTTCCTCTGCCTCTCCTTTGAGAATGTATCATTTAATGATCAACATCTTTGGATGGACTCATCCATCGATTGTGTAAATGAAGGCTGAACAACTTGCAAATAACACTGACACCAACTGTTTCAAGCTAACTTATCATCGCGATGACTCCTAAAAGTCAAATTCCCGGTTCTAAAAATTCTAAACTGAATTAATGGTGATCTTACCAATTCTTGGCCATTTTGTGACACAGCACTGGTTTTCCCTTCAACTTTGAATCCTTCATTACTCCTAGCACTTTCCAAATATTTGCAGTATCGTGGGTCTTCGTTGTCTCTTGGGAGATCGAATGATATCCTTGGGAATATACCTCTGCCAGTGAGAGTTATCACATCAGGCTCAAAATGTGCAACACGAACCTATGAAAAAGTGCTCGACCCATTAAACAACTTTCATGTTGAGGAAACAATGGCAATAAGTAATCAGTCTAAGTTAAATTTGAATACGAATACTGATGTATGCTCTATTTTATATAAAAATTGTAGGACTAGCTGTATACAAGTTCCAGTTTATGTTGACTGCAAACTACATTTTTATATCTATATGAAAAATTACAATACAAGCTACATCGACTTTCTACTATACTTTCTAATTATTATACAACACTACAGGGACGGAACAACAAGGAGCAAGAGACAATGACTACCCTGTGGCCATGAACATAAAGACATTCAAATAGATGGAAATTACGGAAAGTAAGATTACATACCAGGATCTGTTCTACATTGGATGTCAGGCCAGCAGCATAGTTGCATTATACCGAACAATAGGAGCCCCTGACGGGAGAGCAACAACAACAGCAACTGCTGCTGCCATCAATCGCCATCAAAAGTCCCCATCGCTCACCATATTGCACATCTGCTGTCAGGTCAAGGTTTGTTCACGATATCATTGGTCAGAAATACTGTCGATTGGTGGATGAATGCACTTCCAATCATTCATACGTCCCCCCAAATGTATCTTTAGATTTTTAAGGGACAAAAGACGTTAGGCAATAAAGATTCCATCCAATGTAAAAAGGGTGCATAACAAACAAGAAAAAACCTTCATTTCAATTTTGATAAAACAACCAGCTCCTAGATGTGGACAAGTTTATCAATCTCAAAATCCAATACAAATGTAGCGATTACTAAGCAGATCGTCCAAGAATTTTGACTAAATACACGGATGAACCGTCAAGAAAGGTTGTATATTTTTGCTGTCTTTCTGCACAATCGCTATCACTGATGAAAAAATGCAATCCATCTCTTTCGCATAAACAATGTATACCACAGGTATGGAATGCAAAATGGGGGTCCGATAATCCACTTGTATGAAGCCGAACATAGGCTCGCTTTGTTATGTTAATGAAAACGTAATGGGGATCTTTGCGCTAAAAGTTATTTTTAACAAGTTATTTTTGAGAATGGCAGTAGTAAAATCAACGCATTAGTACTATAACAGTATTCTTTTAAGATCCAAATGACTTTTACTTACAGATTCAAGGACGTCTGATTAAATATCGGTAGGCTACCGGGTGAGTCAAGAAAGGCCCGCTGTGGCGCTCCCAGAGTATATAGGAAATAAAATTTTGCAATATCTGACTGAATAGCTAGCATGCTCAATTTTAAGAACTTTTCCTCGCTAAATTCGGTAACTCCGTTCAGATTTTGCAAAGGATATTCTTATAAAAATTTCTTTTTCGAGAAACCTTTAAAAACGTGCTGAAATTGCGAAAAAGTTTCACTAACATGTTTACTTCACTGAGATGACTTGAGTACGCATTAGCAGGTGCTATCTATCTCATGGGTGACCGAAAACGTGTTTCTCCTGGTATGAATAACTTACTCAATGGGATTGCTTTCTCTCAAAAGCACAAAATAAATGAGCGCATGCAAGAGTCATCATTGCTAGGAAGGGAAGCAAAGGGAAACCTTTATTGTTCTTTTCACCTGTTTTTGCAGGTTTTCGAAAGGTGCTATCTGTCGACACATCGACGGGAATGAATGGCACATTAAAGCCGGGTAAATTACTGAACCTAATTGGCCATATCGGAAATAAAACAAGACACCTTTCAATATCATTGCTTTGATATTCAGGGAGCAGGATTTTTTCAAATGCCAGACCTTTCATTAACTCGCACGGTGCATTTAGTACTCCTTTTCTAGGATGGATTACAAATTTGAAATTTATCATTCGTTGCTGCTGTGCAAATAAGTAATTATATGAAGCTACATGATACAAGTTTGAAACTCCTTTTGTCGATGCTCCACCTATGTAGGGCTGGTTTGATATATCAAAGTCGGAAAGGACTGTTCATAAGTCACCCTCTAAATTGAATCCGCCCCATTCGATGGTAGCAGTCTCAATACAAATGAATGATTGAATCAATTCCCTTCAATCTAGAACTTTGAAGACTAAGCGTTTCTGACTTAAAGCTTCATCTACAGTAACGAAAAAAAAGAAGCAAAAAAGAACGATTGATGGAACAGTGTATTAATAGAACTGAGAAAAGAATGCGATGAAAGAAAACATAATCGTAGGTGAGGGTGAAAAAACTAGGGAATAAGGAATAGCTAGCTTGGAGAATATATTTGATGAACTAGCAAGGCAAGAAAAAATACAAACCCGCAGTTGCTTTTGAAATGTATCTGGAAACCCGGGCATGTATCGGATGAGCAAAGTTTGTGACTGCTGAGCCTCGACAATGCCCTGCAACGAAAGGATGCATTTCTTAAACCGAGCAAATGATATAATCTAAATAAGATTGTGATATGAGTTATTCCTAACATGGTTGGATGCCTGCTTCTCAGAAGATCCTTAGAGTTGGTTTTAGCAAACTGAAATTTCACAAATTCAAGCACAATTTTAGGGACACTATAAACCCAATGTGCGTAACAAACGACGACAGTGACGATATGGAACATTCTCGTTGCCCTGTCCATCTCTTGACATTTAACGACTTGCTTCTCGCTAAAGTCCTTGCAGCAGTACAACCATTTGGACAGAACAATCCTTCAAACGAGGCTTCAACCGAACTATAAATGCATACATGTATGGTGATGAAGACCCCTCCCCCCCCGATCAAATAGATAGAAATATCCTTGAGTTAACTCTAGTTTTTATTCATGAAACTGGTTGAACTCATTGAGTTCATTCAAATCTCTGCCATCCGTTAAGCAACTGCGAAGTCTCCTTTTTGTGATCTTTTCTTTTGAAGTAGTAGTAGTAGCAGTTATCTGCAGTTTTCGCACTTGTTTCTTTTAAATTTCAAGGAATAGATATGATATTTTGCCTCTCATGGTATTGTCTTTGTAGTGTTGAAGAGTATTCTGCCGTAGTGTAATAAGTATCGAGCATGGTGAATTCTTCATTGATGATACCTAACGTGATCCTGCACTAACTAAAATTGCGAATGAAACACCTCACAAGAGAGTTGCAGCACTGCAACCATTGTAATTCTTGTTTCTATTAAACGGAAATAGGAAGGAATTTTTCAGCTGAGCTCTTTAGCTGCTGTGCCAATCAATTGAATGTCAATTGCTGCTCTCCTCTCACAACACTCTGTCGCTTTACAATTCAGACTGACTACAAGGGGAGAGAGCATATCGGAAATTTGTGGATATACCTGGGCAGGATGAACCGTAACTCCACCAGGTAATGGGTTAGAGCCTCGATCGCAGTCCAAAACTGTGAAATCAAAGTTGACTTTGCCACGATTAAAAAGAATGATTTCAGCTGAAACTGCTTGGTCGTAAATCTATGAAAAAGAAACAATGACTTACAAACATGTCATTTCATTTGCAATAATATGAAATGGATACCGGGTGACTCAAATAAACTGCACGAGCTAGATCGCACATAGTTTCCTAAAAGCAAATGTTATAAACACAAACAAAACATCGCATGTGGCTGAAAGGCTCAGTTATCTTTTCATTTTCAGATGTTGCTTGGTCAGTTTAAGGTATGCCTATTCACCGAAAAACTAATCCAAAAATGTGGATATTTCTTGGAATGTTCGCTCGTGTTCCTGTCGATGTCTTGGAAGATATGAAAAGAGCTGAATTCCAAATTTGCTTTGGAGCACGAAATTTGAATGAGGAACAGAGGTCAATCATTTTGCAAGCAAAAAATTTCACCAGGTGACCTCAAACATCGCTACGATGAGTTTTCACAAAACTTTGACTGGGAAATTATGGCGATTATTTCACTCAAGCTTAGGAATCCGGGATTTGAAATCTTTGAATTTGTCTTTCAGGAAAGTAATCATTGCATTGCTAAAGATGACCATGCAGCATTTCAACAGATAGCTTAGCTTTTCAAATTAACTGTGACACAAGGCATTTGACAATAGCTTTTGATTTGTGGGAGCTAGCTATGATCTAGCTTGTGAAGTTCATTGGGTCACCAGGCATGTTTAGAGGAAATCATGTTATCTGTGAATTCAAAGATTCATTGTGTATATTATGATGAATAAGCGAATATCACTTGAACATCCAAGACGTAAATCATTGGCTCTCAATTTTACCAGAAGATTCCACAGCATGCAGATAGACAAACAGTTAAATGATGCTACCCTTGGTTGCTATTCACAGATACAATGTTTTATAAATAGTTAAAATGGACTTTTCCCTCAGAACTTCTGAGCGATACATTTAAACATGGCCACTCAAAGAACAAAACAAATTTTTAACATTTCATGACGTGATTTATTTCCAAATGCAAGGATGATCTCTCAGTCTTACCTGTCTTCCAAGATCGATGTTTGTACAATTGAATCCATATTGCACGAGTGATGCTTGTCCTTTCAAATGAATTCTGTAATCTGGTCCACCATACACACTGCAAACTGCAACTGCTTCAGCCATGGCATGCGAGTGGCCGTAAAACGTGAACTGAAATTGTTGAGTCTCTCCAGGCACCAACTCGCCGTATAATGGCAGAACATCGAAAACCTGGAAATGATTACTTGCCAGATAAATTCCTTACAAAGGAATATTCTACAGAACGAGCTAAACACAGATTTAGCAGTAACGGAATAAATCCCAAATCTCAACATCTTTAAATTTAAGAAAGGAAATCCCATAAAAAACCTCATATAAACGAAAAATTGTAGAAGGAATGGCAAAAAAATGAGCTGAATCATAAGCATTTAGTTTGTCTTAAAAGTTAAGATCCGCATGTCACTTCGTGATATACAGATGCAAAAATTTGATAGTCAATAGCGCGTCTCTCTATAAGAGTAGATCTTCATCACTATGTATAAGCGAGTTAGAGCCGCTTGCAGGCACAAAAAGTATGCTCCCAATATTTCTGCAGGCACGTTTTCTCCAAATGCTCATTCATCAATATATTTTCCAAATTTACCATTTCAAGGGCTAGTACTCCATAAATCTACAAGCAATCATACTCTGCGATATTTGTTTGAATAGCCAACATGTTCATTTTTTTTTTAAATTTCTTCTGACTGAAATTGGTCACTCGGTTCAAGTTTTGTAGGGGATTTTCTCGAGAAAGCTCCTTTCGCATGCGTAAATCACTAGCAACGTTTCCTAAAATTTTCACATTACAGCAATGACTTGAACACGTTTTAGTACGTGCTTTACTCTTTGGAAACGGAAAAAGACTTCCTCGTGACATGAATAACCTATTCTGGAGGGTTCCAACGAGGAAAACATGCATGGATGCATGCAAGTGTCACTATTGCTAGAAAAGAAAATAAAGGAAATCTTACTCGCTGCTTTCCTTCGTTTTCGCAAGGTTTCGAAAAGAGCTTTCTGCAGATAATTTCCCACATTCACAGCACGGGATGGAATGCCCAATTAAAGCCCAGTGAATCACTGAACCAAATCAATGAATCAGCAATAAAACAAGGGAAATGTAAGACAGTTTTCCATACAACTGCTTTGACATTCAAGGAGCAGCATTTTTTCAAACGTTTGGCGTTTCACTGACCCATGCGGTATTTTTCAGCAAAAGATTTACTCTTGAATTGAAAGCTCGAACAAAAAGCAATAAACCTTTGTGAAGAAGAAAGATTAAACTGATGTACCAGAAGGTGATACAAAGGGAGACACTAAAGAATGGAAATGAACCTTAAAGTGAATGACCTGAGTTAAAGGATGAGATAGGATCTTTTCTATGATAGATGAGATAGGATAGGAAAAGATCACATATGTTTATAAACAGCGTATTGTATTTGGTAATCAAGCTCGTGGCGAAAGAAAGCAAGACCAAAGAGAAATATGCAGTGATTGGGCGTTCCTTTGTCTAATTTTTAGACAAGCGCTATAGATCTCAGGACATTCACTTTAAAACCTTTCATGATTTTCTGCAAAATGGAATCTTGAAACATATCTAACGTGTTTCCTTGGATCTTTGTAGTTGCAAAGGAAATCAATTGCTTTGTATTGAAAGATGAGCAATTTTTTGGTAAGTGACCTGCAAGAATGCTTGACAACCAATTAACCAGCAGACACCAAGAGTGATCAATTCGTTCTCTTGTCGTCTCTGTGGTATCAAAGGCTACGTAGCATGTTCCGTTCAATACTGCAATTATCATGGAATGCATATTTGATGTCATAATACACGATGCCGTTTTCAAATGGATCAGGAAGCCATCTCAACTTTCCGGCAAACTTTGCACTTTTCTGCGCTAGCATGTACAAACTCTTGTCAATGACACCTGTAGATCGCAAATTGCTGGATGTCTTTATAATACTGTGATGACAGAGCAGAAACTGCGCACGCATGTGCGAAAATTCGTAACTTTGAGTCCCCGTATCTCCCCGTAACAGATCCCAACATTCGGCAACACTTGATATTTAGTTCCATGGGCCTTGAACTCTTGATTTGTCAATTCAAAAAACTTATCTATCCAAAAACCTTCCTTATCTCAGATTGCCCGATGACGTCATTTTACGCAGTTTCTGCTCTGTCTACTGTGATTAATGTTCAAAAAGCATCTACCTCTTGAATACCAATGCTTTCAGTGATGGGCGCTTGTGACGTCCATGGCAACACCGGATATCGTTGGTCTGTTGATGAAGCAGATTCTGGTGCCGTCGTTGGTCTCATTTGCAGTGGCACGTGACTTATGGCCGGAGAGGTGCGTGGTCTGTCATTAGTAAAACTGGTTTGACTCCTTCGAATATCCAGACTGTCTCTTGATTTTTCTCTAGTTTCGATAAATTCTTCACCATCAGACATGTCTTTTCCTAGGCCTACAAAAACAGATCAGTAATGTTGTCAAATTTCTTGAGTGTTGTTAGAT
This sequence comes from Aurelia sp. 4 Dawson et al 2005, assembly GCA_964019985.1. NCBI lineage: Eukaryota > Metazoa > Cnidaria > Scyphozoa > Semaeostomeae > Ulmaridae > Aurelia > Aurelia sp. 4 Dawson et al 2005. The sequence goes on from OZ026497.1 coordinate 10,514,238, forward strand.
GTCAAGACGTTACCTACAAGAGAGACATTCGAGTAGAGAGGAGAGATCTTCCGGAACTTTAGAATGGACAAAAAAGAATGGAGGAAAAATGAGGGACAGGATATCAGAGAGGCAGAGAGAGAGCGAGAGAGAGAGAGAGAGAGAGAGAGAGAGAGAGAGAGAGAGAGAGAGAGAGAGAGAGAGAGAGAGAGAGAGAGAGAGAGAGAGAGAGAGACAGACAGACAGAGAGAGACAGAGAGAGACAGAGAGAGACAGAGAGAGACAGAGAGAGACAGAGAGAGACAGAGAGAGACAGAGAGAGACAGAGAGAGACAGAGACAACCCAGTTGAAGAGCACTGGGCATAACAAGACGCTGCGAGCAAGATAAAGAAACAGATGCAAGAGGGGAGTTGTAGAAAGGAAACACTTTTATCTTTATGAGTTCATTTCTTCTTGTTCCTTGCTAAGCTCTGGTACTTGCAGGTTCATTTTAAGGTAGAGGAATATCTAAAACATGGCTCTCGTCGTTAGCTTTCATTTTTGCTAGTATCCGTGGTAAATGAAAGGAAACGAATATAATGTAAACTTAATGTGTGTGCTATCTTGTTTTGAACTATTTCAGCATAAAACCAGGCTCTCTGTTGTATGGAAAAAAGGTGAGCCTGTAAAATAATTTTCCTGTAAAATAATTTTACAGTATGCTTTTTTGGGCTAACAATTTTGTCTTCATGACATAAGTGTTTGAACTCAGGCTAAGCCATCCGTCAAAGAACATCTAACAGAAAGTCAACTAACAAATAAATTTTTGTGCAAATGTTTGAAATTCTTTCCAATCTCGTTTCCTAGTTTGTATAAAGGTGATTAATCATAACAAACCCGAAAGAACAAAACTAAAATTGTAAAGTGTGCATCGACTGAATAACCAAATTGCACACCATACGATAATGAGGTCCATTAGAGACACAAATCTCCTTCGAAATCATATACAAGGCTCAATGGTAGCTAACTGAATCAAGGAAAATGGCCCTCCCTCTTTTATCAAAACAAACCTTCGTCGTCTTCTTTGCTGTCAAAATTGACTGCATTATCTTCAAAATTCCACTTAAATTTTACTTTAAGCGGGCTGTGATTTGTCACCGTGACGTTTTTTATGTGTTCAGTGTCGTTTAACACACAACCAAAATCAACCTGAAAGAGAAGGAAAGCCTGCATTTTTTCTATATCTAAGAACATTAGCTTGAACCTCGAAATTATCACCAAGAGTAATAGCAGCGCCTAGCACATGATTAATAATAGTAGCTTCGGAAAAGACATGATGTAACTTCCCTACTAGCAACCATAGCTGTTTTTACACTCACAATGAAAATGGAGACGAAGACAAATATTTGACTTCCAATTGATTCACCTTTCCATAGCTAAGCGCGATTTCATCAGGGTAGGACTCCTACGTTGGTGACATTGTTCCATCACAATTATACTGACGCAGCTAATCCAGTTTCTAAACACTAGCTTATATTTCAACCAATCAAAACATTTCGATAAGTTTGACTGACAAATCAGAGCGCAACATCTGCAAACCTGGTTTAGTTTCACTTGGTTTAGCTTGCAATTGTGAACGGAGTATTAGTGAAGATTCTCAATTATAAGATGCTGTTAAAGAAACATCTCGCACAGGGTGCCCAAAAGACATGTGAGCCATTAGAATGACTACTGTGAAGGAGCCATAGATTCAACTGTACTGTTCTTCACATTTTTGAATGGAAAAGAATTCAACTTCGAGTTTGGCACAGAGTTCGAGTAAATCTGTCAAGATTGTTGCTGATTTGTTGAGAAAGGAATTCAAGATCACTGGTTTGTTTCAAAACCAGAAAATTTAAACATCGTACTTAACCTTATACCTTAAGAGTTTAGCATCAAATAGCAACAAATTTGGGAGCAACTAATTACTATAAAACTGAAGAAAATCTACCAAGCAGCCTGCGGAAGGGAATTTTGTTGCTCTTAATGGATTTCATCATTTTTGGGAAGGAAAATAACGGATGGACACATGTCATGGCCTGTTGTGCTTGTAGCGCACATCACCATTTCTAGCAACCATGGATGTGTTGAGTATTCTTGGTCATCACAAAATCCAATTTATGACTATGTGTTTCAATTGAGGACATTAGAAAACAGGGCTAGGTTCCATTTTTCAATCAATTTCTTTGATTTCAACATAACGGAGAATATGAAATCCTCTGCCTAGGAGGCAACCAATAATTTTGACTTTGTTGTTCCATTAATCAGATTAGACTTACTCAACCTTGGTGTCAACCTTTAAATTGAGGTCTATTCTGATAAAAATCCTAAGAACGGGAAATAATCAATTCATGGCCGTTCCACTCAAAATTCCTATAAGGCACTGACATCAACGTGAAGATGCAACAACCATCTGTGTAATCACTTTTAAGATTCGATGTCTGCACTGACCAGAATTAGCTTCCAGAAATAAAAACCGTACGAATGCTTTGTATAATGTTTGATGGAAAGGCTTGACCATTCTTTGATATTTTTCACTGCTATTCTAGGTTGTGACTACCACCCAAGACAGACGATTCACAGAAATCTCCAACTCTATAAGGTATGTCTACATCTGCCAGTAAACATTTCAAGAAGACTTACCATGGAGATAGATTTTAACTCACCCCGGCGAACCGATTAATAGCAAAAAGACATAGATCAAAGAACGATCTCATTTATCTATCATAAAGGAGCAAAGCTAATAAGGTTCATATTTTTTATAATTGTAACCGATACTAAAACACTTTCACAAGCAGTACTGGGGTCTTTGACCAAAATCTAACTTACCACATTTGTTTCAAAGTCTAGGTTTGGATAATAGACATCGCCTCTAAGTTCAATGCAGTCCTATAGATGTACAATAGATACAATGTTGAGTCATACAATTTCGAATATAAAAACTAAGGAGCTTTCACATTTCAAAATAAAACCTACAGCTGAATTCCTCTATCGTAATTAATAAATTCAGCAGTCTTATAGGTAGCAATCTATTTGTAAACAAAAGATAGCCTAAATTGTTAGCGGAAAGGAAATATGGAGAGATTGAAACATATTCAAATGTCTGTGGAAATGATTCTGAGCTCTTACGAAGTATGAACTTGCTTAAGTCCTCTTGAAAAAATGATTGGATGTATTTTTCTGAACAGATCATAGCCAGATAGCAAGATCCATTTTGGTACAGAATCAGTCGCATTTCTGATCTTTACTTTCGACCAATAGAAATAAATGTTTTTATGTAGGTCTGTTTGATCCAGCTTTCCTTACATGTGTCGTCTCTTGGTTGGCCTCTATCGTCGCCGTTTTCATGGCCCATGAAAATGACGACAACAAAGGCAACCCAAGAGATGACACGTGCAAGGGATAATGGAAGAAACAGACCCTTTAATTCCTGGGCATCGCATCCTATTTAAAACGTCTGATCAAGGGAAATCACACATGTCTCGTGAATAATTAAGTATGCATCTTCCTCGGATTTCTGTTTGAGCTTGCATAAGAAGAGGTGGCAGAGGGACTAAGAAACACAGTAAACAAGAATAACAAAAAGTCATAGCTTACAGTATTTGGATGATCCTGGTAGGACACTTCCACATATGAGAGCGCAGTTCGACAAAATCGATCTTTTTGGTAATCAGGATCAAATTGGACACAAATAGGAACACTTTCATTCACACGCAGGCACAGGCTCTGTCGTAAAGAGAGAATCAATAGTAAAATTCTATCAAAAACACACAAGTATTTGAAAACTTGTGTTCATTTTTCAAACTATGACCGTAAAACTCTTGAAGCCTGGTTCAATAAAATCACTATGCTTTGTACCCTCGGTCAAGAAGAAGTTGTATGCAATAAGCTATTTTCCATTTTAGAAACTTTGTGAATAAATCCCAAATACAGAACGAAAAGATAGTGACATCCGTTAGTAACGGTATTAGTTGATACTAAGTGCTGGTGTTGTAGGTGGTGGAGGCTTTTCGAAAAAGCCTTCTAAATACCTCGATCATGTTAAATTGAAATCAGGACCATTCCTGCATCTGGAAGGCGGTCTTTGCTAATTGGCACTTATACAGTTTTTTCTGACAGTGATGTTGATTTGCCAAATAATTTACATCAATTTGTTGCTGCAACCAAAGTCAATGATATACTGGGTGAGTCAGAAAGTTTACTCGTTTGGCAGGCTATGGGATTAAAAGCACAGGAGGCCCTACGTATTGTAGAGAGGGGGCTCTCGAATATTCTGACGTATGACATACCAAGATCTTTTCTTCAGATAGAATATCTCACTGAAAGTGCTTGCAAATCAGATTCTCTTGTCTGTGTCTCATATGACAGTCATTGCGTTCGTCCTTGTCGTCAATCAATCCAATACAGCTCCTCGAAGAAGGCTAGCTATCAAGGCGTAATGATAATCAAAATGCCGTTCGTTTCTATTTGTGTTAGTATTGCACTGGTGTATCTAAGTAAAGCTACAAGAGAAAAAATGCAAGTTTTTTCCAAGCAGATCAGCAAAAACTGTTTTCTTTTCATCCGCGTTGCATTTTCATTTGTCCAAACTTTTATTAGGCAACATTCTTCGTTAAGTTTCTGTTTGAATGTTTTATCAAAACTTGACAAATTTCGTTGTTAAAGCTCATGCTGTCGGCCTTATTTATCTTCCTCAGTAGTCTCTGTAATTTCCTTAAGCCCTAAATTCGAAATTCGAACTCGAGAGTACCTGCTCATTTCGACAAAATGTATCACGGAAATCTGAATCAACCTACCTTTAATCTGCAAATGCGAGCTTGATTGTGCAGATTAACGGGGGTTGATTCAGATTTCCGTGATAAATTTTGTCGACTTCAGATGCTTTCGAGTTCAAATTTCGAATTTTGAGCTTATAAAAAGTTACACAGCCTACTGAGAAAGATAAATCAGGCCGACTACATGAGTTTTAGCAGCGAAATTTGGCGAGTTTTGATAAACATTATCTTAGAACGATGCCTGATAAATTGGATGATTGACGGCAAGGACGCAAAACAAAAACGAAATGAATGTCACATGAGACAAAGACAAGAAAATCTGATTTGCAATCACTTTCAACAAGACATTCTATCTGAAGAAAGAGAAGATCTTGGTAAGTCATTCGTTAGAATATTCGAGGGCCCCACTAACTACACTACGTTGGGCCTCCTGTGTTAGAGGAAGCGAATGATATTCAACACCAAGGTGTTAGTTTATCAGTCAAAGGCTAACTTAGATGTCAAGATTTTCTTGGTAAAATCACGCATCCTTAAGACCCAACGATTAGAAAAGTGCCTGTGCGGGGCTTGCATGGGAATCAAAAATTCCACTTTCCATTCTGGTCCATAATTTTTAAGGCACTAATACTCATATTGTCAGTTTCCATAACAGAATTTCAATTTCAATGGCAAGTAAATCATGGACCAGAATGGAATATGGAATCCTAGTTCCCCAACTCGTCCTTTACGAGCATTTCCCAAATTTCCGGGTCTAAATGATGAGTGATTTTACCAAACAAAATTTTCTCATCTACGTTAGCCTATGACTGATAGATTAACATGTCAGTTTTGAAGATCGGCCACACTTTTTATTTCACAGCCCGCCTGAAGTGTAGACTTATGACATGACGATGAGTCTATTGCTTCCCTGTGCTCTTTGACTTGATGATGTCGCTTCAGTCAACAGAGACTCAAGATATCACTCTTGAAAACCTGGCCCTATTTAGGTCCAAACTTTTCAGTTCCTGAAGTATCAATCAGATTGCGAAATTTGGTAAAGAACAGTGCTGTCGCATTTTCAATTTGAATGATGCAGTTGACTAGACTTTGAAAGAACCTGCTGCGGCAAGTAGCTGAAGATTGCTCTGGTCTGTTTGGTCTTAAAAACGTTGAAAATGTAGCGTTGAAAGACTTACTTTGTACTCACCAGGTAAAGTGAACTTCCTTCTTCAGATTTATACCAAGTTTCATTGACGAAACGTCTGCTTAACGTGATTTTTTTGCATTTTCTTTCCGAATGACTGTTAAACAGAGCTACGGCAGTCGTTCGATCATGATTCGATCGATCGAATGCCTAAGATAGGGCCAGGTTTTTTACTGCTTTATTATGAGTTTCTGTTGAGACAGATTTACCGCAGAGATACAAGGGACTCATCGTCATCAGTCTACCAAAAGTGTACATTATTTGGACTCATCCGTTAGAAGCCAAAAAAGACACTATATACTAGCGACAACAATAGTCAATGAGTACAATGCATTGGCTTTAGAACCAAGTGGAAAGATAACTATGTGCCAAGAATATTACCATGTGACTTTTCTCTGAAGGATCACCCTCTTGCGTAAGCTGGAATGGATACTGGGTTTCTAGCAAAACTTGCAACGGAAGCTTTGATATGTTACCCAAAAGCAGCTCTTTCCTTTCTTTCGTAAGTTCTGTGTGTGGATGCTGAAAATTAACGATGTAAGTCCATAAGAAACTGCAGAGGCATAAATTCAGCAGCATGCACAATGGAAGGGAGCTTGTTAACCCTAGCATATCAGGGCATTTCATGTTCTGAAAGTACTAGGAGCATCATAAGCTGAGCCAAAAAATATCTATCTTTAGATATGTCACATAACCTGCTCAGAAGTCACAATCTAAATTTAGAAATAATTAGCGTTCAGAAATGGAGATTGATTAAGCACTGATCGCATTACAACAAACGTTTGTAAGGATATCAGTCCAACTTCCATGTATTCTACAAATGCAGAGCCTTCTCTCGTAGAGAAAAATGATCAAGATATGTTGACATCTACCAACATAATTTCAAATAACATGCGCATGAGCAGTGCATGACTATGCAACATTTCGTGTTCAAATTCCAAAAGGATTCACAACATTAGAAGATCAAAATTAGGCATTGTTCATTGTTTATCATGAATTTGCCAACTTAGCTGTATACTTTTTTGGATTTTTGTCACAATTTGACACCAATACATCAATGGGCTAATAATTATACCCTTTCAGTGAATATTATTTAGCATAAAAATCAAACTTCTTCTACTTCTTCTACATGAATAATTGACAACTTCATTACAGAAGGTTATGTCAATGTAAAGGAAAAAAAGGAAAAGGGAACACATAGGACAACAGTACATTCCTTCATGAGAACTATGGAATGCATATCTTATAGAGCAACGTGGATAAAACGTCTCGTGAAATCAACACTTCTCAACATTTAGCATCGATTAGATGTTTCAATCTGACAAGACGGCTTTGATGCTTAAGATGATTAAAAAGATATGTTCTGAGAGTCTGCACGACAAAAATATTCTGAAAGATCCATGATAAGCAAACATGATACAAGAAACAAGACTGATCTGCAAATCCCACGGCTAAATCTAGACATCCGTAGAAATAGCTTTAATTCCCTGGTCTAAAACCTGGAATTCTACCCAACACATATAAGAGAGTCTGACCTACTCATCTAGCATAAGAATGGGCTAAAAAGTCATTTTCTAGGCTGAAGAAAAGAAAATATTTTACGCACGAATCCATGGAGCAGCGGTGCTGGTTTTTTATACCTTTTATTTTAACTTGTTAACTATATTAATTACCCTTACATGTAATCAAGATTTCTCTGTTTTTCCCAAATGGGTATCGTGATTAAATAGAGTAAAATGAGAGGCTGCAAGCAGGTTAAAATGTAAGGAATATTACTACAGATACCGTTCGCCATTCGATGATTTGGTCACATTCCGTAACGGAGAAGTTTCAAAAGATACACCGCAGAGTCTCAATTAAGATTATTAAATGGTAGTCGAGGACACCAAACAAAGATAGCATAGCGCAAATAAAGGAATAATACAATTTCACGAAGATACTTTTAGGGATCCAATGGTACAAATTAGCAAAGTACCGAATGACTAAAAAATCCTAGAAAACCCAAGGCCAGACTTAACTGAAGGAGATTTAATTTCTACCCCTGTGACGTTGCGGGTGGTTCGACCATATTTTCACTGAATGAGACCAAGATTAGCAATACGAACGAAGACGTCGTCACAAACGTGACATTTGTCACAATTCTTGTTGAGAATACCGAGAACGACCCCTTTTGTCTAAGCTTTTTCTAGTGCTGATAAAGTTCAAAGCAAATAAACAGAATGAAAACCGATTACCATACGCATGAATCTCTCCACTTCTTTGCTAATCTTGCATGGTTTGCGGTTGGACTCTCCACCGATGTGCTTTCCATAAAATGTGCTTTCTGCAGAATGGTCACAGGTTGACTTTTACGGAAATAACTGATTCCTTTGAATTTCGATGATTCATAACTAATCAAAAATATCACTTTGAAATTCTGATGACTAGTTAACATGAAAATGACAATTTACCTTCATCACACAAAAGGTGATACTTCTAGCAGAAAAGCGAACAAGTGGGTCGATGAATTCGGCAACGACGTCCACTTTCATGATTTTCTCTTTGCCTGTGTTGCTTCCGACAATAGCATGACAGATCATTCTCTCCTTTACCTGTTTGCACCTGAAATTTTATAAAAAATGACCATCATTTAAAGAAACTTCATTTGACAGCTTCTAGACTTGCTGGTTGTAAACGAAAAGACAAAGGAGCAGCTCATATCTAGGAAATCAATATCACTTTAAAGGAATAATGCTTTTCAAATGCGAATTTGTAAGAAAACTTCCTATCAAAGACAAATTTGGAAACTTGAGCAATAAAGGTGCCGAAGTAGGTCAGGGCAGAATTTGGTACGTTGAACCTGGTAACCTGGAGCGGACGCATTGGGCAACCATGTCTAGAAACTTGATAAGTATCATTTATTTAGAGAAGAAGAGGCAATAGGGCGACTTGCCCACATTTTTCGATGCTTCGTCATGCTAAGGTAAACTTTCCAACCCAAGCCCTGTCTTACAATTGTCATGTATCCTTTTACAGGTCAAACATGTAGAAATATTTGCTATGTTTCTGCCCGTTTAATATTGCCTTTTCGAATCAAAAGAAATAAGAGCACTGTACTTCACTCAAAGTTGCGAGTTGTGGATTCCATAACCTTCGCGTTGGAGATGAAAGCAAGATGGGGTGTCCCAAAGAACATTTACGTCCTTTAAATGGCTACTGTGACGGAGCAATGAATCCAAATTTCCCATTTGCAACTTTTAGAATAGACGAAACTTCCACTTACAGTTTGGCACCGACTTTGAGCAAATCTGACGAGTGGTTGCTGATTGATTAAGAAAGAAAGTCAAAATCAATGGTTGTTTCAAACGAAGGGATTTTATCTCCGTGCTTAACTTTGTAACTTGAATTTTAGCATCGAATGGACTTTAACTTGCAGTTACCGTTATATCAGGAAACACGTTTGGGAGTAATTAATGACCAGATGGCTCAAGAACATTAACCAGGCAGCCTCCTGAACGCAATATTGTTGGCTTAAAAGAACTTTAATACTTTCGAGAAGCAAATGGCTATAGGACGCTAACCATGGCTTGCAACACTTCTGTTCCAAATAACTATTTCCAGCGACCCAAAATATGTTCAATATTCTTGGTTATCACAATGTCAAATTCATCACTTCAGAAAACCGGGCTTCACTTGAGAATATCAGAAAATCAGGCTAGGTTTATTTTTCAATCAATTTCTTTGATTTTTTTAACATGGTAGAGAATAATGAATTTTCTGCTTTAGAGGCAGCCAATGTTTTTGACTTGCTTGCTCCATAAATCAGCAGCTACTGATCAGATTTATTCAAGCTTGGTGTCTACCGTCCAACTGAAGTCTCTCCTATTAAAAGTCTCACATAGGGAAAGGTTGGATTTATGGCTGCTCCGCAGCAACCATTCAAACAACGCACTTGTTTCAGGACAATCTGTATATGCTTTAAGATTAATTCTAAAAATTGCCTGCTAAATTCCATAAATTCAAAAATAAAACATGAAGAGGACAGAAATTCATTGGAGGTATTTCCTCGTATATTCTGCAAGTTTAAACTTGAAAATGATGAGATCTGTTGGATGAAACTTTTATCCTTCTTCATTAATAGCCCTTTAGCCCAGCAGATACTTGGTTGAGTTTAGAAGCAACGGCACTAAGACACACTTACAGCATGTGCCAAAACAATTCGATCCCTTTCTCCTGCCCATTGAAATTAAAAGATTTTCAACATTCTCTAGATGCACTCAGGAGTCTTTTAAAATTTATTTTCATGACAATTCAACGGCATTAAAAGACTTGAGCGAGCGGCTGCGTTTAGTCAGACTTCCTTAGCAAAATGAATTTTTCAAAATGGCATTGAACAACGGACTAATCATACAAAATCTATAAACGCAACAGAAACACTATAATAGGTGTGACAAAAAATGCAGCAGATTTAATCGGAGCTACCGATAAGAATTTGGGTCGAATCTGTTCCTGATGAGTTTTCAAGTAATCCCCGATAGTTAACTTAAAGATGGCTACTTCATTCGTTAATATTGGTACACTGATAGTTGGAATACTAATTTTGGAAGTCCAACCTTGCCTCCACCTCAAAACCGGAACATTTGGGTTTTATCTTATAGTGCAAACGAGCTCTTTTGGGGAAATCTCCTGCATTTCAGCGAAATACGATAATAAAGCCATGTGCTGAGGACAACGTTTGTATAGAATCCAAAACTCAAAGTTACAATCAAATCCATTGATTTTTTCCTTACGAGACACCTTTCTTTATTCTGCAACGGTTTCAAAAGTTAGAATTGCATCTATCTAATAATATAAGGCAGTTGAGTGTGAAAAAATTAGTTCTTGCAACATTCACTGCTTGACTGAAAAGCATATTGTATAATCTTTCTCGGAATTATTGCGAAATAAGCAATCAACTATACCCATGGGAAAACGTATCCATGGATATAGTCCTTAAAAATGCTCACTCAAGGTTGGATTTTTGCAGATGCACCATCATTGAAGAAATTCATTCAGTTGTGAATATGTGTTATTTTGTCAATCTTCAGCTTTCAAATTTCTATTGCGATGAGTGCTTGAGTACGGGCGCCTGTCTAGAACTATTACGTTATGCTCAAGGCTGATAAAACTTCCCTGAACAGCACGTTTTCAGTTCAGAATACTTTCAAAAGGCTTGAAACTTACTGCCGTTTCGTATTACCCAAAAGGTCTGGTTTGGAGATGGCGGCCAATTTGGAGGCCCAAGATTATATTCCAATTCTCAATGCACCAACCAGTATCAACAAATGAGGTATTTGTCTACAAGTTAACCATCGAGGATTATTTTACAAATCATGCGGGTTGATTCGACCTAAATTCTTGTTGGAAGCCTCGATCAAATCTGTTGCATTTCTGTTAAGACAACCGGTATACACTCAGTGGGCAGAAATAGTCCATTGTTGGCTTGGATGTCACTGTCATATGGATTTGGTTTAATTTGTTTTTCTGGTGTTCAAGCGGCTTATTTGTAATTCTAATTTGTTCCCTAATTTGTGTCCGTACTAAAGTTTCTCGTGGAATAGCGTTTCTGAAGTATTCCAGGAAATTTTTACCTCGAAATGCCTTGAGTAAGATGTATAGGGGAATCGTAGAGCCTCATTTTCGATATTGCTGTTCCGTGTGGGGGAGCTGTGGGGTGACCAGACTGCTGACCCTTCAAAAGCTGCAGAATCGAGCAGCTAGGATTGTTACAAGAAGTAATTTTGATTCATCTGCTAAGCCATTAATACATAATCTAAAATGGCCAAATATAAATGATATCATTAGAAGTGAAACTGCCACAATCATGTACAAATCGCTAAATGGTCTTGCTCCAGAATATCTTTCCAAAAGGTTCATCAAAGATCCTACTCGAAGCATAAGGCAATTGCGAAATACTGATACTGATCTTTTGTTGCCTTTGAGGAAAACAAGCAATGGGCAAAGAGGTATATCTTTTCGTGGATCTAAATTATGGAATCAGCTCGACTATGATCTAAAGCAGGCATCCTCCCTTGCCACTTTCAAACGAACATTAAAAGAGCGTCAGAATATTTTATCAGAATATTATATTTTATCAGAACTCAGAATATTTTATCTTTTTCTTTTTTTGATTATTTTTCAATTTTTTGCCACGGTCCCCTGAAAAGCAGTCCCTTAGGACTGACGGGGTTACCGTGCTCAAAAAAGTAAAAATACAATACAAATACAATACAAGAACCAAATTGTCGAGCGTGCAAGAAAAGGCGTTTTTTGCTATTCAACATTGCGCTTTATTACAGTTATTAGCTAATTTCTTGCCTTTCAGCGTTAAGATCAACTTGCTTTTCTCTTGCAGGATTCAACAATTTTCTCTCTAGTTATGGGTATATTGCGGTTCTTGTTATTCTACATGACTTAAACGTTTTTGTTCCACAGATTATGTTCTGTTTTTGGGTTCAGTACGATGAATCCGTTATTCAACGTTATTTCCCAATTGTGTACCGCAAAACGAACTTTCTTTACAAGGGGCCGTCAAGTAGACAAAGAACTTTTGCATCGCTTGTATTGTCAAGGATACTACCAATAAAAACTACCACATACTTTTCGGAGAATCCTTCGAGAACAACTTCCTGACTCTGTCCGGGACTCAAAGACATTCTGTCCGGTCGCAGTTTGAAGACTGGTCTCGGTGGATCTGCAGGCGGTGGCATTCTCTGAAAGACAATCGGTTATTAAATCTTCATTTGAAAATTTCTGAACAAACCTTCAACCTCACATTTGTTCACTATCTCAGTACCTTTTCTACCAGGGTATTTCCTTTTTTTACAGTCTCTTCTAAATAATTGGAAGTAACAACAAAGATATTTCAAAACTCTTTTAGTCTTTGTGATGATGAATGAACATCTTAATTTCAGTAATCTAAATCGACAGGGTGAATGTTGAGTCAAAAATCTCGCATTTCCCGAGAACACTAAATTGCATTAACGATCATCAAACTTTCAGGGCGTGAATTTGTTTCAACGACCAAATACACCTTTTCAACTAAGCGGCCTCGTTTTGGAATTTTTTAAAATTTCTTTAGCTTGCGTCATATGAAATTTCCAACCCCAGATTCACATTCAGCACCCTAATTATAATCTGATTACCACATAATCTGATTCACATTCAGCAAATTTTCATGATCTTAGTAGTAGCGATTTAAATCTTGCAAGGATAACAAGTTTGAAAATTTTAAAAGGGATTTGATCCAACGATTTTCATCGTCAAATCTCTTACAAATTCTCAAATTTATTATCGCCATAAAATCAAAATTGCGGACCCTAGGAATATGAAAATTTTGCAGTTAGACTGAAGTTGGGGTGCTGAATCAAAATCCGCGGTCAGAAATTTCGTATCACGTAATTCTAAAATTTTCCAAACGAGGTCGTTAGTTGAAAAGGTATCAAGTTGAGATTCATTTAGTGAAAAAAAATCATTGATCTCTGAGGAAACGAAAATCCAAATGTCAGTAAGGTACTGATAGAATGCATTTAATCTGGTTGCATATTCCCAGGATAGTTGGCACCGTACCCTCTGCAGCTAATCGAAATCGATCCCTCCCATTTCAATTCGATTCAATTCAATTCATTTCAACGAGCTTAAATCTGCTCTGTTTTAGTAAATCTTTTTTCACTAAAACACAACACTAATGGAAAACAAAAATTATTGACCATATAGGTTCATCGCTTTGCTACGAAATGATGTTTTTAAATCGATCAGTTTCGTCTCTTTTTTGGTACGTTTTGCAGTCTCAATCAAATAGATATCTGTTTTGATGAAACGACGGTGCACTGGTCCCCCTGTAAAACAGTTATCAAGAGGAGCTGCTATGAATGAAATACTTCAAATGAAAATGAAATGATTGAAATGGTGTATGCAGCTTTCATTCATTAATCAAACATTTAATAGCATCATTTGATAAACCAATTTAAAGTGAACGGCTTATGAAGAAATTCTTACTTGATATTTGACATCTTCAAGGTTGTAATCCTTCTTCTTCTTCGAACGCACCAATGGAAATCCTTCTGTAGACCAAAATATTTGTTGTGATCTTCTGCCTCTGTTGAACAGCCGGAACTTCATGGTACAAGGCCGACTAGTGAAAATGGCACCGATATCAATGATTGGTGCCATAGGGGGCTCACTCACTATCGTTGTGCCTGTTCCTTGAGCTGACAACAAGATTGTATGTAATTGACCATCCGTCACAGATATTTTGAGTTTGTCTTGAAATCTGAAATAAATTTAGCACATTGTTTTTGACTGAAAGTCCAATATGTTATAAACAGAAATCGTTCTTTCCAGAGTCTGGATTTCATCTCCTTCCTTACACTGTATTTCTATAAAGGGAAGGGAAATTGTATGGTATGCCATGGTATGGTATGGTATACCATAAGGTATAGTATAGTACAGGGTGTCTCAAAAAAATTGTTCGACATTTGATAAAATATTGAAAAATAAGGACAACATGAACAGGCTCATGGAAAGATAACCCTGTTTCTAAGATTATGAAATAATTTTAGAGACTAAAATCGTGCAAATCGGTTGAAAATTCACTGAGGTACGAGCTCTTGAAGGTCAAATATATGCGATTGCTGAAACCAAAGACGCTCCCCCCCCAGATTACTGGTTTTGCTAAAAAAAACTCGAAGACAGAGGTAAGAAAAGCTCATCCAATGCCATACCTCTCGTTGATATCAGTGCAAACAAAATAGGACTTCTAAAGTAAATTATTTCTTGCGATCATTCTCAAAATTTCCTTAACATTGCGTAAGTCCAAAAGAGGTGATTCAAAACATAATCGGTGAGAGACTGAATCTGTTTCCTCAAAGCATCCATCTGCTTGACAGTTAGGTCGTCGAAAACGTATTTCAATCCCACTTGGTTCGCCCTGAAACAATTGAGAAATAAAAGGAATGACGGACTAAGGGGCCTTTACCAAAAATGCCATTTCGAGGCCTCTGGTTTCAGCTTTCGCGCAAACTTGAACTTCAAATGCTTGTAATTCCATGAATTTTTAGCGGATTTGCAAGATTCTTGTGTCAAAAATTAATCTAAAATCTCAGGAAAAGGGTACTTTGATCAAGGGCGCGTTCAGCATATCGTTATTTTCTAGTATTTAATCGAAAGTCGAATAATTTTTTTGAGACACACTGTATGGTATAGGTAAGGTATGGTATAGTATGGTATCTTATGGTGTGGCATGATAAGGTGCGTTATGGCATGGTATGGTTGGTATGGCAGGGTATGTTATGCCATAACACACCATGCCTTACCTTACCATACCATGCTATACCATACCATGCCATAACATACCATGCCATACCATAACATACCATACCATACCATACCATACCAAACCATACCTTACCATACTATACCTTACCTTGCCACGCCATAACACACCATACCATACCTTACCATACCATACTATACCATACCATACCTTACCATACCATACCATGCCATAACATACCTTACCTTACCATGCTATACCATACCATGCCATACCATAGCGTACCATGCCATACCATAACATACCATGCCATACCTTACCATACCTTACCATACCATAACATTCCATACCATACCATGCCATACCACGCCATTGTATGGTATAGCATGGTATGGTAAGGCAAGGCATGGTGTGTTATGGAGTGGTATGGTATGGTATGGTATGGTATGGTATGGTATGGTATGGTATGGTATGGTATGGTATGGTATGGTATGGTATGGTATGGTACGGTATGGTATGGTATGGTATGGTATGGTATGGTATGGTATGGTATGGTATGGTATGGTATGGTAAGGTATGGTATGGTAAAGTAATGTATGGTATGGTACGGTATGGCATGTTATGTTATGGTTTGGTATAGCATGGTATGGTAAGGTAAGGCATGGTATGGCATGGTATGGTATAGTATGGCATGGTAAGGTATGGTATGGTATGGTGTGGTGTGTTATGGCATGGTGTGTTATGGCGTGGTATGGTATGGTATGGTCAGGTATGGTATGGTAAGGTGAGGTATGGTAGGGTATGGTTTGGTATGGTAAGGTATGACATGGTATGTTATGGTATGGCATGGTATGTTATGGCATGGTATGGTATAGCATGGTATGGTAAGGTAAGGCATGGTGTGTTATGGCGTGGTATGGTATGGTATGGTATGATATGGTATGGTAAGGTATGGTATGGTAACTTTGTACCTAGATGCATTGCGCTCGCATTACGAATCCTTAACGAGTCTTTAGGAAGTCGCTTAAAGCACGCAGTGCATCTTGGTAAAAAGTTCCTCGCAGCTATCTTTAGCGTAATCGTCTATTATCTCAGTTTTTCACAGTTGCATAAGTCAAGCTTCAACTTAGAGTTTGAAACCTTGTTTGAGTCAATATGACACGTTGTTGCTGATTTATGGCAGAGAAAAGTTGATCCCTACAGAGCCGAGCGCATACCACGATGGGTGGTAAATTGCTGCTGTGACGTCAGCGTTTTCGAAAAGCTCCGTTTTCACCCGTCCACACGACAACAGGAAAGCGGGGTCTTCAAAAAGATCCGCTCTGCAAAGCGTTTTCGAAAAGCTTCGTTTTCGGTGACGGAAAACGCCACCTCCGTGTGGACGCGAACCCACAGCAGATAAAATAAGATAAAATTTCAAAAAGATCCGGATACGTGTGGAAGGGGCCTAAGAAACCCTAAGTCAAACGATTGAAAAAATAATGTTACAAGAACCAGTAAACCCAGAAGGAAGTTTCGAGCAATAAAATTCGTACAGATAAAAAAACTGTTTCCAAAACGCAAGTTTGCGCCATTCATAATTTTCTTGGATTTGGTAATCACAGGTTATGGTCTTCTTCCTCTCTTAATGACAGTCAATATCAACATATAAATCTAGTTGTACAAAATTGATATGTTGGTCGATTTTATATATTCCTTACTGCTTCATAGTAAAAAGGAACAAAATTAAAAGTCAATTAAGCATCGTGGCATTCATTGAAATGACGATTCTTTGATACAATTCAGTATAAAAATTAACGAACCTGAGGCAGTCATCAACGGTTGCAGTCACAACAACTGTCATCGTCCTCTCAGCTGGAATTATCCCACGAGTTGGCTGAACCGAAAACAATGAATGTGGTCGTACCTAAAACGATTTTGCATTCATTACATCGCTTTAAAGAAGTTTCACTATGACACTGTACATTAGGCGACGCGACATTGTAAATTTACTGTACATCACACACTGCATCTATTCAGTCTGAAAAGCATTTCCATATTATCTTGATATGTATCAATTTGAATTCATCATGTCATCAAACTGACAAAAGGCCTTTTAGAGGATGCATAAAACGTGACAAATTCTATGTGAAGAGCGACAATAGGAAATGGATTAGATTAATAAAACCCATTCAAAACTCAATCACTGGTCAAATCACGATCTCAGCCACTGACAAATGTTGAAATTTCAATGAGGCTTCTGAACAAACATGAAAAATTTCAATACAAAGATCGAAATGTCAAAAGTGGTGATACTAAGGTAGATCTGAACTCCTTTCGAGCTTTCGAGTATGCAGCAAGTTATGTTCTCCAAAACCATCCTCCTCAAAAATAAGTCAACTTTCAGAAGCCGGTAAAGATTATGTTGCTCTGCATAGTCTTGGCAAACTAAAAATCTATAAATCACAAGGTTTCTATCAAAGCTGCCTTCAGAAATTCTTCCTTAATCTTAGAAAAATGAATTTATCCTCGAAACTACCAGAAAATTCTTTGGTTTTTTCACTCTTTTCTTAGCTTGCTTGCTCAACTTTGCCGCTAAGCTAGGCTATCTGATGAGTAGGAAAGACAATCCTCATTTCAAATCAAGACTTAAAATCACGTCAAAATCAGATGTTACCTGTTCGACGAGAAAAATAATGGAAAATTGTGCTAAGTTTTACCAAGCGGTACTGAAGCGACAAATAAACAAATATGTAGGAACAGCGGACGAGAAACTGAGAGATCCGGATCTACTCCTTCACTGCTCACAACATGAAATGCCTCAAGCATGACTTACCATATCACAATAGAATTCTGCTGGAATCAAGGATTCATTTGAAAGTTTGATCTCTTTTGTCACGTCTTCAAGTACTGGAATTGCTCCAAAATCAATCTCAAGTGTACTTGCATGTACAACGGGACCTTCCCCAGTGCAAACCAATTGAACTTGCTATAAACAAGGAATTTTATGCAAAGAGTAAATTCACACCAAAACACAGAAATTGAAAAAAACCGGTGGAATCATGTGGTTATTTCGTGCGAGAATTACCACAGCAAAGCAAAACCTAAAACCAATCCAGAATAGAAGAAACGAGTACATCGCAGTGCAGATATCTGAAATTTTCTGTCATTCAAACAAACCTATCAAATCCTTCCTTTTTCAGTTACACAGCTCACAAAATTTTCCCATTTATGTACTTGTCCCCCGACTTTCGGATCTTAAATAACGATTTGTGATCAATACCAGATGTCCCACAATGTGACTTTTCAATTCGGAATTGAATGAATACTTTCAATAGATGCTCAATAGACAGCTAATGCATAAAGAAGTCATGTGTGAAGAAAAGAATTACCAATGGCATATCAGAGCAACCATAAATCATGAAAAAAGCATTTGTCACTTGTCTACCCATTCCATGAACAGTGATTTGTAGTGGTATCTCAATGATTGACTGTGGCTGAATTATTCCCTGCAAAGAAATTCCAAAATTGACTAAAAGAAGTGACGCCAATCCAACAGAGAATTTCATAAAGTGCGCAGGATTCATCACCATGCAAAAGAATTATACACGCAACCACAGTTTGAAAAATCATACTGCTTTAAGGCCTATCTTAGAAATTCTGTTAAGGATTCACCATACAGTTTAATGAACTACTCTACTTACAAGCTACTCTTTGCTACTGCTGGGTCAAGACCACAAGGAGCAACAACTATGTCTTCCAATGGCCATTAAGTAAAGTATAGAAACGGAATATAACTCTATACGAATCTACTATAAAAAGTAAAGAACATTGACTTAAAAGGGCCAAGGTACTTGTATGAGTCAAAGCTGAGTTCTAAATTTGAAAGAACGTTAGTCCAAATGGTCGTAATAAAGCAGAAACTCTAACGAGAAGATCTCTATATTGTGCTTCGGGGGGAAAGCTGAACAACAAAAGTCCTCCGTATGCTCAAAGCCATCGTTGGTAGAGTGTATTGGTTTTACAGCATCTCTTACAAATCTAGTTTGATATTGGGTGAAACATACAGTTTCGAAACAGAGAGGTAAAATATTTCCATCACTCATGATTACTTAAGAAACTTCAAGACTCCAAATAGATTTCTCACTACCTTCAAAGAACGATTTTTTAAGACATAATAACGATTTTGCAAGCTGGGAAGAACTAGAAAGCTATCAAAAGGAAACCTCAAAAGCTTAAATAGGTTGATTTTACCATTGAAGATTACCAATTAATGCGAAGATATGTTAGCAGGCGAAGATATGTTAGCAGGCACTTTGAACGTATGCCTGTAAATAAGTAGCTTTCCTCTAAACTTCAAATTCAAAAATGTTAAAAGCCAAAAAGTATGATTTTCCTTTCATTTTCATCAAATTTCTTGCTGTTCGTTAAGAATAACCATCTTTAACATCCAAGGTATCTTCCTTGCAGTTAGTAAACTTTACCAGAAAATGACAGTCATAGCGATCAAATGAAACACTATAAAGAAACTAGAGCAAGCAAATTGGACGCTGTAACTACAGAAGAAGCGGGGGAGTTTAATTCGTAAGAAGAACATATCACGAAGGAGCTCTTGCGTTGAGTCTAGATCTAATAGTTGTTAATGCTACCAAGTGCGCCAAAGAAAGTTAAACCATTTGAAACATAGCTGCACCTTAAACACCAGATGGATTGAAGTGAACTGAGAATCACTTTATGGCAGAACGAATGAAATGTTTTTGTGATTTGTCAGGCGATTGATCAGCAACAAAGCAAAGGTAAATTCAACCCTCTGAAATTAATTGGTTGCGATATGGCTGAAAAGAGGCCCAAAAGCACACAATCAAGTCATTAAGAATCTCTGATACAAATCAATACGCAACATTATTCAATCTCTCACAAGTGTTCTAAGAAATGAATGCTGAAGTTTTTTCGACTCCATGGTAATAAAAGTGCAAATACCCTGGAAGACTGCACTCTTATGTTTATGTGTGTTGTAAATTTCTTCTTGATTTGATCAAGCATTTTATGCCCTTTTCAGGCATTTCGCAACCAATAGATTTTCGTCATAGGAAATCTAAGCCTTTGATAAAAACAGCCGTGCAAAAATAAGAGGCCGTGACATGTGCCACGTTATATTCGGGAAAGTCATCAAAGGCAACAGGAAATACCGATACAAGTGTTTGTCTTGTTGCCATTAACCTACCTTTCTTGTTAGTTGTCAGCTGTAAATAGATAATTTATATTATATCATACAGTTTGATCTGGAATGGCTTGAGCCACTTTCACATGCCTACATTCTCTTCAAGTCAAATTTGTCTACATTCTATGGTGCACAAACATAGATATTTCGATCTTTCGGCTACCAGACAGAATTCATTGCACTCTAATCCATCCAGTGCTGTAGCTACTATACATTTCTACGTTATTCTTGTATCTTGCAATTTTGCAGCTTAATGCTTTAATGCAGCTGACATGCCAATTCTAAGAGCTCTAATGACAAGAATGATATGTATGCATCAAGTATAGATAAAGAAATAGCGAAGTGTAAAACATCTACCTTGACATAGTTCGTTTGATAACGAATCGTTGGTGTGCCATCTGGGATCTATAAAATAAACAAAAAGAACATGATGCACCTATAAATTAATGCAGTCTTAACTGTCATATTCATACTGTAAAAACCCGCGTATAAGAACCTAGTGATTAAGAACCTACAGATAGAAATTCTGAAATTAGACTCCCCGATATGTAACAATCCATTCAGCCAGAAATTTGAAATAGGTTCTTATTTGTAGAGTTCATCAAATTAGATCAAACCTCCAGTTGCTTTGTCATTGAATCTATACGGACTGATACTGCCATATGTGCATCTTGCAAAGAAATATAAAGATGCTTTGAGAGCTTTTCATTGTATTCTGCAAAACTTCTGATTCTTTCACGCACTGCTGTTGTGAATAAAGCCTCATGAACTCAGGTGCCTCTGAACTGACAGTAGACAATGAGCTGGAAGCTTCAATCTGAACAAAAGAAATACCTGAAAACCCTGAATGAAATAAGAACCAATTCAAGAGCCTGAACAGCCTAGTTTCCTACTAAATACTCAATATAGAAGAACTTAATCAGGCTGACTTGCAAAATTGTAGGTTCTTATGCGCTGGTTTTTACTGCACGCTCAATGCAATGATACATTAAAACTTTGCTCAGACTCTTTGTGACAGTTGCAAGAATCTGATATTTTCACCATGTTGCATTCTGACGATAGGTATAAGCATATATTACATAGCATACCAAACGTCCCTGACGATCGAAGGCGATCGCTGACTTACTTCATCAAAAGAATAAAAGCGAGCTTACTTCTAAAGCCTCGTTCAACTCATCACAGGAACTGCATGAATTTGGGACGTTCCCGATTCCAAAAAAATTCTAATGATTTTCCAATGAGTGAGAATCAAGACTTAGTTTAATGCGGAAGAAGAATTATTCTCCAGGTGAATCGCATTTCTTAGAACTGCCTAATTGTCCGACTTGTATGCTCTTTAGGGATGGAACCTTTCAAAATGGAGCAATAACTCTAAAATGTTAGCCTTTCACCATCAGCAGTCTAAAAAGATAATCCTCTTGATAGACAGGTTTCACATCGACTGGCAAAAGCGTGAAAAATAAATTGGTTAGTTAGTTATTACTCATGTTTCTAACGATATCTCGATTATCTTTCGGTGACTATCTGGACAAAACTATTTAGAAATCAAAGCAACATTGGAAATTAGCAGGGTAAAAAGTGAAAATAGCTTCGACTTTGAGGAGCCCCATTGGTTTCTTAAAATTTGCCAAATCTTATCTGCAACAGATTCAACAGAACATTGCACATCTCAGTTCTCAAAAAATACTCAAATGGCAAATATGAATAAAATATTTTCATGTCACTTCTAACTTAAATTTAGAAGTCGGACATTTATGGGGACAATCTTGTATTAAAGCACAATTTCAAATATAGACATAACACATGTAGCAAGTATGTTATAACTGATAAATAACGAAGTTTGATGTTACCTGTGGTAACAACTCGTATTTAGCAGGCAAATCTGTCTCGTTCTTGAGAATAACCATGTTTTCGTACGGGTAGCGAATAAAGCATCTGCCATAGTCAAGTATTGGTGTTTCCAGACCAATTCCCGGTACAATGCAGCTAAAAACAATAAAGTACACCTTAACTCAGAAAAGAAGCCTACTATTTATGCTGCTAGATTTCAATCAATAGATCTGTGTTTTTCCTGTGCGAGGTCAAAAATGCTGCAATTTGTCCTTCCCAAAATCACCTAAGATTTGCTAACAGGTTTCCTTACAGACAATAGTTTCATCTATTACAGTGTTATAGGTGTAAAATTTTCATGGAAGAATGCATAAATGGCAAAGATATCATCCATTTCCATATGTGGCTTCAATAGAACTTCCGGCATTTTGCAATTATTAGTTATCGGCAACTTTTGATGTGATGCTTTGCTTATTTTCAGAATTATGATGTTTTTGTGTTTCAAATGTTTTTGAGGTAGTCACGTCATCAAATTGATAAATCGTGAAACCAGAAAAGCTGCAGGTTTCTGCTTACCGGCATTTTGTAAATCTTCGTCAAGTATGGCTTTTTTGAAGATAATTTCACTTTACTCTATTGATTCTTGGTTTAAGATGACTTCTATTTTACTAAAAATTCTCTTGAACTCATGGATATTTTTAATGAAAGAAAATGCTATAATTCTGACAATAACCCAGACATGAAAACTGTCAAAGTTGCAAAAGTAACATGAAATGCAGCAAAGTACTCGAAATTCCTTTGAAGCCAATAAATCAAACAGATTATGCAATGACAATTCACATCATTCCGTTTTTAAAGATTTGAATACAAATATCCAAATTTCTCGTTGCTTCGAAGTAGCCGAATCCTTGAGAACTCTTTAACTAAATGAAATAATGATAATAAATGGTTTTCAGAAAGATCAAAGCAGCTACAATTAGTGTTATATCTAACAATTGGGAGATCATTGCAGTGTTTGAAACCAAATATTTCAAGATAAGGTAATAAACTCTTCTGCGCCTTCCCGTTTTAGCTATTTCTTCCTTTCCAATGCTTGTCTCTGCCTATCTATCGCCGTATTTTATAGGCATTTTGTTTCTCACGTTATATTGAAAAATTTTTCATGACCCGAATAACACTGCTCTTGACATAAACAATGACCTAGATCTTAGTAGCCGATGCAGCCATAATTGGCGAATGTCCGTCGACCCCGATCAGAGTAAGCAGGCGGTTGAAGTCACCTTTCAAGAAAAAGGAGCTAAGTACACACTATCAAGCAATTCTCTTCAATGAAAAAATTATCATGACTGTTATTGGGCACAAACAATCGGAAATTTCCTTGACTGAACACTGTCTCTTTCCAATCATGTCTAGACAGCTAGTATCAAATGAATAAAAAAGCAATAGGAATGCAACGTTTTGTCTTTCAGTATTTGCCCCTGAAAACTCTCATTTAGTTGTAAAACCTTAAATGTGATTTCACATAATGCGTTAGTTATAGTTGAAGCGAGTTTAAGTGAATAATCATACGGAAAAGCAGAAATCTGTTTAATATTCTGAAGCATTAGCTGTAACTCGGGCATGAAACATTAAAGGCACATCACATGAGTAGGCCAACTATCACCCTAAATGAGAATTTCCCAGCCTCCGTCGTTGGAGTAGGCGTCTTTTCCTTTTTAGGAGATAGTAAGAAACTTGACAATAGACCAAACGAGACTATCAATACCATCACTCTCAGAATCATAATACTATTAGCCGTCCTGTCACTTGTATGATAAACGAAGGCGTGATCTCATCGACAGTGCCGACACAATATTTCTTTCAAATGTCCTATCCAGTCTCTCACAAACTGTTGTTCGAAGTTAAATAATCTTGGCTTACTTACTTTTAAAAGAGCTGGATCCATAAGAAACGAATAAAAAACTCTTTCTTTCCATCTTCATTTATCGAAAGCTGATCGCGTTTTGTTCCCATTAATGCAAGCTCTTGAAATGCAAAAATTAGTAAGACCAGATAAAGGAAACGAGACTTTACCATTTCATGAACACGTAAGATGAAACTTTCTTCCTTCAGTCAAGTTCAGCTTGGCTTGGCTTCCATTAAAGATTACCGACAGACAAAAGGAACAATTAGCGATATCGCTACTTCTGTGATAATCATTACCTTAGAAGAATAAACAAAGTAAAATCAATTAAATATCAGCATTTTGATGCGAATTTCATCTAATTCAAGCTTGCTAAATCAAATTCGCATTAATTCGCTTTAACGCTGGTTGATTTTACTTTGTTCATCTGTGTACAACTGCAATACACGCAACCTAAAAAACATTTGACCATTACTTCAGAAAACTATTAAATCGCCTTAGCTTTCGGAAAAAGGAATCAAACTAATATGACAAGCACATGATTTTTCACAAGCAAATTACCTTGCTGAAATTGGCAAAGAAAGAATTTCTTGTCCAACACATTCGACATCGACAACCATGCACGTCTCATATTTCTGCTCTGTGACTGAAGTCAAATTGACCTGTGAGCAATTAATTGAATAATTATGTCACTGAATATTGGCCATATTGATTTACCTTAGTCTTTTGCGCTGCAGTGCAAAATATGTTAGCTATTTATCATTCCTTATAACTGTTTCAAACATCGGGTGACAAAAACATACACAAGTTAGGTCGCACCTTGCTAGCTAAAACCAAGCATTATCACAAGACGGTTTTAACTGATGTGGCACTTAATGAGCCCAGCTATCATGTGAGATATTACTTGGCCAATTGAAGGTATGAATAATCTAAAGTGTCAGAAACATGTTGAATCTCAGTCAAAGCTGAACGTCGGCTGCCTTTTCCCGGTCTGCGTTTCGAAACATTTAACACTAACAGAATTGCAAATGACTCCAAAACACGAAATTCTGAAAAGAAGTAAACGTCTGACTTTTTGCAATCAATGAATTTCCCAAATGGCTTCACACCTATAGTTAAACCTAATTTAAGCAGACAGTGATGTTTATACCTCTGAATGAGATTATCATAAATACTCTTTTGTCGGAACGTAGTTGTAGCTCCAAGTGGTCATGAAAAATCCTGAAGGAAAGCACAGCCCTTAGACCAAATGGTGACATGAAGTATGTTTCCATAACTTCTGACTTCAGCAGACTAGGTTCTGCCTGGCTCGTAAGATTTTCTTCGGGTCGCCCGTTACATCGGACAGGCTAGCTTACAATTTGCAAAACAATCGCACAAACAGAAGCGTTTATTAAATAGGATTTTTACAATTGGCGCGTATTGTCCAGTAGAATGTGTCGTCAATTCTTTGAATGTGAGCACACGATACTTGCTCACAGGCACAAAATAATTACATATCAGTTTTTAGCGCCTTTACTGTACCCAGAGTGTATCAATAGCAGGGTACAGAATACTTCCGATCTTTATGGAAATGAGTCTAAGATATTACCTAAGATTTTGCAATACATTTTGGGAACGGGAAGGCTGAACTATGATCTGCGCCATTCTTTGGGATTTCAAATTGATTTCAAGTAAACGAAATAGGTTCGTAAAATTTTTTCGTTTATTTTCAAAAATTGGAATGTTACTCTGCAATTACATCAAAGGCATAACGATGAAACCAATTTCAGCTCTTAATTATGCTAATTATATACTTTTCCCAAAGAGATCAGATTTGCAGAAAATTTTCAGACGTTTTGAGACTTCTAAAACAATTGGATGTGCCAACTTGCAGCTGTAATAGTAAACAAACTGATGATTACATGAGAGCACGTTTAATAGCCATGAAAAATGAACATTAAATGTAACGCGCCGTGCATTTTTTTCAGCAGTAAAGATGTGCAGAAATGAAGAATGTTGAAAAGAAAGAACTGTTAAACAGAAAGGTTGGATCGAGCTAATAACGACAGAGTGTGATGATTGACTACAGAACTTTCAGAAGCGAGAGGAAATAAAACCATAAAAAGGAAAATTGCAAGTTAAGGGCAGTCTGTCCCATATTTTTTTACCTTGGTTACTGCTTTATCTACCTCATTTCAACGAGAACTAAATTCATGCATCACTGAGTCTCTATGAATCCAATTTCTTTGGATAAATCGAATGAGCACAAACTTCGGGAACATAAATAGAGATCTTCATCGATGTTATTTCCATTGATCGAAGGAGTCAGACTGTCTTTAAGCCCTTTCGGAACAATCCTTTTTCCTATGTCTTTCTTTTCTGTGAATCGATGGGAGCACTGGCAGTCTAATGATGCTTATATCCTGAATAGAATGTCCTGTCGAAGTAAAATGTTGCGAAACATTGATGTAACTTTAATGTTAGCGCCATACAGCCTAGCAACCAAAATATGAATAATATACAGATCATCAGTTCAATATTCGATTTAGATTAGCTTCTAACGGAAGCTAGAGTGAGACTAAATTAACAAACAAGCACAGCGCTCATAAACAAAAGCATATTCTATCATGTACCTGGATTTCCATCGCTGATTGGGCATCAAGTGTTCCAGTATTGGGATAGATCTCAAACTCTTTAGGCAGTTCATGTGGATGTAATTCTTCAACATATCTGTCGTCAAGAAAACTGGCCGAGATAGCAGCAGCACTGGGTCCTGTACCATCCGATGGTATTCGAAGGTAAAATGTCATTGGTATCAAGGATGTATTGATTAGTTTGCAAGCAGCAACATGAGTAAACCCTGAAATTGTAAGTGTTAATGCAATAAAAACTTTGAAATTTACTTATGGGCGTTTTGAATACGCCACTCCTTCTCTGTCTACTATGATATGTTTAAAATTACGTTGTATATACATAAGCTGCATGGTAAACAGAAAGCACTTTGACTCCCCTACTAATATTCATTGGCAATATTACGAGAAAAATTTAATGGATTAATGTTGCAATACCAACTGGATAAAGTCATACCTCATTGAAACATTAAAGACTATGGCTTAACTTTTTCACTGAATTTTGAGGTTAAAGTTCACTCACCGTGATATCAACTCTTATTTAGCCTTTCATTTCCATCATTCTTCTTTTACATACATATATTTCTATACAATTTTACAATATTCATCAAAATACACTTACGACAGTTAAGACAAGGGATGATAAACTATAATCCTCGCCAAAACTCTTGTCACAAAACGGATAAAATTGATCTGAAGTGCAAATGCCCTCCTTTACCCCCTCCCCAAGTCAATGTTCTTGATTTCTGCAACTCGGAAAAATCATGCAGCAAGTCTCCTGAGTCAAGACAAGCAACATTGACTTGGGGGAACGGGGGCTTTGCAGAATATTTCAGGTTAATTAGTAGGCACTGTGATTTTTGTCCAAAAATGGTGAAAATCTTAGTCTATGCCAAGAGGTTTTGGCGAGGATTGTAGCTTTTTCGTACTTTTGTAACATAATTTGTATAGTGAGAATCCTTACCGTACGACACTGTGTTGAATTTGAGTTTTGGCGTATCGAAATGAAATGTTGGTCCAATTACACTGCCCCTTGAAGAAAAAGATGGAAAATTTTCAAGATGGAAAATAAAAACAGCTACAAGGTGTTACCTACACTACAACTGCAGGAAACACAGTTTGCAAAGAATAGACCATGTCGCACTTTGAAGAAAGGGACTGAGGACAGCGTGGGCCATTCTGACAGCCTTGGCAACAGTATGAAATTAGGAGAGTCCCCTCCTCTGCAGTGACGAAAGTAGGCCTTACAGCTCACTCGCATCTCTCTGCAAACTCGGTTTGATTTCGATTTATTTGTATATATTTTCATTTTCAAATATATATCGTATTTGATTACTTTAAGGAGGGTCACCCTTCAGCAGAAGCCATTTTTCAAGGGGCCTTCTAATGAGAATTTGATCACAATATACCGCTAAGAATAAGATATCACTAGAACCTAAAAAACTGTAACTTAAAAGCCTATCTACAATTATACGATACACATAATGATAATGATAATAATAATAATAATAATAATAATAATAATAATAATAATAATAATAATAATAATAATAATAATGGTGGTGATGATAATAATAATAATAACAATAATAATAATAATAATAATAATAATAATAATAATAATAATAATAATAATAATAATAATAATAATAATAATAATAATAATATCTGAATCGAAACGTTTTTAACATTTGTGTTTCTTTTTATTTTCTTTTTCTGTTAATTTTTGATGATGGTTTTGTTTCTAATAATAATAATAATAATAATAATAATAATAATAATAATAATAATAATAATAATAATAATAATGATAATAATAATAACATTTATTACGGGTACGAAAAATTCTGGAAACAAAGCTAAATGCAGGGAATCTCATAAAAGGTATCAACACCTGGGCAGTATCGCTGCTCAGATATTCAGCTGCATTTCTAGACTGGACAAAATTTGAGATGGAACAGCTAGATAGACAAACAAGGAAACTGATGACAATACACAATGCCTTACATCCGAAGAGCAACGTTGATAGGTTATGTTTACCACGGAAGGATGGGGGAAGAGGACTTTTAGGAGTAGAGGATACAGTCAATATAGCAAAAGTTTCATTGAAAAGGTATGTCAACAATTGTACAGAAAGGTTACTAAGTTCATTGAGAATCACAGAAGAGGGTGAAGTTATTGAGTCGGAAGCTGATGTAAAGAAAAGAAAGAGAACGGAAAGGAAAGAAAACTGGAAAGAAAAGACACTGCATGGACAATTTCTGAGGCAAACTGATGACATCGCTGGTGAGGACAGGTGGCTATGGCTAAAGCAGGGAAACTTGAAGAGGGAAACAGAATCTCTAATACTTGCTGCACAAGAGCAAGCAGTCCGTACAAATGTGATCAAGGCCAAAATTGATAATACTCAGGAACAAAGTAAGTGCAGAATGTGCGGAGAAAAGGACGAGATGGTGAACCACTTAATAAGTGAGTGTAGTAAGATGGCACAGAGAGAGTACAAGAGAAGACACGATTGGGTTGGTAGGAGGGTGCACGGGGATGTTTGTAAAAAGTATGGCATCGAAGTAAATGATAAATAGTATCAACACGAGCCAGTTTCAGTGATAGAGAACGACAAATGTAAGATTTTATGGGATTTTACAGTGCAGACAGACCATATCATCCAAGCAAGGCGTCCAGATATGGTAGTCATTGATGAAGAGACAAACAAGGCGCAGGTAATAGACTTTGCTATCCCATATGACAGCAGGGTGGACAGTAAAGAGATGGAGAAGATTGAGAAGTACCAAGATCTCGTACGAGAACTAAAGAGGCCGTGGGACATGAAGGTGGTGGTCATTCCTATAGTATTGGGGGCACTTGGAACTACCCCAAAGACATTGCAGAAAAGAATGAAGGACATTGGCATTGAGACCAGAATCGGTGAATTGCAGAAAACTGTTATCCTGCATACAGCAAGGATCCTTAGAAAGGTCCTTGAGGTTTGATGAGTCTTGTTGACATCAAACCCCAAGAAGAACAATCCATTGACTAGAACAATGTGCGTTATCTTTCAATAATAATAATAATAATAATAATAATAATAATAATAATAATAATAATAATAATAATAATAATAATAATAATAATAATAATAATAATAATATTGATAATAATAATAATAATAACAATAATAATAGTAATAATAAATCTAATGATAATAATAATAATATGGTTCCACATTCGTGGTTGGAGGAATGCTTTAGGCTTTTTAGCATCGCAAGTACTGTTGACAATCTCCTGGTCAATAGCATGAAAAAATGGAAAACAAATTTGACAGTTGGTGGCAAGAATCTTGGAGGAGTAAAAATAAAGAGAGGCATATTTCAGGGAGATTCACTATCACCACTGCTGTTCATTATTGCCCTGATTCCATTGTCGATGATCTTGAAAAAAGTGTCATATGCTTAGGAGTTCAAGAATGGAGTGAAATTGAATCATCTGTTGTTTATGGATGACCTCAAGTTATATGCCAAGAGTGAAACAGGATTAGATTCGTTGGTACAGACAGTGCATATGTTTAGTAATGACATTGGAATGGGAGACGTCATTTTACCTGATGAGAGTGAGATTAAAGGATTAGCAGAGGGGGATGTTTACAAGTATCAAGGTGCCTAAGAAGCAGAGGAAGTTAAACAAGAGTAGATGAAAAAATAAATTTAAGAAGGAATATAGAGACGGATGAGAAAGGTTCTGCAGTTTAAACTTAATGGTGGAAACACGATCAAAGCTATCAATACTTGGGCTGTATCTCTTCTAAGACATTCAGCTCCATTTGTTAACTGGACAAAAGAAGACGTAAGGAATATGAATAGAATGACAAGGAAGACAATGACTATGAATGGAGCACTGCATCCAAGGGACAGCGTGTGTCGTTTGTAGGTACCAAAGAAAATGGGAGGTAGAGGACTGATTGGAATAGAAGACTGTGCAGCTTGCCATTTTGGGATTGAATAACTGTGTCAACGAAAGTCAAGATAAATTGATAGAAGGGGCAAGGGGATGTGAGATAATAGAACAAGAGAGTACTGAAACAGTGAAAAGGAAAAGGGTAGAAGCAAGGACGTCTGAGTAGAAAGAAAAACCGCTACATGGGCAATATCTTCGAGAAACAGAAGACGTCAAAAGTAATGACACGTGGCTATTGCTAAGAGAAGGTACATTAAAGAAAGAAACAGAGAGTTTATTAACAGCAGCCCAAGACCAAGCATTGCGTACGAATATCATCAAGACTAAAATAGATAAGACCAGTGATTGCAACTTGTGCAGATTGTGTAAGGAGGCAGATGAAACAGTGACCCATATTGCTAGTCAATGCAGTAAATTGGCACAGCTGGAATACAGAGAGATGTCATGGTTTAGTAGTTATTTGTTTAACAGAAAACAATATGTTGCAATTGATGGACAAAGCTCTGAAATGCTACCAATATCTTGTGGAGTCCCGCAAGGATCTATCCTTGGTCCATTGATGTTTATACTGCTAATAAATGACATCGAGTCAAATCTAAGATTATGTAACATAATTCTCTATGCTGATGACACGGTTTTGTTCTATGCCGGAAAGACAAGTACTGAAATCGAGAATATCTTGGGCAGTGAATTAGAGCAGATTGCTCGTTGGCTCAATAAAAGTAACCTTGTTATAAATCTGAAGAAATCAAAAACAGAGTGCGTTCTCTACGGGACACAACAAAAAACATCTAAATCGGCCGCGTTTGAGGTAAAGCTAAATGGATTGAAAATTGCTGAATCAGCAGCCTACAAATATTTAGGGGTCGTGATGGATAAAAGCCTCACTTACGCGGAACACATCGAGAAAACTCTTAAAAAGGCAGGCTCAAGAGTCAAATTACTGTCCAGGATAAGACCGAACTTGACGCCTCACGCAGCAGAAACAATATACAGAGTCATGATATTGCCGCTTCTAATTTATGCAACAACATTTTTGTAGAAATGTCACCTTCTAAGAAACAACGATTTGAAAGCATCCAAATACGATCATTAAAGATTATAAATGGTAGAAGAAATAGTGTAAAACTACCATCAATAAACCACATCAGAAATAGAATGTGTGCAGTCGAGGTCTTTAAGTGCTTGAACGGTCTTGCGCCACCTGACTTCATTGAATACTTTCAACGCTTACAACACGGTAAAGCAACTCGTGGAAATGAACACAGTCTGTTGCTCCCAAGAGTAAAGTCAGAAGCAGGACGGAAAACATTTGCATTCCAGGGGTAAAAATATTTAATAAAGTCCCCAACAAACTAAAGAGTGAAACATCAGTACTGAAGTTCAAGAGTAACTGCAAGGATTTCAACTTTGATTTTTAACATTTTCTGTAGGGTCTATTATTGTAAATAACTGTTTGAGCTATATTGTTATAAATTGTATATCGTAGGTACATTAGGTTCACAGGTCCTTGGCTGATAGCAGCAAATTCGTTTTGCTGAACAAGTTTACCTGTATAAATATGGTTTTATTATTATTATTAAGGCAAGGAACGACAAGGTGGCTCAAGCATTGCATTGGGAATTTTGTAGGAAAAATGACTTACAACATGAAAAGAATTGTTACGAACACAATCCACAAAGTGTGGTTGAAAATGATAAATGTAAGATCTTGTGGGACTTTACAATTCAAACGGATCATTATATAACAGCAAGGAGACCAGACATTGTAGTAGTGGATAAGGATAAGAAAACCTGCCAGCTCATTTACGTAGCGTGCCCTGGAGATAAAAGAGTGAAAGAAAAGGATGATAAAAAAGTTGTTAAAGATCAGGACTTAGCAAGAGAGCTCCGCAAGATATGGAACAAGGAAGTGAAAGTCATTCCAATTGTAATTGGAAAGTTGGGAACGATACCAGCTCGGTTAAAGGAAACCTGAAGGAAACTAGAATTCCTGTAAAGGCATCGCAAATCCAGAAATCAGTGTTACTGGGAACAGCAAGAATTTTGAGGAAGGTTCTTGAAGTCTGAGGTTACTTGCTGTAACTTGATATTCAAGATTGACTCCTATATACAGAAACTGTATATTGTGCGTAATTTCAATAATAATAATGATAATCTACATGCATACAATATCCACCTTGCAGTTGTCAAACGATACTTGTTCAGTATGGTAAGTAATTTCTTTGGATTACTAAGGCGTCTTGTCGTCATTCTGCCCATTTATGAATGCACGTTGTCTCGCTCAAAATATAGCACGTTGTGACGTCACAAATGAGCGCTGACAAGGCTGATCTACTGGTCCTACTGCATCCTTAGACTCGTGACCATGAATTCCTTATTTACTAGCGTGCCCTGATTTGTTGATGTCACTTCCGTGAACAGGAACTCGTCACATTGTTATGAATTTTGGGCACACTTTCTGCCCTTGTAGAGTAAATACGTATACATAATCAAATTGCTACGATCATCTACCATCTTTCACCCAATTAAGGGGCTCAATTCAGGAAGTTGTTCTAATTCCTTACTTGCGCCAATTCATATCATATAGAGTTCCCGTAGCTGCAACGGATGTATTTCGTTTGTACGGAGGAAGACCTCTACTTGAATGGTATGTATTTTGGAATGCCTTGTATGCATTGCATTAAAGGTTCACTTTCCAGTGCTAAAGCTTTTTAAACAAGGCTTTGGAGTGATTTTGTGGCAGGTGTGCACGCAAATTCCAATAAATTCACAGTAAGGGTTAGGAGAGAAGATTGGCCGAAATTTCATGGTAATGTTATGAGTCCCTATTGATCGCAATGACATCAAAGAGATCTGCAAGGAGTAAGCACTCGTCTGGGAAACGCACGATCATTGTTTGGGATATTAAGAATTCTCCATTTTGTAAATCACAAAGGAAAAACTCACTGATCATTAGGACGACCGAAGCGTTTTGGGGTATGCGCAGTGCCACAAAGGAAGGGATGAAGGGCGATGACTAATTTCATTTTCACTTCATTTTACCATATCTATACACGGAAAATTCATTCATTTAACAAAAAATATAACAAAAATACTTGGCCTACATACAGGAATTGGTTACCAAGCCACAATATGGATATAATTTTGCTACTAAACCTAGAAACTGCTCTTCTATGAATCCGTGTGTTTGAAATTTCCTTTCTTTTTCAGCTCATAAATGAGTTTTCAGTCCTTTTTTGAAGGAGACTACTGATCTAGCACCTTTGATGGATTATGGAGTACTGTTCCATGCTCGTGCCCCGGTATAAAAGAAGCTCTTCTTTACGCATTCTAAGTTGAACCTTTGAAAATGCAGGTCTCTTTTGTTTCTTATATTATATTTTGAAATGGAAGACCTTTCCTGAAATTTGTTCTGCAGGATTTCGGGACAAAGGTTGTTCACTATTTTGTATGTCATGAGTGAACGATCAAAATTCATTACCTGATTTACATTTAGTGACCTTCTTTCCCATGAACCCTTAAATCTCGATGAGTCAATTATATCAAAGGCTCTGTTTTGTAGCTGCTGAAGTGCTTCCATTTTTGTATCAGATAAACTTCTCCAGACTTCATTTGCATATCTCAAATGACTTTCTACTAGTGCGTAATAAACTTCCATAAGTTGTGAGTGTGAGATTATGCTCTTTAACTTTTTTAAGGATGCCAGGCCGCTGGCAATTTTTCCCTTGACTGATCTGAACTGATCTCCGAGTTTAGTTTGTCATCGACTTTCACTTTAAGGTATTTTGTTTTGTTAACGATACTTATTTCATTTTTTCCAAGAAAGAATGGAAGTAAATCAGCAAACCCTGAGATTGATTCTGCGCAGACTCAAAAGCGCTTGGATAGACGTCTGGCTCTTCTAGAGAAAATGCGAAAGACGTTGATTAACAGTATCCTGCGCAAGTCATGAGTCCTTTGCAACCTGCAGTACAACACTACCCCTAAATCGTGGCTGGTCTCTTTTTCATGCAAAAACAGAAAATGGTGTCTACAATCAAGCCAGTCGAAGACTGACTTTTACGAAACATTTTCAAAAGATAACGAGAATAAAAGTATGTCAAGCTTAACACACAATGAAATTTTATGATACCACCAGGTAACCTTTATCTCTAGCCGTACTTCAAACAAATCCGGAGTTGTCCTTTACAACTTTTGGCAACAGAGTTCACAATTGTACCAATTTACATATAGGACTACATTAATATAGAATAGGTTTTATTCAAGTAAATACATTGCAATTTATTTTGAGCATCACTTGAACATCATCAATACACAGAGGAATAACGTCCAAAGATAGCAATTACCACTCATCAAGACACTAACCTCACATTGAATCTAAATGTTTCCGGCGATCCATCAACCTTCCATCGAAATTCCTCGTTGAATGAACCAAGATATGGAGACGTAAAATGAATCTGGCAAAATAGGAAAAAATACGCTAAACTTCAAAAACAGTCTTTTCAATTGAGCCTGTTATATAACTTTGAAATTTAGAGTTAATCAGTCTGTGACATGTTTCAGGCGTAAAAATAAAAAGTTATGATTTCACCGAAACCATATATCATTTTGTAGATACCATTTTTCCGAAAATTCATTCGTAGGGATGCTGACAACAGAAAATACAATCATCTCTCTCTCTAAGCGGACAACTCTATAAATCGGAAAACTTATTAAGACAGACACAACATTCTCGTCCTGATTCACAGATATCAATCAAAATTTTCCTTTAAAAGCGGAAACCTCACTAAGCATACATCATAAGGTGTCCGCTTAGAAAAGGTTAACCGTAGTAACGAAGTTCCATTATCTGTTCTATTCAAAAAAGGTGCGAGGAAACTGTCCACTGCTTCTGATTCATCCAATAGAGAAGGCCAGAGACGTGATTTTTAGAAGAATATTCACATGTGCAAATGCACAGTCGATTAAGTTGCGACAGTACCTGTATTGCTTGATAGCCTCCTGGTTTAATGATGCCTTCAGCAGGTGTAAAATCGAACTGCTGTCCAAAAAGGGACTGCGATTGAACATAGTAAAACACTGCATCTATGTCTCCTGTGTTCTTCATGATCACCTACAAAAACATATTCAAATCATATCCATTATTTGTCATTATAAACAAAATGAAGCCTTCAGCAAATCACAACATGTAACTCTATTTACAATGACAAAAACTCTAAGAATAAAGACCTACAACCCTATAAAAGCAAAGTTTTCTAGGGAGTTGCGTTTGAGGGTCTTCTTCTTTAGATACGTTTTAAGTTGCTTTTAAGACGATGTGATGTCGGTAGCTCACGAATTTTGGCAAGTGTATCATTCCGAAATGCGAGAGCTGCGTAATGAAAGCCTTTTTGGCAAATTCAGTCCTATATCTAGGGATCTGGAGATCTTTGAGTGCCTCGTATTGAAGGTCGACTGAAAAGATGTCGGTTGGAATTTACCCCATGGCTTTCAGGGCATAGTCTGTTCATAATCTTGCACATTGAACCCGGAAGCCGAACAGCTATCTTTCATTCTTGCATTTGATATTATTGAACAGGCCCAGTTTTGAAGGCGTTGGAGAGCAGCTAGTCTTGTTTTTGACAGACTATCCTAGATAACATCGGCATAACGCATAATAAACAATACACAGTTGGGATTGTGGAGTTTCAATTCATTTAGGACTGCAAGTCCGAAACTCAATTTACCTTTGGTGCGCTCAAACTGCTCATCCCAATTTAGCTTTTAGTCAACTATCACTCCGAGGGATTTTGTCTTATTGACTCTTTTTATATCAGAGTTATTTAGTTTTAGAACTTCCGGAAGGACTAGGTCTTTGGTTCTAAGCGGATGCCCTATGATCATGAATTCAGTTAATTTCAGATTACGGCTAAGTTTATTCATCCTCATCCACTCAGAGAGATTGGAAAACTCTTGATGTGCGTCCTCGACTAGTTTCGCTACGTCTTCCCATGCAATCGTTACACTGGTATCGTCAGGATAGACACTAGCCCGGGGGAATTTAAGACACCTTTCCAAGCCATTCAAGAAAATGATGAAACGAAGAGGACCTAAACAAGAACCTATGCTGACCGTTCAGAGAGCAGTACTGTTTTCTATTGTTCAAGTAGGATTGAAACCAATCCCCAGCTTTGCCTCTTATTCCACATCCACGTAATTTTTCTTACGAATAACTTTTCCAACGAGCATTTCCATTTATCAATGTGACCATTTATCGATTTCGTTTATCAATTACAAAATTGATAAACTGCAAGTTTGCAATGTTTTAACTATTTTTAACCTGATCCAGTATTGCCACATGGTAGGAAGCATTGTTATTATTCCAATGGCATACGCTCTGCGATCAACGTATAAATGTTATTAACTTTTTAAGAACTGAGACACTGGCTACTACTTTTTAACTATTTATAGGCAAGCAAGCCCCTAACCCCCTTCCCCAAAGCAAGGAATACATGTCGTACAACAAAAGATGCAGTCCTTTTTGAGATAAACCGATTTGACAACCTTAGATTTCACACCTTCAATGCAACCGACCATTATCTTTTGCTTTCTCCTTTTATTTTGATTTGATTGATCACTCGGTCTCTCCAAAAACCTAAATTTTTTGCCTTGCAAAATTTGCTCTTGTTCCCCTGACGTTCTGGTTGAGAATCAATCATGATAAACTGCAAAGTATTTGAATTGAAAAAAGCGTTGATGTCCCAGTTCTTTCGTCACTGGTTGTTCAATCAGTATGCAATAAACGTCGTATATTCAAAATGACATAAAAAAGCACAGTGAGGAATTCAGAACGCGGAGGTACAATTTCTTATTCACATAACCGTGAACTGACAGAGCGGTAGTCATCTTTCAAAGATGCTACAGGGTGTCTCAAAAAAATTGTTCGACGTTTGATAAAATATTGAAAAATAAGGACAACATGAACAGGCTCATGGAAAGATAACCCTGTTCCTAAGATTACGAAATAATTCTAGAGACACAATTCGTGCAAATCTGGTTGAAAATTCACTGAGTTACGAGCTCTCGAAGATCAAAAATATGCGATAGCTGAAACCAGAGACCCCCCCCCCAGATTACTGGTATTGCAAAAAGCTCGAAGACGGAGATAAGAGGAGCTTATCCAATGTCATACCTTCTCATTGATATCAGAGCAAACCAAATAGGACTTCTAAAGTAAATTATTTTTTGCGATCATTCTCAAAATGTCCTTAACATTGCGTAAGTCCAAAACAGTGGTTCAAAACATAATCGGCGAGAGACTGAATTTGTTTCCTCAAAGCATCGATATGCTTGATAGTTACGTTATCGAAAACCTGTTTGAATCCCACTTGGTTCGCCCTGAAACAATTGAGAAATAACAGAAACGACGGCCTATGGGGTTTTTACCAATATGCCAATTCGAGGCCTCTGGTTTCAGCTTTCGCACAAACTTGAACTTCAAATGCTTGTAACTCCATGAATGTTTAGCGGATTTGCAAGATTCTTGTGTCAAAGATTAATTTAAAATCTCAGGAAAAGGGTGACTTGACCAAGGGTGCATTCAGCGTATCGTTATTTCTTAGTATTTAATCAAACGTTGAACAATTTTTTTGAGACACCCTGTACACCACTATGATGCTATCCTTCAATGTGCACAACGGCAATATTAAACAACATACCGAGAATCTAACTAAGATAACAATGGGCACAAAATAAAAAACGGAGAAGCCCTTCAGCTTATTGAACTACTATGGAGCCTCTAAATGTAGGCTCAATCTACCGTGGAACAAAGAATCGTCAATTCATTGAAAACAAGAAACCAGAGTACATTATGCGCAAGGGATTCGAAAGTTAAGATTTTGAAACATTTCAAACGTACGGAATTTTAACTGTCCAGAATATTTTGGGATCCAAATTACTTAGTGTCAAAAATTCTTTGAAGCATTTGCAAACCTCAGACAAGCTGTCCGATGAATTTTTCGTACTAAATGTTCCCATTGTAAAAGCTCTATAGAGTTTGCGATATTTTCCCACTTCATGAATATTAATCTTGGCTTCTGTCGAGGCTCAGATTTAGTGCAACTTAAAATATTTACCTCGTAGGAGTGCTCAGAATTCACAAAAGTTTTCTCGATGTCCAGCGTGTCAAATGAAAATTGGACTTTTGATCCTATGCCTTCTCCTCGGATTCTCAAAGGAAGCCTGCTCTCTCTGCCAGTGACATCACAATAGATCGTTCTTGCGTAACTTTTTGCTTCGTCAGGCTTGAAAGCGATGTTGATATCAGCTTGGGAATTTGGCCAGATGTCACCTTCCTGAAACAAAAAGTAACAAAGATAGAGTTAGAGGAATGATATAATACCGGGTGAATAAAAAACAATGCCCATATGAAAGGCCACTTCTCCCTGAAAATCAAAGTAATAATATTGAAAACTGTCTTACTTTATTGCCAGTAAGTTCGATTAGGTTCAGTAATTTATCCGACTTTAGCTGGTCATTTGCCTACAGAAAGTCACTTCCAAAAACCTGCAAAATTAGTGAAAACGACGAGCAAAATTTCCCACGGCTTTTCTTCGTAATAATGATGAAATTTACATGCATTCATGTATTTTGTCCTCCTGCGAGAATGCAGCTCCCCTGAATAAGTTATTCATACCGAGCGAGAGACCTGTTCATCCTCCAAAGAGGACAGCACGTGCTACAGCGTGCGAATTTCATTGCGGTAATGCCTGTGGGAGGCAGAAATGTTACAGAAATTTGGTCGTGATTTTGGGCGCGTTTTGAAGGTTTCCGGAAGTTGCTCAAGAAATCCTTCATGATTTTAGAATGGAGAGGCCTATTTCATTCAGGAAAATGTTGCAGTCGATTGGAAAATGTCAACCATTGAATTGTAAATTTTGCGGACGTCACTATGTTGATTCCCAGGGACCTGCAGTCTTTACTATATTGACAAGATAGGTTCAGGACAAATTGTCATGACTGTAGATCATTATTTAAGAAAGGTGAATGCCAATGAAAATTCCCGTTCCGAAGAACTGTGACTTATATGTGGGTATACATCATAATCCGTATGATGGTTGAAAACGTCTTTGATTAGAAGTTAAGATGGACTGATTCAAAATTTTTGTTTCCAAATGATTGGAACTACGAAAGAACAGCGATCAAATGGGAAAGTAGAATACTGGAAGGAGAAGGTGCCAAAGTTGTCTTGCAAAAGTAAGGGATGTTGGGACTTAGACTACGTCCTCACGATGACGGCAAATTTTGAAAATGGTGAAAAATGCGACGGTAGCAAAAGTTAAATTAGTGCTTACACATTGCAGTGACAATTTGAAAACGGTAGAAAATTTGACAGCAACAAAGTCATTATAGTCTTTCCAAGAATTTAATGCCAAAGAACTGCACCTGCACCTTAAGAACAGATCAGCCTCAATTTGAAAGCGTCGACAAATGTTCCGTT
The DNA here is from genome assembly GCA_964019985.1 of Aurelia sp. 4 Dawson et al 2005. Lineage (NCBI taxonomy): Eukaryota > Metazoa > Cnidaria > Scyphozoa > Semaeostomeae > Ulmaridae > Aurelia > Aurelia sp. 4 Dawson et al 2005. Next base: position 10,554,462 of record OZ026497.1, read on the forward strand.
TTCATAGCTTTCGAGTGTTCGCAAACTTCCATTTTCGAAATGTGCCAGCTACAGTTCTTTTCAAAATCTACCTTCTTCAAAATTTTCCGGTAAAAAAAGCCGTTTTCGCTTGAATATCCGTCTCATTTTTAACCATCTCAAAATGTGCTAGCATGGTGAGAAGACAGTCTTAAATTGCTACAAATGAATGTAGCGAATTCATTTTAACAAATAGAAATCATAGCAGCAGCCTCATCAACAGTTGACTCGCACAGTTCCAGCAAAATATGCTTGCAAAATATCTCTTAATGAGCCAAGGCGTTCGTGACAGTGATTGACAAGCTGTTTGGTCTATTATCCCCAAGCAGCAATCTGCAAATTGCCGGGAAAGAAGAACATAGTAAACTACAAAAAGCAGTTCTTACGCCCTGACCAAGCAACAAGTGACAATTTTTAAAAACATTGGAGACTTTCTTTCCGTGCAAGATCAATATACATTGCACTGCTTTGAATGTAAGTTTCAAATGTTTAGTAAACACAGTTTTCTTTTTTCACATGGCGTTTATCATCTGCAGCAATAAAGTCATGGACGTACCACAGGATCAATAGATATGACATCATCACTGTATAACATTTTCTCTCCCTCAGCGACCTAAAACACAAAGAGCAGAAGAGTGGCAGACCATCCAATGGAAGATGTTTTCATTACAAATTAGTCCCCTTGAAGGTCGTGCTTGACAAAATGAAACGCAAACAATGATTGTTTTAAAAGATTCTGCGATGAATTTTCTCAAAAGCTGTAGATTGCATTCATGCGACACTTGGAAAACTTGCGAAACCGGTTCTCCAGGTAAGGTTCTTATCAAGTCTGTAGTGAAGGAAATGACAATAAAGCCCAATTTCCAGTCAGTGGAATTTTCCCAGCGGGCGGAATTTTAGAAAATAAAATGTTGCTCAGCCGCGACAATCTATTCAATTTCAGAGCGACATTTTCTCTCATAAACAATAGAATTTCCGCCGCTCGGAAAATTCCACTGACTGGAAATCAGCCTATATGTGGAAAACAAAACTTGTGTGGAAAACAAAACTTGAAAGAATCTGCACGAATGAAAGGACAACTCTTCTCCGCTATCATTGAAGGGAGTAATTCTCGCATGGCTTACTACAGCCAGCCAGGAATAGACCTTGATCTATAATGTTGTCAAAGGACAGAGCATATAGTAACTATCATAATGCCTAATAACATCAGAAGCAGTGCGCCAATAAGACTAGTGATGACTAATTATCATGAAGTGGGATCTTCAGGAACCTAGCTCTAGAAGAAGGGTAATGAGGTACACTATTCTAAAATAGTGTATCTGTGTTTGCCAAATGGCGAATGAATCACTTTTTCATTCTCAATCACACTGAAGCAAAACGGCTAACTAAGATGTCGAAATTAACTTCACTGAAGTCGATCATAATGTTCTGGAGCTTTGGAACATTTCACTTCTTCTTGACAGTATGAAAAAAATTGCACATTGTACAGTAATGAAATATTCAGGTTAGGAATATTTACTTAGGAAATATGATTCTGTAACTAAATTCTTTTACATGCATAGCACACACCTTTAGTCGTTTGCTAGGCAAACTAAATGACTATTCGCGCTTGCTTTTATTGCTTCAAACAGAAACTTAGACATAAATTAATTGCAATCTCCAGTTCTTATGGATACATATCCAGAAAAAACTCCGGGGCACAATGACCTGTAGCTTTAGAACAGTAAAACCAATTTGAAAGAAATTAATTTCATATCTAAGTTACAGTAGCTCCTCTACAATAAACTGACTGGTAATTTATCAACAATGGTCTACACACTACGATTTTACATGATGATAAACATATTCATATTCATCTTTTTCAAACAACCAGTATGCATTTGTTCGTCAAAATTTGTCTCAGTAGTATCTCAAGTCTGTCGCAAGCGAAGCGAATCCAGTAGAACCAAGAATCTCTGAATTTCAATGAAACTGTTTCAGAAGGGCTTGCAGCTGAGATACTGAAACAACTTTCAAATTAGGAGTACCAAAGTATCTTTAGGAAAAAACAATGTATTTAGGACTTACCTTTATCCTATTTTTGAAAGACCTAGTAACCAAAGACAATTTGTCACGAATGCTTGGATCTGTAATACATTCTTCAATGAAGTTGTCTTTTCGTTCTTCTTCTTTGTAACTAAGCTCTTGGTAGAATCTGAAAATAGGCAGTTTGCTCTGATAAATTTGAAGTATCGGATGACCGAACGAAAACTTCACCACCTACATTATAACTAGACTTACGGATTCAAAAAAGACCGATAAATGCTAAATGCTTTTCATCACTATTTGGTTGAGGAAGGCTTAGCTACCTACGACAAGCTGCATCATCACTGTAACTTATCATTGCCACCCGAAATAAAAAAACTTTCGGATTCCCGATTTCTCCATTAGAGTGAAATAATTGCCATCACTTTCAAATCAACATCTTGTGAAATTTAGCGTAGAGATGGCTTTGAATTCGTTTGGGAGAAATCAGTTGATTGCAAAATGATTGACCTCGGTTCCTAATTCGAATTTTGCGCTTCTGTGCAAGTTTGGACTTTGGCTTTATCACAATATCCAAAACACTGACTGTAAAAAAGCGGGTTAAGTTCGAGAAAGAATGAATTAAGGTATTTTTGAAAATGGTTTTTTAAAGGGCAGTCAAAACTTAAATTGACGAAACAAAATCTCAAAAGATAGCTAAGCTATAAGCTGATCCCTAGTCTTCTTACAACATTTCCTTTCATGAAGCTTGGTTCTAAAAAAGCAATTTATTTCACTTTGACAAGTTTTCATCCAAAGAGTACCTTTGGCGGTGTGCAGTAACAGTAATGTGTCTGCAAGTAAAAAATAATGAGCAAACGACTACGCAAGCGATGCATGCACTGTTACGTTAAGTAAAAGCCTCACTTTTCTTTATTTTTTAGAACAGGAAGATTACAGTAAAAACCCACGTATAAGGACCTAATGAATCAAAACTCCAGTTGCTTTGTCATTGAATCCATGCAAACTGATAACACCATATGCTCATATTGCAAAGAGCTTTGTAAATGCTTTGAAAGCTTTCATCGAATTCTATGAAATTCCGCATTCTTCTACGATCTTCTGTTGCAAATAACACCTCATGAACTCAAGGGCTGTAAACTGACAGTAAATGACAGGCTTGAAGTTTGAATCAGAATGAAAAAATACTTGAAAGCCCACAATAAAATCTAAGAACCTGAACAGCCTCACTTCCCATTAAATAATAACTATATAAGAACCTGATCAGGCTGACTTGCAGCATTGTAGGTTTTTACGCGGGTTTTTGCTTTATACGGTACATCGTTACTAAAAGATTAAGGCTATCTTAGACTTTCATTGAAAGATTGGGCTCCAAACCAAACCGCGCCTGTTTACAACTTCTATCCCAGACAGGATGATGTCTGTTTGAGTCTTTTGAATTAAGTCTAAGTGTTGTATTTTTCTATGATGTGATGTGATAACAAAAAGTCTACGTTATCTTATAAATGGTAACCACTGTTTAGCTAAGAATAAATAAAAAAGGAAACTCGACAAAACCTTTGCTTCTGTTGTAATTCTTCAGCGAGAGTTGCGAGTGGTTTCCATTCGAAATGTACGATCACGTTACTTCTATTCGTAATTGAGATCATCCTGAAAAGGAGAATACCGACGGTGAGTGCCTTATTCTACGTCCTTGAAGAGAAAGAAAACATTCCGCAAATACAATGGTCTTTTAACCGCTCAACAAATGGCGCATCCACAGTAGGTATCAATGGCAACAATAACAATACCATAAATTAATCACAATAACAATCATAGCTGCAATGTAATGAAACACATTGCTACAGAACAGATCGTTAACATTGACTAACAAAAACTTGTTCAACACTTGTAACAAAAATGAATGTACTATAGCCAATGTGCTATAATGCTTGCCAACGGTTTTAGAATAAATTGGCGATACTTGCAATTGCATTGTATTGTATTATGAAATTCTCCAATCTCTTCAACAGAAAATGTTATTCAAGGACGATTAAAGAGAATCATGGCGCAAGACACATAATCAATTATCTAACAAGAACACATGAAAAAGTTGCTTTCACTAATTACATAGAATAGAATTTGGGAAATTTTCTCTGTTTCATTAATGATCTAGCGTCCCAAGGATTTCTTTCAGGAACTGTAAGCACTAATGCTCTGCAGATTTGGCAAAATACGTCCACATTGAGTCAAAGAAAATGCAAAGTCCCTTTACTTTTTCATTTGCTTGGACGTCTGTTTCACATTGGATGTCAGGAGCATTAGCCACAATTCTATCCACTCCGAAATTCAATCTTAAGATCACCCATATGGCGGAAAGAGACCCCGGCCTGATGGCATGAACTGATGGTCTTGAGCAGCAGAGACTCGGCAAGGGGAACAGCAACGGCAGCAGTTACTTTAATTGTTGTTCTTTGGCTTGGGTCCTGTTGTTCGAAATTATCACTTATATCAACCCGAAATCCAAAGTGAAACCGGCTTAGTTAGTATCCATCAGTAAATCGTATATGAGTTGCTATTTGTAACGGTATATTTAATTTTAGTTCAGTTACAACAAGGGCAGAATTTGTAATACAATAGCATCAGTTGCTCTGGTGCACACCTCAATCCAAATCGATTAGCGAAAGCAAACAAAAGAAATTCTCTCAACCAGTAATTCAAAACAAACACGGCTGCTAAAGTTGCCTCGTTACATGCTCTTCATGTAATTGCCACGGTTGTCAAGTTCTACTGCTCTCCTTGGCACCATCCTTGTGGTGTATCATAGTAGGGCCGTACGCTGCTTGCTTTGTAAAATCTAATATTGAGCACACACAAATAAAAAGCTACTGTATGATAAAAAGTGCATTGGCACCAACCCTAAAAGCTCACCTTTGTGATGCACTCGAGATGAATGTGTTCTCCAATTTAACGGTGTTTTTGTCCAGCCTCACATTAACATCAATGGAAACACCATAAAGAGTGACATATAAGCTTTCTCCTGGAATAAACAGATAAAAATTTACCTGAAGATGAAACTTATCTATGAAGAGTCCATTTGAATAAAAGTGATTTGGTACTTTTTTATATCTATATAGAATGATATAATAAAAGTTACACCTAAATCCTAATATACTTTCTAATCACTGTTTGTATAAGTATACAACACTACAGGGATGGGACCACAAGGTGCAAAAGAGAATGACGACCCCGTGGCCATTAACATAAAGACATGCAATACGAAAAAGCAAGTAAATAATTACAAAATGCTACACATACAATAAAATACAGATAAATACTAGAATCTGTTCCAAATTGGATGTCATGGCAGCATATGCGCGTAATGAAAAACTATAGGAACAGCGAGCGAGACAACAAAAACAGCTGCTGCTGCTACTGCCACTGATACCCATCCAGAGTAATTTCATTTCATTTATTTTATTCATCTTATTTAACTACGATATCCATTCAGTCACAATAAGAACAAACAAATCGTTATTATAAATGAAGGCGATTGATATGACTGAAAACTTTAATTAAAGATATAAAAGCCAGTACTGTTCTTCCATGGATTTGTGCACAAAACTGTTGTTTTCTTCTGCTTACAAAATGACTTTCTAAATCATTACTAACTGGGTGAGTGTGTCAGACTCTCTTATGTGTGTTGGGATAGAATTCCAAGTTTTTAGACCAGTGCAATTAAAAATTTTTCTACTGAAGTCTAGATTTAGCCTAGGGATTTGGAGATCGGTCCTGTTTCTTGTATCATCCTTGCTCATCGAAGATATTTCAGAAAATTTATCATGGAGACTCTCAGATCATATCTTGTTTATCATCTTAATCATCTGAACCGACCGGTCAAACTGAAACATCTGATCGATGCTAAATTTTGGTCGAATCAAAGAGTCCTTTATTTTTGATGCTTGAATAATGTCAAATACATGATTTTGCACCGTTCCCCACGCCCTTTGCGTTACAAATATTCTGTCAGGTCAGGGTTCCTGATTCACAATGTTATTGACCTGAAATAATTCTTTGGATGATCAAATGTGACTCAGACTTATCAAAGAAACGGGGGAGAGTACATAGTGGCTGTGAAGCGTAAACTGAAAATTGAAATTATCTAAGCCCACTGGCCTTGTGAATGATATTCAAAGTAAACTTGAGTATATCTATATTCACATCATCGGGGGGGGGGGGGTACTTTATTAACATACGGAAAGTACCGTGCCAGAAAGTTGTTTGGAAGGGTGTCAGTTTGGAAAAATGGTCGTTACAATTCCGAAAGTCTAACGAGAAGATCTCGTCGCTGAATGTGAAAAGGAGGGCAATTTGGTACATTTGTAAAATTTTGCAATACATAAATTTTCATTAGGCTTCTGTAATATCAACAATCATTTTCCAACACAAACCGTTTATACTCGAAGATCTCACAGTCCAGCAGAGGATTTGATGCATTGATCGTTACCTTAGATCATCAGGACCCTTACGTCAGCATTTAAAAATCAGAGATCTCTTGAAAAATAGCTGGCCTGAGTGTTATAAGCGAAGAAAAACACAGGTGTTCAAATATCTGTCATTTCAACATGTGACAGGCCTTTCCTATGTGAGACCATTTTGACTTAATTTGAAAAAGAAATTTCAGAAATTTCCTTGCTAAAAGTTTCTTTTATGCACTCATGAAACAAAATCTAAAGCCAGTTTTCAATTCAAAGAATTTTCATGAAAAGAGGATTTTCTTAGTACAGGCATGCGCAGAATCAAATCTCATGAACCAAATCGAAAACAAAGCATGCGTACACTTGAGAAAGTTCGCTGTGTGCGAAAACATTCACTTGGAGGGAAAACTGCTTTACATGTCTTTTTACCATCTTCTTTCAAAAGTCATACCTCAGGTAAACAAGACACAAAGTAACTATCGAAGTGTAATTATCTGCGTTAGAATATTAGAATTGAGAAAATAACGCCTTCAAAAAATATCCTTCGTTGATATCTTGCCTGAGTCTGCTTAACGGTTGGATTTTGCCTGGGAAACTCGGCAGTAGCTGCAAAAAGATCATTGGATAACAAATCAACTTTTTATTGCTTGTATAAGCTAGAGAGATTTGAGAAGAAACGGGGATCATCATCACACAGCTTGCATTTTAAGGTCATAAAACAAGTTGATATAAGTACCTGTGTCATATGCAATCACCATATCAGATTCATAGTCGCCAGTCTTCATTGGTTGGAAAGATATATCGATCTGAATACTTTCTGCAACACCCAGTACACAGCTGTCTGGAGTTGCCGAGAATGGACTGATAAAAGAATAATGTCACAGCGCATAAGATGAAAATCCTTAAAACTGCAATAATACAAACAAAGAAGATAGACAGTGTAGACACAAAGATCAACAAAAAAGATGCGGAAGTAGCATAAATGGTTTATGCTACTTTCGCGAACTAAAATAAATAATTCATTGCACAAAAACAATAGTATGAGATATTATACTCCTACATGTCCAAGAAAAGAGTATATAGATTTGGCTGGTTCCAGCGATATCAATTTAGTTTCAGTCAATGGTCTCAAAATTTTCCGCGATTTTTAACTTAAACGTAGATACCTTGTTGGATGACATTGTTGGTTTAGGATAGAAAGTCATCAATTTCCATTTAAATTCTTCATATACAAAAGCTCTTCGGCTTACGAACTCAATACTAAATAAGAAGATAAATACCCTAATTACATGATATCTATATACCGGGTGAGTCAAAAAACCACCCGACGTTTGAAAGGCTACTGCTCCCTGAGTGTATAAGCAATGATGTTTTGCAATACCTGATTGAATAGCTAACATGTTCAATTATATTCAAAAATTTTTCTAGCTAAAATCGGTCACTCCGTTCAGATTCTGTAAGCGATTTTCTAAAAACATTCCCTTCGAGAAACATTAAAAAACATGTTTAAATTACAAGCAAGAATTCCATAATGTGTTTACCTCACATCGATGACTTTCAGCACGCCTTAGCACATGCTTTTTTTGTGGCGGGTTGAAAAGTCTTCCCCCTAGTGTGAATAGCTTATTCAGGGGGATTCGGTTCTCCCATGAGGACGAAATACATGAACACATCTAAGAGCCCTTATTGCTAGGAAGGAAAACAAAGGGAAATCTTGCTTGATGTCTTCACTCGTTTTTGCAGGTTTTCGAAAGTGGCTTTCTGCAGAAAATCTCCTCTTTCGAAGGGCAGGAATGACCGATTAAAGCTGGGTAAATTACTGAACCTGATTTGACATATCGAAGATAGAAATAGACAATTTTCAACATCATTGCTTTGATATTCAAGGAGCAGGATTTTTTCAAACGCCGGGCGTTTTTATCGACTCAGCCGGTACAGTTAAAGCTACATTACGTACAGTATCCTATCTAATAGCAGCTGCTCTTCCAGAGAGTCGTGTTTTACGTTGGTTTCAGCTCATATAACAGCTTTTCAATTGCTTATTGAATCTACTAAATGAATGGAGCTCTCTGATATTAATAGGAAGATCGTTCCAAGCTTTCAGAGCTGAAAAGTAAAAATCTTTCTTGACGTATTCAAGACTATTTCTTGGGATTTATAGTTCCCTCCCATTCCTTGTCTGTAGTTGGAGTGCTAGGTCTTATGATGATGTTTTACCCAAAGGCTTTCGGGAAATTGCCCGTTGATTAATTTGTATCTCATAACTGACCGATCAAAATGTGTAAGTTGCTCAACGATCAACCAATTATGAGACCAATTGTATTTTAGTCTGGCCTTATCAATAATCAAGCGAACTCAATCCATCAGAGGTCGGACGGCACGCAATTCTGATTTAGGAAGAATTCCCAGATAACATTGGTGCATCTTAGATGCTTTTGATCATTGCACGGCACACATGTTCAAGTAGGGATTGTGAAATAAGATTTCTCATTTTTTGGCGACTTAAGACCGCCATTTATCTTTCCTTTCACTTTGCTGAATTAATCATCCCAGTTTAGCCCCTCATCCACTATAACCCCAAATGATTTGGTCTTCGCAGCTTGCTTCACTAAGTAATAATAATGAAAGATTAAATTTGCGTCTTGCTGAAATCTGAGCTTTGGCCTAAGAAAAATTTTAAAGCACATTGTGATTAAAGCTGAAATGGAAGAAAAATGATGAAACTGCCCAATGAATGAATCCTAGCAAACAGAATATAACATAATCGAATATTGTTCAAATTCTCCAACGGCTGTCGTCGACTAAGTCGCTGTGCCTCAAGAATTTCTTTAGGCTTCAACGCCAAAATCTGGCATGGTGGTTGACACAAATTTGTATCTTGAAGATGAATATTTCTGGTTTCGCAGCACAAATGCCAACAAATGAGGAATCGATCTTTAAGTTAACCATCGAGAAACATGCTGCGAGTGATTAGCCATTGATTAAAGCTAATTTCACATGGCTGCTTCTAACCAAGTAGCATATTTTTTGGGAAACAGAATACGTTATTAACTTTTCAGCTGCATTCTAATATTACAGCTCACTAAAACTCACATGGAATATTATGGAAACCTCTTGGATCATGACTTCCACCGCCTACATTTACCATTACCATTTATCGACTTACTTTAGCAACTTGTTCAACAGTTACTACCATAAACGAGCCATTTTTAACTCACCGTAAAAGCTGTTTTGCATGTTTCCTTGGCAGCGAAAAATTGAGTTGGACATCTACCGGGTGTCCCAAAAAAATGCAACGGATCTAAAACATTCTGACACTAGCCGTTTCAAATCAATAATTAAATCATTTTTGTCTAAATCTGCAATGACTAGTTTCAAATTTTGCATATTTTTCAGAATTTTGGTGGCTGGGTTTCAGAGTTAAAAATCAACGAACTTTAAATTTGTTGTCAGGGCAAAACCAGATTTGCCAGCATTAGTGCAAGGAATACTGCAAAATTACAAGCATGACATGCATGCAACTTCACAGGTTTACAGACAAACACACAATTTGATCAAGAAACTGTGACAAAAGGATCCCTTGCTGATTCATAAGTTATCTAGTTATGAGGGAGCTTTCAGTGTTCATTTCCAATTAAAAGTATCACTGTAATGATGGCCTAATCATTTTAGAAAATGTAACTGTGTTTTGGCCGAAATCTTTCTAAAAAGTGTCTGTTAAATGTTCAGTTAGCTTGTATGTTGAGTGCTTGTCACCGCTCTTCGGTGATTGCTGGGATTTTCATGTTTTATACTTTGACATTACAATTCACTATTGCTAATGCAGCAGCTCACTGATCTTCACGAAGGGGCTATTTTGAAGTTTGCTGGTTTTTAACTGTACAACCAAGTCCCAAAAATACTGGAAAATATGTCAAAAATTGTTCTTATTATTGTAGATTTCGATAAAATCATTAGCTTTATAATGAGTATGAAACAGCTGCCATTAGAATTTTTCAAATCCGTCGCGTCTTTTCCTGGGACACCCAGTAGCGCCATCAGCGCTTCCTCATTGCCTTGTTATTGTTTCATTGCATTGATTTTGGCTAATATATTTCAAGGTAGGTAGCTACATCTGATCCACATTCGATTTAGTTACTGAAAATGAGACTTCAACCGCTTGCCCCCTCAAAAAACCAGCCTTCTCTTCCCTAATATGTGCATAACGTCTACATACATTGGATGAAAATTACCTAGGAAATGGTATTTTTGTCATACTGCTAGCGTATCGTGAAGGGTATCCCAAAGGCATAAATAAAATATCTGAAAGAAATCGAAGGAAGTTTAATCATCAAAAGGAAAACTAAAAGAGATACATTACCTGTCAGTTTCCAATTCAAATTTGGCACTTCGATTTCCAACATTGCGGATGAGTAAGGTTTTCGTCGAATTATACTGTTGAAAGGATTAAAAATTCTGCTAGTAACAATAGCTAGAAGATGTTATGTATGATTCACCATTTCAAGATAAGAGGTATGAAAGTGAAAGTCTTTCGTTGCTGAGATTTTTCATCTTTGAGACTGAAATTCTGCTTTGCGTACAAAAATTTGTCAAAACTCAAATTTCACGGTCAAAGCACTTATGACTTTGAATTCTTAACATTGTCATAATTTCGACAAAGACGATATGAATGTGAAAAGCAGCTATAGCCCCTCTTCCTTGTCAGGTAAGATTTGGCTAAGTAAGGCCTCTCCCTTGCAAGGCCTCTCCCTTGCTAGGGTATCTGTTTTCATGAATCCTGATAAATTGCGTCTCCTCATGAATAGTTTCATAAAATCTCAGTTTAGCTACTGTCCCTTAATTTGGATGTTCCATGACAGGGGCCTCAATGCAAAAGTAAATAAAATCCAAGAAAGAACACTCAGAATTGTATATAAAAACAGTCACGCCGATTACGAATCTTTGCTGAAATTAGATAATACAGTACCCATTCACCAACGCAATCTACAGTACTTGATGATAGAAATATACAAAACCAAAAAGAGCCTGAATCCTAGTTTCATGGGTGAGATTTTTGAGGCAAGAGATGTACAATATGACTTGCGAAATAAGAATAATCTTGGCATTCCTAATGCCAAGACAACTTCTTATGGCATAGAAACTGTGAGATATTTGGGTCAAAAGCTGTGGCAAACATTACCTCACAATGTTAGAGAGTCCCAATCACTAACTGCTTTTAAAAAAGAATTAAGAACCTGCGCAATAGGGTGTGACTGTAGATTGTGTAAGACACTCATTTCGGGTTTAGGTTTTATTTGGCATCTTTTCTTTAAAATCCTTTCTGAACATTGCAACATTTTTTACATGTATGATAGATAGTTGGCATTAATTAGCTTTTCATAGCTATTAGAGTTGTACGCCAACTTTAAATAAATTATTTATCATTATATTATTATTGGCACTACCCCCCCCCCACCCGATATCTCCAAGTTGAAGGTTGCAAAAGCGAAGGGGCCCGCTAAGATCTAGGAGGAAAATCTATCAAAAAAGAAATCCTAAAATGATCAGGGCCCTAGATCATGATTCTACCAAATGTCACACTACTTCCCGGTCCGGAGAGACTCTTTGTCGAGAGAATTTTGTGTAAAAATCTCTTGATGGAAGCATAGTTGTGATCAAAGTATCAAATATTTTCGAAAAGATTCGCCACAGTCATAGTACACTGCCAATGTATCAAGTACCTTTACGATAATGAAAAAGAGATTCGAACATTTCACACGGAATGAATGTAGAAAATATGAGATCGGGAGCCCTGGTTCCAATGCGTGCCTCAACTTCCGGAAAATTTCATCAACCTTTACAATACTATAAACAGCTGATATCGATAGACAGTAACTGACCGAGGATCATGCGATGTACCTGTTTAAGTTAGCTACTAACAATGATTCAAAATACTTCAGGGGGGATACCATCCAATAAACAGAAATTATAGAACTCCTTCGGCGTGGACGGTTCTCTCACTATCGACAAATCGCTATAAATAGGCCAATGGAAGCGCCAAAATACCAATGGTTCCATCAGCTACGGAATGAAACGGCACGTGTCGACGTTACCAAATACGATGGACTGTATTCATAAACTGGCCCAGCCAGCTTTGATCATATTGAACAAATCTGCAAATTTTAAATTAAAAGTCCAAACTGACAAAACAAACGCGATCATTTGTCACGTGATACCTTAACAGGGCAAGGCTGAAAACTAATGTCATCTGGGAAGTCTAGGATGGCTCTGGCACCAACTGCTTTGACGGGAACAAGAAATTTCTCTCTCTCTGTTATACAAACTAGCTCATGGCTGTAATCCTGAAAGAAATAATACAGTGCAATGAATTGGGTGAACGCTATCAAATAAGGAAACAGTATGTATACAGACGGCAGAACAGCTTACTTAAAGGCACAACAAAAATACGAAGAATTGATACTTGGCAAGCTTCAGTATATTTGTCGTACTGGGATTCCCTTCTTGCCCAGATCATATATTCTAGAGTGAGGTATCATCCCAATGCTTGGTAATTATTCTCTTAGTTACTATGACAGACTGTAACAATTTCGAACAAGATACAAGTTACAGAAAATTTCTTAAGCAAAAAAGTACCATATACCGGGAGCAGAAAAACTTTCCCCTTGTGACAGGCCACTGCTACACTAGAACGATTTCGACGATCTAAGACTTAACCTTTAGCAAGTCGTTAGTTCGGTCTCAAAAACATGCAAACAATCAAAAAGGTCGGTCACGTTTTCTAAAGAAGTCACAAAGAGAAAACTTTTCGTTGAGATTTTGGGACCTAGAAATCGACTCCATACAATTAGTTGGATTGTCAGTGTTTCAAGACCGAGGATTTTAAGAAATCCGTTTACATCTCGGGAGAGATTTCATTTCATTTATTTCATTTCATTTAATATTATTCATACACGAAAGAAACCTTCAGCAAATCAAAATATACCATATCTAATTGCAATGATAAAACTCTAAGAATAAAAACCTAAAGCCCTATAAACCTAATCATTGCTGTTCTTCCAGGGAGTTCTGTTTGAGAGTCTAGCTCTTTAGATGCGTTTTTAGTTGTTTTTGAAACGATCTAATGTCGGAAGCTCATGAATTTCGGCAAGTGTATCATTCCATAATGTGAGAGCTGCGTAATGAAAGCCATTTTTGGCAAATTCAGTCCTATATCTAGGGATCTGGAGATCTTTACAGTGCCTCGTATTGTAGGTCGAGTGAAAAGATCTCGGTTGGAATTTATCCCATAGGCTTTCAGGGCATTGTCTGTTCATGAGACAGATTACGCCAAATAACATCAGCATAACGCAGGTGACTCTCAATTAATGCATAGTATACATTACACAGTTGTGATTGCAGAACGACATTTTTCATTTTTTTAGAGCTGCAAGTCCTCCACTCATTTTACCTTTGGTGCGCTTAAACTGTGCATCCCAATTTAGCTTTTCATCAACAATGACTCCAAGGCATTTCATCTTATCGACTCTTTTTATGTCAGAATTATTTAGTTTCGGCATTTCTGGCAGCTCTAGATTTTCTTTTTTTTCGGATTCGGGCTAAGTTTATTCACCCTCATCCACTCGGAGAGGTTGGAAAGCTCTTGATGTGCGTCCTCGACTAGTTTCGCTACATCATCCGATGCAATCGTTATACTGGTATCGTAAGCATAGATACTAGCCCGGGAGAATTTAAGACACTCTTCTAAATCATTCAAGTAAACGATGAAAAGAAGAGGGCCTAAGCAAGAACCTTGGGGAATACCACAGGTTACGTCTCTGGCCTTTGAAAGCCGACCGTTTAGAGAGCAGAACTGTTTTCTATTACTTAGGTAGGTTTCAAACCAACCCCCAGCTTTGCCTCTTATTCCATATGCACTTAATTTTTTTAGTAATATACCGTGATCGACCGTATCGAAAGCTTTCTTGAGGTCAAGAAATAAAGTGAGATTGACATTACTGCGATCTATGTTTTCGTACCAGAAGTCTATGCTGCTTATGAGTGATGTTATTGTGGAGTATAACTTACGAAAAGCTGCTTGGTTGCATGTAATACTCATTGATTTTGACAAAATCAAACAGCTGGTCGTGCGTTAACCTTTCTATCATCCTTGAAAACACCGAGATTACAGAGATGGGCCTGTAGTTGTTTATATCAGTTTTTGGGCCCGACTTGTAAATTGGGGTGACTCTCGCTAATTTCCAAATATTAGGGAAAAATACCATTCGCAAGTGATGAGTTATAAATCAGCATAACGAGGGTGAGCGATAAATTCGCTCGCGTCTTTTACCAAAGTTATGGTAATTTTGTCAGGACCAGACGCTTTTCCGTTCTTTAGCTGATTGATAGCATTCATCACACATTTTTGTCGACTGGTTTGAGCAGCATTCCTTCGTTTACTGGCGTAATATGCTGCAAGCAATTATCGCTACGCCTCGTTTCTATGCTTCTTGCGAGCTTTGGTCCAATAGATACAAAGTGGAAGTGTAAAGCTTCAAGCAGATCACGCTCTTTTGTCAACGTTTTGCCGTCGATTTCAATACTGGAAAGTGTCGTGGATTATCAGCAGACCAGGAAAGTTAGAGAGCAGACCAATTCTGGATTAATTAAACTCGCAATCTAATTCAGGATTTTAGCTACAGATTCCAGTTTACGATTTATCTTGGCCTTTTAAATGATACTAATTTTGTTTTGGTTCAACCGGTGGGTCAATATAAGACATGCACTACACTTCAAAAGCAGTTTCCAAAGGTTATTTTATGTTCACCGAATATACCGAGATGGGCAAAAAGTCACTCATCCTTTCATTTCATTTTTCATTTCATTCATTTAAGGACAGTTGTCCGTTTTTCAAGGGAACGTCCAGTAAATACGTAAGTACAAGTACAGTTAAAAATATAATTATCTTTCATTAGAATATAAAAAGCCACAACTTAAGAGCCTACTCACAATTATACATAATCTAACAGAAAGAAAAAGTTAACCCCTTATTGATTTCTTAAAACCGCTCATTTTTAAATCCTCTGGAGGAATGGTTTTCTTTCATTTGATTTACATTACATCGTATGGTGAATGCTAAAAAGTTCTAAACGATAGAAGCAAAGAAACACAAAACCTGTTATGAAAAGAGGGTAACTTAGGGCCCTCGTCCACTGATCCACTATTCAGAGTAAGAGCCACTGTCTTTTCAACTTTTGTTGTAGATTAGAAGAAATTGTGAAAAAAATATGATCATGATGGCACTTTATAGACGAATAATTCGGTCAGTTCTGAATAGAAGGGCCCCTATCTTGGCTGCATCTGAATTATTCACATTACCATTAACTCTCGAAATCATTCTGGTCCTGGTGACACGTCACCTCTTCATTGCTTCATCCGACTGTTTCATAACAAAAATTGCATTTGAAATTGATTTTTGCCCTTCTTTTGTCCGCATAGTACATTGTCTTGTCAAATAATTTTGCACAAAAACACAATGCTGAACCAACGGCTCTGAGTGGGAAACTTCAGTGGGAATGAGACATTATGTCCTTACGCAATTTGCCGCCTGAGTTGTCTTGATCATATCCAAGTTTTGACAGACAACAGCAGAGAAATAAAAATTATTCCAAATAGATGATTTGAGGAGTGGCATATATTCGACGTTCGAATTCAAAGTATGAATTTCCAAACCAGCAAAATCGGACCGTTCTAGATCTAACAACAGATCTCTCAGGGTATGGTATCAGGTCCTTTTGCTCAAAACTACAAAATTTGAAAATCAAAGACCATATATATGCAAACTATCAACTCAAGTTTGTCAAAGATTCGCTTTAAACACCACAGCACAAGATGATCCAAAAAAGTAAACTGCACAAGGTAAAGTAAGGTATCGGATTAATGAATACAACTAGTGCTTGGCAGCTAGTAGTGAAAGAGCAAAGTTTATCCCTCTTTCATGGACGACGGAAAATGGCGTCATGAGGGAATTAGTGAAACACATGAAACATCAAAGGACATTTAAAGAATGTCAAAATTCATCAAATACGGGGAATTTATTTAAGATGTCAAAATCTCTTCGGGACACTTTATTTTGGCAACAATGCAGTTGACTTTGATAACTGAGACACTGAAGAACGAAACAGACATACCTTTTTCTCATCTGGTGTGAACTTGATTAAGAAGATGGTATCCATCCCCGGGGCTACTTTGTGGCCTACATCAGGTGGACTGATTATCTCGAAATATGGTGAATCTGCTTGTGTGACCTTCACCAATCTTGCAACCTAAACCGCAAATCCATGAATTTTTACAAGAGAGCACAGCAAAGTTTCATTCAGGCGCTTAGGTGCTCTACACTATATAACGCAGCATTGACTGTTCTTGTGCATTTTTAAACATGAGGCTCGACTGAGTCACCCTACGGCTTCTATCACTATCATGCACGATCGAAGATTCGTCCAACTGTATAAAACTTTTTCCATTCAAATTTTCTTCCATAGCAGCTAAAAGGCCTAAGGACGAAAACACTTGGAATTTCCTGGATAAACTGTCAAAAAGTTATAAATATCTGTTGAAGGGACCAAAGAAGAATATCAAAAGTATGGGGGCCACAAAACGAGGGAATAGATGCCTATTTAAACAAATGATAAATATCTAAATCAAAAATACGACAACTCTGAGATGTCAATAGCATCATCAATTCCAATCTATTTGGCTTTCATTCCACAACACAAAATTGCCTGGACTAAATTGAGGCATTCAACTAAATCTTCCAAGGCAAGTCATACATGCGTTTTCATGATCTACTATCTATGATCTACAATCTGCGGTGATTTCCCTCCCATAAGAATATCCTTCGGCCTTGCGGTTTTAAAACCCATTCTTGTGCGAAGGCGCACTAAGACACAGAAATACAAGGGAGCTCTTTTCGAAAAACTTGAGAGTGGTTGGGCCTAGCCACGCTCAGGTGAGGACGAAACAGAACAGAAAACAAGGCAACAAAATAAGACGCAAGGATCAAACAAGGTAAACAAATAATCAATAAAAACATCCTTGTCCTAACACCCTCGGTTATTTCAGCATGATTGTTAGTCCAACTCCAACATTCTTTATCTTATTGAGTTGCTGTTAATTCAAATGATTCTTACCTTGTCATTGTTACGCAAGTGAAGGGGAACTGTGTATGTCTCAAATGGCTCATAATTTTGGAAGACAATATCTGAAGGAAATGGCTGGAACAAAGGCACCTCAATATCCACTGTGGTAAACTACGGAGATAAGAAAGAGTAACTGCAATCAAACTGAAATCAAAATTAACAAACTGGCTGAGCTGCTTTTGTTTTCCAATCAAATCATTCCAATTCGAGTAAAATGACAACCAGATTCTAGGCATTGAAAAGGTATTTGCTAATCCACGGCACTACAACACTACGGCGCTACGGCAATGAATATTCTATTTCTGTGTTATAGAGTCCCATTTGAATACCTTGTGAAGCTGCAGTTCTCACTAAAGCCTCAGTTAATTTTCATACATGATTAGAACATCTTAAGGCTTAAATCGAGAAATGTGAGCGTTCTGAAAATACGAAGTACAAGCACAGTTTATTAGAAGGGATTGCAAACATAAAACATTACCGCTGAAGAAGGTAGAAATCCGAAAAACTGAAGGAAACTTAAGGCTTCAAGGCAATACTGTGTGAAGTGTACTGAGTGCCCTTAATCAGCTCGGACAAACTTTCCTGGCCCGCCTTGATGTCAGTTTTTACTTATCATGTAAGTACGCCAGTTTATGTTTATCAAAATAATGGTCGTGAATGCAAGATAAATACTGTCAAGTCAGTCAAATGGATTTGTTTGAAATTGCTTGGGTTAAGTTGCATGAAGGTATGTCGTTGCTATTGCTGCTCTTTGGTGTAAATTGCTGTTATGCATCTAGTGGGTGCAAGCACTTTTCACTGCCACTTCCTCCTGTGATAGGTGGTTGGTAGTGCTTGCGGGCCAAATCAAATTATTGAAAGCAGTATTCTCTCGAAGATTTTCAAACTGAATTCTGTAAAAATGTTTATAGAATACTTAGTGCTGCAGTGCCATAGGGCCGTAGTGCCATAGTGCCGTAGTGCCACAGAGCCGTAGTGCCATATAGTGCCGTAGTGCCATAGTGCCGTAGTGCCATAGTGCCGTAGTGCTGTAGATTAGCAAATGCCCATCGAAAACAGGAGTTACTTGACAAAGTTCCAAGTAAAAGTAGAGACCATGCACACATAAACTTGACAATGATTCTGAACAAGTTGATCAGGATTCTCGGGTCACATGAAAGACTGTCATTTTCTAAACAAGGATTCTTAACAAAATACATGCAAAGATTATTGATGATTTTTGTATGTGCAGCATGGAAAATATGTACAATGCAATATACAGCACATGCCTTGCGCGCATCAAAATGGCTCCCTGCTTAAGACTTCTTGCTTAGAAAATGTACAGACGTACATATTTCTCGAAAGATCACTTATCATAACGTAAAGAATTCTAGTTAAGTTAATGTTGGTAAGGTCTTCACTGTATACCAGCAATGACAATAGTCAATGAATCCTGCATACTGGGTTACACAAACAATTCTTGTCAAGCATTTCAACAATTGCTGTCAATAGCAAATGACGCTGGTAATGACTTCATGTAAGAAGCCTCTAAAGTCTGGCATATTGCCGGTTAAAATGAGTCAACTGACAATGCAAATAATGGCATGTTTGCTGTCAACTATGATATGAACCACAGCTCAGAAAATAGCATCTAACTGGTATGTAGATAGCATTTCTCTAATAATCATAATTTAAATGCCAGTATTTTTGGCACATTTTTGACTCATGGAGTCTATGGTATAGCTGTTAATGTAAGTCTGACATCCGGCGTGCAGATCTTTTTGTCATGGTGCAGGGGGTTGTTTCTAGGGATGATGGAGATTGCAGCTCATACGATGATCAAAGGATACATGACATCTATCTGCCTAAAATATATTATATCATAGTGACGTCAATTGCCACAATAAGCGATAGAAAAAGAAAGGAAACACTCTTACTAATATTCATGAAGGCTGATTGGACCTTCCTGAGGTTACTAAACAATTATACGATAAAAAGGTTGATATTCATTGCAATGTGAAGGTTTTGGAACTTTTGTTTTAGATCAGTTCATATCAGACTAGGAAATAGGACTCCTGTAACTGAGAGAGGGATGACGCTCTAGGTGCCCGAAGCTGTAAACTTTTTCACATTTTGAAATTTACTATCAAAATTCAGAATCAGGGTTGGGGTTTGCAAATAATGCCACTTAAAGCAATTTGCCAATCTGATTAAGGCTGATTAGTATACTTTCAAAATGTTTCACACTCTATTTCAAACCATAATATCATCAGTGCCAATATTTCAGCTCACTGATTGTTTAATACATACTATTGGCTGAGAGTACACAATGTATCTTGACTTGATCTAGATTGAAAGAGGGCTAGATTGAAAGAGGGCTATTTGATTATTCTTCCATTTATGGGCCTGTAAGTTAGCTTCTTAAAAGAGTTGGTTTTGAAAAAAAACTGAAAATAATCCAAAGAGTGGATCAAATTTTCTAAAGATTGAACATGAAGTGACAAGAACATTTTCATGGTGACTTGGAGATTTAGAGATTGATTAGTTACAATCCAATGCATGGGTGTTAGTCCAAAGTTGGAATGGAATTGATAAAAAACCACCATGAAAACAGTCTCCTTTTTCATTCATGTTGAGTCTTTAGAACATCTTATCAACATTTTTTACCATTTTCAGTGTTTTTGAGATTGAAAATCTCGAGAATCTTGCTTATAGCTCCATAAATAGAAGACTAACAAATGTACAAAAAACATCTATTTGAGGATCTTAGCTAAAGATCGACTCATATATCTTCAGAATAGGTCCTGTATACAATATGTTGTGGCCTTTAGTTCATTCTGGTGTGCCAAAAAGGTATTCTTAATTTAGTTCGGAAAAATTTAACCAAGACAAAAAGCATTCACAATACCTTTTGATGAGTGGTTTCAGACATGTCCAACAGTTCAATCACCTGTGGGAGTCTCATTTCATGTGTCTGCTTCAGCCTTTCATCTGTTGTCAAAGCCATCTCTGCCATAAATGCAGATGGTGTTTGCTGTTCATACAAAACAATTTCTCATTAAATAGAGTCAGGGTGATTTTCTATTATTCATTGCCAATAGAATGTCTGATTACGATGATATAATACAAACTGATAACAAACCCTCACAATACATGACAAGAAAGCAAAAAACTCTGTAAAATATTGATATTAGAAGTGAAATAAAAGCAAAATTTATGAGATAAAAAACTGTCCTTGATCCTAACACTGAATGAAAAGTAGCCATGAAACTAAAATCATCTGGATAGTGTGTAGTAATTCTCCTCTTATTTTTTGCGCCTCTTACACAAACTGGTGGCGCCCTCCCTCATTATGGCAAAAGGAAAGCATGTTCTTATCCAGTTTATCACCTTGGAATACTTTCATCTTCTCTTTTCTCCATGATGGGTGTAATTTACTGAATCCGAAGCTGTGGAATTTGGGATTCTGGAATCACGGAATTATGGAATTACAGAATTTGGAACTGCGGAATTACGGAGCTGTGTCATAGGTATAAATTGCAGAAAAGACATTAATCTCCTTCAGTGATCTTGAAGTGGCCAAGCCCCAAAGTTTTTTATTTCTGATTGTTTCGTAATGCTTTCTGTGTTATTCTGGATGAACCTTACTCATGAGTCAAGGGCAGTATCTATTAATCCTGTAGAATGGTTACAGAACTTGCTATTACACATGAGCTGCAGTTGGCTTTTATTTCCATTTCTTGGAACTACTTTGAAAGCAATAATCTACATAACGTGCATTTATCTTTTTTATGAGAAACTGCTTATAAGATACGAATCTCATTTCTCAGACTGCCAAAATGAAGAAACTCCATTACTGAGAAATTATCTATTTTGACAAAGGAAATCCTTACCATAGCTTCACATTATTTTCACTTGTTTCATATATCATACTAGGAAGTTTCCTAGCTCTTGCAGAGGGCTTATTATGGTTACTGTACTCTTTCAGTGACCACCATTCATATTCAGGATGAAATCAGGGTTTATAGGATCCCCGGACCGCCCTGAAGCCAAACTCAGTCGGAAAGAAGCCAGAAAAAACCAAACCTTTCGAAACAATAACGTATAGTTGTACCACCTATTGTTCTATTGTTCTTTCAAACAATGGACACTTACATTCCATTGTTTTCACATACTATATTGTGTAGCTCCGGATGAAAACCCTTTGTCTTTGATGTTGTCATGCAAAGAAAAGTTTTCTAGATTGTGATCGTCTTACAACATTTTAGGCTTAAAAAAACAAATCAGTTTAGAAATGTAGTCCAGTTTGAAGAGAATTGAATGAAAATTTACGAAAATCTCAAAAGACGCCGAAAATAAGCCGAAAGCCAAGCTTGATTTTTGAGGCCAACAATAAGAGAAAAGACCAAGATTTGGCCTAAAAAACCAAGTTCCCAACCCTGCATGAAATCAGAGCTGTTATGATCATTCATTAGAATTAAAATAACTAATAATGGTATGCTATAAGCCAGAAAACGAGAAAATCAGACATGCCCCTTTTCAAAACATCCCTGTACCCCCAAATAAGCCTCGCATAAAGCTAAACAAAATTGTTATGTTTTCAATACACGAATTCAGTAGCAGGTGCTTCAGAGTTCCTTCACGTATCTTAGCTTCAGAATGATTAATAAGACCATTTTTCCTTTACCCTGGCCTCATTTTGAAATTCATTCAAATGTTAAAGATGGTCCCTACAATTTTTCTCAAGACTGATGCATCCTTTGATTGCTCTATGCGATCATGAGCTCTTAAGGAGCCATTGTCACCTAGAGTCCTTTGTGTACAGGCTGCATTTTCCGATAGTCTGAAAATCAAACTTTGCCTAGTAAAAAAAAATTTAAGTCTCCACTGTAGAAGTGAAACAGATGTTAAAAATTTGAATTTTGATCACTTTTCCATCAGTTCATCTACTACAAAGCAAACTGGATACATATTTCCGCTTACTTAGGCCAAATTTGATCTTCAAGTAGCATGACTTTGCAGCATGCCTGCAAGGAACAAGAGTGACACTGACAATATACGATTGCGCTAAAGATGGCGGACAGGAATTTTTTACCATGATGGTTTGCGTCACCCTGAAATTCGATTGATCTGACTTGCTGCTTTATTCAAAACCGCAAAGGATCTTGGTTAAAAATTCCTCGACGCCATCTTTGACGCAATCGTCTATCGATAAGGGGAGTAGCAAAGGCAGTTACTGGACTACAATCAAAGTAAGCTTTGCTTAATTCATTACTAAATTTCCGTTATTTTCATTCAACAACAGAGCCCAATAAATAGGTATTTTTTCATCAAATGCAAGAACTGTTTTGCCAAATTCGGACTCTGCACACCTCAGTTATGTTTTCTAGGTTGGCCCCAGCGATGAGTGAATTGTTGAACTGTTATTGAGGTTATTTCCAAGTCACCCCATTTGTAATAGCAGAGGACTCTCCCTTGCTGTGATAAATTCATATTTGGAATTCTGGAAAACATTGCATAGAATACTTTGATCATACTCTACTTTGGTAACATAGCTTGGTTAAAGAACATTCAAGCTTTATACTTGCAATCAAACATTCTCTATTCGGGCAAACAGGAGTTTTTGGTGTTGGCCTTCAGCCAGTTACCCCATTAGCATTGGGAAAGGACGACCCTTTGTTCCTAGGTTCGCAAGTCTAATTTGTACTGTATGCCCTTTTGGCCGAAGCAGAGAAACTCAGGCTATGCGTATGGCCTTTAAAATCGTCAAAAATCAGTTTCATGAGTAATCACTTTGTAACTTGAGCTAAATCTTCACTAAGAATTGAGTAAAGAATCTGTATGTTGTAATCAGTAAATTTATTAGCAGAAGACTTAAAAAACTACCAGAGCAAACTCTGAATTTGTAACACAGCGACAAAACCAAGAGGAGAGACTCTGCAAATAGGGCAATAACTTCGCTATATCCAACCTGATCATTTTTTTATCCAATATAAAAATTTTCAATAATGAAATTACCTAGAACAGCACTTACAAACTACTTTACTACACTACAAGAGCGATGCCATGAGGAGCAGAAGACCATGACTACCCCATGGCCATAACATAGAGACAGGTAACTAAAGTTAAATCTAGATATACAATCAAATACAAATACAGCACTAAAGGCTACGCAATTTCTATAGATAAATACAGGAATCGGGTTCACATTGGATGTTGGGCAATTGCTGTGTTTCGGATGTATCCCATTAGTGACGTGGGATGAGAGATGAGACGCTAAAAATTTTACTGAAAAATGAAATTGAAGTGAGCTAGGCTATCAATCTGGACATCTGGACTAACATAATACTGAATTCCCAACATCCAATGTGAAACGGGCGTTAACAAGTGAACAATAAAAAATAAGTGAAAAGACTTAATGGCTGAGTGGAGTAAACAAACTTATTAGATCTATTTAATCAAACCGACCTGTATTGTGGATGAAAACTAGTGTCATTTCGAGAATACTTTTGTTGATTTCATTCGAAAGGTTTTTGTCACCATACAATAGAATCTGAACAAGAACGTCGTTGGGGAGGCTGTTTATTTCAACAAATTGTCGTAATAGTACCGAAACTCCAGAGAGAAGATGTCGTCGTTGAACGTCAAATGAAGGGCAAAGCAGCAAAAAGTGCTCCGTGTCCTCAGTACCGTCATTCGTTTGACACATTGGGTTGACTGTGTCCCTAAAATTGTGCTTGAATTTCTGGAAATTTAGTCTGCTAAGACCGACCCTTATTTTGGGATAGATATGAAAGGCCTGTTGGGTCATGAATACCAAAGACAGGTTTTGCAGGGGGGCGAATTATTGAGAAAAGTTTTGTCTTAAAAACAGCAACAGATGGTGCTAGCCTGATTTCAGGATCATGTGCATTCCATTCAGAGGTGCAATTAGGATAGAAGCTGGACAGAAATTTTTCTGTCCTTGCCTTTATTCGTCCAACAGCATCCTGATTGCGAAGAGAGTGGCCCGACTGATGAGAAGGTGAGATTGGTTACTTAGTGTACAAGGGAGTAAGATTGTTTATAATCTTATAGAACAAAGTAGGTCATCTACTCCATCTACGAGAACTAAGTGATTCCCAGCCAAGCTCTGCATACAGTTTTTCGCGCGATGTTCCCCTCCATGTCCCTGTCACTGCAAGAGCAGCTGAATACTGAACAGACTCTATTTTTCCATTAGATTTGGTAAAAAATGTTTTGACTGAATTCACATACTTTAGCTGGAATATGATGGATAACATCCCCATAGTCCAGATAACAACCTGATCATCAAAATACTTTACCACGAGCTCGATAGATACTGCAGCTAACGTAATATAAACTATTTGAAAGCTTTTACTCCCTCGGCGTTTGGAAAAAGCAACTGCAAAACTTGTTTTTGGCTACGATTGAACCCTATCATCACTATGGCTGCCATCAGCATGCACAAAGAAAGGTCGAAGGTTAAGGCCTATTGTTGAATTGAATTGCTAAAATTTGGGTACAAAATCCCTCCTCACATTACCCCAAGATACTGAACGAAGAAAAGTATTGGACCACAGGCAAGCCTTTATCGTCAGCTATTTTTATCGTTTTTCTGAAATTTTTGGAGGTAAGCAGCAGGCGTGAGGAGCTGCATGCGGGAAAATGTCACAAACAGGAATGTGCTTAACAAAACTCTTCATCGCTTATATACATAGATTACATGGGAGGCACTTGAATAATGTCTAAACATCGTAAAAGCTTCAACAAGATTTCTTTGAAATGTTCATGTAGGAACAGTTAGTCACCACCAAGATTGTTATGAAACCTTCAGAAACTCTTAAGAAACACCAAGTACTCAAAGTATGATGATTTTCAGAATCTTTCAGTTCTGGCCCAAATGCTTAGTTCCACATAAAAATACGTGAATAGAAACTGCATTGCAAGACAATACAATATCAATGTTAGGTGTGCTATAGAAAGGCAAAGCTGCAACTACGAAGAACGCAGCTGAAGAGATAATGACCTGAGACATACGGTCTCTGATCTCTACAAATATTATGGTGATCAAATGGTAAATAAGATATACACTTATTTCTAAGAAACCCATTTCTTTATGAGAAACTAACTGTTGGGGCCAGTATTGAAAGTTTCTTAAAATTCTCATATGTTGAGTACTTGGAGTTTCTTGTGAGTTTCTTAAGGGGCTATAACAATCTTCTTATCAACCTGTGCCCTTCTTGTGAACGTTTCAAAAACAATGTTGTAAGCCCTTCCATTGTTTAGACATCACCCATGTGTCTTAGAAGTGAAGTGATGGTGAAAAATGGAGAAAACAGATGCTTAGGATTTCAGTTGTCAAAATGAGTGGTTTCTTATGCTTGTTAAGGTATATTCAAGGGTGTTAGGACACGGATGTTTTGATTGATTATTTATTTACCTTGTTTTGATCCTTGTGTCTTATTTTTTGCCTTGTTTTCTGCTCTGTTTCGTCTTCAACTGAGCGTGGTTAGGCCCAACCGCTCTCAAGTTGTTCGAATAGAGCTCCCTTGTATTTCTGTGTCTTAGTGCGCCTTCGCACAAGAATGGTTTTAAAGCCGCTAAGCCAAAAACCATTCTTGTGCGAAGGCGCACTAAGACAGAAATACAAGGGAGCTCTATTCGAACAACTTGAGAGCGGCTGGGCCTAACCACGCTCAGTTGAAGACGAAACATAGCAGAAAACAAGGCAACAAAATAAGACACAAGGATCAAAACAAGGTAAATAAATAATCAATCAAAACATCCGTGTCCTAACACCCTTGGTATATTTTCCCAGTACATGAGTTTCTTAATCTGTTTGCGATCTGAGCTCTGAACTCTTGCAGATCAGTTGAAGGTTGTGCATAATAAATGATTCATAGAGCATTCATTCAAATCTTCACCTTCCTTGTATGTTTAAGTATTTATCCGAAGCCCATAAACTATGAGGAGAATTCATGTTCCGCAACTTACACCCATGGCACAGTACTGTAATTCCGCAGTTCTGAATTCCGTTATTCCATCATTCCGTGATTCCGGATTCCGTACATTACACCTGATGAAACTTCTGCATTCTTATCCATACTTCTGTTCGTTCCAAAAACATATTTTCTCTTGGTGTGAAAGACCCCTCCCTCCGCCCCTCCGCCTCCATCATTCTTTGCATGCGGCTTCTCTTTTTATGATTTGGTTCAGCTGGAAAAGAGTATGCTAATACGAATATTATTGATAAAGTTCGTTTCTTTTAGTGTTCTGCAAGTCTCTTAATACAAGTCTATGGAATGCAAAATGCAGATTCCTCGCAGGTTTTAAACTCAATCACGAATCATCACAAAGAAACTCGTCCAAAAACTGATACTTTTATATCGGAAATGTGATGTATTTTAAGCTTGGCTTAAAGATATCTTACTGACTACTAAATCAACAACAGGAAAGGGTTTATTTAGGAAAGGTTTTCATAGTATGTATAAGTCCAGTATGGAAATTACAGCACTTTTCGACAAGATCTTAGGTGTGCACACAAGATTTGAAGTGTGCAGTGTGCAGCGGTTAGCAAATGTGCACTTCAAGTGTGCACATTCTGAAACCTTTCAAATAAAAAGTGCTTAAAAGTCTTCAAGCGATTGGTAAAATCTTCGCTCCATATCAGTATTCATAATTGCACTCTTAGTCTTCTCTTTTTGTTCAAATCTTTGGTCTATCCATAAGCATCTATCCTGTTCTTGCTTATCCTGTAACCATAATGAGTTGAGCTAGGGGAGGCGGGTCCCAATATCACGGAATATTCTGTGAACATTCCATGACAATGTTCCGTGGTTGTCCGTGAGGAAATCGAGCTCTATCTTGTCACAGACTATTTTCACGGAACGTTCCAGCTAACACAGCTTAAAGAAAGCCTTTTGCATATTCTGTCAAAAGGATAGAAAGAAATGCCAAACGAGACCAAAATCTAGCATTGAAAGACATACTTTTCTGCACATGTTGTTGACATTATACCGGCTGAGTCAAAAAGACGCCCGGCGTTTGAAAAAATCCTTGTTCCTTAAAATCGAAGCACTGAAATTAAAAACTGTCTTATTATATCCCCGATATGTCCAATTGGGTCCAGTAATTTACCCGGTTTTAATCGGCCATTCCTTCCCATCGAAATTGGAGATTTTCTGCAGAAAGCCCCTTTCGCAAACCTGCAAAAACGAGCGAAAACAGCAAGCAAAACTTCCCTTTGTTCTCCTTCCTGACAATAATGACTCTTGAATGTGTACATGTATTTTGTCCTCAAGAGAGAATGGAATCCCCCTGAATGAGTTATTCACACTAGGGGGAAGACTTTTAAACCCGTCAAAAGGAAAGCACGTGCTAAAGCGTGCTGAAAGTCATCGCTGTGAGGTTAACACATTAGGGACTTTTGCTTGTAATTTTAGCATGTTTTTAAGGTTTCTCAAAGGGGCACATTTTAGAAAATAGCTTACAGAATCTGAACGGAGTGACCGATTTTAGTCAGGAAAGTTTCTAAAAATAATTGAACGATTTGGCTATTCAATCAGGTATTGCAAAATATCATTCCCTATCTACTCAGGGAGCAGTAGCCTCTCAAACGCCGGGCGTGTTTTGACTCACTTGGCAGAAGTTAATGAACATTCCGCAAGGACGTTCCATGACAAGTCAGTCTTGTCATGGGTCATCTTTGCCCTTAGCAAAATATTGAGAATGTTTGGAGCATGTTTCAACCTTGATACTTACTTATTTTGAGTATGATCTGGGTATGTTTGAGAGCTTGATTAAAGTACAAATTTTGCGCTGATTGCGCTAGCTTGTAGCAAGTATCTTTTGAACTGGAAGACACAAACAATCAAGCTTGATTGTAATATGTTTGAGAATGGCTAACATTTGACTATTGTCAAGCTTGATCAAGCTCTAATCCTACGTGCAAATTGGCCAAAACTGTGTCAACACACTCATTTGAAGCTACTTCAAGCCAAAATCATGATTCTTTCAAGCTTCCACAAGCTTTTTGTAACCTGAACTTTTTCTTATGGGTATCCACTGGACCATTGTCAACGAATATTAGTAATAAATATTTTGGAGATAAAAGCTTAACATCTTTGAATAAATTCCTTTTACCTGCGTTTTTTGTGATCTATAAACCCAAAAACCTAGAGGTGATCTCTTGAGCAGTGAAATTTTCGCCTCCACTGACCTAGCAACCAATGTGAAACAGTTTCCACCATTTATGGTATCATATCGTATGTGTACCTTTTTTTGTATGTGTTTATTTAGTTGTCTACTTAATTATATATCCTTATGTGTTGGCCATGTGGTAGACATTGTCTCTTGCTCCTCATGGTATCGATCGTCATCGTAGTGTTGCATAGTAGTCAGAGTATAGTAGAATTAGCATGTATTGTAAAATCTTTATATTGATGTATATAAAAAAAATAAAATAAATTCCGCCCTTTCTTGGCTGTATTTTAAGTAAAAATTGTGCCATGCAAATCCTTCCAAATCTCAACCAGAGCAGAGCCAAAGTAGAATGTTGCACATGGAACAAGCAATAAATTGTCATCTTTTGGAGAAGATGGAATGCTACTTCACAGCTCCATACGAGAATGCGGCTTAAAAGTGACTGACAGGCCATTAGAGTATGACATTTTAGACTTGCTATGAAACTGTCATGATTGTAGTAGATGATGACCTAGCAGGAAACGGGCAAAGTGGCTTAATGCAGCACACTGTCAGCTGTTCAGAATAGTGGAAAAGATAGCTAGAACAAAAGCTCTTTCAAATACACGGAAATTACCTTCTATCCATGACAAACTATGGCCCTTGAAAATTTTCAGATTACAGACTTGCTTCATGGTCACCCACAGAACGTTCATTCACGGAATATTCCATGACATTGGGACCCTCCTGCTCAGGTGCTTAAAGCTATAAATTTTCAGGCATGTGCATGTAGTTTTGCTCTATAGTTTTTGTTGTTGAACTAGCGACTCAAAAAAAATCTTAGGTGTGCATCTGCCATACTTTCCATCTGGGTATAAGTTCTGCCCTGAAAATTGTTTCTTTTAGCAGGAAGGTGAAGGTGAAGTTGCGTTTTTCAGCACCAAGCGCTGGGATTGCAGGAATAGAGTGGACCTAATTGAGTCAGCAAACCAGTCATGACACTCAAAAGGTGGGGCCCTACCGGGATTCAAACCCACTCTGCCTGACTGCTCTGGCTCCAAGGTCATCAGAGAATTACACCATGGTGCAACAACACCTTCATCACCTTCACAGCAGGAATATTCAACCAACGTAAATATCCTCCACTGGGACAACATGACACCTCTCTATCGCTTAGTCAACACAGTCAACAGCCACACACAGGGTTAGTCCCCTGGGGGGGTACTCCCATTATGGCCTAACAGGGAGGTCCGGTCGGTTTGAGGGTCCTGCCAAATGGCTATCAAATGGCACAATTTAGAGAGATAACGCTACCACTTGGGGGTATTTCTAGTTGTTACTACCCTTTAGGGAGTAATTCTAACCGACTGCTGAGCTGCGACCCAGACTTACAACGAAGAACATACTTTTAGTTCTTAGACTTATGCTACCATTTGGGGGTTATTGTAAAAGAGACACTACCATTTGAGGGTAATTTTTAACTTTTTAGCTTTGGCCCTATTAAGCCCTGACTGGACCCCCCTGTCAGACTTTAATGGGAGTACCCCCCCAGGGTCAGTCCCCATTGAGGAAAG
This sequence comes from Aurelia sp. 4 Dawson et al 2005, assembly GCA_964019985.1. Classification (NCBI taxonomy): domain Eukaryota; kingdom Metazoa; phylum Cnidaria; class Scyphozoa; order Semaeostomeae; family Ulmaridae; genus Aurelia; species Aurelia sp. 4 Dawson et al 2005. Next base: position 10,584,873 of record OZ026497.1, read on the forward strand.
TATGGGACTTCATGATTGACGAGAACTTGGAGGTGCACAAACAAATTTTGAAGTGTACAGGTGAGCAACGGTTATTTATTAGCAAGTCTACTCTCTATCTCATTGCCTAAAATTAAAAAGGTGGTGGCTGATAGAGCACTGTCACCCTGAATGGGTCTGATCACAAAAAGAATTGATATTCTTGTTAGATACTACGACTCTCAGAAATGTTTTCTTCATGGATGTAGGCTTCATTTCCTTGCCAACCGTTATTTCTAAGCCGAAAATACTTTTACTCACGTTTGCTCCCAAAACTGTGGCTAACATCAGCAGCACTCAAAACAACAGCTTGCCTCAATTTTTGCCCTGAATGGGTCTAAATATTGACAGGGCCTCAGCAAGGAAACTGTACTAGTAGAGAAGCCAGGAATCTCGCTACATTTACTATACTGAGTAGACTTTAAGAAAGACTTAAACCTGTTTGGTTCTCAACCTACAAATCTACCCATGCAATTACTTTATTTGGTTGCAGGCTACCTTTGCTTGTATCCGTATCTTCAGTTTGTATTTTACAATTCCTTTTTTGTAATAGTTATATGTAGTCTTATGTATATTTTTTTATTACTTCTAGAACGGCCGCAGGGTAGACATAGTATTTCGCTCCCTGTGGCATCATCTTTGTAGTATTGTAACGTAGTTTGTAGTTATTGTAATTAGTAATATGTTTGTAGAATTTTTTAATTGAATATAAAAAAAAATTTAAGAAAAGTACTCTAGTAGAGTACTTTCGCCCTGAATGGGTCTAAATTGTTATTCGTCAGAACCACTTGCTCCTCTTTCAATGTGAAATACAAGGCTCCTGGATTTGATATTTTAAAAATCCAATGAAAATGGTTTCCTGACACTTTTCTTCGTGATATTCTTTGCCTGTGTTTTGTTAAAGAGGATATTTCTAAAAATTATGAAGCTTTTCGGGCAGGCTATTTTCCATGGACTTGCAAGATCTTCAAATCTTCCGTTCGCACTGATATTGGGTTTAATGGGTCAGCTTGTATTTTTTCCACTTTTGCACATTCAATATCCTGTTAAACTGTTTCACAGTTCATGCCAACCTTTTAAGATTAAATTCTAACATTCATCGCAACATTTTGCAAATTTTCGTTGGCAATATATGGGTATTTTTCAGGAGGCAGATTGAGCAGGAAAAATTTGCCCTGATTGGGTCTATTTTTTCAAACAACTCCACGTAGCGAGTCAAGTGTATATGTCCCGTTTTTATGTCAGTTTAGAAAGGAAGGGTGCTGCTTTACTTATTTTGATATATTCTTAGCGTTTCATCAACTTTGATGCCTCGTCAATTTTGAGGAATACTGCAACGGTTTAGTTTCACATACTAAATTTGAGCTGCAGCGGTGCAGGAAAAGCACAATCTGTTTGTCTAAGTCTTGTGTTGTCAATAATGTAAAAAACTGGATGCCATACACATTTTCTTACAGTACAGTAAATGTAGCGAGATTCCTGATGGCTTCTCTGCTATTAAAGTTTCCTTGCTGATGCCCTGACAATATTTAGATTGGGCGAAAATTGATGCAAGATGTTATTTTGAGTGCTGCTGATGTTAGCCACAGTTTTGGAAGCAAACGCGAATAAAATATTTTCGGCTTCAAAATAACGGTTAGCAAGGAAATGCAGTCTACATCTACGAGGAAAACATTTCTGAGAGTCATAGTATTTAATAAGAATATCAATTCTGTTTGTGTTAGACTCATTCAGGGCGACATCTCTACCTAGGTACTCCAACGAAAAGCCTGAAGGACTTCGAATATCATTCCACATACCATAATGAATGAATGAATGAATGAATGAATGAATGAATGAATGAATGAATGAATGAATGAATGAATGAATGAATGATGCTTACTTTTTCCTGCCCAATTTCATCGGTGACTAACTTCGGATTTCGAGGAGCAACGACTCTGGACTTCATCTTACGGGTCGTCCTGACCCCACTTGATTTTACATTCGCTGTTGCCATTTCATCAGCAAATTCAATAGTTGCTAAAGCATCTTCCTCCTTGAGCAGACCTTGCAAATCACTTAAAACACTTCAAGACTCCAGAGATACTCTCGAGTTTTACAATCTCGTCATTCCTCCATTTTGGATTTTTGGCGCTAAGAAGAAATGAACGCCTGCACTGTTTCCATGACACCAAAGCATCGGAAGACGCGCAGCGGTGATGGAACGACTGCGCAGGACAAAAGGACTCCGTTGTCAGCCTGGTTCCCTGCGCGCGGCGTCAACTCGACCGCGTTCGCTTGAGGGTACTGGGCGCCAGGGAAGCGATATTTTGGATTGCTTCCCACTGACCTAGTGACTGCTTCCATGGAGCCCAGTTCCCCTGTCGAAGCACAGGCTGTAGGAAACGCTGAATTTGGAAAAAATATTGGTGTATGATCTCTCTCTCTCTTTATGTGTCATGTCCTTTCAAGACGTGGGCGATAATGGCTTTCCACAGCTTCCTTTCCTTTGTTCTTCTTAGCAGTTCTTGTTCTTTCATTCCCCCTCTTTGTCCTTCAGGTACACGTTCTGCCATCCATGTGCTCAAACTAGTCAAGTACTTTATCCGTGGTCTTCCTCTGCTTTTCTCATGCCCCAAAAATTCCAACTGACGCTTTTTAATTGTTGGCAGCAGTTTCCTTTCAGTTCCTATTTTCTTTAGAACTTCTTCATTTGTAACTTGGCCTGTCCATGGAATTTTTAACATGCGCCGGTAAAACCACATTTCAGCTGCTTCAAGTTTGCTCCTCATATGTGCTAGCATAGAGCTCAAATCTTTTAAAAAGGTGGTTGTAAAATTCTATTACATTTTTCTTTGAATTAAAGTTCTTGAAAGGAACTTCAGGTAATTCGCAATAAATTTGCCGTGGCAATTTCTTGATACCTTGACTACTTTCAAAATGGTGGCATTTATTAATTTTGAGGCTGTGACGTCATAAAATTTCTAAATCCTTAACCAGAAGAGCAACAGATTTCTGCTTGCAACCATGTTGTAGACCTTCATAAACTATGGTTATCTTGAGGATTGTATCAATTTCTCTTGATTTATTTAAGATTTACGATGATTCTAATTTCTTCAAAATTTTCGATGAATTTCTGCAAAATAAGTCAAAATGCCGCCATTTTGAAAATAGTCAATCTATCAAAAAATTGCCACGGCAGATTTACAGTAAATTACCCAAAGTTCCTTTCAAGTACATGAATTCAAAGAAAAATGTGATAAAATTTTACACCCACCTTTTTAAAGATTTGAAAGATTTGAGCCGTATGCTATATGTGCTGAAATTGTCCAACATTCACTCGCATATAGAAGATTGGTCGTTACATAGCAGTCCAATACTCTTTTCTTTGTTTTGATTTTTGGAAAGCATCTTTCGCTATACAGACCAATGCGTCTCTGAATCTCTGTGTCACACTTTCCGTCCTCAGTCAACATGCTTCCCAAATAGCTAAACTTTTTTACCTGCTTGATTTTGATGTCACCAATTTTTAATTCACACTTTAGGCTATCTTTCCTACTTACGACCATACATTCTGTCTTTTGCAATTGATACTTAGCCCTTTATTTTTGCTTTCCTCAACTACCTTGTCTAATAATTCTTTTAATTTTTCTTCTGAATCTGCTATCAACACTGTGTCATCTGCATAGCGTATGTTGTTAATGTTATGTCCACCTACGACAAGCCCTGGTAAATCTTCTAGTTCTCTAAGTATCATTTCGCTGTACAGGTTAGACAAATCAGGCGAGAAAACGCATCCCTGTCGTACTCCTCTCTCTATTCTGGTGTACTCACTTAGATCGTTGTCTATTCGCATACATGCTGTTTGTTCCCAATACAAGTTGCGAAATATTCTTAAGTCTTTGCCATGTATATCAAGCTTCCCTAGCATTCCTAGCAATTCTTCATGTTGGACTTTATCAAATGCTTTTGTGTAGTCAATAAAACACAAATATAGGTCCTTCTGCATTTCTATTGCACCCTCCGATAACATTCTTATCATGATACATCGAGTTATTCCTGTTCAAAGTTTAATTTCATTCATGATATATCGACTTGCTTCCCTTTGTGTGTACCTTCTATTCTATTCTATTCTATTCTACCGGTATACTGACTGCCTTCTAAAAAGAAGCTTATCATCAGTGCGTAAAATGATATAAAAAAAGGAAAAAAAATTGTCTTTGTGTTTTTCTAGTTTATAAGTTAAAGGAAATCTAAGCATATATAAGCCCTCAGTGAAAATAACTTTGCAAATATTAAAATTAAATTTAAAAGGATGAATCTGAGACACTTCATATTCTTAGTTTCCCTTTGCGGCTATAAAACAGTAAAATAAGATTTTTTTATAATTTCAGTGTCTTGGTATGTCATTTAAACAATTAATCTTACATGTTCCAAATCCTGCACTCTGCTCTTGAAAACTGCAAAAGTTTGACTGTCAGTCACATTTGAATGTAGGCCTTTCCATTGTATCACTGTACGTGGCAGGAACGAGAACCTAAAATAATCTGTTTTCGTTTGAAGCTGTATTAGTTTTCCATTTCTAAAAGAATATTTCAGATGATCTTTTAGTTGAGTAGACACATGTCCATGTATGATCTTATACAGCATTGTCAGCCTGGCGTCAACTCTGCGCTGTTCTAAACTGCGCCATCCAAGTGATAGGAGCATATCAGAAACACTAGATGTATTATTATGACGACCTGTCACCCATCTTGCAGCTCGGCGTTGAACCATTTCGATTTGATTAACGAGACGATGATTTCTCATTGATCCTGTGAATTCATCTGATGTTGCTTTAGGATCCCAAACAGTCGTACAGTATTCCAACTTAGGCCTCACTATAGCTTTATATGCTTGTTCTTCAACTTCCTGCGAATTGACTCTCAAATTTCTCTTTACAAAACCAAGTGTTCTATTGGCAGCTGCAGTAATATTACTTATGTGATTGTTCCATTTCATATCATGTGTGACAGTAAGGCCAAGGTATTTAACAGATGGCACTGCTTTCAGGGCCTGTCCATGTAACCTATATGTATACTTAATAGGATTTTTTTCTTGATATTGATACTACCTGGCATTTTTCAGGATGGAAACACATTTGCCACTCATTCTCCGAATTGCTCCAAGTTGTGTAGGTCCTCTTGCATTTTTTGGCAGTCTCTTTCATTAGCAATAGTTACGTACAATAAGGTGTCATCAGCAAATAACCTGACAGTGCTATGCCTAACATACTGTGGCAGGTCATTTATGTATACTAGAAAAAGGGCTGGCCCCAATACTGAGCCTTGAGGTACCCCAGATAACACAGGAATTGACTTTGACTTGCTGCTATTTAAAACCAGACTTTGAGATTTTCCACTAAGAAATGCCTGTATCCACCTCAAAGTCTTCCCTTTTATACCACATTTGTTTAACTTGTACAATAGTCTATTGTGAGCAACTTTATCAAAAGCCTTGGAGAAATCCATTATAATTAGATCGTTTAGATTACCATTCTGCATTGAGAGTAGCATTTCATGTGAAAATTCAAGGAGTTGTGTTTCACAGCTGCGTTTCTCCCTGAAACCATGTTGTGAGTTATATAGAATTCCATGACTGTTAAGATGTTTCATCAGTTGAGAACAGATCACATGCTCCAATAGCTTACAGCATACACAAGTGAGGGAGATTGGCCTGTAGCTGACTGCCTCTGCTCTGTCTCCTTTTTTAAAAATAGGTACTATATTGGCACTTTTCCATATTTTAGGAATCTTTCCTTGCTCTAATGAAGCATTAAAAATATGTGTTAGGGCTGGGAATATCTGACAAGAAAGTTCCTCTTTCAGTACTCTTGGTCTTAGCTGATCTGGACCTCCCGCCTTGTGAGGTTTCAATTTATCTAATAAGTTCTTTACTCCTGTGGTGGAAACATCAAAGTCTGGCATAATCAAGTTACCATCACCTCTGGAGTTCTTGGCAAGATAATCATCACATATCATTTTCAAAGACATAGGTCTTTGATTGGAGAATACTGATTGGAATTGGTCATTGAGAGCATTTGATTTTGCTTTTGGATCAGTCACCATGTTGCCACTGACATTTAAACTTTGCACTGCACTGCTGTCAGTCTTCTTGTGCTTAATGAAGCTCCAAAATCGTTTAGACACCTCAAATGTGTTGGACTGCTGGGGCTCTTTCTTACTTTCTGTTATAAGATTTTCTACATATGACCAATATGCTTTTCGACACGCTGACTGTTTGGTTTGTTTCAATTTTTTTATCTTCTCTTTTTCTTTCATTGGGTTTGCAGATTTTTTGAATTTTCTATGCAGCTTTTCCCTTTTCCTAAAAAGCCTTTTTATTTCCCTGCTAATCCAGGGTGGGCGATTTTTAGCACTTGTTGTTCTGTGTGGATTGTATTTCATAATGCTTCTTTCTAGTTCATTTGAAAAATTTGTCCAAAGCATGTCCACATCATCTGTTATTTCTGAACTATTTACAAAATTTAGTGAGAATGCATGCATGTGTTCTTTTAGTGAATCCTTCTATTATATGGGTAAGAACAGCTTTCACATCTGTGGTTCACGGATCTCTTGATGCTCGAAACAAATTTCATCTTCGAAAACAATAGCGTGTCATAGGTGTGACGTCACACCTATAACACGGCTTCCTCGGTCATGGAAGACGGGTGGGCTGGGCTGCAAAGAATTGAACGGGCTTTTTAAAGTTTCAAGAGAAAAAACCTACCGTTTCGACGAAGGAAAGTGTTTTTACGATGAAGCAGGAGCAGCAGCTGAGCAGTTATTTGCAGTTTGCGTTCAAGTAAATAGATTGAAATAATTAAAAAAACCGATCCATTTTGACTATGTATATTGTTCTCTGTAACTTTTGATACTACCAAGTTATTAAAACGATTTATACTTTATTCCTTGCAACTTCAAGTTTAGGCCCATGGTGATGAAGCCGCCCACAGCAAACAAAGAAAGGAAATCGAGCACCCTTCCGTACCCTCTAAAGCAATAGGCACCCTCTACATGTTTGGCATAAAGACATACGAGTGTAAATAGAGAAATGAACGAGATTGGAAGACTGATAAGAGACCAATGGCGAATCAAACTAATAATGTTAGGGATGTTAGCATTGCATTGTTGAAGCAGAGGCCGTCTGAAAGAAGGAGAATTTTTTGTCACAATGTTTTCTCGAAAAGACAATAAGGTACTTTATTCATATATTACTTTACTTTACCTTACTTTAGTTTGGCTGGGAACCTAGTCCATTCTTTGTAAACATATTTCTATTTTCCCATTTTTTTTATTCTTATTTAGGAAGGCAGGGTAGCTCAAACATTACGGCTCTGTCCATTAACTTTGGAAGGGGGCAATTTGTTGTACCCCTTGCATTTGCGTAGCCAGGTCCCTGCTTTTGGGGGCAAAGCAAGAGCGTAGCGAGTATACATGGGGGTGGGGGGCTTGCCTCCGGAAAAATTTTCGGGGGCCATGCCCTTCAGATGCTCGGAAAACGAGGGAAGCGCCCTTTTCAGATATATTTTGCATCATAAACATGACTACATTGAACAAAAAATTAGCTGGATATTTTGTTCAATTTGGATCAAGAATTTATGCTCATTATAGCAAGTTACTAAAAAAGCGAAAGAATTCTGATGCAGTTACAAGTGGTCCAACATATCAAGTACGAAATACGAAATGAAGCGACGATAGCTTTTCTTTTTTCTTTTCAGTTATATTTCAATTCTCGCCAAGATTTCACAATTTAGTACCATGGGTACCTGAGATAAAAGAAGTAAAAATATAGCAATTTAGAAAGTCCCTTGTAACTGGAAACAGGAGAATATTCGTGTCAAGCTGGGCAGATCGATAAGAAACATTTTTATGAGGAAGAGCTGAGCCATAAAGGACCAGTGGCGGCCTGGCTTTTTTCGTCAGGGGGGCCAGCAGCAAATGGCGCCCCTTCAAATCAAACATCGTTATAAAGTCTCTGAAGAGATTGGCAGTCTTGTTGTAAATTTCCCGATCTTCCTACTCATATTCTTTGACACCTTGAACTGGTCCAGGGCTGGATGTATACACGAAGCCCCCAAAAGAATTTTTCGTGACCATGTTCTTCAAACTCTTGGGAAACAGGTGCTTTGCCCTTCCAGACATTTTCTGGTACAGGAAGACCTTCCTTCGAAGATTGTATACCTTTCATTCTAAAGATAAGATCTATGAAAAGATCTTCAGCAAGCATCTTCTCCGACCGTAGTTGTTTCATGGACACTGTAGTATTCTTTTGGATAAATTGGGTCTAGTTCTCGGCTATGGCTTTTGCATAAGGTTGCTACTTAGGATCATTGGCAACAGGGGGAAAAATCATCGCTAATGTTTAGCAAGATAGGATAACCAGGATTTTATAGTACAGTGTGGTTTTCTAGGCCAGTTAAGAAGTTCCGAAATGTCGGAGATATCCTAGTAAGTTACTCTTCAGTATTCTCCAACAATTCTCAACTCCGAATATTTTACTTCGTTCCACAAGCTCTTTTGAAGAAGTTGGAGATATCTGATCTGCAAAAAATTCGTAAGATTCTGCTGCTTTGTTGGCCAAAATACAGCAAAACATCAATTCTAGGATCAAAATCATTTTGGTAATAACGTGCAAGGTCAAGTGTTTTAAAAAGATATATAAACACACAACATTCAGCTAGCTCACAAAAGATAGAGAATTTTCAGGCAGTTCATAGCATATTTTACTTTATTTTTCACAAGTATCTTTTATCGTAATTACTACTTGAGAGGTATTTGATCGTTCTCAAATTTTTAAAGAGGATGCAAAACCTGGCTTTCTATAAAGCAAAATATATATAATGAGTAAAAATGAGCGATGGCTTACCATTGAAAAAAGAGACAGAAATTAATTTTTTAGATGTAATGCATACCTTTCTTTCTTAAAAAAAGACTGGAATCGAATCATAATTCTTCGCAGATAAGACATCTGCGACATCTAGCAGAGCACATGGGGCTAAGTAAAAAAGTACGGGTCAAGAAATGTTGGAGAAACTTGCTCCGTGATCTCCGAGTTTCTTACCTGTGCTAAGTTTTCTTTTCACATGAACTGTTGCTAATGGAATAACATTTCCAAGTTCTACGAAACTTTACATGGACCCGAAATCATTTGTCCATGATAATGACTGATACATTTGCATCAGATGCATCTGTATGGACCGCCCGTGTGACCAGCCACGTGGTGCTGGACAAAGCTTGATCGAACCATGAAGCTTCATTAAGTTTTTGGCGCCCTTCTTAAACTTTGGCGCCCCTTCAAAAGTCTGCTGGGGAGCACGGCCCCCCTGGCCCCCCCAGCCAGGCCGCCACTGTAAAGGACCATTGCAGAATGATGGAATTTATGGTGCCGTTCACAAATTTCACCTTTGAATTGCTTTGAAACGCTGATAAAAGTTCTAAAAGGAGCAACGAGGATTATGGGGTACACGGAAAATGAATAGAATTCGAGTGAGGCGAGCCGAACATTTTTGAGAACCACACACTGAATTTCACTGGATGGTTGAAATGTGATATCACTGTAGCAGAGATACACTGTCGATTAAAGTTATGGTTTAAATTGGATTCATAAATGCAGAGATCTTTCATGGATACAAGTGACTGCATAAGAACACATGCAAGGAAGTCTTGAAAGAAGTTTGAGCGAAACGAGAAAAATTCGTAAGATTTTATGTTCTGTGCTAAATAGACTCATACATCCATCAAATTAAAGGGGTGCCTAAGTCGGATTCAAAGAAACTAATAAAGCTGGTTGCCTTGCAGGGACATGATGACAAGCCAGGCGGTACAAAGATGATACAGTGACGCATGTATGGAAATGCGAGCGAAGCGAGCAGAAAATTTTTGATACTTTTGTTGGCTAAATCATGCCAAGATGTCAGTTATAAGCTCAAGAATTTCATGCCTGTTTCTTTAATGATATTGGTGAACCACCCTGCCACACGTGTTGAGAAAAATGCAGCTTACCCCCCCCCCATCAGTTTCTCAACGGATTTGGAAGAATCACAAAACTCATCTTTGGTGATGACTGGGGGGGGCGGCCGCCTCCCTTTGCTCCCCTGGCTACGCTACTGACCCCTTGCCTTGGACTCTTGCGTGGACTGGAAATAAACGCTCCTTTTGTTTTATCTTCAATAGAATCGTTCTATCGGACTGTGGACAAAGGACTTATTGTGACTGTCCTTTATGTGGACAAAGGACCTATTGTGACTGTCCTCTACTGTGACTATCTTTAAAAGTGGCAAGGCTGAAGACCGATATTGGCTGATGAACTATAGGCCAATATCGGCCTTACCAGTTGTCTCCAGGTTGTTTCAAAAACTCTTATATGATCAACTTTATAAGTACCTCGATTCTAACAAATATCTGTACTCAGATCAGTACGGATTTCGACATTTGCATTCAGTTGTTTCCTGTTTGTTTAAATGTACCAATGATTGGTACTTTAATATAGACCGGGGTAAATATACTGCAATGATTTTCATCGATTTGAAGAAAGCATTTGACACAGTAGACCAAAAAATTCTCCTTGATAAAATGCACCACTACGTGATTGATAGTCTGGAACACCAATGGTTCAGCTCTTATCTCCATATTCGCAGGCAGTGCTGCAAAGTCAACGGTATCATATCCGATACAGCAGAAATTAATATCGGGGTACCGCAAGGATCTTGCCTTGGACCTCTTCTATTTTTGCTTTATATAAATGATCTCCCTTTCGCTTTAAGAAAGGCACACGCTACTATGTACGCCGATGATACAGCAATCTCCTACTCTTCGGACAAAATCGAAGAAATTGAAGCTGTTGTCTATGCAGAACTTGCCTGCCTCGAGAAATGGTTGCAGGGCAATAAGCTTTCCTTGAATAAGGTCAAAACACGAGCCATGATAATTGGTTCAGCCCAAAAGCAAGGGCAGATAAACAAAACATCAGAAATTACCCCTTGCTTCCAAGTTGACGGGAATGATATCGAGCTTGTGCATGAAACCAAATATCTTGCTTTCATAGTTGACGAAAATTTGAAATGGGAAGCCAGGCAAAGTTCCTTCGGACGAAAATCTCACGAGCCGTTGGACTTTTGAAATATGCCAAACAATTTGTATAAGAAGAGACGTTAAGGAGCATGTATTTAAGTATCGTAGAGCCCCACCTCAGCTATTGTTGCTCAGTATGGGGATGCTGTGGCGATACTAAACTGAATACCTTGCAAAAATTGCAGAACAGAGCTGCAAGAATTGTCACGGGCAGCCCTTTTGATTCATCGGCTGCTCCATTGTTGCAAAGATTAGGGTGGCTCTCAGTTGATAGGCTTGTCCATAGAGAAACATCTACCATGGTATATAAATCCCTAAATGGACTTGCACCCGACAACCTATGTCAGATCTTCTCCCGATTGTCTGATGTTCACAGTCGGGTCTTACGAAATACGAAATGTGACCTAGTTATACCTCGAATGAGAACAGCTTATGGTCAAAACTCGTTTGCTTTCCGGGGAGTTGATACGTGGAACAAACTCCATTCTGATATCAAGTTAGCTCCTTCCATCCAGTCGTTTAAAGCCAAACTCAAAGCTCATGGTTGAAAATATTGAAGGAAAGCTGGTTTTAATTTTCCGTTTCTTTTATAGTTTTTATTAACAGGTGTTTGTATATATATAGGATTAGATGATTATTATTATTTGGTTATTTTTATTTTTAGTTGCAGGGTACATTGTAAAACAGTTATTCAAACTGAATTGTATCCCTGGGTAAAAAATTTTAAAATAAAAAAAATAGATAAAAAAGGTAAAAACTGTAGTGCGCACCAGACCGTGAATAAGAAACTGTTAAAATAACGTTGTTTACTTCGATGAGATTGAATTTTAACGGACATTAATGCACATAGATGGACAAATTTTTGTACGTAGAATATTGTTCATTCGATCGCTTCGCCTTTCTCCGTTCTTTCCGTTGAGTATTGAATTTACTTTATTTATTGTGATTCCTGTATTTGTTTCGGCGAAAACCGTAACGTTACGTTACTTCACTTCTCTGAAGATGTTATCAACGCTAGCAAGTACAGCAGTGATGAGTTTTTCGAGGCGTCCTTATTTACTGTCGGTTTCTTACGCATATACTGAGGGAACGTGCCCCCTCCGCAACAAAATTTGCGAATACTCTGAACTGAAATAAATCTGACGCCATCTCAGGGGAAGAAGCAAAGCTGCCGGGAACTGCATGGCTGTCTTTCATTTACTTTTTCCTTGCAGATGTTACTCGTATGTTTCTCCTTCTTCGCAACATAAACCATGGACCAATGAACGCTTTCCTCGCCCTTGAAATTACCCCCAAATCTGACTGTGTATTCCTGAATTCGAAGCTTTGGAATGTTTCGAGTATACGGAGAAAGCCTGAGGCCGACGAAACAAAAGCGCCTTTTGTTTCCAGACTTCTTGCTTCTTACCCATTCCTTCCCTACCTTCTATTTCGTTTTTGAAACACTTGTTTGGCACAATTTCTTGAGATCATGTCAATCTGCCGCCGATCACGGAGGGAGCACACAGAAGGAAAACGAGTAGATATATTATGGAAGGCAATAACTCGATGTATCATACATAGATCTTTTTTCCAAATTCAGCGTTTCCTACAGCCCGTGCTTGATGGCTTGATCACATGAAGCGCAGGACAGGAGAATTTTGTTTTTATCCAATCAGCGGATTTGTTTTGATCCACTTCGGCCAATCAGATCGCTAGAAATGACAATGGAATATGCTGTTGTCAGCGTTTTTTTAACGAAAGTAAACAAACAAAGCTGTGAGAAGATGCCAAAAACCACCATCCTTTCAAAGTACGCGATGCTGTCGATTTTTGGCCAATTTTATCGGTTTAAAAAAATTTTTCGTTAAGAAGAGGAGTTTTTCTCAAATCCTACCGCCTAGATTTTCAAAGTCTGGATTGGTTCGTCCTAGATGAAAGCTTCGAGGCGGGGCTTTCCCTGAATATAGCCAGTGGCGTAACGCAGTTTAGGGTACCTTAATTCAAAAACTAAGGGCCCCCGACCAAAAGGGGCCTCGGGGGCCCCAACGAAAGATTCTTTTTTTATCTATTTTCAAGCAAGTTTGATGGATGCGGTGATTTATAGAAAGCTTCAACGGTAAACATGGGATGGAGATAGGTCTTCTGAGCAATAGTAAGTGATGTTTTCTCAAAAAAGTTGGAATGGATTCAGGAGATGTATTCAGAGCCAAAGTACGGGGCATGTCCTCAAAATTTTCCTGGGTCTTTAGTCCCCAGACTCCCTCGCTTTTTCCTGCCTCTTCTACTGATGATTCGTCCCTGCTACGCTGCTGGCTTCCACAGCACTTATGCTGACAGTAGATCAATGCAATTGTATAATCTTTGTCTACGGAACTTACTTACTCCAAGTCTCAACTGGACAGGGTGGCTTCTTTAATGTTTCTATCATTTCATTTACAAATGCTTCAGCTGGGGGGCCCCAAGTGGAAAAATCCCTAAGGGCCTCTCTCCGTTACGCCACTGAATACAGCCTGTGCATTATGACACATAAGCAGAGTGAACAGAGCACGAGACAACACGAAAAGGAAGGCTGAAAATACACTTCGGATCGGATGCTATGCCTATTTGATTGAAGCCGATGCTGTCTTACAGGAAGCTATCTCAATGCACATGTTACAGATTGTATCGTCATTGCTGTTGTTGTTTGCGTTGCTTCATCCCTTCATCTTCACATTGAAGTTGAAAATTGCCCTTTGTATCGTCCATGGCTAGGCCTTGCCTTCCTTTGGTTTTCATCGCAGTCGTGTTCATCGGAGAAACATTCATAATTACTGTGTCTTTGCTGAAGCATGCTTCGTTTTATTTCCTCGCAGTAATATCGATCCGCCTCTGAAGAAGCTTGATCGTGTATGGATACAATTTGATGTTTGGAATGGTAGGAATGGCCACATGTTGGACTCGTTCTTGAGCAGCTCTTTCTGGTTTCTTATATTTGGAAAAATTAAGACTGTTGAAGTGAAAGTTTCGGTGCTATTATAAACCCAATAAGGATTTAGTACGTTGTAGGCTGGGGGTAAATAGTGTATTCATCCTTTATACGGATCACAAGCCTCTAGGGACATGTTTTTTTGACTGGCAGAAAATCCGCCATTTTGAAAGTTGAAAAATTACAAAAATGAGCACTAGAGGAGCAAAACGTAATGAAATTACATGAAACTTTAAGTCAAGTATCCATTTTCACAGACCTTACCAGATGAAAGTAGATGAAAATGTAATTTTAGAGTACTTTGTGAGATATGAGTCATTTTAGGATTTTGCTCACATTCTCAAACGAGGATTAGTAAAACCAAAATCAATGCTTAACATAACCTTCGTTAACTCTGAAGACCCCGAAGAGCAGTTTTTAGTTAGAAATGAGCAATCTATGAGCATCTTAGTTGCAAAGAAGGTTCTAGGACACTTTTAGAAAGTAATGCAATTTTCCCGCTCACGTTTGCAGCATTTCTTTGCCCACAACAATTTGTTAATTCTTTGTCACTTGTCCAAGTAACAAAAGTGGAGTAGCTCGAGAGCAAATAGGTCTAAAACACAAGGACCTACCAATGTCTCCAAAATTCTTAAAGACCTATTAGATTTGTCACAAAAAATCTTTGTGCCCCTTTCAGAAATTATGAAACCCACAAAGATACCAAAATTAAGAGCAGCTAAAGAGCTAAAAGTCTTCTAGAACGTTAAGTAGCCGTATCTCAAATTGGTAGAGAGCTCAAAAGTGGCCTAGCAAGCTGTCCATCAAACGATTCTAGTGGCTTAAAGAGGGCATAAAATTATCAGGTAGAAATGAAACTTTAAAATCAATTAGTTTAGAAAATGAGAAAAAAACAGTTATCACGCAATCCCGGTGCTTTGAGCAAAATTGGAATTTCCTTGCGGTCATAAGGATCCCTTTCTCTGGAACTGCTCATTGTTTAAATCTACTCTCAAAATCCATTCTTTAGATCCATCTCCGCCGTAAGTAGTTTGGTAATAGCTCCTTTCATGAAAATATAGATAAATTCTGCTGCTTAAGTTCTAAGTTTTATGGATTTATAAAAATAAAAAATCCTTGTTTTGATAGAAGGACCCTTTGCTCCTGCAGTGCTCTTGCGCTTATAAAATGAGCTCTTAAGATTCTATGAAGTCCGAAAATATTCCTAACACTGATTTACTGTTGATAACGTTAATGAGTTGGTTAAAATCGAGCCAGCAAGAAGTCTGATAATTTTTCATTTTAACGACTGTTGTACTCACTTAGTGCTTTTCTTTTAACATCTCACATAGCAATAGCACCAACAATACAGTCTTCAATCAACCTGCATTGTCTCGCAGACAACATACCAAGTTAAGATCCATTTATCGCTCATATACTTTTTAGCTCAATCGATCCAAGGATTCAGTGCCTCACCAACTACTCCTAACTTTGACCGCTTATAGCTAATCGTGGAGAAAAAAGGACCTACAAATTCAATGTTTTCTCCTTTGAACAGCAATCTGCTGACACTTGAGAATGGAACGACGATTTCTCATATCAAATTTAGTTTAGTCAGTCAAAGATGGCAGTTTTGTGCCACTCAAAAAAAACATGTCCCTAGAAATCATCTATGCTAATCCGTGTTCTAAACCTCCGGCTCGCACAGAACGTTTGGTGTTGCGACTACAACAATATGATTTTTCAGTAGTTTACAAGAAAGGTGAAGAAAATCCAGCAGAGTTCATGTCAGACCATCCTTTGCTTATGAAACATTCTCGCCCTAACATTGCAGATGATATACGTGAATTTTATTGCACAAGAAGCTTTATTCCCTGCCTTGACGCTTGAGGAAATAAGATCTGATGTAGAGAACGACAACCAGTTAAGTGCAGTATGTGCAGCTAAAAAAACCAACCTATGGAGTTCGGATCTCGTGAAGCCGTTTCGTTCTACGAGTGAAGAAATTACAGTTGATCACAAGAATCATATTGTTCTTAGAGGCACCCGAATTGTTATACCTCAAGCACTCCAGAGTCGTGTTATCAAACTAGCCCACGAAGGAGAGTGGTAAAGGGTATTTCGTGAAACGTGATTGGCCATATCTCTTTCTCGTGAAACGTGAAACGCCAGTATTTATTTCCGTGAAACGTGAAAGACAAAAATCTTCCCGTGAAACGTGAAAAGCTCACATTTGTGTACAAAAAACATTTAAAGTCAATAAATACTGCAAAAAACCTGATTTACAATGTTTTCGATACAAACGATGATTTATTTGAATTCAAATACTTCATTTTTGTTTCAAATAATTTTAAATCATCGTTGTTTAATGAAATCGAGCATCTACAGTCTCATTGTTGTTGCTGCTGCTGTTGTTGCTGCTGCATCCTGTTGCACTTTGCATTGGTCCAAATGGGAAGTTTATTTTCCTTCATTATTCTCCCACAAAAAAGGAAATTAAAGTTTGTCTGGCAGATTTCCACGATCATGTCCGTGTTCAAGTTTGAAATCAGGTCTGATAGATGCCAGATGTGTAGATTACCTACCAAGTAAAGAAGCTGCCCTTGTCGTTGAAAGAAATGAAGCATCAATGATGGAGGTTGAAGGCACTATTGGCATAAAGGTTTCAAAATTGAAGAGCAAAGTTTCCACTAAGACTGCTCTGACGGACATTGGTTTATCACAAGAAGGAACTGTTAAGATCCTGAAAGAAAGGATTCAGACGCATCTTGATAGGAAAAAGAAAGAGTACAAAGATTCTGGGAAGAAAGCTGACAATGTTAACTTTGATGAGGAGCTAAAATTCGATCTAACTTGCATTCAAAACGATGAGCTTAATATCGTATGCTGTAACGATCAATTAAAACTGCTTTGCGTTGAAATGATATTTCAGGGTTTTGGAGTAACTGACTAGACAGTTCAGTCGATTGATTATCCTGAAAGATGTCAAGTTGTAAAATCATTGAGTATTACAAATAATACTGTAATCTTGGGCCACGATTATGGGATTACAAAGCAGGGGTGGCGCCAGAAATTTAAATGACATTTTCGTGCGCAATTTTGCCAAATTTCCTCCGACGAGAACCCAAAATTTCCTCCGACGGGGGGGGCTAGATGCCTCCAACGAGGGGGCTGTAGCCCCCCTAGCCCTCCCGTGGCGCCACCCCTGTTGCAAAGCTCGATTTATCGACACAGCAATGCAGCGATGTTATGAAGAACAAATCAGAGCACTTGACTGAGGTCCAACTTGTCGCTGTTTTGGAAGAGTCTAACAGGATTGTGCTGACAGATATCGGGAGCAGGTGAGTGAAAATGATTGCAATGGATGGTAGCGAACTCAAAGTGGTTGCTGGTAACGGAGAAGAAAGTGAATGAGATGGAACAAATGCATCATTTTCTCAGCCAATGGGCATCAACGTTGAATACGGGAAAAACATCTTGGTTGCTGGCCCCCAAATTGGTGCAATAAGGCTGATAACAAAGTTTCTAGGTGGGATACGCTTTTTGGAGAATTTAGGTGAGCTTTTCCGAGGATTCATCATAAGTACAAGCAGAGCAAAGTTTTACCCATTTCTGAAGCAGGTGATATTGTAGCAACGTCTTCACCTTTCATCAGCAGGCATCAATGGGAGTGACGAATCTAACTAACATTGAAAAGAATACGAACGGAAGGGAAGGAACTATTTCTAATAAAACGTTGAAATCGCTCCAACTTATAAATGACGGTGTGCACAGGGTCTCAGAGAGAGCAGAATCATTAAGCATCAAAATGAAAGCACGTCCATCCTCTCTTTTAGCCATAAAGGTTGAAAATTTTCATGCCGTATCGCATTTCAAGCATCCAACGTGTCTGCAATTGTAACATGCACAAGACTACGGAACCACTGTGTTAGAATCAGCGAAGAGAGTGACCATACGGCCAGCCTTCTATTACACGCACAGAGATTCTTCTTACCCCTTACCAGCCACCCAAATGCATTGATATGAGTTTCCTAAGAAGAGGTAACAAAGTCATCCATCATTGTCGAAGTCAGACCAAGAATTAATGCGATCAGGGGCCAGAAATAATGGAAAATGTGTCCGACAGAGGACCGTTAGGCAAGAGACAACGAAATATTCAAGGCTGGCACACTTCCTTTGAACATTTACGAACAGAATGAAATTCCAATTGAAACATTTCAGTGGCCCCACAGCGAAGAAGATGAAGCATTTGAGGGAAGAGAGCTAAATGATACCCCGGAATATTTTCAACAGGAATCTGAATATGACACAGATTCTAGTGTGGACGACCTAAATATTGATGAATTCAACGACATACATCTAGACGACGAAGAATAAGAATCTGCAATGGCCCTAACTATGGCAGCTACATAATTAAGTTTTCTCTTCACCAACAGCAGATCAAGGTCTGGACGTCTTGTTAACTTAAGATATCATCAAGATCAGTTCAGTTCAGTTCATTCATTTTTAAAATTCATCTAATACATCACTAGAGCTCAACATACCCACCTAACTTATTAACAATGATAAACTAGAATTAAATGCAACACAGAAAATAGAAAGAAAAACAGAACAGGATGATATACTTAAAGCAAAATGTTGAGAGACTAAATAGGTGAGTATGGAGAGCTGCAGTGAGATTAGGGGAATTTCTTAAAGGAGGGGCTCCCTCAACAGGCAGGCTAATCGAGGAGGGAACACCCCCTATTTAAAGAGATATTAAGTTATTGTGATGTTATTGAAAAAAAGGTGCAGAAAGACAAGATGAGGTAAGGTATACACAAAGAATAGTGAGAGAGTCACTTGGTGTAATTATGGCACAGAAAGTAGATCTTTACTTTACTTTTGAATGAAGCTTTTGAGTGAGAGTTTCTTAATTCAACCGGAATTTCATTCCAAAGCTTAGCTCCTCTATATCGAATGGAGTTTAGCCCATATTGCAGGGTGTTTTTTCTTGCGAGAAACAAATCACCTTTACTAGCCTGTCTTGTATTATGCTTATGTACGGATGAATTCAGTAAGAAAAAGTCATCAAAGCAGCTTGGTGATATTCTGTTTACAGTTTCAAAGACAAAAGTGAGAAGTTTAAGCTGAAAGACATCACATAGTCTAATAAGTTCTAAAGACTTAAAGATTGGAGCAGAGTGAGAAGGAGCAGGATGAGAAGAGATTATTCGAACTAGTTTCTTCTGAAGTTTGTAGACTGGGTCTGTATAAGATGCAGAAGTATTACCCCACACAATAATACCATACTAGGCAAAAGACAGGAACAATGAATTATATAAGCAAAGTAACACATCTGGAGGCAATAGGCACTTAACCTTTGAGATAACACCACAAGTTCTTGCAAGTTTCTTAGACAACTATTTCAGATGGAACTTCCAACTAAGATTTTCGTCTAAGAGTAGTCCTAAAAATTTAACAAACTTTGCTCTTTGAATGGTCTTCTTTCCAATCTTGATAATTGGATTTTCATCTATTCTATTGTTTATTGAATGGAAGATCGTGAAATTTGTTTTTTCTACATTTAGAGATAATTCATTGGCATCAAGACACTTTTTTACAGATCTGAGTTCAGTGTTAATAATCTTAACTAACTTATTTAGATTATCACTCTCATAATATATGTTAGTGTCATCAGCAAACAGGAAGAATTTAAGCCTTTTAGATACATTAGGCAAGTCATTTATGTAAAGTAAGAAGAGAAGAGGACTTACTACAGACCCCCGTGGAACCCCACAAGAGATTTTGAGTAGGCCAGAGTTAGAACCATTTATGCTTAAATACTGTTCACGCCCTGAAAGGTATGATTTAAACCAATCTAAAGCGCAATCTCTAACACCATAGTGCTCCATCTTAGACAGTAGGATTTGATGATTGACAGTGTCAAAGGCTTTCTGAAGGTCAATAAAAATACGACAGCCAAATCTTATATTATCTAAGCTGTGTCTTATTGTTTCAGTCAAACTGACTAGAGCATGATCAATTGAATGATTTTCCTGGAAACCAAACTGAAGGTTATACAGAATCTTGTGAAGTTCTAGGAATTTAAAAAGACGCTTATACATTACTCTTTCAAAAATCTTGCTAAAAATGGAAAGTAAGGATATTGGGCGGTAGTTAGAAGTCTGCTGGTAATCACCCTTTTTGAATATAGTTATGACTTTGGCAACTTTGAGCTTGTCAGGAAACACTCCTGACTGAAATGACTGATTAATGATATCAGCTAGGAAAGGAGATAAGGAGGGGCCAAGAATTTTGAGTAGTTTGACTGGTATGCTGTTTGGACCAACAGACTTTGCAGGATTCAAGGCTGCAATAAGGTCTTTAACTTCATAATGCGTGACTGGAGAAAGAAAGATTGAGTCTGGATTTCTGTCTGACATGTAGGCAAGAGGTGATTTAATGGTTTTAGGGATTTTAGCAGTAATATTTTCTGCAACATTAACAAAGTAATCATTAAAGATGTTTGATATTTGCATTGGATCAGAGATGACATTACCATTGTTATCTTTGATCTTTTTAACTGAAGGAGGCCCCCCATAGTACCCCTGGATAACGGATTTACGTGTTGATTTTTCGTTTTTCACGCCATCACGGACTATAAAACAGCACTTTCACGTTCACGCTAAAGAAATTTAAGGATGCTCCAGATAGATATTTCTACGTAAATACATAGCTGGCGAAGACACACGAGGGAAAGCAGGGTAATTTTAACATGGATTTTAAAGTTTCGGAGCCAAAACTGTGAGTGAAATGAGATAAATAGGGGTCCAGGGGCTTGCCCCGGAAAATTTGTGGAATATTCGCCTTCTAGAACATCGAAAAACGCCGTATTGTGGAAATTAAAGGCTGGTAACCTATCATTTGCTTCTTAGAAAAAGTCGATTTTCGTTCAAATAGATTGCATCTTTTACTTTGTCGGTGGCAATTTGAGTAGTACCATGTATTGTTTTTAGGTAACTCAGGAATTCTTCATGTAAGATCAATGCTGTTTTTATCCAAGACTTTCTAGGAGACAAATATCTTTATTTGGGGTAGATTGCCAGGGAATGGAGTAAGAATGGGGGTCCGGGGGCTTGCCCCCGGAAAATTTTTTGACACTACACCCTCCAGAATGACGGAAAACAGCATTTCTTTGTGAAATTTGAAGGCGCAATCACGTGCTTTAAAAGTCCATTTCACGAAATAACGACCAAATTTTTGGCAAATCACGCTGCACGACAGAGTCTTCGATCACGGAT
The DNA here is from genome assembly GCA_964019985.1 of Aurelia sp. 4 Dawson et al 2005. Classification (NCBI taxonomy): domain Eukaryota; kingdom Metazoa; phylum Cnidaria; class Scyphozoa; order Semaeostomeae; family Ulmaridae; genus Aurelia; species Aurelia sp. 4 Dawson et al 2005. The sequence goes on from OZ026497.1 coordinate 10,606,190, forward strand.
TCACGAGTCGAAAATATCAAAATCACGAAATTACGCGCCTAAATTAGCCAAATAACGCTTCACGTACAAATATGGGGGGGGGGCTCCTGAAGATGAGGTAGAAGTTTTTACACTTATAATTGATTTGATACCTGACCATAGGAGTTTCATGTTTTGTTTATTGGTGAGAAAATAGTTTTGGAAGTAGGCGTTTTTACTGTTTTTCAATTCCAATACTACACGATTGCGAAACTTTTTATATAATGATTTCTTGGCATCAGTGTTGTCTTTTCTTAGACTGCGGAAGATTTTATCACGTAATCTCATCATTTTCAAGATTCTGCCATTTATCCAAGGCCTAGCGTTTAATTTGATGGCTTTCTTATTTAGCTTTTTAATCGGAGCATGCTTCTCTGACAGTGAGTAAATCTCTTTTAAAAACTTACTAAATTTATAGTTTACATCTAACGTGTTATCATTGATAAAGTCAAGGTTTATAGAGTTTAAATCTTCAAGACAATTTTCCTCATTGAAATTAGTGAAATCATGTTTATAATGACTGGCATTTAACATACCAAGGCTTAAATTCTTGAGAATTAGAATTTGTGGAAAGTGATCAGAAATTTGGGTCGGGATATTACCACTGGTAATATTGAATTCGGCTGCATTTGTGAATATGTTATCAATTAGCGTAGATGTTTGATCAGAAATTCTAGTTGGGTGAAGAATGCATGGCATAAAATTATTAGCGAAGAAATTATTGACAAAATCACAACTTTGAGTATCTGAATTATAGTTGAGGAGGTTCACATTAAAGTCACCCATTGTAAAAGCAAGTTTATTAGACTGAGTTCAGGCCCGTAGCAGCTATTGGGGCCGGTCGGGCCCGGGCCCCACCAATAATTTCCAAAAGTTGCATTTTTTCATTCATCACGTTTAATGCAGAAAGCTGACGTAATCAACTATGAAATTACTCTCCAAAAAAGTGTTTCTAGTGTCCTCCCTCTATCAGTACTTTCAACGTACCCTAAGTGAGGTTACCCTGGGTACCAGAACTTAATATGCATATACAAAATAAACAGAAAGAAAGTAAACAGAAAAAAAGAAAAAGGGAGATTCTTTTTTCTTTTTCGTCTTTATTTGTTAAATTTTTTAATTAGGATCTGGTAACCAGGGTATAGGTGAGATAAGATGTAACCACTCTCATTGAGTATTCAAAATAGGGAGCTTCTTTGTACTTTTCTTTCCCAATCAAACAGTTCAAACAATCACCATTCTTTTGAACGAGCTTCTGAATGAAGTGTGTATTTCAGGTCAAGACCATCTTGCTATGGTCAAGACCTATCTCAGGCTGGCAGCAACAACCAAAGGGTGCTACACATGTGCACAAAAGAGACAGCACTGACAGGGCTGTCGAGAGACGGCACATGCCCCAGGGTGGGTGTGGATTGAGCCCCTGGCGCCAAGACCTCCGGAAAATTTTGTGGACCACGCCTTTTTTCTTTCGGATCATGCCCTCCTATGCACTGGTAACAGGGCCTAAAAGGATGCTTTTAGATGAAAACGCCCTCCTATAAATTATTAAAAAGATTTTTAGATGGAAAAGTTGTTTATCTCGTGTGTAAAGACGAAGCTGAGAATGCCCCCCGCGAACCAAGAAACGTTCCTGAGGAAAAGTAAAGACAAAGAAAAAAGAAATAGTATATATTTGCCGGGCCCCTAATGGCCTCGGGCCCCCTGGTAACTACCCTGGCTACCCCCCACTCTTGACGATCCTGAGCATTGATAAACTAATTGCGGCCGAAGGTCGCTTACTAATCTGTGTGTAGCTGAGTGAATTTGAGATTTGAGCGCATACCTTGCTAATTAGTCAATTGTTAAAACAATGGCAGTCACATGCTACGACTTTATTTGATTGGTGAAAAATAAGAATGAATAGGTTATCATTGGCCAGCCTAACAATTAGTAGGGTTATCATTGGCTGACTCGAAGAAAAGAATGACAATAGGGCGACACAGTGACTGCGACTGATGAAGGAAATATTGCAGTGACTTTGCAGTGAAGTTGGAAAGGGGCTGGATTTCGAGATTTAATTTCAAGTTACGAACAAATACTTGGAAATTTCCGATGTGGAAGGTGGAAGCTTTTATGGGACCTAGTAAACAACAAGAAAGATCCAAAACTTACAGAGATGCAAAGCTGTGCTCGACATCAGTGGATAACACAAGAAACCTAAACATCCTCGGAATCAAAGCTAAATTCCACAATGGTTCAATATAAGAAGCAAACTCTCCACCAAAACAGTTTGTTACGTCACAGCAACTGCAACATTCTCTCTGTAGAACGTAACAAGTTCGAAAAGGCCACCTTCGAATTTCCAAGCACTGCAAAGTCACAAACACTCGGGTACTTGCTTCGAGTTGCGTCCTGAAAATCAACTTCCCCTTGCAGATTCCTTCCTTTGAACACAAGTCAATGAAAACAAATTTGAATAACAGTGTAATTCATTTCCATGGTTGCAAGGTCAAGTACTAAAGGCAAATTGTTTGTCTCTTTCAAATGTTCGTTCCATCATTTCAAATCCTCCGCAGAGGCAATCCATTTGAAAGAGCCCCTTGTAGCTAAACAGCACTTTTGGGAGACTTGTCCAAAGTTTATTTCGTCATCTGTAATAAGTCTACCTGAAAGACTTCAGGCAAGTCTACACTTCTGGGGACAATCTTTCCTGATTCGAAATCATTTTATATCCAACAATACTATGATTCAGCTACCCGGCCGCATGTTGTAATTTACAAGTTACTAGTATAAACTCAACCCTCAGCATCTCAAAAGTGACGCTGTAGAATCCGATGCACGAGAACTTAATTTTGGGTCGCTTAGCCCTTTTGGCATGAGAAGCCCTTTGTCAAGTGAGATGAATGTACTCAGACTTCAACAATCTAAATCACGCACATCTGAACCACGAGAACTCGCGATGCTTTCGACCTGTCGTAGTTTAGTTTCAGGTAGCCTGTTTGCAATATATTTGGATGCATATATTTCCTATTTTGCCCTCAGGACCTCCGAAGATAAAATTACCTTTTGGCATTCACAGAAGCGTGTTTCCAAGAAAATAAAGGCCACGGCTCGAAACATTTTTCCGGGAGCTACGGACCCCCAAGTTCTTTACACTTTCAGCTTCTGCACAAATTGGTGCCCCTCCAATCTGGAAAACGCTCCTACGGGCCTGCTGAGTTACTTTTAACAAGACATCGTTGAGGTGAAATGTTAGGCTCTCTACATTAGAATTTGGATGTCGATAAACACAACAAAACAGCAAATTCTTCTCATTTTTGCGATCCACCTCAATCCAAACAGTTTCAAAATCATCATTACTGCAGTCAAGATCCTTCCTTGGTGATGCTGACAGATTGGATTTAACATATATCCCAACACCACCATTCTGGCTATGAGACCTAGTAAAGACAAGATCATACCCTGGAATTTCAACATTAGTTGCAATTGGATTCTCAAATGAATCCCATGTTTCAGACACACCTATGACATCAAAACTTTGATTCAAGTTCATTGCTAGGCCAACCAGTTCATCAAGATGGAGGGAAAGGCTACGTATATTGGAATGAAAAATAGAAAGCTCCTTGTTTGAAGAAGATTTGTAAAAGATTTGGACAGCTCTTGCAAAGAAAAGTTATGGGTGTCAATATGTTGTGGCATCTGCTCATCAATATCATAGTCACCTAGATTTGGCAGTTTTGTAAGCCTTGAACATACATCAAATGTTGGTATTGTGTCACTAAAAGAAGGAGTATCCAAAAGAAAGATGTTAGCAAAGATATCATCAGACACACTACAAAAAGGGAACATTTCTTCACGTTCCTTCATTGAGCATTTAGCACATAACCATTAACTGTCCTTACCCTCCTTAAGTAAAATGTTATATTCATTCACACTTGTTCCATTGCATTTAATATGACTCCAAAGGTTGCAACTCATGCAGGACAACCGTCTGAAATTCACATTCACATTTTTATGACAAAAAGTACATGGATCCTTGGGGGCTTTTGATTGATTTTCTGTTAGGCGGTCAGGCATTGGTGTTGTGATCATTTAAAAGAAATGAAGAACAGAACTGAAATAAATCCATGAAAATTGCAAAGGAAAACACAACTAGAGTTTGATAGTTCATGGTTCACATTCATAGTGATAACAGTTACTTCCCTCATCCCTTGTCACTGGAAACTGTGTTAAAAAAACTTCATTTTCAGCAGAAGAATTAGCAGCATCACCAGGCTCTTCGTTGGGAGTGGAATTCCATTGACCATCACGGCGGCCATGCCATTCATTTCTGTTGTTGCGAATAAAAAGACGATCAACCACGAAGAAGGCATCTTTCCATCATCATGGGTGTGAAAAATACGTAGTTAACCATTTGAGAAAAATTTTGCAATTTTGGGAAGGTTCTTCCTGCCAGGGAACCTTGCATGGTATTACACTATACCATATTTCAAGAAAGAACTTCAAATGCAGTTTGGGAACAGGACATCCTTCTATTGTCAGTGTACATGCAGAAAACAAGCGCATCATTTCGTTTTACTCACACACTCACTTCACATTTGAAAGAATAAACTTCTGCAAGACTAATGGAGTAGTGTTTTTTCCTTTCTATGTTAATTGCCACGGGGTTTTCATTATCTTTTGCTTCCCGTGGTATCATCTTCATTGTAGTTTTTCGTAGAGTAATTAGTGGGTAGTGTAATAGGTAATTTGTCTTGTAAATTTTTAATGGAATATACAAAAAGAGACTAGTGGAAAGATTTTAAGTTTCAAATAAGGATTTATGGATAAGATGAGAGATAAAAAACATCAGGTAAAGCTTATTGGACCACCCTTTCAAAACAAAACATCATCTCATTGGATTGATAAAAGTAGACGAGGCACAAAGATAGGAATCAAATGTTTCAGCTGATTTTTGCTCGTGGGCCATGGCCGGAAACCTTCAAAGCCTCATTTTCGCGGACCAATCAGACGGCGAATTAGCGAGGAAGACGGAAGAAATGTGTGAAAATTTTTCTCAACTTTACTTACCTTCATAAAACGTAACCAGGACAAAAAACTGCTGAAAATTTCCCGAATTTTTTTGAAGATATCTACTGACCAGATGTTTGGGTATCCAGATTTGGATGCCGGTATAAATACCTCATGGTTTGGTGGAGATATAGCGTTTTCCGATTGGCAACATCGGCCGAGGCTTGCAAAGCCTTGTTTACGCCACTTCAAGTCAGGTGATAAAACCTCTTGAGAAAACCTCCTTTCAATTTCATTACTAATTTCGAACCATGGAAACTTATGCCATGAATGCAAAGAGTAGTATGATACAGAAATTTCTCAAGAGTATTGCCATATGACTTGAAATGTGTGAACTAACCGAAGCAAATTTCTTCAGTTCAAATGGAAATTGGATAGGCATTGAATCTTGAACCAAAGAAACTGCGGTGTAAGGACAATACAGGCGCGCAACTAGGAATTTTACGGGGCAGGGGTCCAAATCAGAAAAAGGGCATACTGTCATTTTAAAGTAGTGATGTCGTCTGGGATGTCAGTTTTTTAAAATCAGAAGGCCAGGGCAGAAATCAAGGATATTTTTTAAAAGTTCGCATCTGTAAATGTTATCTGTCAATGCAGTAACAAAAGATGCAACGGGGGCTCAGGGGCTAGCCCCAGGAAATTTTCTTAAATCACATTCTCTAGATCCTCGGAGAATGGCCATCGTAAGGAATGATTAAAATTTGAAGAGACTGTAAAGCCCGCCAAGGAGAGACAAGTAACATGGGAAAGTCTGCTCATGCACTCATTTTTATGGAGAACTGTGCCCTGAACCAACTCTGTAACGGTTAGGCTAGAAAAGGGAAGCAATGTTCATTGAAAGGCCACTGTTTCCTTGGTAACAGGAGCTAGAGGAAGACATTATTGGCAGAAAGATCTTTTAATGATAGACATGTTCATACCCTTTAAGGGTTTACCTGCTTGCAGTCGGTCACTCCATTCTGAAATCGTGAGGGACTTCTAAAGAAACTTTTTAAAAAGGTTCAAGAAACCTTAAAAATTGGCATAAGATGACGACCAAATTTTCTCCAATAAGTATTGGCCAATGTTACGCTTAAAAACTGCGAAAGGGATAGCATATGCTAAAGCATATAAAGCCATTGCTTGTGTAGTAGAAAATTTGCTCGCAATTTTTTCCAAACTGTTTTGAAAGTTTCTTAGAAGGGGCTTTTCTGTTTCAGTCAAGTAAGATTTCAACTAGTAAATGAAATATCCGCCAATATCATTGCCTTGATATCCAGCGAGCAATGGTCTTTCAAGCGGAGATTGTTTTAACTCACCGAATAATAACAGTTTCTTGTAGCGGCTTCTCTTAAAAAATGAGTCGTGTCTTTTAGCATGTGATTTCAAAGTAGATATTTTCAGAAAGAAAAGTGCGATTCAAGCACAGAGAATTCTCACACTGATTTCAATATCAAGTCTGTTTCACATTTAATTTTAGGCAACGAATCGCAAATGGAAGCTTCTTGATGCTAATCTAAGGTAGTTCAGATTATCGTATGACAACCAGAAACCCTGGCCTGACAGCACATGCGCAGTGTGTTGAGGGATAGGGACTCTGGTGGAGGATCAATGATGGTAGCAATTGCTGTCGTTGCTGTTCTCCTGTCTTGGGTTCCTGTTGCTCAGCATCTTTCTCCTATGCTGGCCTGACATCCAATGTGAAACAGATTTGAGTATTTATGTGTATAGTGCTAAATCATATGTTTTGTATTTTGTAGTTATTCATTTAGCTTTTAATATTTGCATGTCTTTATGTTAATGGCCACAGGGTAGTCATTGTCCTTTGCTCCCTCGGGGGGGGGGTAACTTAGTACTTTTCATTGTACGGGGACGTGCCATTTTTTAGGGGTACTTTTTTCAAACCGTTACGGAATTATGGGTGTCTTTTTCACAATTTTTAGACATTTCACGGAATTATGGGTGTCCTTTTCAGGGAAGTTTCATAATTTCCGGAATTAAGGCCCAGATTTTCATTCGATTTACCGAATTATGACCCTAAAATCAACCAGAATTTACGGAATTATGGGTACCAATTTTTCGGGCAAAATGGCACGTCCCCGTCAGATGACAGGTCGAGATATCCCCCCGAGTTTGCTCCTTGTGGTCCTGTCCCTGTAGTGTTTGCATAGTTTGTAAAGTAATTAGAAAGTATCGCAGGATGTAGACATAACTTGTATTGTAAAAATTTTAGATGAATATAAAAAAGATCTTTGCAATTCAAGCAGGCATTAAACGGATTTTGATACTTGATGGCTAACAAACCGAAAAAATACAGATCAATGATGCTTCAGTTTCACAAAACTTTCCCCAGAAAAGGGCACTTTTGCCCTTCTGGAAAAAAGGGCAGGGATCTGGACGCCCAGAACACCCTATAGTTGCGAGTCTGCAATAGCAAGAACAATTGGAAACATAAATATTTGTAGCCTGATTCACAGACAAAACGAGTTCCTCGTTTGGTCTGTGAATCAGGCTAAAATATTTGACGTTCTGGGATCGTTCTTAAAACAATCACTATTGTTATTGTCATTGTTTCTAACCCAGAATTTCTATTGTTTAATGTTGAGTGCCTCATCGGTTTTGGAAACGCCATAACTCCGAGAAACCATGAGATATTTAAACCGGCATCCAAATCTGGATACCCAAACATCTTGCGAGTAGATTCCTTCAAAAAAATTCGGGAAATTTGTCCTGATTGCGTTTTATGAGGGTAGGTAAAGTTTAGAAAAACTTTCACATATTTCTTCTGTCTTCCTCGCTTATTCGCCTTCTGATTGGTCCGTGAAAATGAGGATTTGAAGGTTTCTGGCCATGGTCCTTCGCACAAGAATGGTTTTATTAAAATCATTCTTGTGCGAAGGGGCACTAAGACACAGAAATACAAGGGAGCTCTATTCGAGCAACTTGAGTGCGATTGGGCCTAACCACGCTCAGTTGAAGAATAAAACAGAGCAGAAAACAAGGCAACAAAATAAGACACAAGGATCAAAAAAAGGTAAATGAATAATCAATCAAAACGTCCGTGTCCTAACACCCTTGGTTATTGTTCCATTATAGTCGTTGACTATGGTTTGAGAATTCAATGTGACAAGAATTTCAAGGGGTGTCCTCTAGGGTGAGGACTCGCATCTGTGATGAATTTTAGTGGAGAGCTTTCAATTGCTGCCAATTGAAGAAAACAGTTTATTGAATTTGGCTTAAAGATAAGTTTCAGTCCTTGTAATACCAGTAACTGGTAACCATACAATCAATTAAACCTTGAGGAGTATAAACCTGATTGGATTCTACGTTAAAGAATTTCATGTTCTTTGTAATATTTGGAACAAAGCTGGATTCTACCTTTATTCCTAAAGTATTAGAATTGTAAGTGCCATTCAGAATAGGGATCAGATAACCTTGTGTCTTTTTCTGCTTTGGATTGTAGAATGTAACGAATTTTTGTGTTTTAATTTCTTTTTGATATCGTACTCTACTAATCGCCATTACAAAGAATCATGTTCTTTGAGGAGACAATATGAAGATTTTTTCCACATTGACATGACGTGTTAATCTATGACCGAAAAGACAGAAAATCTAGAATCAATAACATCATAGAATTTTAAAGAGTTTGTCAAGAAATTGCTTTTTTCCTGTCACACAGCTTGCTTAGTCTGTTTGCATGTTAGGCTTCGACGAAAATCAAGATTTAGTGAGACTCTCCTTGGTACTCTCTTACTTCAGCGAATGCTGCTGCCAGTTTATTATGCATTGCTTGGTGCTCAAGGTTTCTGATAATAGTAGCACATGAAACAGCTTTTCCGTGAAGCTTCCCATCATTTACAGCTGGTGGGACACCAAAGAAATGCAGAAAGTACACAGCCTCATCTACTTTTACTTCACCAGTCTCATGATTGTAGATATAGAAAAATATTGGAGCTCCAGAAGAACCCTTGCAAGTGGTAACTGAGTGTACAGCAAATGGCTCCTTGCCTTGTAGCATGCCAGTGTCATTCTGTCCAAAAGCCATGTTGAGAAAGTAAACGTGGCTGATACTGGATTCCATTCCTCCAAATGAAACTACCTTGCTATGACAATGTGGATGAGAGACAGCAAAAAGTCTGAGACACTTTGGATACTTGGAGCTGCTTGGATCAGGCATGCCGAAAGATGATACATTACGAAAGTGTTCTAATATCTTGAAGGGTTTGATCTCAAGGGCTTTGATATTTGCAAGTTTACCTCTGAGCTCGTCTTTCTGTAATGGCTTCAAGTACAGCAGAGCATAATCGAGGAAAGCATCTCTGCGTTTGAAATATGATGTAAGCAGATCTAAAGCGGCATTGCAGTTGCTTATTTCGCTTATGTCTTCTGAATTCTTCAATCCGTCTCCCTGCAAATTATTTTTCATCATTTTCAGCAAGGCATCTTGGTCCATATTCTTTTCTGGTGGAGAAGCAAGTTCTATTCTATCAACCTCACACTTTACTTGCTCATCAGAGTTTCCATCGTAGAAGCAAGTAACTTTGATACTCTCAGGACTGACAAGGTGAAAGTCAACGCCCTCACTTGCTGAGCTTCTTACGCTGTGAGAGTTGGTGATAACAGCAATGTTGTTGTTCACTCTAACAAAAAATCCTGTCCCTTGTGCCTTTCCACTGACCAGCCTGACCGTAATGCACACCACGGCATTGGAGGCATCCTTTATGCACTTCACTCCAACATCAGAAGTCAAGAAAGCTCCATCTTCAAGGGAGAGTTCCCTTTCTTTTATGAACTTTTCTTGCTCAACTGTTGACAGCTTTCTGAAGCTTAGGGCATCGGCGACTGAAATGTAACGTTCGTGATACTTGGAGTTTGCCTTCAATTTATTGCAAGAATTCCAAGCATGTTGGTTGACTGTAGGACTCATTTCAGCTTCTTCCCCATCTCTTGAGCTGATATCTGATTCCTCCCAATCTCTTTCAACCATTTCCCATTCACTGAGATAGCTTGTTGCTTCACGAGAAGCCATTTCAAATTGCCAACGTAAGGGAAAATGTGTTTTGCAGTGTTGATGGGCCTTGAAACTTTACATCGATAGCTCAGATACCCTCACAATGCAACTTTTGTTACTAGGCATTGTTCTTGTTCAAGTTAGAAGCCAATTAGAATGCCCAGGCAAGGAACAATCAAGTCGCAATACTTTGTTGTGAAACCATTGCGATTTTTCCTCTTTCGAAACCGTCACTTGCAAGAACGTTTTGATTTGAGTTCTGGACTTCGTTGCAGAAATTTCAATAAAAATGGTGGAGCCAGACGAATTATCTAAAGGAGCAGGCATCATGGAACATCTGAAAATGATCTTAAAACGTACTCCAGAAGTAATTCTTACTGTTGATGATGAGGGAGAGGAATTCGAATCAATGGAGCATGAAAATATCGGTAACAAAGTCAGACTCCGATTTCCAGCCCCAGCTCCATGCACTAAAGGCACAGAGCAGGTTTCGTCTATTGACAGGCCCCTGAGGTTGCCAAATGGTTTGAAGCTCACATTTGGCCAAATCATAGCTCTAGCGGGAGATTTCTACGGTGTACCTGCCTACCCAATCATCGATCCAAAAGAGCAACCGGCAAATATGTCAGCAGGGCGCAGGAATCGCTTCCTCGCTGCGTATGACACTCTCGCAAATGAGAATATCAATGATGTCAAAAAGGAACTGGATCAAATTCTCAACATAATGACAGTCGAAAGAAAAGCTGTTGAAGGTGTCCTTGAAAAGAAGGCAGAAGGTGTAAATATGGTAGCCATACATGATGAAGACGGTGGCATTCGTATTGTCCCCAAAGATGTTTACGATAAGCTTGGAAATTCACTGGTGGAAAAATGGGACGACGTAACGGGTGGTTATTGGATGAAGGGCGTACCAATCATATTTGGACGCATCATGAAGCTTGCAGAAAACAATCATGACCATTTTCTATCGTTTGCGAAAGAAGCATATCAAGTTGGACACACCCTGGCTCTAGAAAAAGCAAGGAAAGCACGCAGGGCTGAAGATCAAGACGAGAAGCTAAAGCTCCTTGAAGAAGCTTATTCCATTGATGCATTTGCTTGTCATTTCTTTACGGACAGCTTTTCTAGTGGGCATTTAAGGTGAGAAAGTCTAGCATATGTACTCTCTTTCTAGAAAGAAGTTTATACAATGTGTAAAATCTTATTGCTAGGGTAGAGTATTGTTACCCTGTCACTCCCTGCACAGGTAAATTTGAATCAACACACAAAAAATCAGCTAATCATAATCTATTACTCCTCAGATCAAAGGATGATATGATATTGCCTGAGAGACAGCTGGGGAAAATGAGCTGACTTGGGAGAATATTCCCCAGACCTACGAAACTTGCCAAACTTGCCACTTTCACAATGAAAGTCCATTCTCGAACGGAAGAAGCTTGCTCAGATGTGTACTTAGGTGCCTTTATTTTTGGGACCATTTCCATAATCTACACCCTAAACAACGAGGGTAACGGGGACAGTGCAGACTATACCATGACGTTTTGACACAATATCAAATTTGTCGTTATCAATATCAATCTATTGTTGGTCAATTGCTCTGGGCGAAGTTGTAGTATAATTGCACTGTCAGAACAGGACTTGCCTCAAACTCCTAGTTCCCTATGAAATGAAATGTTCAGTCATGGCATGTCCAGTTCCAATATCATATGAATTTCATACTTTCTTTGTGACATTGTCTTCTAAGGAGTGCCAATGCTGACAAAAATACTTTCTGTAAACTTTATTTACTTCTCAAAAAAAACATGCTTCCTTTCAAGGTTTCCATACTTTATCCGCATCTGTTAACCTTGTCAATTTCGTTGTACTTTTCATTTTTATAACTTGGTTAACTTTCTGCATACTTCTTTGAAATTTTGCTTACTTGTAAGAAAATTTCAATACTTTCCTCGTTTTCAAATAGAGGATAGTATCGAAAAATTTCTTCTTGTTTCAGAAGTTTCATACTTCTGACGAATGTCATACTTATTCAAAACTTTTCATGTTTGCTTGAAATTTTCCATGCTTGTTAGAAATTGTGCATACATGTTAGAAATTTTTTATACTTGCTCAAAATTTTCTATACTTGTTAGAAATTGTTCATACTTTCCTCGTTTTGAAAACAAAAGCCTCCTACTATAGCAAATCTGGAAAATTACAAATTACCGAATATTTTCCATTTATTAGCTAAACAAGCTTGCAAGTTAATTTTGATCGGATTTGGGATGAAAATGTGTTAAATTTATGGTATTTGACTCGCAAAACTGTATTGAACCTGCAAAATATGGGGTTTAAGTACTGAAAAGCTGCCAAGTAGTATATTCTTGTCTCTTGATCTTGTGAATGAGCCCTCTCTCTGACAAGTTCTCCTCTCTATTAAGCCCCCTTCTGGGGGGTCTAAAATTAGATATGTTCCCCCGGGAGCTTAACAGAACTTTTACGGTGTTAGTAAACTTTCATACTTTGGGTTAGAGACTTACGAGAGTTTAAGGAACTCTTCTTGTTACAGTTTCAGTTTCAGTTTCAGTTTCAGATTCGTTTATTTATCAATCGATCCTAAATAGAATGCTACAAAATTACATTGCAACTAAATACTTACAATGTACCATAATGCCACACAAAAATAAGGTAAATTCAGGGAAGACAGGGAAAGAACTTTACATGAATGGATTGAAGACCGATTGATTCAAAGAAGAGCTCTCTAAACAGGTTAACTTATCGAGAGAGAGCCCATCCCACATAAAACCAAATAAAACTAATAACATTTTATCAGGAATAAATCAAACACATCGCCAGATGTTTCACAACGAGAATCCAATGTGCATAATGAGAATGACGTGCAGGAAAATTTGCCAAAAAGTTGTAATAACAAGTCAATGATGTGAGTTTCCAGTTTAGATCGTAAAACTACGACAGAGCTAGCAACACGGATGAATAGGGAAGAGTCTAGTCATGGCCTAGTCATTTTTGGCAAATCTTGGAATGCTGGCTTTTGGCAAATCTTGCTTCACAAATAAATGCCTAAGCAATAAGCAAAACCTGCCAGAGGCATGTACTCGACTCTTCTGGAATGAAACCAGAACAGTACGGATTACATCGTTGCTGAAGAACTGTCTAACGAGGCCTTTCAGAGAGTGGAAGATCTTCATGATATAACGATCAATAGGATCTACAGTTGCAGAAAACAATCAGGCCTTTCATGGAACTTAGAACAGTATTTGCGCATCTGCACGATGTACGAATTTTAGGAAGGAAAATACATCGGAGACAAGGAAATTATGAAATATTTGGGGGAAATAAACATTTTGAATAGCAATTGATGAAGTCTCTACCCCAAAGTTTGATAATACATCTGAAACATGCAGACATATTTTCATATACTACCCTCGTTTTGAAAACGAGGAAAGTATGAAAAATTTCTAACAAGCATGGAAAATTTCAAGCAAACATGAAAAGTATTGAATAAGTATGACATTCGTCAGAAGTATGAAACTTCTGAAACAAGAAGAAATTTTTTGATACTATCCTCTATTTGAAAACGAGGAAAGTATTAAAATTTTCTTACAAGTATGCAAAATTTCAAAGAAGTATGCAGAAAGTTAACCAAGTTACAAAAATGAAAAGTACAACGAAATTGAAAGGCTAATAGGTTCGGATAAAGTATGGAAACCTTGAAAGGAAGTATGTTTTTTCTGAGAAGTACACAAAATTTACAGTAAGTAATTTTGTCAGCATTGGCACGCCATAGTATGTCCTCTGTTAACTCATAACTTGTACTTTGTGAAATATACAGTAGCACACATGATCAGATATTTTTCGGTGCTTAGCTTCTATAATCAACTTTTTGAACCACTTAGGCAGGTCCACCATTTATTTTTACCTCTAATGGACATGGATCCGGTTAATTTGCAATTGTGACTAACGACCGTAATTCTGTTTTATCAGTGTTCCAACTAAGCTTATTCTGCCATAATCATTCTGCGATGTTGTCAACCTCAGTTTTTAGGTCGTTGCAGACTTTTTGCAGCATACAGACCCCAATTAGAAATATTTCAGGAAAAGTTTTCGTGTCTGTGTTTGTATATCTGAGTCTGTTTGCATAAATGTAATCGTATGTGAACTTTGCCTAAATGTATTAGTGTGTGAATTGCGTAAATGAGTGTTTTCTCGTGGCAGTTTGTGTGGATGTTTTAGTGACTGTGATTTGTTTTCCATGATTAAATTATGGCTATGACGTTTGTCTCTGACAGAACAACAAATTTGTTCGAATTCGGCCGTTCTTGACCTACTTAGCAGCTTGATTACGTATTTTTTAGTGACAGCCTGTGAAAATGACTTATCTGGGAGTTGCAGAGGAGGAAAGTGGAAATGGCCTGTACGATTGTTATATAGGATTGTAGGATTTACACGTCTTTACCGATGTAAAGATGATTTTCATTGATTAACAAAGATGTTGTAAAGTTGAAAGATGACATTTATATGTTTTTTTACAAAGAATTTTTTTTTCTATCCATATAAAATATTACAATTACAAGGCTACGTTCTACTATACCACTAGATTAACTATGCAACACTACAGGGACGATGCCAAGAGGAGCACGGGACAATGACAACCCCATGGCCTTTAACATAGAGACATGCAACAAGAGTAACATTTACAAAACGCTTTGCATACATAGAATTAATTTTACAATAAATACAGATACTTAAAATAAAAATTACACGTACAAGGTGCTATATACCACGTGACATAAGAGAAGAAACTATAGTAACTAGGACTTCTAGTTTTCAGTTCGTCTATTGAAAGCGTTCTGAAGCATGGATGTATTCTAATGTCGCCAATAAGATTTTCTTATTTGCATCAGCCGGTAACCTTTCATGACCAAATAGGAGAACTTTTGTCATTTCTTGTAAAGAAAGGTCAGATAAACCATTTGTTTGCAGAATCGCATTGACGCTGTCGAGAAGATCACACCTGATCAAAGCATAGGCATGGCAGAGCAGCAAAAAGTGCTCCGTATCCTCAATGCCATCATTAATTGGGCACATAGGGTTCAAGGTATCCCTAAAGTTATGTCTGAACTTGTGAGAATTTAATTCGCTGAGTCCGACACGTAACTGTGTTAAGATGGACAAACCCTTAGGGTCAAAAATGCTATAAACGGGCTTACAAGTTGGACGAATAAGAGACAAGATCTTTTTCTTGAAAACACTGACTGAGGTAGAAAATTTAATTTCAGGGTCAAGTTCGTCCCATTCAGATAAGCAATTTGGATAGAAACTTGACTTAAAAGACTCGGTTCTTGCACATATTTGACCTATTGTGACAGGTCTGCGAAGATTATACGTTGATTCCTGCAATTGAGGAATGGGATATCTCATGTATTCTGGAGTCATATCATTTACGATCTTGTAAAACAGAACAAGGCGTCGGCTCCATCTTCGAAGGTTTAGCGTTTCTCATCCGAGCTCCACATACAACTTTTCCCGAGATGTACCCTTCCAAGCACCGGTTACTGCTAGTGCTGCAGAGTATTGAATAGACTCAAGTTTTTCCATTTGATTACTAAGGTTTGCGATGTTAGTAAACTCACAAATAGTTTGAGGGGTGTGGTAAATAACATCACCATAATCCAGATGGGGACGCACGTAGAGTTTATACAACTCATCTAGTGTTTGATGAGGCAAATATTTTGAAAGGCATTTCAGCATACCTATACTCTTCCTGGATTTTGAAACAACTGATCGAAAGTGACTCGCAAAAGATAGTTTAGAATCTAATACAATTCCAATGTGTTTGTGCTCCGTAACCGTTGTTACTGGAGAACCATTAAAGAAAAGATTTGGGTGGTTCAATGGTATCCTTTTCCTTGAAAATATCACCTCAACTGCTTGCTTACTAGGATCAGGGTTGAAGGACATTCTCCATTTGTGTGACCAACGGTTAATTAGATTCAAATCGTGGTTCATATCAAGGGCCGCTGCATCTGGATCTTGGACGACGGTGAAAATAGATGTATCATCAGCAAATAGTTTCACATTGCCTTTCAGATCTTCTGTTAGGTCATTGATGTAAACCAAGAAAAAAGTGGACCTAAGACTGAACCCTGGGGAACTTCAGCTGAAATGCTACTCCATATTGATGTCTTACCATTCAGGACGGTGCGCTGCTTTCGAACGGTGAAAAAGCTTTGAATCAAAAGGAGTAGTTTGTCAGAAACACCACATCGACGTAGTTTGAATATGAGACCCTCATGCCAGACCCTATCGAATGCCTTTGAGATGTCGAGATAAACCGAACGGACATCCAGAGGGGGGGTTGCAGTCAAAAGCGGTAAAAATTGAATTGAAGATGGACAAAAGTTGATTAATAGTTGAATCTCCTGGGCGAAATCCTGATTGGTTTGGATTTAATAATCCGTAGATTTCCAGGTGTTGGTAAAGGCTATCAAAAATGAGTTTTTCAAAGATCTTTCCAAAAATTGGTAGCAGTGAAATAGGACGATAGTTTTTCTTAGAATTTTTGCAGTTCTTCTTATGCATTGGGACTACGTGGGCTTGTTTCCAAATGTTTGGGAAAACACCTTGGGCTTTACACAATTCAAATATTAGTTTGAGGGGCAGAAGGAGGGAATCATCACACAGCCTAATCATACGGATTGAGATATCAACACAACCTTTAGCTTTCTTAGGGTTCAATGATCGAATGATCTTTAGTATCTTTTCATCTGAGATAGGGAAGTCCGTAAGAAATGGCCCATTTAAACAACAGATTGTGGAATTTCACTTGCGGTATCAATTGTTGTACACTGCTGAATAAAATGATCATTAAAAATGTCTGCCTTGGCCTCGAAATCTAATACAAAGAAATCATTTTCCAGTAGAGGTGGAATTAAGGGAATCTTAGCTTTGTTGAAAATTTTATTGATATGGACCAATACATCTTTCTACCCGTTTTTGCATCCGAGAGAGTTTCGCCGATTTTCATAAAGTATCTACTCTTAGCATCTTCGATAAGTTTTGCTCCGTGGGATATCATGTCTGTGATATTCTGCAGCTTGTCTTCTGGTTGACCATTTCTAATAAAAGTCTTATAAGCTCTATTCTTTTTTTTAAGAAAGTTTTTGATTGATTGAGTTATCCAAGGTGCCTGACGAGGCCTAACAGTAATTACTTTGTTTGGGATAAAATTTGAACAGATGTTTAGCAAAACTTCATTCAGTTTTTTGACTTGCCAGTTCGGACAACTATTCTCTCTGAAGGTTTCTCGCCAGGGGAACATATCTATACTCTTCTTGATTGCGAGGATATCTGCTCGGTCGTGGAACCAGATTTTACGTTGGTAGGGGGAGGGGCTGGATTTTTAATACTTAGTTTGCCGTATATGATTTGGTGATGACATTGCTCATGGAGCGAGGGGTGTACACCACATTCGAGAAATAGATTAGGTTGATCAGTGAGAATTACGTCAATGCACGATCATGAATTTCCTATGAAATGAGTTGGCTCCGAAATCAGCTGATGCAGCTCTAGATCTGATGAAAACGGCTCGAACAATTTGCCTTCTTCGTTGTCAATATCATTCTCCCACCGATGGGAAGAGCAGTAACGATAACGCAGTAAGGATTTTCGTCAGACATCTTGGATAACATCAACTCAAAATTATTCATGAAAACCTGAAATTCATTTTGGCTTTGACTAGGACTCCTGTAAAGGACTACAAAAAAGTATTTCTTCCTATCAAGTTGAAATTCGCATACAATGCATTCTGGTAATGTTTCAAGGTCTGGCCCGTCCTTTGCAGGAAAAGTATCTTTTACATAGAGCCCTACACCTCCCCGTTTCACGTCAAGTGGGTGGTTACTTTCATAAAATTGTAACCATCGAGCTCAATTTTGCTTTCCTCCACGCTGCTATCAAGATGAGTCTCTACGATACCTATTAAATCATGTTCATAAACTAAGTTACAAGCTTCAATGAGAGAAATTCGTGCAAAGTCATGCGCACAGATACTATTTAAGTTCCAAGAACAAAACGAAAATGTGTCGTTGATTGGGCCTGGATTAGTCTCAATGTCGCCGCAAAGTAAGATTTTGTAGGTAATCCATTGTAAATAAAGAGTATGGGACGTCAAGCATATCACATAGAGGTAAGCATAGCCAGTTATAAAACTTGTTAGTTTTTTACGTCGATCGTGGCATGCAAGGGGAAAGCGTTTCATTAATTTGATAACACACAGAAAAAGAGCTTAGCAGTTGCGTACGATCAGGCAAATATATGCATCCAGTTAGAGTCAAGATGAAACGGCGTTATGATTGCATATAAGATTGTTGTTAGGGGAAGCAGAGGAATGGCGATAGTGATAAGAATGGAACAGAAAAGATACATCCTTAGGACCGATACTAATGTGGAGAGAGGATGTGTCTTATAAGATCTTTTTACTGTGATGATTAGCTGAGACGGGAAAGCACCTATTGCCGCTCGCCACTGATTTAAATCAACCTGCATCGATAAGTCTCAATCCTCTCGACAATAAGAACACGATTCTTTTGGGGAACTGGACAGGCCTATCATGAAAGAGGAGTTTTCTTCTCACATGCAAACAAGCACGAAACAACATCAAAAGTAATAAATTCGAACGAAAAATACACATTGATAGTCCCCGGAGGGACACATAACTAACTACAACAATACGAGAAAAACAGTTTCGGTGTGTGACTGGTGTGGTGACTATGACACCTGTGAGGATTTATTATATTTTAAGAGTGAACGGTTTCGTCATTTGAAAAGACGGGAAATTCGACTTCTTGCTAGCAACATTGTTTTAATTGGCAAGAAAAAGTTATATGTGAGGGCCTCGTGGGATTTAGTTTCAATTTGAGCCTGGTTCACACTGAGGCCGCGCAGAAAGACCAAAAAGACAAAGGCTCACAGTTGGAGGCCTTTGTCCCTTGGGTCCCTCCGCACGACTCCAAAGACCCAAAAGACCCAACGTGAACCAGGCCTTAGTTTAGTTTGCAAAAAGTATCTGGGTAACCAAAGAAACAAGCAGCTTGGGGAAAAGTTACAGTCTTCTGGGAATCACTATTATTTTACGTAGCATATTTCAAAAAGGCAAGCAGGGATGTTTACGGAACAAAAGGATCTATCATTGGGGCTACTGTGAGGCTACCATGATCCTTCAGATTCAAAATTAGCCGGTTGACAGACCTTTTGTTGGAGTTGAAATTTTGAAATGATTTTCAATTTTCCGCTGTCGATAAACTGGAAAAAAAGGGAAATTCAAGGCAAGTATATCTCTACAGCAAAACAAAAACAAACAAAAAAAACCAAACAAAAAGAAATTTGAAATAGGGACAAAGACATTGGACTAAGAAAGTAATTGAGAACATTCAAATTTTTCCCCTTTAAGAAACTGTTTAGCTAATAAGAAATTAGCACCAAAGGTGGCTAAAAACCGTTTCCTGATCTAAGTTTCCTATACGAAAAAAACACATGTGGGAAACCTGAAGGACCACAGTCAACCCAGATTTTGGATTGTCTGAAAACATCTTTGATCAATCGAACATACCAGACAGAACACCAACCTAATAATTATCACACAATATGAAAGTTTGCGATGTAATCTAGTCTAATAAAACACAATGCTCAAAGCATGCTCAGAGCAGTTAGCGAAATTGGGAGATCAGGCCATTTCGTCCAGAATATTGTGCATTTCTCTCACGCTGTTGAAGAATTTAAATTCTCCCGTTTGGGACTTGAAACCCAGTCGGCAGTTCACATCAACAAATGCAAAATCGATGTTTGGATTGTCAGTGTTTTGCTCCTTTGCTAGACTGAACAACATGGATCTTCTATTGGTCAGATCCAGGCGGATTGACTGGCCATTACTGAGCTTTTTCCTTGCTTTGTAAACGGCGGTACGCTGACCCCATGACCCCGGTACGCTGACCCCATACAAAGAATTGAAACTCCCTGTACGGGAGTTGTCATAAAGAATGGATCAGAGGGGGCAGAAGGGACTTCAAAATTTGCCGTAAAATTATGTAGCCCAATGCAAGAAATAGAAATCGTTTACATAGCAATTAGGCATCTGCGAAAATGATTTGATGACCCCATTGCTTCAACATGAACTCTGTGGCTCAGAAACTTATCCAAGAAAGATTTTTTGCGCTCTCAAATTTCAAATTTTTTCCTATGCAGCATGTTGTCAATATATACTTTATTTGTGGGATGTGGTATAACGTTGAAACAAGACAGGGGGACCTGTAGATACCACTGTATTAGCTAGACACTGAGATGGAAAACAATGTCAATGATCAAGAGAACAGACAAAATGACGCTGAAAGTGTTTAAAACACTCGTGAAACATTGAAGCTTTGTGGCCCATGCTTATCACTTGAAGAAGTCTGCTGGCCCAATTTTTTTCATCCAATAGTTTTGGAGACCCTGTCAAATCCCTTCCGCCCCCTGTATTCCATACTTTACGACAGCTCCCTAAAGTCAATTTTCCATATTTTTCATATTATCTCATATTTCATATTTCATATCTGATTTGTTTAGGGAGGGTTGCCCTTCAACGCAAGTTGTTTTCAAGGGGCAACTGTAAACTACGGAACTAAGGAATGGACCTGTGCAGCCAATACAATGCACAGTACTCACTGACAATCGTTATTTCTTGTTTACAACATAAAAGAAAATATTCAACCCTGTATTGACTCTTTGAAACCTCCCAGGGAAGATGCCGTCTTAGACTCAGTAGGAAGGCTATTCCATTGTTTAGCTCTCCGGAAAGAAAAGCATTTTTGTCTATTTACTGACCTTTTCTTTGACAACCTTAAATCAGTCTCGGTGTTCCGGAGACTGCGGAAGGAGCATGCTGAGTTTTGGTGAAGAGGTTACACAAGTAGTGAGGAGCCAAATCATCGAGCGAATTGAGACCATTGTTTTAGACCCATTGCTAATGAGTTCATCAACGGTCTTCCAGCCAAACTCTGTGATAAGTGGTCTGCTTGGGGTATCAAAGCTGCTATTTGTTATGATCCTAGCAGCACGATTTTGAAGTTTTTGCAACTGGTTGATATCTTTAGACCCAGCACAACCCCAGACAGAACAACAGTATCGAAAGTGGGGTTCCACAATACCTGTGTAAAGAATTTTCAAAGTTGCTATAGGCAGAAAGAATTTAGCATGTCTTAGGGCCTGTTTATATGAGGCGGGCTGGCCCGTTAGCGAGCTAGCTCACCTTCAGGTGAGATCCTGCTTACCTGGTCACAACTTTGTAAACATCAGTTTACGTTTATATGCATGCCGGGCTGGCCGCCTTGCCGAGATCTCGGTTATCGACTACCGGGATCCCGCCTCAAGAGGGCTGACTTTTCTCATATAAACAGAAGAAACGGGCCAGCTCGCCTGTTACGCACGCGCAGTATCACATTTGGCGCCGTGTGTCAGAAAATATTTCCTTGTTCTTTCAATTTTACACAAAAGAATGACGGCAAATGGCTACTAACAGCCGGGCTGGCTCACTTTCGAATCTCTCGTATAAAACCGGGCTAGCTTGATGGCGAGCCAGCTCGCTAGCGGGCCAGCCCGCCTCATATAAACAGGCCCTTAAAAAGCCGATCGCCTTGGAGACCTTGGTAGAAACTGCCTTGATTTGCTCATTCCAATCTAAATAGTAATCGATTTGCACTCCAAGGTACTTTGTCTTTTGAACTACTTCGAGAGCCTTCGAGCCCATTGTCGCGTATCTTCAGTTGCAAAGGTTAATTTCGATTTCTAAGAGAACTGCCTTTCTGCTTGGTAGATATGAGCACTGAATGAGTTTTTGCCACATTCAATGAAAGCTTATTGCCTTGCAGCCAAGTCTCCAATTTCTTGAGATCGCTATTTATAGCCTCATTCAGGTGGGTCACATCGTGAGAATGATGACAATGATTGGTATCATCAGCATACATAGTCACAGAGGAATCTTGGATGGCCTGGGGAAGGTCATTTATTTATATGAGGAATAGAAGAGACCAAGGCATGAACCCTGCGGGTCTCCCACTTCTATTCCCCGACATTTGAATCAACACTATTAACCCTACAGAATTGTTTGCGGTTGGATAGGTAAGACCTAAACCAAAACAGCTCTCGCTGCTGAACACAATATAGGTCGAGCTTTTTACAAAGAATGTCATGGTCGACCTTATCAAATGCGTTTTTCAGGTCAATAAGTACCAACACCACGAGCTTACCAAGATCAAGCAAATTGTACCAGTCATCACTCACTTCAAAAGACATATGTCACGTTACCGATTAGTCAATACAACACACAAGTTTGAAGTGCATTTCTATTGTTTCTTGATTTTGTATTTCTGCGTCGTGAATTTTTATTGCAATGAAAATTCGACCTCGATCCTGCGCTTTGTAATAAACAATAGAGATAATTGTATCGCACGAACAAATCAGGTTCATGACATATACCCTTATTTAAGGAAACAAGTTAGTGTGGAATGTAGCCGCAAAAAACCTGATTGGTCAGATCATTTTCTTTCATATACTGGTACAGCTGGTTGAAAACAAGCTTTTCAAAAAGCTTTGAGATAACAGGCAAGACTGATATTGGGCGATAATTAGACTTTTCAGTCTTATCTCCATCTTTGGAAATCGGAGTAATTCTAGCTACTTTCCATGAAGAATCTGGGAACTGGCTAGTTTCAATGGATATGTTGAACTGGAAAGCCAGAGAGTTTTCAATATAAGGCAAAGGAGCTTCAAAGGACTATTCTATCATTTGGTAGAGGAATGCAAGACTTGAATTTTGTTTTAATGCCTACTCCTTTAATTTCACGTGTAGTTTTATGATTATTTAAATAAGAATTAAAGTCATCATCATCTTGAGGTTCTGCTGTCTCTTGGGATGCTTTAAGGGCTGTCTCCAGTGCATCTAATTCTGCCCCAACTCTTTCTAGTGCAGAGTGGTCAAAATCCTCGCCAGTTTCTTCTGCGGTGATCTCCCTGTTAATGATGGTCAGTGTATGTATATATATATATATATATATATATATATATATATATATATATATATATATATATATATATATATATATATATATATATATATATAGGTCGAAACGAAAAAGTACAGTGCACAAGTAAAAATATAAGTCGAAACGAAATACAAATTGAAACGAAATACAAATTGAGAACAGGCATCACTGATTATTGCAGACTTGTATATTTTTTTGATAAATATTTATAGACGTCAGTCTCAACAGGAAAGCCAATGGGCGCTGTGAGCGCTTTTATGACAGGGAACTACCTCTGTCAACCTGTTATATATATATATATATATAGAAACTCAGAAAGAATACATTCGTTTAAACGTTTCGGCCACAGCCTTCATCAGTAATGACTGTTTAAAATTAGACGGAGCATACATAAAGACATCGAAATTACAAAGAATACAAAACAATAGCCTAAGCGGGTCCTACCTATTACCTATTTTAGGTACTGCTGCCATGTTTGGGGATCCTGCGGTGCAACAGCCCTAGATAAGTTGCAAAAACTGCAAAATCGAGCTGCTAGGATTGTCACAAACAGCCCCTATGACGCATCAGCTCTGACTTTGATAGGGAGTCTCGGCTGGCTAACCATTAAAGAATTGATCGACTTTGAGACGAGTAAGATAGTCTATAAATCTATTAATGTCCTCGCCCCAGACTACTTGCGAAACATATTTCAAGAGATATCTGAAGCTACTAACCGTCAGCTGAGGAACTCTAACGCTGACCTTAGATTACCATTATTGAGAACATCAACTGGTCAGAAATCGTTTGCTTACAAAGGGGCTAAGGTCTGGAGTGACCTAGATAGTGTTGTCAAAGCGTCCACATCTTTCTCCTCTTTTCGAAGAAATTATAAAGCCAAACTATGATTCAAATCATTTTCCTTTCCTTTTTGTCTTAGATTATTGTAAATAGGGTTATATTGTATATTTAAATTATTATTAGGTTTTATTTTAGCATGGCTCCCTGTAAAGCAGTATTATTCTGAGTGGATTACCATGGATAAAAAAGTTAAAATGAAATGAAAATGAAAATGACAAAGCGTAATAATAATATGTTAAAGCAGCCGGTAATTACAAAGATGGCGGGAGAAATATCGAAGAAAGCGCAGAGTAAAGAGCTGCTGAAGTCGGTGGCTGTGTCTATCTCGCCGAGGCTAGAGAAGATAACACGTTACAACAAAACAAACAGTAGAAAGATCCGAGAGAGGATTGGCAGAACAGAAAACCCTAAAAAACAGCGTGTGTCCCTAACGAAAAACTAAGCGCCAAAATTAAAACAACACAACAACCAAAATGTAAAAAATAATGAAATCTATGTATCAACCTGCCTAGTGTTTAAACCAATGTTTAGTGTTTAAACCTAAACCTGCCTAGTGTTTAAAAGTTTAAACTTATATATATATATTGTAAATATATAAGGTGAAACTTTGAAGAAGGCAACAAAAACAACTCGTTACTTTGCTACTAGTTTCGTCTGTTCCATGCAGACTCTTCAGGCTCAAATCAGGAAATCAGGCTGAATATTGTGATTGTTAGTAGAAAGGAAGACTTAGACTTAAATGTGCTTGTATCCTTTCAAATGATGCTTTGAAACAGCTTCTATTGTATGGTTATCAAGACCTTTCTAATTACTTGAACAGAAAGATACTTGAATTGACTTCACGTTTCATCTGCAAAACTGGTCGTTTTGATTAAAATCTATTGTAACGTCATTAACATGCATCCGCCAAGCCCCTTAACATGAATGTTCCTTTTTTTGTGTAATTCTTTTTCATATTCGAAGTCAGGCAGTTAACAATCTTCAACTTAACGAGCAGGTTGCGGTCGTGACTACACGTTATTTCTTTGGAACCCTGACCTGACATCTAATGTCAGACAGAATCAGCACAGTATCAGTTTGTTTTCAAATTGTGACTATTGAAGTCGTACCTTAGTATTCTAATAATTCATATGAATAAGAAAGGTAGATGGACAATAGATCGATGTATTAGTAATCTTAGAAGATGCTCCAGGTCAGTAAGAAAGTAAAAAAGACCGTCTTTCAACTAACAGCCCCGTTTTTAGACTTGCCCCAAGTCTGTTTCTTCATCTGTAATAAGCCTAACTGAAGATTACAAATGAAACAGACCTATCGAGCATTGGTCCTCATGCACAACAAATTTTTCTTAATTCATATTTTTACACGATATCTCATCAGTCATAAAATAACATAAAACCTTGTTACGAATTTATAGATAGAAGAAGGAAACATGAAAAAAATTCAAATAGCTGTTGATAAGTTGGATTGGGTTCAATCTGAGGTCTGATCTTCCTGAGAGTCGTGTTTTAGTTAGAGTTTGCTGAGCTCTTTAAATACAACTGACAAAGTGAGGCGGATTTCTTTTATTTCAATAGGTATGTCATTCAAGGCTTTCAGTGGAAGGTCACATGATTGAGCATGGAAAACACCTCAAAAACACAAATTGAAAGCTGTTAAGGTCTAACTTATACTCTAAAGCAGTTCTTTCCATAACCTGAAATCGTCAATTTTTAATAATTAAAATTGTATATTGCTTTATTTTAACTTATCTTTGTGATTAGCATATTCTGTCTTGATCTTGCATGACTGTTCATGACTTGCCTAACAACGTGCAGTTATTGTTCAGTATTTTAGTTATGTATATTGTTTGTAGTAATGCAGTGTTGGTCTATAGCGTTGGTTTGAATTGTTTGAAATCAACAAAAACTTAGGTGTTCTCAGACAAGTATGGTGATTCTTTGTATCCCTTAGTGTACAAAATTTTACAGAGTGATACGAGTTTCGACAATATCATTCTGGTTGTTTTATTTTTCTGTGTTTGGCCATCAGTCTCATGAAAATTTATCGGGTTGGCGTCAAATCTTTACCTTTCGATCGCTTACACTAGGACCTGAGCTCCTGTTAATTGTACTTTGGGTTGATTTGTTCAGCTATTCCAGCGCATAAGTAGACTAGACTTGGTAGCATTTGAAGAGAGGAATTCAGATCAAAGCAATAAAGAACGCTCGAAAGTGGTGTCATTCATTTAAAAGACAGCTCTTGGCCATCGGATGGGTCACTAATGAATCGCAACAAGTTCTACAATTCTTCCTTTCTTCAGATTTGTTGACCCCAAATATTGAAGTTTTGTCCATGTTGTACTTCACAGATTCCAAAAATCATTTAGCGTAAAATTTCGGACTCTAAACATTGGCACGGACCTAAAAGTTAGTGAGTTAAGGAGTACCCCTCCCCTGGGTTCCCATATCGGAGGTGACTGAGTAATTCTATCCGAAGCGTCCTACTTTAGAATAGGGCCATCCCGATAGGGGGCTGTAGCGGGTGTGATACCCCCTGGAAGAGTGGTTGTAAGCAAATCAAGCTCGAGGCATTGCACTATCGGCAAATTTCTATCCAAGGGTGAAAAGCCCTAATTCAGCAATTGCATTCTTCGGAGTATTGATCCTACGAGAATTTCAGATTGTAATTACCACGGTTGCTGCATTTACGTTAGTCTTACCATTGCACATGCAATTTTTTCCTCGCTTCGCTTGCACTGCAGTATCTAAATTGTTCGTCGAAGATACGTACGACTCTTCTATCAACAGGGTGGCTAAGGAGGCTCAAGATCACGAATCTGGGAAATCAAATGATAAATTTCACGTTCACGTTAAAGAAAGACAGCATTTTCAGGTTTGACGAAAATGAACACTGGCTTTTAACGTTTCACGAGAAAAGACGATGAATCTCTGAAGTTTGCTGGTGAAAATACAAAGTTATGCTGACTTGTATCTTTCATTATTTTAGGTCACTTTTTCGTTATCTTTTGGTTTGTGAATTTTGTGTCCCCATAGTTACGTACTGCAAGCATGAAAGTTACAGTATTCGTCTCCGTTATCATATCATCACATTTAATGTTTCACCAATTCTTTACGTTGCCGTTAAATGATGATACCACCATGATAGAGTATTCGAGCAACAAAGTTTCTTGGAAATAAGCTAGCTGTTTCCACAGAAAACGATAGAAAAAGAAAGTTGGACACTGGCTAAAGAAGCGGCTGACTTGCTATATTGACTTAGTTGCGTTTGCTACGAGCAATCTTTTATTGATTTCACCTGGAAAATTTTTATGCTGAATTTTTGTCATTACTTATGTAAAAAAGCGTTGCCCATGTTTTCCGAGAGTTTCAAGGGCGTTGACACGAAAAATTTTCCAAGAGGCTGCGCCCAAAACCCTCATTTATTCATAACCGGGTCAGAAAGCTGGGCTGGATCTACCCTTGAAGTGCTGCGATCACATTTCTTATCATCAAATTTAATCCAGAAACCAATTTATTCCAGAGAAAGAAGGTAACCCAATATATGATATATTAGCCAACACCATTTTTTCAACAATCAGACGTTTCAAAAGATGACTTTCATTTCATAGAGGATTTATCAAATCATAGTAAGATTGACTTTTAAGTGACCACGCCCAATGACCACGCCCCTTTTCGGCATACTTAAGCTTCACTCCCCCCTCCCGCGAATTCTCTTGTGACGTTCCTGAAGAGACGTGAGAACTCTTGAAGCAAGAACACATCTCAGTAAAACAAATGGAATCATCACAGTTATAACGAACGCAAATCAAGGCATTAAAGTGAGCAAATTTGAGGATCGAGTCCGTAACGGAACATTCAATCGCTTACGAAGTTAAATCGCATTTCTCATCTTGCCACTTGCAATTCCTAGCCAAGGGACGTTGAACTGAACGATATCATTTTTCATTGGTTCATAACGTGGAATATCATTATTGAGAACTAATTGAAGATCATGAAATGGAGTTAAAGTTAAAACCATCATTAATTTTGCCTTTTTTTACGTTTGCCGCAAACGATTGAATTGACATCTTAGGAACACAGACCTTCCGTGCATATCTTTCAAGATATGCTCAATCAACTATCTAACATACACCATTCTCCTTGAAGAATTGCCTTCACTTGTTTCATTGTGTCATGAATTTCTGTGTTGTTTTTCAAAACAAATTGTACCCACATAACTATATATTTGGTATCGTGGGCCACGACTTTTGGATCGGAGTATGGCAATATTGCACCGTGTTTGTAGCTTGGAAATTAAGGTTCATTACCTCGATATCGCTGCTTTTCTATTGTTATTTTTTCTTCGGCCCAAGTCTAACAGTGCTACAAATCAAGTTTAAATGGTTCCTACGCATCTGAACAGTTAGTTAGCTTCTACACAGCGCTCACCCTCGTTTCAAACTTACTCTTACAATGTTTTACGAGGAAGACTTGCCTCAAGTATATTTCGTCTTGTAGATAGACTTATTACAGATGACGAAATGGACTTGGGGCAAATCTACTAGGATGTTTGAAACTAGAATGAACGCTGTGTTGGGCCCGACTGTCCGTCCATAAGCGCAGGAGCCATTTGAATCTAATTCCTAGCACTTGTAGAAGAAACAAACATAGAAAAGAAGTTATATCAAGGTGATGATTTCAAAGCTAAAAACAAGGTACATTATTGCCCATGATCAGATTATAAGAAATAGAGGCATTACTAGAGAGCAGCGTGGGCATTAATTAAAAGAAGCAGGATAGGTGTAAACATCTAGTGCATTAGTCTTATTTAGTGGGCCGTAGGAAGCATCTTTGGGGAGAGGGCATGCCATTTGGAGAGCACTCTTCCCCGCTCTTCTCGCAAAAGGACACTCTTTCATGATAATTGAAAGGTCTTTAGGGGACACCAAGTTTCATTTTGAATTCCTATTTCTTCATCCCCATAAAAATGAAATATTGTACTACATGTTTTAATTACATCTTCTGTATCATGCCATGTTAAAATCACCTAGACTGGAAATGTAAAACTGAGTAATGAAGAACTTATCGTTTTCTTTTTCTGGCATTTCAAGGAGAAATGTATACTTGTTTAGAAAATTTTACAGAAATGTTCCAATTGCAGGAAATTGCTCTTTAACTGCATTGTTCTGATCCAGCTTGATATGGCGTTTGCAGTCCTGTTCAAATTGTTTAATGAATCACTGATCGAGCAAAGTTTTTATTGGCCATGACACTAAAACCTTTGCTCCAAAGGAAACCATGAAACAAACTTGAATACTCCACTGCAGAAATTGTACTTTTTTCAGGACACCACGGCTGGAGCTAGGAGAGCAAGTTACGCCGTCTAATGTTGGTCACTTGCTGTGTAAATACATGCACGATGAAGACAACAAGTTTGGCCTTCGTGTTACAAACAAAAGAGGAGACAAATGGATTGCTTATGGAGATGGGATGCTGCTAAATGATGAAAGTGAAGGAAATCTTAGGGTTGCAGTGAGTGCAGTCCAAGCCTCGGTCGATCAGCTCTTCGAGGCATTCCTGTCACCCGAGAAGATTATCAACTCAAGTTCAGTGACTGATTTCATTCCATTTGTTGACCCAAGCGAAAGAAACAACTATCCAATGTTTCAAGTTAAGGATGGAAAACTGCTTCGACGTGCTGATCTTGACAACCTCAGCGATCCTGAGACAGTAGGAAATTGGTGGGGGTTGACAACGGTGGCTAAGCTCAACTCCTACAAGCCAGGTAAATCAGCCATTGATAAATATAGTGATGACATAGAATGTCGTGGATGTGGTCAGAGCTTAAATCCACAAATACCGGCAGGAACTGGTGCTTAGTCTTGATAGAATCCCTGCAAAGGTACGGTGAACCTTAGAAGGTGGCACAGATGATGTCCTTTTGACTTTATAATTTTCATAACAGTACAAGAAAACTGTAGAAACTGCAGTGGTGAACTAGGCTCAATTACTGCATAAATTGACCGAAAGTGATAAGATTTCTACTGTATGGCTACTGATTTCTGTATGAAGAAATTGCTTGCAATCAATTTCATATTTCTTGCTTTTCTTTCTCCTAGGGTCATACTTTTTACGCTGCACGAACTGAGAGAAAAAAGGGTCAGTATTAGCCACTTTCTACTGCAATGAAAAATCATACCAAATTTGGGTAGGTCATGCACAGCAAAGGAATAGGCGCAAAAACAACTTTCACTAAGTTGCAAAGTATTAACGCAGTCATATAGACATATACGTAACCATGTTAATAAATTAAATTGACAACTAAAACATGAGCATTCACTAACAAAATTGCCTCCTGCGAAGGAGACCTCAAAAAAACTTGGAAGACCATCAATAACGTTTTAAACAAGGAATCCGAAACCACCAGAATTTAAAATTTCGTTCATAAACATTGACCGGAAGCACATCTTTACCAGTGCTGACATAGCGGAATCTATGAATAACTTATTCTGTACCGTCGTGGAAAGACTTTGTGACAAAATCCCTAAAGCAAAACCCTCTTCTTGAGAATGATTATGATGTAAATCCACAAAAAACCAAACTTAATTTCCATGTTATTGACACCCTCCAGTTAGGTAAAGGTTTTGGCAATTCAAAACCTCGAGGGTTGTGGTACTGACGGCATTGCTAGCTGTTTCCTGAAAATTGCACTCCCGGTTATCTCAGAATCTCTTTGAGATATTTTCAATCTTTCAATTGCTAATGGTTGTTTTCCAGATAGCTGGCAAATAGCCAGAGTAACTCCAATTTTTAAAAGTGGTCAGCCTAACGATCGATCTAACTACCGGCCTATATCTGTCCTACCTGTCTTAGCCAGGGTATTTGAAAAACTTATCCTTAACCTAACCAGCTGTACGATTATTTGGATAAAAAAACTATTTTTAAACCAATCTGGCTTAAGACCTCTTCATTCTGTTGTCACTTGCATTCTTAGCAACACAGATGACTGGTATGTGAAGATGGACAATGGCAGATACACTGCAAATATTTTCATTGACCTCAAAAAAGCATTTGACATAGTAGACCATGACATTTTACTTGCAAAGTTGACAAAGCATTGTGTTGAAAACCTAGAACTTGATTGGTTTATGTCATATCTAACCTCTTCAAGCAATTTTCAAAGTAAATGGGATATGTTCTGAAACCGAAGATATCCGCTGTGGTGTGCCCCAGGGTTTGTTTCTTGGCCCTCTGTTATTGTTTCTGATCTATATCAATGATCTTCTGTTCTCTTCGAAGAAGGTACAGTGACCATATAGGCCGACGACACCAGTATTTCTCACTCTTCTTCGAGCTTAGCAGATATCAACCAAACTCTAAACAGTGAACTGAACGAGTTGAAACAATGATTGCAAAGTAATAAACTTTCTTTGAATGCTTTAAAAACACAAGCTCTGATTGTAGGTTCCCAGCCAAAGAAATTAAGAAAATTACTGATAAAACAGTTGATCATCCACAGTTTTTCATTGGTGACCCGCCTGTTGAGAATGGTGACC
Source organism: Aurelia sp. 4 Dawson et al 2005 (assembly GCA_964019985.1). Lineage (NCBI taxonomy): Eukaryota > Metazoa > Cnidaria > Scyphozoa > Semaeostomeae > Ulmaridae > Aurelia > Aurelia sp. 4 Dawson et al 2005. Next base: position 10,637,691 of record OZ026497.1, read on the forward strand.
GAACAAAATGTCTGGGTGTGATAATCGATACACATTAACAATTTACGTACCAAGATTTCTCTTGCAATCGCAACCTCGTCCCCAGGGCCTTTTGTCATTATTGGGACGGAGACGAAAAGGGCCTTTTTGTCTCCATCCCAATAAAGACAAAAGGCCCTGGGGACGAGGTTGGTGCAATCGGATTTTTGAAATATTACAGAGAACTCTTACCTCAAAATACGTTAAGTGAAAATTATCGGGGTATCTTCGAGCCCCATTTTTGATTCTGCTATTCTGTATGGGGGTGCTTCGGGGGTGATTAAACTGCAAACGTTGCAAAGGTTGCAGAATCGAACAACTAGAATTGTAGTTTGAAGCAGTCTTGATGTGCCTGTTATGCCACTAATTGGCAGTTTGAATTGGCCAACTGTAGATGGCATCACGAGAAGCAAAACAGCTACATCAATGTACAAATCGTTAAATGGCCTCGTCCCGGAATACCTTTCCAACCTGTTCAAAACAATTCGACTAAAACGCTAGAAAACTGAAAATACCGATACTGATCTTTAGCTACCCGTACGAAAAAAGCAATGGGCAGAACACTATTTCTTTTCGTGGACCTAACCTTTGGAATCAATTGAATCCGAAATCAAAGAGGCACCTCCCCTTGCCACATTTGAGAGATGAATCAAAACTATGATGAGCATTCCTCTTTCGTAGCGTTTATCTTCTCATTTGCAAAGGTTCTGCCACAGCCCACTTCCGGGGGGGGGGGAACTTGAGTTTCCATAATACGGAGTTGTGCCATTCAAATCGTAAAAGTACCACCCATAAATCCAGAGAAATTTCTCAAAAGTATACCCCTAAATCCGGAAAATTTTCTGAAAATCATACCCATTAAAACCGGAAATTACAAAACAACTTACCAATAAATGAACTTTGACAAAAACTGTACCCACGAATCCGGAAAATGTGAAAAATTGCTGAAAACCATACCCATAAATCCGGAATCTATCATGAAAAAGGTACCCTAAAAATGGCACAGCCCCGTACCATGGACAAGTTAAGTTTCCCTCCCCGGGAACACACTGAGAAGCAGTTCTCATAGACTGACGGGGCTGCCGTGTCTAAGTAAGTAATGAAAGGAACCCTTATGGTGACTCACGGAAAGCTATTAATTCTATTGCAGCACAGAGTCTAGAACGAACGATTTTTAAACACTTTTCATACCATAGAATGGATACAGTGGCATCTAGTATTCCATAATTATGACTTTCTGCACTTTCCCCCTGCGCAATTAAAGCTTGAAATACATCATGATATTCAGTGATAGACTCAACAACAATCAAACCTTTTTAAATCCTATTTAGTATAGGTAAATACTAAAAAAATTTCAAGAATCTAAGAAAGCCACAAAGAAACTATAAACAGATAGAAAGGTATGGCTGCAGAGCAGTTTTACTGTGTGTGGAGCTTGCTTGATACCCCATATGACTGCATACATTTTTCATATGAGATATAGAACAATATTATATCATTATTGCTATTTGCAAAAATGCTATTTTCAGCCAAGGTATTGTTCCTCCGTTGCCTTATTCATTTGTTCTCTTCATAATCCTAGCAAATGAATTCCCTTCATTCTTCATTTCATTTCATTGTTTGTTTTCATTTACATTATTATGGACATTCAGCGTTGAAATTGTCAATAGAATTAGAATTACTAGCGTTTGCAGCAGAAAATTCTACAAAAGATTCAAAATTATTGTTCTATTCTAACTGGGAAGGTCCATTGAATGACAAAGTGGGCTTAGATCTCTTGGGAATTCAGGCATTCAGTGATGTCCAAAAGGACAGCATAGCGGACAAATCTTTTCTTTTGTCCAAAGCTCCCGTGGGGTGGTTCTTCGCCACGCTCTGATCAGATCACATTTTCTCCTAAAACTAACCAATCAGGTACCGTCTTTGTGTTTACTTTCGCGTTTTGCGGCCAAGTTTAGGCCATTTTTGACCGTTTTTACCACCATCCCAAAAAAAAGCATTGCACACTCGGCTATGTCGATTTTCGTCAAAAATTCAACGGGAGAAGATTCTCCATACCTCGGACCATAAGTGTTTTCGGTATCACAATGCGATCGCTGAAATTAGCCGATTCGTGGTATTTTGAAACTCATTGCAGTCATTTTCGCGTAAACAAATCCTGCAAAACTTACCAAAAGGCGAGCACAAACTGAAAATTTAAGGTCTATAAACCTACCTCGACTGTTTTGAAGAGAAATATCCACTTCTCTACTGCAATCCACTCCCAGTTTCACAACCAAATCGCTCCCATTTGCTGTGCGTTTTTTTCAATAAACAGTGCCCCAACGCTTCTCCCAACTCCTGCCATATTTGCAAGTCTCAAGGAGTAGAAGCCGACAATATCAACCAAAATTGTCGCATAGCTATATTTTCACAGCTTATGCTTCTTGCATAAGAGCGCAAGAGAAGACAGTGACGTCTTTCGGTGTAGCAGGCACATGAAATAGAAATGAAATGAAACTGTTTTAATCTTCCTACAAATAGCAGCAAGCGGAAGGAATGTATATTTTGTTTTCATCGCGAAAAACCATTTAACTTTTGAAAGACTTTTTTTCAAAGCCCCTCAAAATCAATTTCATATTTTGTGCAGATATCATAGAAGATATCCTTAGTCCTCCATTACGTATTAGGAAATCACCCCTGGACAGTCAAACAGCAAAGCAGCATCATAGCAAACGTAGATATCAGTGTAACATTTTTTAAACTCATGGAAGTAAACATGCATCTTTTTGAGATAATAAACCTTTGATCTCGTATCGAAAGTTTCTCAAAATCCTTGCACCTTTTGCGCCCTTCTGTGAGCTGTTTTCGAGGCACCTCCAGTGTTTTGACATTACTCAACCTTCGGAGTCTTATGACCGAGTTTCTTACAGGCAGTTTCTAATGGAACTTTGTTTACAGAACCAAATCATTTCATCTTTTGCCTATTTCCTTTCCTCCAAGTTTCTTATGTGATCCCGATCCGACAGATCCCCCGCCAATACCAATGGAAATCTGAGGGGCCTCCCGTCAATCGAAATCTGAAGGAACTTATGAGAAACCTTTACGAAACTCTCTCTCTCTACTCGGATAATGATAATAAGAATCCTGAAAAGCTTTCAATGCTGTATCAAAGTTTTAGTATCTCAAAAATACACGTGTGCCTCTACAAAAGATATCTATATTTACTTTGATGCTTTGAAAAATAGTGTCTAAAATGCAAAATAATTTTCGTGATGAAAACAACATGTAAACTTCTTCCATTCAAATACAGCTCCACTTCATTTCTGCTTCAAATTGGACCCGCTCTACTGTAACACGACACTGTCATTTCTTGTTCTCTTATGCAAGAAGTAATTCACCAATTTCCGAAAGTTTGGTTGACATTGCCGGTTTCCACTCCTACAGCTTAATGATATGGCAGGAGTTGAGAGAAGGATTGGGGCACCGATAGCAAATGGAAGCGATTTGGTCGTTAAACTGGGAGTGCAATTGCAATAGAGAAGTGGATATTTCTTTTCAAAACATTTGAGGTAGGTTTATTGGCTTTGAATTATCAGTTTGTGCTTGCCTTTTGGTAAGTTTTGCAGGATTTGTTACGCAAAAATGACTGCAATGAGTTTCAAAATGCCACAAATCGGCCAATTTTAGCGATCAGATTGTGATACCGAAAACACTTATGGTCCGAGGTATGGAGAATCTTCTCCCGTTGGATTTTGACGAAAATCTACATAGCCAAGTGTGCAATGCTTTTTTTGGGATGGTGGTCAAAACGGTCAAAAATGGCCTAAACTTGGCCGCAAAACGCGAAAGTAAACACAAAGACGGTACCTGATTGGTTAGTTTTAGGAGAAAATGTGATCTGATCAGAGCGTGGCGAAGAACCACCCCACGGGAGCTTTGGACAAAAGAAAAGATTTGTCCGCTATGCTCAAAAGGACTGGTTGAGCCTATTTAAGGCGAGGTTCAGCCTCGTGTTGCCTCTTTTTTCAAGTAAACAGTAAACAGTAAAGATAGGAATCAAATGTTTTAGCCGAATTTTGCTCGTGGCCCATGGCCCGAAACCTTCAAATCCTCATTTTCACCGACCAATCAGACGGCGAATAAGCGAGGAGGACAGAACAAAAGTGTGAAAATTTTTCTCAACTTTACCTACCCTCATAAAACGCAACCAGGACAAAAAACTGCTGGAAATTTCCAGAATTGTTTTGAAGGAATCTACTCGCCAGATGTTTGGGCATCCAAATTTGGATGCCGGTTTTGATATCTCATGGTTTCCCGGAATTATGGCGTTTCCAGCACCGATGAGACACTCAACTTTAAACAATAGAAATTCTGGGTTAGAAACAATGGCAATAACAATAGTGATTGTTTTAAGAACGATCCTAGAACGGCAAATATTTACGTTTCCGATTGTTCTTGCTATTGTCCTTACACCGCAGTTTCTTTGGTTCAAGATTCAATGCCCATTCGATTTCTATGTGAACTGAAGAAATTCGCTTCGGTTAGTTCACACATTTCAAGTCACGTGGCAATACTCTTGAGAAATTTCTGTATTGTACTACTCTTTGCATTCATAGCATAAGTTTCCATGGTTCGAAATAACAAGGACAGATTTTGTAAGACAATAGCATCAGTTGCTTTTGTTGACACCTAAATTCAAAGAGATTTGCAATTGCAGACAAAGGAAATTCTCTCAAGCAGAAATTCAAAGCAAACAAACCCGCAAAGTTTCTCTGAAACCCATGTAGCTATCTCGCTTGTTGTGCATTCCACAAATGGTTTTTAAGAGCAAACATGAGCGTATATTGAAAGAAGAGGAATATATCTAGATATCTACCACGGGCATTTTACTTGTTTAGTATAGGAACCGATTTGGAGGCGATTCAATTCTCGTATTTTTGGGTGCAATCAAAGCACTTACTTCTCAGCTTCTGAACAGCAAAAGTGAAATGCCCGAGGTAGATGTTTAGACATACCCTCCTTCTTGCAATATGAGCTCATGTTGGCTTTTAAAAACCATTTGTGGAATGCACAACCAGCGAGATAGCTACCCGGGTTTCAGAGAAACTTTGCAGCATTGTTTGTTTTGAATTTCTGCTTGAGGGAATTTCCTTTGTCTGCAATCGCAAATCTCTTTGAATTTAGGTGTCAATGAAAGCTACTGATGCTATTGTCTTACAAAATATGTCCTTGTTGTTCGAAATTAATAATGAAATTGAAAGGAGGTTTTCTCAAGAGGTTTTATCACCTGACTTGAAGTGGCGTAAACAAGGCTTGGCAAGCCTCGGCCGATGTTGCCTATCGGAAAACGCTATATCTCCACCAAACCGTGAACCGTGAGGTATTAAAACCGGCATCCAACTCTGGATACCCAAACATCTGGTGAGTAGATATCTTCAAAAAAATTCGGGAAATTTCCAGCAGGTTTTTGTCCTGATTGCGTCCTATGAAGGTAGGTAAAGCTGAGAAAATTTTTCACACATTTCTTCTGTCTTCCTCGCTGATTCGCTGCCCGATTGGTCCGTGAAAATGAGGCCTTGAAGGTTTCCGGCCATGGGCCACGAGCAAAAATCGGCAAAAACATTTGATTCCTGTCTTTAAACAGTAAAGAACACATCTTGCATGTCGAAATCGATTCAAGACTCGATGCCACTGACCTGTCGAGAACATGGCGGTCCAGCAAGCACCTGCTAACGTGGTGCCAGATTTTTTGTGCCAGATGAATTACACATAAGAAATCTTGTTCCTGGCGTTGTGCCCGACCAGAATGGAGAACAACAACAGGCTGTGCCAGCAGCACCAGCAAACCAGCCTGAACCTGTAAGTTTCTTTTACGTTTATGCTGTTCTTGTTATTTTTGTGCCTGGACGGACAGACATGGCAGGCGTGCACTTCTGCGGAAGCTTTCGGATATTAATTTTTTGTGTTACCATATTAACCATTAGGAGCGGATCCAGGGATAAATCTGACTATAGCTCAAGTATGCTAAAATCGATAGCGCCCGGGAAACTTTTTTGGGACAACGCCCTTTTTGAATAGCGGGAAATGCCCTAATTTTAAAGGAAACGACAATATTAGCTCTCAATTTGCAACAAAGTTTAGTTTAAACCCTCCTAAAGTGAAACATTTCACAAACTCAGTCCATTGGGTCATTTTCATGTCTTGCTATTACTGCCAAAACGTAGCATGAGTGAAGACTCTCCGGTCAGTGCGGAGGAGCAACAGAGAACAGAAAGCTTTCTTCTTCTTTTGCTCCTTCACACTGACTGTAGAACCGCACGCAGGCTACGAAGCGTTCTCTGTTTGTGTTCGGTTCAGCAATGCTTTGAATTAAATTCCTATGACTGCTCCTGTGTATTCCTATTCAAAACACTACAAAAGTGGCATGTTATAAAGACAGAAGAGCCTTTCATACTTTCTGCGCACTAGCTGTCTTTCAATAAGCAGTAGAACAATCGCACAAGATCAAAGCGAAGTTCTTGTTGATTTGCGCTGCAAGCAGCAAATCTTTGAAATAGGCTCGAAATCAGTGAACCAGAGTCTAATTCGAGGTTGTTGATTGGAAGATTGCTTTGTACAGGCTGGATGTAACGTACAGGTTTTATGTAGCTCTTTAGACAATAAGGATTGCTATTATAGCCAATTAAATTGAGCCCTGTGAACAATGGAACAAATATTGTCTGCGTCAACCTAGCCAATAACACCAGCAGTCTGTAAACCACGGAATCACGAAACGGCGGAACGAAATGAGGAAATGACGGAATAATATGACGGCACATTAGAGTGTAATATTTCTAGTGGTAGGCTCCTCCTAAACGTATTAACACGATACGAATGTCCTAATTTTCTTTTCTTCTAAATGGAAACCAAAACTTTCGTAACGTGGCTTTACAAAAACAAGAAAAGTTGGGGATTCCCTGTGCGTTTGGCACGGCATGAAGAAACCCCTGTCCCCATATCAGTACGCGAAGCGTTATTTAGCTTATTCATACACGCAATGGCATGACTTTGATTCTATCCACTCGTGAATTCGTGATCAAAAATTACTTATTGCAGTTTGATATATTGAAAATAAGGGCATCTACAGTAGACTGGAATGGGGCAGGGATGAAGCCCCCTTTTGCGAAGATTAGCTGAAGAATTTAACGATTTACAAATCAGTACTAAGTTTCATTGATTTTTGGGAGCAGACCAAGAGTTTATTTAAGTCGGAAGAATTTGATCACTTAGGTGTTACCCAGGGTGTTACCAAAGTTTTGGTTTTTCATTGAGAAAAAAGGCAACTTGTAGCATTCGTATGTCGTTAACGTATAGTCAGTAGGAGCCTACGAAATAGATATCTTACACTCTTGTATAACTTCGTCAGTTGATTCCGGCATTTCGTCGTGTCATTCCGTCATTTCATTGTTCCGTGGTTTACAGACTGCCAATAGCTACTGTTGTTGTGCCCCTAAAAGCCAATATACTGATTGGTCACGCACTTCGATTCAATGAACGTAAACATCGGAAACACGGAACGAAAGTCCACAAAGATTTTGCAACCCTTCGCGAGTAAGCCAGACTATCACGCGTCCCATTGACTCTTGTAGCTTGATATAGTGTCTCTTTACGAATCATTGGAGGTTGTCCTATTTTTCCTTCTTTGTGAAGGAAATGGCGTGTAAGACATAGAGCCTATTTCATTAAAATCAGCTCGCCAGCCTATACATAGTATAAGCACCAAACCGTAGTTTTCACTTCTAAGTGGCGATTTTTGTGCATTGATTAAAATTCATATCTAAAATTGAATTTGACCAGGGCGCAAATCATCGGATAGTTATATCCCTTGTTACCTTTGTTTTACATCTCTAGAGAGGACGTGACACACACACAATGGGTGTACACAAATTAGAATTTGCTGTAGAAATTTTCAGGGAAAGATTAACTTTATAAAATTACAGAATAGGAAGCATAAATAACATAACCAGTAACTGCGTAACTGGGAAGCTTTCAACATACCAAACAGGACGAAAGTTTTGAGCCCTGTCTCGCCCTTTCCTATAACTCCGTGTCTCTGGGAACTTTACTGCGGAAAATCGAAGGAGATCACATTCGTTGCCACTTGAAGGCCGCCCTTTATGTCGTGGTGAGGCTCTATTTCTCCTTCCATAATCGATCCCTTCGGTTCTGCTCTGACTGTGTGATGCTCTTCACAATTTATTCAACATCAAACGCTATCGAAATCGCGCCCATTTTCCTCTGACCACAGGCAGGCAGGGGACTTCTTGCAGCTTCTCGACAAAACCAAGCAAAACAAAAGACAGCTCTGGAGGCCAAAGTCCACTGTTGCTCCCGCCAAAATCGAGCATCAGTCAACTCTAATTCTGATTGGCTATCAGCCATATTTTCAAATCTCACTGTTGCTCCCGCTAAAATTTGCCTATACAAGTCCATAGCTGACGTGCGTTCGATCATAGTAATTTGCGGACCACTGTTGCTCGGAATGCCAGCCTTTGTATCGACGGACAGGACAAAAGTAAATATCAAGAAAAGTGGTCTACCAAATATGCTTTCTCCTTCGCAGTACTTCTCGACATCAAACCTTTCTGTTTTGAGCCTCGTTGTTATTGCCAGATTCGACATATTACCAACGGGTCTCTAATCTAACAACTACTTACATAAAAATGATTACTATTGTTTTGAAAATCTGACTGATGCTTGAGCATTAATAGCAATAGTCTGGATCCGCCTCTGTGTGTCCTGCGCAATCCAGAAACAGAGATTTGAGACTGCCAAAGAAGTCGAGCAGTGGGCAAAAATTTGTTTTTTATCGAGGAGCGAAAGCGTGGAATGACCTTCCTGCCGATTCCAAACAGGCATCTTCTCTAAACAGTTTTAATGAAAGGTAGCCTTCCGGCGACTCACGGAAAGCTGTTGATTCTATTGCAGCAAAGAGTCTCGATCGAGCTATTTGTATACACTTTTCATACCATAGATTGGATACAGTGGCATCCAGTATTCCATAATTATGACTTTCTGCACTTTCCCCCTGCGCAATTAAAGCTTGAAATACATTATGATATTCAGTGATAGACTCAACAACAATCAAACCTTTTTAAAATCCTATTTAGTATAAATAAATACTTACAATCAATTTAAAGAATATAAAAAGCCATGAAGAGATTATAAACAGATAGGTATGGTTGCAGAGCAGTTTTATTGTGAGTGGAGTTTGTTCGATATTCAATTTGATTGCATACATTTTCATATGAGATATAGAACAATATAACATCTTTGCTATTTGCAAAAATGCTATTTTCAGCCAAGATATTGTTCATCCGTTGCCTTATTCATTTGTTCTTTTCATAGTTCTAGCAAATGAATTCCCTTTATTCTTCACTTCATTCTTTTTTTTATTTGCATTAACATGAACCTTCAGTGTTGAAATTGTAGATTTGGCTGTAGAATTAGAAGTATTAATATATGCAGGTAGAAAATTCTACAAAAGATTCAAAATTATTGTTCTATTCAGACCTTGGTGGTGCTCTTTGTAGCAAATACATTATTTAATGATGGACATGCTTCAAATCCATTATTTCAACTTTACCTGACTGAAATCAGCCACTTCATTCTGAAATAATGATGGATTTTCTCAAGAAAGCCCCTTCAAGAAACCTTCAAAATTTGCCTAAAATCATGAGCAAATTTCCCGATCCTCTTAGGAGGATGAATTTGCTTGAAATGATATCAGGGACGTAGGAAGCATCTCAAATTTGGGGGCATGACACTTCGAGGGCACTTTTTTCCTTAAAAACGGGACCATTTTCTGAAAAAGGGGCACTTCTTTTTTACTGCAAAATCTTGCAGGGTGCATGCCCTCAGTGCCCCCCGCCCCTCGCTTCCTACGCCTATGAATAATGTGGCTCTGTTCCAAGGGATGACACATTTGTCATCCTAAAGGTACACACATGTACTATGCTAGGCATTGTAAAGCCAAAAATGTGGTGTGATTTGGCCTTTGGGCCTATTTTGAAAGGTTTCTTGGAGCGGCTTGATAGGCAAATTCCTTGAAATGTAAGAACAGAAAATAGCCAAGTTAATCATGTGAATCTATAATCTATTTGAATATGTTCACTAGTGCCAACTGCCTTGATATCCAGGGAGTGCTGCTTTTAAAAAACAGGATTTTTCCTATTCAGCTGGTATTATATTTCCAACCTTTACAAAATGTTATATATGCAGTCTTTCATTGAGATTTTAGCATCAGAAACCAAAGCATTCCTCATCGGAAATGTTGTGACCAACATTAATCTCTAAAGCTCACATAATATTGCAATAACAGCTCTTTTTGAGATAGTTATCCAAAGAATATTTTTCTTTTTACTGTTTCATTTCTGGGACATCCTCGTCACTTTGGTAACTTGCAACTTGCTATTCAATGTACATATAAATATCTATATATATAAGGCAGGTAAACGATTATCCAATTAGCTTTGTTCTTTTTGTTCTCCATTGTAAATTTAACAATGAACACAATAGGAAGACAAAGGTGGCATTCGATGGAAAGACAAGGGGACCATTCGATGTATATCCTTGTTTATTCACTTTTTGATTGGCTGTAAAATCAATAGCTTTGGGGCTCACCAGGGCTCACGATGTCATGCGCTTCGGCCCTATTGTTTCCTGCACTGTTCTCAAAAGCCACCGCTAATTTGCATATTACGTCACCGAAATAGATCGTAAATGCGCATGCGACGTGGAGCCTTTTGGGGATTCCTTGACCTTCACAACTTTCCATGTCGACAAGGGGACCATTCGATGTATATCCTTGTTTATTCACTTTTTGATTGGCTGTAAAATCAATAGCTTTGGGGCTCACCAGGGCTCACGATGTCATGCGCTTCGGCCCTATTGTTTCCTGCACTGTTCTCAAAAGCCACCGCTAATTTGCATATTACGTCACCGAAATAGATCGTAAATGCGCATGCGACGTGGAGCCTTTTGGGGATTCCTTGACCTTCACAACTTTCCATGTCGTGTCCCTTGCAAATGACGAGCTGGATGTGCAAGAATGGCTTCCAATTACTGCAGAGACGATCACAGCTGTGGTCGGCCTTTTTAGCAGGCCTAACTCAAAAGAGAGCATTATCAGATCAGAAGAAATTCGTAAAAATTGCAGATGAAAGGTAAGGTAATGTTAGACAACATTTACATTGCTGTAGACGCCTCTCAATCCTGATTGATTTGAAGGATTTTCATCCTCATTTGCTAGCTTTTAGGCCCCATCATGGCCATGCTATCTTATTGCTTGAAGCATCAGTTGATTGTCCTTATGACATGGTGGGACCTCAAAAGCAGTGGTGGCGCCAGGCCAGAGGCCAGTGTGCATTCCAATACCAGAATGCCCTCCCGCCACTGTGGCAGAGCAGCATGGAGGAACATTATCCGCCAGTGGTTTTGGTGTGAAATTTATACTGTTTCAACTGCTGGGAACTTTGGTTAATTATTTAACTAGAATTTTGGAGTAGATTTTCATGTTATCCAATTGATGGTGGAAATTTGTGGCAGACAAAATTTTACAGTATGCAGCCTATGACCTATGGGCGCCAGGGGGAGGGCTAGGGACCTACAGCCCCCTTCTCTAATTGATGGTGGAAATTTGTGGCAGACAAAATTTACAGTATGCAGACTATGGGTGCCAAGGGGGAGGGCTAGAGGGACCTACAGCCCCCTTGGCTGTTGGAAGCATGTAGCCCCCCATGTTGTAGGAAATTTCAGTTTCTGTTGGAGGAATTTTGGCAAAATGATGTACGCAAACTGCATTTTTTAGCCATTTCAGCCCCTGGTAGGAAGACTGTAGGAAGCTGTGGAAGCTCCTACCCCTCTGTCAGAAGATTTCTGGGCCACCCCTGCCTCAAAGTAGATTTATCCCAAACATTTCAAGAAGTATTTACAGCACAGGTTATGGAAATTTCACACAAAGCTGTAAATTGTATCGTATCATAACATTTTTCTAAATTTTTTCCCAAAAATATGCATAACGTAGTGGTAGTAAAATAAATTGAAGGTGTAAGCTGCAAGTAAACTGTTAAAGGCAGTAAGAGTAAACATAGATACTCTGTTATGAGATGCAAGAACATGTTGTTGTAGCCTGTGTGCAAACTATACCCAGGGAAAAGGTATAGTCTGCGCAACGCCGCTCACTGTTGTGTAGTACGTGCTTCAGCATATGTGATAACAAAGAAAATGCATTGTTGCAACAGCCAATAATATCGCTTTCCTGCGAAACAAGGAAGCAATCAGATTTGAGAACAGCTATCGCGTGATTAAATCTCAGGCTTCGCTTTGTGCTCTAAGCAAATTACGTTAACAACACAATACTCTGGAATTTTAAGTACCCTACGGCAGATAATGCACAAACGCTGAGTAGAAGGGGCCATTCAAAATGCAATTGAAATGAAATGCTGACTCATACAATACTTGATATTGAGCGGTGTTGTGCAGACTATACCTTTTTCTTGGGTATAGTCTGCACACAGGCTAATGTTGTTGTAGCTGCAGGCGGCAAGCTGCAAAAATTTTTACAGCTCATAGACAAAATCGGCTAAGGTTTGTTTATACCCATTTCAAATCATGTGATCAATCTCTTGATAAAACATCTTTTGATTTCTCCGACAAATTTCATGCCATGCAAAATTGTGCCATGAACGCAAAAAGTAGCATAGTACCAAAACTTCCCATGTGCATGGTCATATGACTTGAAATGGGTAAAACAAACCTTAGCCGATTAGGTCTATTAATTGAAATTTTCCAAGCTGGCCTGGAGTAACCTTTCAAGTAGTATATATTACGAATAGCCAATTTTAAGAGTATCTAATTTCTACCCTCTTTGGTATAACTGCCACTTATAACAAACAGTTAGTTTCATATTTTAAAGATTGAGATGAGATTTTTTAATGCAAAATAGTATTTTGACGGCAAAAGAATAATGTGCGGTATGGAAACAGCTCATAAACAAATAGTTATTATTGAGGTGGGATGTGTAGTGGTGATCAGCAGATCATAAGTCCATTTTCATTATCAATTTCTATAATTCTAAAATCATGCATGTAATGTGATTATGCGATCTTGGTGGTCTAATGTGAATGCACCATTTGCAGTTTGCGCCATATGCAATGTACAGTAACAATGTGTTGTCCTTCTTGATGATGAACTTGAACATTGGTGTCCGAATTAATGTTCCATACAGTGCTCCCTTTTATTGATTGTTGAAATTCATGGAACAAAGATTTCAAGATCAAAAGGTTTATATGCTTTATACCCTGTATTTAGGATTTTACTTTTTTCAATTCCTTTAGGTTCCTGGAGACCAGATTGGAATGCATTGCATGATTTGGCCTCTGCGTACTGATGAGTGAAAGAAAATGAAAGGTGCAAGCACAAGTAAAGTTTAAAGGCTGTGAGGGTAAAAATAGATCCTTATCAGATGCAAAGAACCTTTGTTGTAGCTGCAAGCTGCAAAAGTTGTACACCTTATGAATGCAAGTTTTCTAAGCTGGCCAGCAGATCAGACTGCTACCTTGCTAAGGTTTCAGGGCACCCAATTTCTAGACTCTTTGATATAAGAAACTTTAAGGAAAAGTGGGCTGTATTTTTCAAATGATAACATGGGATCATTTGATGCAAAATGAAGTATTTTGGTGACAAAAGCATTATCTGGGGCTTATTTCTATTGAATTAGCAAGATTTTGATGTTACAATTAAGGTTGAGACAATAAACAAGCTATTATCACTGTCAAGGGGTGCTTCTTGGAATGATCATACTAGGATGCAGATCTTGGCAATCTGATTGAAGTGCACAACTGCACCGCATATGGATTGCAGCCATAAGTTGAAAACAATTGACTGTATTTTCCTTTGATCCAGTGTTAGAATTTATGTAACAATTATTTCAGGATCAGCCTGACAAAAATATACTGTGAAGAAGTTCCATTGACAAACTGAAACATGATGCAAAATCAAGAACTCACTGCATTTCTTATATTGTTACAATATTATGAAATAAATATATGCAGGTCAAGCATATGATGTGAGATGTAAGCTCATGGTACCAGCCACAGCACATTGATCAACTTTATTGTAAAAAATTCTTTGAATTCTTAACATTTTTCAAGAATCCTTCACTTTCTGAAGGAATTCTTCTTTCTGTTGTAAAATTTAAAGAACTGGACACTTCTGTGCATCACAAAAAGAGGTTTGTTTTATACCTGGTGCGGCAAAATGAAATTAATGACAATAATCTGTTGTATCAAATTGTTCAAATCCAAACAAAAACAAATTAAAGATGCTATGTGAGCTGATTTTGTTGTGGTTCAGAAAAGGGCAGTAATAGACCATTTTGCCGATTAAAATCAGAGACTGGGGAGAGCGGTTTGTTCTGGTAAATGGCAGATGCAGTTCTGGTAAATGGCTGCCACGGAGTGAGCCGGTTAAAGTGAATAATATAAACATGGCAATTGCTACTGCATAAGAACACAGCAATAGAGCTGTCAAAGGATTTAGTCAAATACCTGTCCATGCGAAATACATACAAATGTGCAATTTATCTCTATTTGCAACTGATTTCCTTTTCAACCTTTATTTCAGTGCTGCAAAAAGCAATGCTTGCTTCGATTTTAGGCCCTTTGCGCATAACTTGACGAAATACTTGATGTATTTGAAGTCTTTAAAATAAGAAAGCTTACCCTGACTGCGATTTTCAAGAGCATGGAATTCAACTGAAGTTTTTAACTTTGAACATCCTTCTTGAATTCGATTAGAATTGACGGGAGGAAAAACTTCAAACATAATTCGAATTTTCTTAATCTGCCGGTTGAACATACGTCAAAACTGATATTTCAAAACTGAAATTCTAAAACAGTGCCGATGCGGTAGCAATCCTTGCCACAACTTGCAAAACTCAATGTTCACATTGTATTCACTGCAATGGCCCAACTACGCGGCAGCCATTTACAAGAACTATATCCGCCATTTACCAGAGCAAACCGCTTCCCCAGTCTCCCATTTCAATTGTTGAAATGGTCTATTGGTTCATACTGCAATGGATTATTTTGTCAAAATGCAAACAATCGTTCACTTGGCCAAATGTGAAATCTTCCTATTTTCTTACTCTTTCAACTTACACCACAGAAACACTGCATGCAGGTTAGTGCACTGGGCATTTGCTGATGTTCATATGCTTATAGGCAGTTGAGGTGAATCACAGCCATTTTTGGGTGTGAATTGTGGCAAGAAAATATTATTGCTTTGTGAATGAACTTAAGAACATGAAATAAATTTTAGAAACAGAAGGGGATGTCACAATTAACCTTCTAAACAACAGACTACACAAAATTTTCCACTTTGATGGATGCATAACAAGAAGTTTGCATCCACAATTACAACTATTTATTGTACATTCAGCATGGATTATGAGATATTCTTTGAAAGCTCTCCGAAGGAGCTAGGAATGTTGAAGCGCGAGCGAAGCGAGCGCTTAACTTCCTAGTCTATATACTAAGATGCGTCATAGGAATGACCCGAAACCTTTTGTCTTCCCGTTGTTTCCCCTCTCAGCATTGTAAACAGCATAAATCAGAAACTGCGTCTCTCCCACGGAAAGGAACCTTCCCAGCTTTTGCTCCCAAGTCTGAAGTGGATACGAATGGTTTCATTTTCTTTCTCTGCAATATGGAGGCTGGGGTACATCCATTTTTAAATAAGGTTCAACTCCCAAGGGAATGATCCTTGCACAGATCCTCATTGCCGGCCAACAGTTTGTTGGATCTTTATCGTACTCCAGTCCTTTATTTCACGAAAAAGCTAAAAAAAGTGGCCAGACTCACTTATATCGCTTTCTTTTCCACCTAACCTCCAGAGAGGCATAAAGGAAGGTTTTAACAGGGGTCTTGAATCAGAGAGGAAGCTAATTCTGAGCGAAATGACACTGAAAACGTTTCCAAATCCAAGGCTTTCTTTCCTCTGCCACTCTGGATTATATACCTCAAACTTCAAAGAACCCATCATTCCTTTGAACTGATCAACAGCTTTGTTTGAGTTTGCAAGGAGGCCTATAGAAAACTTTTCAGTATTGAAATTTTGAAAGAAGGCTTTGAAATAAGGTGAATGCATTCTGTTCGTCTGACGCAAGACCAAGGTAATGAATTCCTGGAAATGAGAAATCTCAGCAAGAAAGACATGGACGTGTTCTACCACAGAGAGCTTCAAGGGGGATGTAGTGAGAGAGGAAGTTTTTTGGGGGGCATTTGGCTAAAAAGAGACAGTAGCTCATGTCTTCTCAAACTTTTATCAGATTAGTACGGCTTCTTTTTCCACGCGTTTGGTGTTTTAAGAGGTCCACGGATTCTGTTCCATACCTAGGTGAGCTTTAAGGGGGACTAGAATTAGCGAGTTTTCTTAAGAGCATACGAGTAAATTGAGACAAAAGCCACCTTTCTTCACAGGAAATCGGTTCCAACTAAGATATCATTGGCAAGTAAAAAATACAAGAAAGTGGCTGTGATACAAAACACTGGAAGACACCTACAAGTTACGAGCCAACCTTAGATGCACTCATCCTCCTAAATATCAGCGGAAAAAACTATGTGCAAACCTGAAGTTGAGCTGAAATTCTCCAAAAAAAGACAGCGGCAAATGGACATTACGTATCCAAAAAAGCTAAGGTTTTCAGGGATTTTCAGGCTCCTGTTCACTCCAGTTGTGATTTCCTGCCAGTCCTTGTGAGTCACCGTAATTTTGCTCTTTGTACCCGATCTTATTACCGTTCATTATGCAGGCTCTGATAGGGTATTTGGGAGCAAAGGAGCATAGCCTAAGGAAGGCCGAGAGCCAGGGAACTTGACTAGCAAACGCGGGAGCTTGAGAGCACATGCATTTTTCGAGAACTTACTTCAAAAGCTTATACTTTTCATTAAATTGCCATGCACCCTCCAATTACTCCACGGGTTGTCTGTTTTGAAATGCCTTGGCAATCAAATGCAATTAATGATTCTTTTTTACGGGGAGGGGAATGTTGAGCCATAATTAGAAAATGGTCATGTTTTGGAAACTTTTTGAAGTGCCCACAAAAATGGGGATCTTACGACAAACCTACCGTTCCTTGCCAAAGTAAAGAACGTGCTCTTGAAACATTTCTGAGTTCATCTCTCCAGACCCCAATCATTGCTGCACCAGTGACACAAATCAATGCCCTCTTTTACTAAAATACTCTTACGGGTCTGTTCAACACCGCAAGGATACACTCCAAGGCTGGTGCGAAAATATGCAAGAAATCATCAAATCCATGTATTATACAAGGTTTTTAGGGAACAGAGTCCAGTGACAGAACTGCCAGGCCTGATAGATCATGAAAAATCTGAAGCCAAAATTGGCAACCATCTTAGATCCCAATCGACGACTTGGCTTTAAATATGGAAGCATCAAGGAATTATTGGAAGCACAAGGCTAATTTTGAGGGGAGCAAAGGAACATGCTGCTTTTTGAGAGGGGAGCAATGAAGCAACCATCCCCATTTCAGAGCCTCATTATGACATATGATTTGAAGAACAACGAATGGGACTCTTCAAGTTTAACATTTTCATGGAAATGCATGGTTTTCCAAAAGGTATACGACATCTTTACAGAATCATAGCCCCTACACCAGCCAGCAAGTTTACCGTAAGTCATGCAAAAAACCCCCCTAAAAGGTTTTCGCAAATATATTTTTGGAGGGGGCATATTCTGGGCGCTTATTCTGGGCGCTTATGTTTAGCAACAACCAAAAATATTACCAATGCTACTCTTTTCTGTCACTTGATGCTGCTCAATATGCTTAAAATGCACATATACTAGGATGATTGCTTTCGAGGCAATATCTATGGACCTATGCCCTGAGTGCGACAAGAATTTAATTTTTTTTTTGACATGGTCTCTTGCAGCGAGCGGTCAAGTTTTTGCTCGCTCCACTGAAAACTTTCAGTTGGCTGGGACATGGCAAGGTTTTGTTAGTCAATTATTCACAAATGATCCTTATGGAGTTTTAAAGAGATTTGACAAGTGTTTTAATATTGGATGATGGAATTTCCGGCATTTGAGAGCGGTTTGGAAGTAAATGGCTGGTAAAACACGTGCAGCTTCATACAAGGCCTCAGGCACTGAAATGTCCGATGATTTAAAATCATACCTGGATCATCGTTTTGATCAACTCCTAGTCAGTCTTGTAACCAAGGATGATGTCAAGGCATTAAAAACAGATGTAGCCTCAATTTTGGCAAGATTGGATGAACAACAAGAGAAATTAAATCGCCTTGAGGAAAATGTTGCGGAACAAGAACACCGCATCGAGAAAATTGAGTCTGAAAATGAGATTCTCAAAAGGCATGTGGATCTTTTGATATCAGGACAGGATGATCATGAACAATATTCTAGAAGATTGTGCCTACGCATTGATGGAATGGAATTACCCCCGCCAGGTGAGGATGAAACAAGTGAGCAGTGTCTTGATAAGGTATTGAAAATCTTTGAGAAAATGGACGTTCAGATCCCAAACTCAGTGAGAGATCGTGCCCACCGGATTGGCAGACCAAAAAAACCAACAGAGCCCTCAGGCAAAGTCACTCAACAAATAATCATCAGATTTACAACTTGGAGGCACAAAACAATGGTATATCGTGCAAGGAAAAAAGCTCCCAAGCGCATAAAATTCCGTCTTGATTTGACCAAGAAGAGATTGAATTTACTGATCCAAGGAAATGAAATGTTGAAACCACAGCCTGACTGGTTTGCATTTGCTGACGTAAATTGTAGAACATGTGTGAAGATTGGTGACAAATTCTCCTTCTTTAACTCGGAAGAAGAACTTACAAAACTAATATTGGCAGCAAATAATGACCCTGAAGATCAAGAAGAAGCCGAATGACCTCGTTTTTGTTATTGAGTAGCTTTTTGCGTTGTTTTCTGGTCTGAACTTATCCACATCCGTACATTTCAGGTGGATGAATTCTTAAAACCTATCGGTTTTTTTTTACACTGGCATACAGTATGAAATTTGTTCAACAATCAGTTTCACCTATTTAAGCAAGGGACACTTCACTCTATCCTTATGTGTACGAGGTCTTTCTGCCAGAAAATAGGGCTTTCAAAACTTTCTTGATTTTTGCATCACATTCTTTTTTGATTGATTTTTCTAGAAAACGAAGAAAAAGGATCCTTGCTAAAGAATTTGGCATTAGGTCTTGGGAGTGAAATGTCCCTTGTAGCCTTGTTTTTCATAAGTGACCCGCCCTTCATTTCTTCTTTTCATTTTAAATTATTTAGACCCGAAATCCCTTCAGCCTACAATCCTCCTGTCCGTGCGGTGGGTGAATTAGCGGACGGGTTCACTTTTTACTTTGTCTACTTCGCCATTGAGTGTTTTACGTTGAACTATTGTGAATTTGGTACGTGCTGATGGTCAAAAGGTTCAGTAGGGAATTCAAACTGGTACACATCTTTAAAAATCGTATGCATTTTCATTCGTTTCATTCAATTCATTCTGATCGGAGATACTAATATTCTGATTTCAAAGTCTGAAAACCTGTGCATTTTCCCAGCACATATCCCACGAGACTCCCATCCCTCGTGATAATAGCTACCAGCTATGTGTGTTTATACCCTTGAGTTCGTATATTTAACTTTTCGTGTCTTTTTCTCATGTATGGTATTTTCTTTAGGACTTTGCAATGGTGGTTATATTGAAACTTATTGCCCCTTTGGACGAGCTAGAAGATTTCTGCACGATGATGCCGGTTGAAGTGAGCCAATGGCGAGCGACAATAGGGTGTTTCCGTGGAACCATACAAATATCGTCCCCAGTGAGCAAAATTTTTAGGCCTATTCCTATTCTTGTTCAAGTCTTTCGGTTATTTTGTTTTTGTTATGGATTCCTAGCAATTCCAATCTTCGTTCTGCCTTTTGCGTTGTTGATACAGTTTCTTGCTTTGCATTGCGTGGCAACACAGTTTCGTTTCTTTCCCCTGTTCGCCCGCATACATCATTTTGCGAAGATAGTACTGTATGTTATTGCTGAACTTCTAAAGCGTATCCCGTTTGGTGTCATTATTCTCGTTCGACGTAAATACTTTGCCTTCAAGGAACTTCATTCTCAATATGCCTACTTTAACATTGCTTGCATAACGTGTTACGTTCTACATATACAATGGTTGGTTTTTAGGAACATTCTGCTAAGTGGGGATGTTGAAACTAATCCTGGTCCAGAAACTCTTGACTTTTGTTGTTGGAATCTGAATAGCATTACAGCACATGACTTTTTACGAATATCACTCATAGAGGCATATAACTCGGTTTTCAACTATGATTTGATTAGCATTGTAGAAACTCACCTTGACAGCACTGTTGATAAAGATAGGCTTGCGCTAGATGGCTATTCGTTTATTAAAGCAAACCTTCCACAAAATGTGAAAAGAGGCGATGTTGGGCTCTACATCAAAGATTCCCTTCCTTCAAAAAACCGTTCTGACCTAGTGACTCTCCCCGAGTGTATTGTTTATGAGATCCAATTGAACAGGAAAAAGTACTTTTTCGTCGTAGCTTATAGAAGTCCAAGTCAGAATCAGACTGAATTTGATAACTTCACAATAAATTTTGAGCTGATGCTATCCAAAATGCATGCTGAAAATCCATTTTGCGTTATCATTATAGACCGGAGGGTGAAGGGGGAGCATTGTCACCCGAGCTGGGACTTTTGCAGACCAACTTTTTCTAGACCAACTTTTGATGTAGATTCCGAATTTCGATGTTGGTCGACCGAGTTGGGGGGCGTTTTCCAGATTTTTGGGGGTCAAGGGTATTTTTATGGTATTCCTGGCAAATCATGTTAAAACGGTTCCTGGTTGACCGGTAGCACTTTTTTGATGCGCCACAAATGTGGAAATGACCTTAGGAGTAATTCACAGAATAGTTTTTCACGGGGGGCCTTTACTTATTTGGGGAGGGGGGGTACAAGAGTAGCTAAAAACTTATCTTAATCTCCAGTTTCTGTATTTCATCTGATGAAAAATTGACATTAGTCGTATTCAAAAATTTCAACGGTCCTTGTACCAACCTTGATGCATCACAATTACGGCAGAGAGTTCCAAAGGGGATCAAATTGCTTACAGAATAGAGTTCTAAAGGGGAAGGATTCATCAAGTTTTTGAGCGGGAGAGTGCCAATATCTAGAACATAAATTTGCAATTTATAAAAGACACTGTCAACTTACCGAAATCACTTGAAACAGTCGTTAATATTTACGGTATTTACACATCCTCATCTTCATCAGAGAAGTCCGTCTCTTCCCCAACATCAATGCCTCTTTCATCTAACTCATCATCATCGATATCAATCAGCAGCTCCAGTATGTCGTCGGGATATGGAACAGTTACCCACACCTCAGACAAATCATCTTTCCAGCCATGCATCTCTGCAGCCTCTACATCCATTAGAGGCAGGGATGCTTGCCTCCAGATCCGGGCAACATAATTTGCACGGCTAATGTGAAGCAGCAAGCTACTTTCACATGGGGGTAGCAGAGAGAGATCGGTTATTCTCTCATCTCTTGCGAAGTTTCTCCAAAATATCTTTTTGCGTGTGCTATTGATACAGGTAAGTCTCTTTTCGCCGTACAGTCTACATACAAACTTCTCTAGACTAGCAACGAGGTCTTCATTGATACGATTATCGACACCTAACTGACTGAATGTTGCCAAAAACTCTTGGCTTTCCTTTAGCAACTTCCAACAAGCTTTTTTACCTTTGCGAAAGAAACAGGATACGTAATCATTTCCGGTAAAAGCATGAATTCCAAGAAGGGCTTCTTTCTGATGTGAAGAAAGTTCACAAGACGATAAGTCCAGCATTTTTCTTTGCTTTCCTATTCCGTTATCAATGTAAATCTTTAAGTTTGGTGATTGGCTTGCTAAGAGAATTACAGGAATGTCAATGTCTCCTGATGGTGATCTGACAATGCAAGTTGTAACTCTACCATTGTTGTTCTCCAAAGCATGGTGGGCGAGGTACGAAATCTTTGTGTCAGCTTCTTCATGATTGGTATAAAGCTCTGGGACATCTTCTATCCCTTGTGCACTTATCTTCATGCATGTACTTTTTCTTGCAAAGTAAACAACACGATTTTCGAGATTTTCTGTTTTATCTTTCCATACATCTTCGATGAGCTCAAATAACCTTTCTTTATTATTTCCATTACTAAGAAACTGCTTAAAATCAGGTGGGATTCGGATATCTGGATTCCTGATTACAAATTCTTCGCCTTGACCTCTAAGCTTTCTTTCAGCACTTTTGATAGACCAAGCAGCGTAGGTATCACATGCGACATAAACTATCTTGCAGTTGCGAGGGAGTTCTTGAAACAATTTCTCGGCAAGTGCTCTGAAGGTATCGGGAACTTTCACGACGCATCGAATAGTGGCAATTAGATCCAATATGTGGCAGGTTGGATTTTCAATGGACTCATCTTCGAAGATAGTGGAGCTGATTGCAGCATCAAACAATTTGCTTTTCTTGGTTATTCTCCTTAGACCATCACTTGTTGCGAGTGAAAGTGGTACAGGAGCAAGCGAATAGGACAATGCCTTGTCAATATCAATTGCAGCATTTTCTTTGCATGCCTTAGCCATTAGAAGACCCAAAATGTCCCTTTGAACTGACACATCTCTTGTTTTTCCCTTTGCTCTGACCTTTGCCGTTTTCTTTGCATTATTAAATCCCTGCCATGGTGCCCTTTTTATTGGATCAAACAGCATGAGATCTTGACCTGAATTTTCTTTGAGTCTCTTTCCGAATTCTTTAAACATTTCTTGGCCTCTTCTTTCAACAGACAACAATTCTTCTGCTATTTCTTCCGAAAGAGGTCTCCCGGAGGCAAGGTTGTAAAGCCGATCTCGATCTATGTTATCAGCAAATGGATTTATGAAGTCTTCTTTCATGATGCTGACAATTTTGCCGACTTTCTCCTCCGACTTCTTGATCTCCCGTTCACGCAAGCATTTCCTCGGGTTAACAGCCATGTTCTCCAATTCCGCAAGTGATCGCAAATCATCAACCATCTTGGCTTGAAATGGCCGATTGAGTACCCATTTTTCATAGGTACTTTCTTGTTGAGCAAAGTTTTTCACACCACCTGAAATGAAAAAGATTGTAAGAACCAAAAGGCAACTCCTTTGGTCACAAGAAGCGCCGCGGAAGTAAAAAAGGGCTTCTTATACTGTCAACAAGAAGCAAACTGTTATGTACTTTACAGATTCCCCCATTACCATTCCCATCTTCATAGTCTTGTACATTCTTGCACGACATTGACACTATCTAACTATGGGAAAAGTTCTTGTTAAATTTCTAAACGATAATTTTTCAACTGGAAGAAGAATATCATATTCCAAACAATCAAATATAACAGAAACATACCTATCGTCTTAGAGCTTCGCATAAATGTCTGCTCTCCAGCACCATCAACTGACTGACCAATGTTTACAACGTTTCGGCAAACAGAAATTCCCTTTCCCTGCAACTCTTCTTTTGCACCTGGATGGGTTGTTTCAAGATTTTCAAGAGCGTTGCAGTAAAATGATCCATATCGAGCATAATTTTGCTTGTTTAGGGAGAAGCAAAAAGGTATTGAATCTTTCCAGCACTGTAACCTCAGGTTCCAATCATTCGTGTTTATTGACAAATGGAGCAAGTGCTGTCTCTCAACAGCTTGCTGGTACGCCATCCAGAACTGTGGTGTCTTACCAAAATCTCCATTGATGCAACGATCGCGTAGCTTGTTGTAGGTCTCCTCGTAAACCAAGAAGTTAGCTTCATTTAACGCTGAATTCAGGTCAATCTCTGATGGATCTACTTGGGCGACATTGCGTAGCTCTGTCGAAACGTTTGTGACAAAAGCTTCACAAAAAAGCCTGTCAATTGCCTCTGCAAATAATTCATGAACAGCCCAGCACCTGTTATAATGTTTGCCAGATAGCACTCCCCTGATACCACCAGATGAGCATAAGCCACTTTGGTATACAACTTCTTCAAAGCCACTACCTTCGATCATCTTCCCAATCACAGCAAAGAATTCCATCATGGCATGGAAATCGCCAAGATGAATGATCACGTTCTTAAACTCCACTGGGTTATTCCACACAACATGATAAAACTTCATTGCTGCACCAGCATCGACTGTGATGTGTGCGTATGTCAAATTTGAAGCCATTGCAAGTTCTTGGGATTGCTTGATGCATTCAAGAACGGTGCTGTACTCTGTTATTGGCTGTCTAATCGGAGGAAGAAACGTAATTACTGTTTTCTTGGAGTTCACCTTTCCGAGCGTTAGAATGACCCATCCAACAAAGCTTGAGATAGTTTGAGATGTTGCACTTGAAATTCGTCTCATCAGTTTCCAAAGCAGTAAGATCTTGTCTGCATAATCTACGTTGAATTCCATGCTTTCTGGTTGTTCTGCAAACAAGCTTGGACTTTTGTGTGGAACAATTTTCCTTTTTTCTAGCTGCATTGGCTCTACTGTTACTGACCTTCGATTTGACCTTTCAACTTCAATTTCTGTACTTTGTCTGATGCAGTTCTCAGTTTCTTCTTGATAGGCGATACCATGCGTGGTATGTAAACTGCCTTCTGTATTTTCTTTCTTGCAGTCGAAGTTGTCCCACCAGAAAAATGTTGGAACTTTTGCTACTTCGTTTGCTGGAATGACAGGAAGTGGATACCGAAGAGATCTTAACTTCTGGATTGCCTCGGCTTGTGCAGTCTCCAGCAATCGAACTGTGTCGTATTTTATAGAATGGCCAAATTTTCCAAGAACCTTTATCAATGTCTTTTGGCCAGTCAAACTGTGCAGTCCAGCTCCCAAAACTACATGTTTCTGCGTAAGAAATTGTCCTTTGGACACTGCGTGGACTAGGTCACTTGAAAAAGAATCCACAAAGAGACGAACCTCATGCCCAGGAGCATGGTGAGTGGAATGGATGATATTTGTCAAAAATTCTTTTACCATCGCAGGAGGCTTCCTCTTATCATCGGCAAGTGCCTCTGGAGTTGGAGGCCATGGCAATTCGGGTGCATTCATTATCATTTCCATGATCTCAGCCCTGATGATCGATGCTGCCTCTTTCAAAATGAAATTGCTGCTCCCTCTTACAAAACTCGCAAGTGTCGTTTGAGAGAGAGCGTCTTTGCTAATTACAATTTGAGCTTCATGGTACGAGACACTGACAAATACAATTCTTTCACCAAAGGTATTTAAGAGTCTCTGCTTTACCTTCCCTCGCAAGTGATTATCTTCCTTGTCGAAACCGTACATTTCAGTCAGTACCTTAAGCGACACTGACTGGTTGCCATTGATTATGTGCTCTTCGACAAACTTGCAAACCGACCCAAAATCAGTTTTTCCTTCCGAATCGTCCAAAGTGTCGTCGGCTACGTTCTTTGATGCAGCTGGTACAAGTCTGCTACAAACCCGTGTGTAATCTTTGTCGCAATTTGGATGCATTTTGAATTCCTTTGCAATAAGGTCATGCCCAGTAACTGCAAGGAGCATATCATCATCTTTGAGTATTTCTGCTGCACGCTTTACCATGTGACACGAAGAAAAAGTTTGCAGCACCCTTAGATCTTGCTTCTTCCCTTTAACCTTCAACGGCCGCGAAGACTTGCATTTCATGCACACATTTGGAAACAAGATGCTTGATTTTTCTGTTGATCGTCTCTTTCTTTTCAGTGGAGACAGCTGGGTCCCTTTTTTCAATTTCAATGATGTAGATCTTTTCTGATAAACGGACATTGCTTTCGCAAAATTCTGATAGCACTGTCGGTGGACAAACTGCCCCCCTTCAACAAAACGACGTGGAATCGAATTGATCTGCTTCTCATGCACATTGTTTCCTCCCAATTTGATTCTTGCATCTTTGCTCTCCAGCAGCTTTGAATATGTATCCTTCGTTAACTGAGTAAGGTTTCGATCTTCCGTTATCAGTTGTTCATAATGAACAACACATTTCTTGGTGATTCTTTCTGCCATCGACTTTACCTTTACGATACCATAGTTACCACCTGTTTGTAGAAGAAATATGGTTAGATCAATCGATGAAATTTCACGTACTTTGAAATTACGACTTATTCAGAAGCTGAAGAATACGCGACAAGTGAAAATAATTCATTTCATACCTTTTGTGAACTTTTTTCGACCATTCATGCATCTATGGGTAATTTGCAGCCAAGTGACGAAACAGGCCAAGCGTTTCAAATATTTCCTGACACAGCAACGATTTCGTTGCCCTTCACAAATTTATCACAAACCTGCGTTGCCATGAAGCAAAAGCCATAAAAATGTGAAAAGATGTCTCCAAGGAGGAGGATAAAGCATGGGCGAAATTAAATACTAATGTGTGAAAAGTTTCTCTATTCACATAGAGATTGTTGAATATGACTCATGTCATCTTTTCACCAGATGAAATACAATAACAGGAGATTAAGATCAGCTCTTAGCCATTCTTGCACCTCCCCCCAAATGAGTAAAGGCCCCCTTTTGGAGTTTTATTCCTTAAATTACTTTCTAGGGTCATTTCTATATTTGCAATCATTAAAAACACTGCTGCCTGCCAACCAAGAATCGTTTTAACATGATTTACCCTGAGAGCCCCAAACCCCCAAAAATCTGGAAAACGCCCCCCAACTCGGTCGACCAACATCGAAATTCGGAATCTACATCAAAAGTTGGTCTAGAAAAAGTTGGTCTGCAAAAGTCCCAGCTCGGGTGACAATGCTCCCCCTTCACCCTCCGGTCTATTACTGGTGATTTCAACTGCCGATCAAGTCAGTGGTGGGAAAATGACATAGAGAACAACGAGGGAAAGCTGTTTGAGTCTTAACATCGGATCTAGGCCTACACCAGTTGATTTCAGAACCAACACATTTGATGGGTGATGCTAAATCCTGTATTGATTTGATTTTCACTGATCAGCCTAACCTCGTTATCGAGTCTGGTGTTCATCCCTCCCTCCATGAGCAGTGTCATCACCGAATAGTTTATGGAAAATTATCTGTTTCAAATATAAAACTACCTCCTTACTCACGCAGGATTTGGTTCTATGACAAGGCAGATCTCGTTGCCATTATGAAAAGTATTGAAATGTTTCGCTGGAAAGAGCACCTTGATAACCTGACATGTCCTAATGAGCAAGTAGAATTACTTAATGAAGTTCTACTAAATATTTTCTCTAACTTTATTCCTAACAAAGTTAAGACGATTAGACCACATCAAGCACCCTGGATAACAAAAAAGGTTAAAAACTTTCTGAGGAAAAAGAATCGCGCCTACAGGAATTTTATGAGGAACGGTCAGCCTAGTGACAAGCAAGAGGGGATACAAAGGATGATATCCGAAGGTTCGAAACTGATTGAGGATGCGAAACGGAATTACTTTCTTAAGGCAGGAAGCACTTTGGCCGACCCCGGAACATCTCGTAAAACATATTGGTCTTTAATCAATACCGTCCTAAACAAGGCTAAAATACCAATGATACCTCCTCTTTTAGAAAACGGGTTGTTCATCGCGGATGTCTCCGAAAAGGCACAGATATTCAATGCTTATTTCTTACTCCAATGTACGACGATCGATACAGGTAGTGTAATTCCACCTTATGTGCCAGCACTTTTTTCCCTCATAAGTGATTTTCCTATTTCTGATGAAAAGATATTGAACATTATTCGGTCATTAAATCCTAATAAAGCACATGGTTGGGATGGAATATCTGTCAGAATGATAAAATTGAGTGATGCTGCACTTATTGTCCCTCTGAAGATAGTATTCGAAAACTGCTTGAGGCGTGGTGTATTTCCCGAAATATGGAAACGTGCAAATGTAGTGCCGGTGCATAAGAAAAATGAGAAAAACTTGAAGGGGAACTATCGACCGATTTCTCTTCTACCAATTTTTGGGAAAATACTTGAAAAACTTATGTATGATTCTTTATATTTACATCTCGTTTCATGCAGGTTACTCAATCCAAATCAATCAGGTTTTCGTCCCGGTGACTCAACCATAAATCAGCTGATTTCCATAACACATACGATCTTTAAAGCCTTCGATTGTAATCCACCGCTTGATGTTCGTTCTGTGTATCTTGACATTTCTAAAGCGTTTGATAGAGTATGGCACGACGGTCTGATTTACAAACTAAAACGCTGTGGCGTCTCTGGAGAATTTCTTTCGCTTATCCAAAGTTTTCTTAAAAATAGAAAATAGCGAACAGTTCTAAATGGACAGAATTCTGATTGGGGGAGACATTTCAGCAGGAGTACCCCAGGGTTCTATTCTAGGACCCTTGTTTTTCCTCGTGTATATTAATGATCTAGCTGCTGACGTAAGGTGTAATGTTAAGCTTTTTGCTGATGATACATCGTTATTCACAGTAGTGGAAGACTCTAACACAGCAGCCAGTGATATGAACCACGACCTAGAATTAATAAGACAGTGGGCCTATGATTGGAGAATGTCCTTTAATCCTGATCCACAAAAACAAGCAGTTGAATTAATATTTTCTACGAAAAGAATTGAAATAGATCACCCAGAAATTCGTTTCAATAACATACCAGTGACGAAAGTTGACGAACATAAACACTTGGGAATCATTCTGGACTCGAAGCTATCTTTTTCGGCTCATATCAAAGCAGCTATCTCTAAAGCAAGAAAGGGCGTCGGTTTGCTGAAATATCTCTCCAAGTACCTTCTCAGACATACTCTAAACGAACTATTCAAACTCTATGTGCGACCCCACCTGGAATACGGAGATGTTATCTTTCATATTCCGGCCAAAGTATGTGAATTTAGTGGAAACACCATTTTGCCAAGCTTGATGGAAAAATTGGAGTCTGTTCAGTATTCTGCTGCTCTAGCCGTTACGGGAACATGGAGGGGTACATCACAAGAGAAGCTGTATGCGGAGCAAGGTTGGGAGTCACTGAGTTCCCGAAGGTGGAGTAGATGTCTTATGTTGTTTTACAAAATGATAAATAACCTGTTACCAGAATATACATTGGATCCAGTCCCTCAGCTTCAACAGCCGCATTACTCTCTTCGCAATCAGGATGTCATTGGGCGAATATGGGCAAGAACAGAAAAATTCAAATCTAGTTTCTATCCCAATTGCCTGACTGAATGGAATGAACTAGATCCAGAGATTAGACTTGCACCGTCGGTTGGTATCTTTAAGAAAAAGCTGATTTCCATAATCCGTCCCCCTGCTAAATCTGTCTTTGGGATTCACGACCCAATAGGATTATCTTATCTGACTCAGCTAAGAGTGGGTCTTAGTAAATTATGCTTCCATAAATTCAAGCACAATTTTAGAGATTCAATAAATCCAATGTACCCTTCAAATGATGGTATTGAGACCACGGAGCACTTTCTGTTGCTCTGCCCCTCCTTTGGGGTTGAACGTCGAAATCTTCTCGCTAGAGTGTTTGAACTGCTACGACCATATGGATATATCGATTTTTCCAATGAGGTTTTGACGCAACTTTTATTGTATGGTGATAAAAATCTCCCAAATAACCTCAACAGAAATATACTCGAGTTGACCCTACACTACATCCACGCAACTGGTCGATTCAATTAATATCACAGTAGAGTTTGTAAACCTTCACTTAACCACCAACCGTCACTTAGTCCATTTTCGTAAAGTCTTTTTCGTAAAGTCTCTTTCCTGTTTTCTTTTGTACGCCTGTTCCACACTTGATGTTAGGCTTACGTAGTTTAAACGATTATTGATCTTGACTACAAAAAGTATCTGCAAAATCAACGTCTAATTCGTCCTCTAACATCACCTATGTTGGCCTGACGTCCAGTGTGAAACCGGCTCAAGTAATTATTAGTAAAAAGTTTTCATGTTTAGTACTTGTATTTAAGGGTTTATTTAGTTGTAGTTGTATGAGTTGTATTTCTTAGATTTATGTTAAATGCCAGGGGGTAGTCATGATATATTGCTCCTCCTGGTACCGTATTCGTAGTGTCGTACAGTAGTTCGTAAGTAGTGTCGTCGGTAATCTCATTATTGTAAACTTTTATCTTGAATATAAAAAAAAAAGAATTTAAAGGTTAGAATTGCCTTTTAAGAAACCCAGCAATATCAGTTTAACAATATTTTATGGAGTAGCTTTATGCGCTGTTTTCGCTTTCCCTTTCTATTTTTTGTTATTCCCTTTCTGTTTATTCCATTCCCTTTGTTTAATTAACGACATTTTCCTATTCCCTTTGCTAAATTCTCGTTCCCTTTATATTTGTTTATCATTCCCTTTATCCTTATCATCATTCTTTTTGTCTAATTACAGCATTTCTAATTCCCTTTGTCAAGTCTCTTTCCCTTTGCCAAATTCAAATGGTCTTTCTTACGTGCATTTCTTATTCTTATTCTCTTTTATCATTACATGATGCATTGCGGCATGGTATGATGCATTGCGGCATGGTATGATGGACTGCGATTTTTAGCGCGAAATTTTAACCGAATCAAAAAACATGGAAGGAACGGCCTCAGTTTCGATGCTCACATGTGTACGTCGATTCTCGGTTCAATCTGGTTTAGTGCAGGAATACTATGGCAAATCAGTGGCGGACTTAGGAGGGCAGATGGGGGCAACTACCCACCCCTTCACGATGAAAACTCAGCTTTGGCGCCCCCTTTTTGACAAGAACAGTGCCCTTATCCTGACCCAGATGCACTCTTTTTTCAGAGTTTCACCTTTAGGGGTACTCTGGAGTACCTTTAGGTATACTCTGGAGTACCATCAGGAGAACTCTGAAGTACAATTAGAGGAACTCTGAGTACCATTAGGGGTACTCTGGAGTACCTTTAGGAATTCTCTGGAGTACCATTAGAGGAAATCTGGAGTAACTTTAGGGGTACTCTGAAGTACCATTAGAGGAACTCTGGAGTACCTTTAAAGGCCTTATGCAGCCAAATTTTCGACTTTGATTATTTACTATTTTCAAAATATCCAAACTTTCATGATTTGATTGATACCAAATTTAGCTCAATACCATTTCAAAAAGGGGGTGAAATTCCGTTTTGAAAATTGGCTCTCAACGCGACATTAAGCCTTCGCGCGTGACGTCACAATTATGACCACAAACAAAGCGCTCAGCTTTTGTCAGTGAAAATCAACGCACGTAGAGCTCACGAGAAGACCAAACATAGTGCGAGGGTTGCTTCAAAACGTGAGATACCGATTTATCTGAGTTTCAAGTGTCTTCTAATTAAAGGCTAGACTCAGAAAATGAGTCTGGATCCAACAGCAACTATGGAGCTGTCCAACTGGGAGCTATAGCTATGCAGCCGTAACTTATAGGCCAAGAATGGCAGAAGTTGGTGACTGAAGGGCAGAAAATGAGGATCCACACGGCATGCCACTATCAAGTCTAGATATGAGATATGATATTTTCCTCTGCAGAGCATAAACTTTTTCCTTTACAGTGAAGTCAGCTTGACGCCGTGCTTTCCGTACCAACTGAAGTAAAAGACATTTTACCCTCCCGATCCTACGCATAGCAAACTGCAGTTCCTGACTTTGAAAATTCTCGCTCCTTGAATATGTATCAACAAGCTCAGAAAGGAAGGAAATCGGCCTTGGCCTACAGCGACTCTTACCCTGTTACCTTTCTCTGTTAAATGGTCAGTCAAAGTTGCACTGCTTTCTCTTCTGCGTTTGCAGCATCTAGGGCAACAAGGTGGAGGTAATTTGGGTCACGGAGGTAATTTGGGTCGATACCTTTTTTTCGACAGCTCAGCGGAGCGGGTGATGAAGTCTACTTTCAGGAGCTGGATAAGTGGTATCGAAGAATCATTGGATATTTCCAGTGCTTTAATGTCGAGATTTTCTCCGGTCAAAGCTTTGATTATGATCTGACAGTGTACCAAGCTTTCCATTCACGCCACCGTACGATTTGTGGATCTCAAGTTCGATCATTTGCAAAGGTGTCAAAAGTTTTACTTAAGGTTTTGTGATTCAGTAGATTTTATTTTGATTATTTGCAACGTGGGGGTGATTTGGGTCTATTGGGGCTTTGCACAGAGAGTCGCGCTATGTATGAATTGACAATGGTTCTCAAATCAAAACAAACAAGAAAAAGATGTTGAAAATGAACGAATAGATGGAGAAAAAATATCAGCAGGTACACTTCCGTTCATTTTTAGCGCAATAAATTCAATGATTTGTTTCCCTTAACATTTATTTGAGGTGAAAACTTAGTTTAAATTTCCATGTTTCAAGAATCAGGACTAGGAATTGCAATACGTGCCAGTACGGCTTGTTTTAAATTTTTTCTGGGCAAGTTCTCAGTCTTTGACTGATAACTCTGAAAATTCAATCACAATTATCCATAAAAGCATAATAAAATTTTTTTTGTGAATCTACAATACTCTCGATAAAGTAGATGCTGATTTTCTCGAACAGAACTTTTTGGGAAGTAAAAATTCCAACACATTATTCAAGCTTGAAGTGAGAGCACGGGAATAAGTTCCCGCAAGAATTTGGTTCCCGAGAACGACCAGTTGCTCAGTGTATGTAAAACGAAAAAGGATCTTCAATATTTCCTACGAATCGGTATTTGTATTCCGTTTATTTTGAAATCTGCCCTTAGGCCCTAAGGTCAATGGCGACGAACGAATCTAACCCACTGCAAATATCTCAAAGATTGACTGCTTTCAGTCCCCTCAAGGTCAATGGCGACGAACGAATCTAATCCACTGCAAATATCTCAAAGATTGACTGCTTTCATTCCCCTCATTGGGAAACGTGTAGATGGATACAACTTTTATGGATTGTGTATTCTTGACGCCTTCTCCATTTGGTGCTCCAGTGACAAATAACCTTCCCTTCCACGCGAACACGCGAAGTCTTTCCCTTACTTCATGAAGCACTCGCCATGCTTGCGCTGTGTCTCCAATGCGCGCTGTTTCGTCAGTCATAATTGTGACGTCACATTTGCAATTTCAATGTCGCGTTGAAATCGCGAAACCACTCAACTTTGACACACAATTTTCTGAACTTAAACTCATAATTTCAACTTCAAACTTTCACAAGCTTTTTATGACATTATGATCTATCTAAAATCATTAAAAAAGTGAGGTTCAAAATTTGGCTCCATAAGGCCTTTAAGGGTACTCTGGAGTACCTTTAGGAGTACTCTGAAGTACCCTTAGGGGTACTCTGGAGTACCATTAGAGGACTCTGGAGTACCAGTACCATTAGACGAACTCGTGAGTACCTATAGGAGTACTCTGAAGCACCATTATAGGAACTCTGGTGTACCTTAAGGGGTACTTTGAAGTACCATTATAGGAACTCTGGAGTACCTTTGGTATACTCTGAAGTACCATTAGAGGAACTCTGGCTGGAGTACCTTTTAGGGGTACTCTGAAGTACCTTTAGGTATACTCTGGAGTACCTTTAGGGACACTCTAGAGTACCTTTAGGGAGATTCTAGAGTACCTTTAGGGACACTCTATAGTACTCTAGGGGTACTCTAGAGTACCTTTAGGGGTTCTCTGGTGTACCTTTGTAGGCACTCTGGAGTACCTTTAGGGATACTGTGGAGTACCTTTAGGTATACTCTGGAGTACCATCAGGAGAACTCTGAAGTACCATTAGAGGAACTCTGAAGTACCATTAGGGGTACTCCAGAGTACCCTCACAAAGGGTACTTCAGAGTACCCCTAAAGGGTACCATATTTGTACCCGACTGGAGTACCCTAAAGGGTACGCCAGAAACCACCTTTTTTCTGTGAGTGTATAAAATAGCACATTTATGCCCAATAAATGTTTTTTAACACATAGGCGGAGGTTAATTCACCTCATCACCCCCTGCGGAGGCCATTTCCCGCCTTTTGCTTCCGCCTTCCCAGCATGCAATACGGTTGAGAGCACATGCAAAGTGTAAGCCATTCGTTCTCGAATTTTGAGCTCGTTTTTGTGGAATTTTTAGAAGAATCTGTGTTAGTATCACCGTCATGTCGGCCTCGGATGGGGCCTTTGTCAACGAAACTTCCATCGGAAACAGAAGTTCGGGTCAAAACCCTGCGTGATTGGAGAAGAACAGCCAAAGCCGTTCTCAAAGCTCGCTGTGCCCACTATGGCCTAAGCCACGACTGGCCCAAAGAACTCGTTAGCAGAGCGCATTTTACACATTTTAACTTACCACAACCTGGCGAAAGCAGTTCCAATATGGAAGATGCATCATTTGTGATTACAGAAGGAAATCAGGAACACAGATCACAGGAAGCTACTCAAAAGTCAAACTCAGCCCCGACGGCTAGCAAAGAAATAGTTGGGCTCTCACTGCAAGAACTTTGTGCCCTGATCAGATCAGAGGTTTCTATTGCCATACAGCTTCCCACCAAGCAGCATTTGCCCCTCCATTATCTCCAGCTTCAGCAGCTGCCATTCACCCTGTTCAAGAAGCCACAGAAGGCAATCTGATTCTGCTCTGCCCCTCCAACACAACCAAAGCTTGACCAAAACAACAGCGCCCCAGCACTCAACCTGTACTGCCAGCAGCAGATGCCCATGGATCATTAGCAGGTATAAATTTGCCAATTTATCAACAGTATGCATCAAACTCCCTCCCTTATCAGAAAAGGTCATAAAGGCCCTTAAGAACAAGGAGTACATTGATTTAGCAACCCTTCTCCCAAAAAGCCTGTATGGTGCAACATCTGTAGAACCTCACCTGCTTTTTGACCTGTCTGCATCTGATGTAAGGCCTGCTCAAGTAGCATTTCAACCTCAAATGCCAGAAAGCGTAGCGTAACCACTACAAGCCAAAGGTTTAAGGCTTAGAATGTGTTTTTAAGAGGTATGGTCCACTTTCATCTGACATCTGGACCTTGCCCCCCAGATGTTAGCATACCAGGAGTCAATCTGTTCTTTTCAAAGGTTGTACCACTTCACAGCCTGGTATAGATATGATGTTGCATTTCGGCTGAATATCGCCAGGGACAAATCAGCCTGATGGGACAAGCTATATGACTACGCATTTGACCGCTTTCTATGTACCCAGCCCACCCAGTCATATGGCCAGCCCACCTGTTTCAGATGTTCTCAGCCAGGGCACTACTCCTCCAACTGCCCAAATGAGTCTTTCCTCCCAAAACAAGCACAACTGAGCCTTTATCCAAAAAAAAAAAAACAAAAAAAAAACAAAAAAAAACAAGTGCAAATGAGCCCCTTTGACCCAAGACAAGCTCCTTTCCATACAACAACCCCTTACATACCAATTGCCGGGAATTCAATGCAGGTGACCACTGCAACTCTCAGAGGTTACTCAGGCCCAGAATTTAGCAACACAGCTTTTATTCGGAAATCAGAAGAAAGTCACGTACAACTTATTACTGATATCATATGAATATATTGGCTAAAATCCAGGCCCACCGCATTGCAGGCCCCCCCTTTTCACACTGCACCACTTTCAAAATTAAGGACATCCCCAATTGGGATTATCGCCCCCCCCTCAAAAAAAAAAAAAGGAATCGAACAAAATGCGGATGATTACAGACCTTTCATCTCCAAAAGGCTACTCCATCAATGACTATATCCCTGATGAAGAAGCAATTGTCCTTTATGAAACTTTAATAGGGCAGTTGATATCGTTTCGGAACTAGGAAGAGGTGCACTTAGACAGAGGTACACTTAGCCAAGTTAGATGTAAACAGAGGTACACTTAGGATGGTAAACAGGGGTAAACAGATGTAAACAGATGATACACAGAGGTACACTTAGCCAAGTTAGATGTAAAGAGTGCCTTTAGGATGTGCACAGTTGCCCCAAGTGACTGGCATTTACTTGGTCTTTTTCCCTTTGTGGGTTGACTATTTTAATTCTTATGCAGATGAGGCATCTTGTGCACACAAGATTCAAAGACTAAAGAACTCTTTTTCATCGTTTGGGCATCCCACTAGCCCCTGAACAAATGGTGGGCCCCACAACTGAGCTAACCTACCTGGGAAATTCCCAATCAATTACTAAGTAATCAATTCAGCTGCTATGGTTACTCGCCTTTCCCAGGAGAAACTTTATGACTTGTTATCGTTGCTCCAGGTTTGGTATCAAAAAAAAAAAAAGGAATTGCACAAAACACGATCCATCATCCTTGATTGGGAATTATCCTTTGCTGCAAAAAAATCATTCCTCCAGGCCACACATTCCTAAGACATTTACTTGATATGTCTACTACAGTTGATAGGCCTAGCCACCTCATTTCCTTAAACAGTTCAGCACGAGAGGATATTTGGTGGTGGCTTGATTTCTCCCTACTTTGAACAGTAAGCAGCAAATCCTAGACCGTTTCACCACAAAATGTCCAGATATTGAACTCTTTACAGATGCTTCAGGAGAGCTTGGATTTGGAATTAATTTTAAAGGGGACTGGATGTCAGAACGGTGGCCAGCCCAGTTCAAGAGTTATTCAATTGCTTTGAAGGAACTGTTTCCTATATATGTAGCATGCGAGATCTGGGCAGAGCGTTTTATAGGCAAAAAGCTTCTCTTCCATTGTGATAACAAAGCTGTTGTTGATATATGGTCAAAACACACAGCAAAATGCCCCCAAATTGCTAACCTCCTGTGTGAATTGTTCTTCACTGCAGCCAAGCACAACTTTACTGTAAACGCTTCACATATTCCTGGGACGTCCAATGTTCTCGCCGATGCTCTTTTTCATTCACAGGGGAGGAGGTTCTTT
This sequence comes from Aurelia sp. 4 Dawson et al 2005, assembly GCA_964019985.1. Lineage (NCBI taxonomy): Eukaryota > Metazoa > Cnidaria > Scyphozoa > Semaeostomeae > Ulmaridae > Aurelia > Aurelia sp. 4 Dawson et al 2005. The sequence goes on from OZ026497.1 coordinate 10,674,529, forward strand.
CAACTGGCCCCCAGGAGCCAATCCACTGCCAACAAGGATTTCCCCAGCAGTCTGGAGTACCTAAAAAGGGAGCTTGAATTGCTACACAACTTTAGTCAATATCAGAGAGTTCAAGAAAGACATACCTACAAGGTGCCACCAGCCAAAACATCTCGTTCCACAGCTTCAGGAGTGGGGCAGCAACGACAACAGCAGCAGCGAACATTCCTGACCGGCTGTTAAAGGTTTTGGGACGCTGGTCCAGTAACTGCTTTGCAAGGCATATTAGAATACCTAGTGATATTTTAAGTAGAGTCCCTAAACTCCTAGTGAAAACAGCAGTGCCGCCATCTATGGTCTGGTCTCCATACTAAGGCACCAAACAAAGGAAAAAGGGTAGAAAAAATAGATGATTGGGTTTATATATATATACACATCCATATCAGTGGTTGGGTCTAGGGAGCACTATTTTGGCTGTACTTTGGCGGTTTGGGGCCACACAATAGGTGGCCACGTTAACTATACTTGTTTGCACCTTAAGAAATTGGGATTGAACATGCCCCCCGTATTAGCCTCCTCTCATTAAGCAGTCGTCTCCAGTTATTAGTGTAGGTAGCTTATTGTAGTTTAAGACAACTACTACAAGGACTACACCAAATACTGGTACTACCTCACGCTGCGGCGGAGGAGAATGACTGATACTACCTCTCGCTGAGGCGGAGGAGAGATACTACCTCACACTGTGGTGGAGGAGAATGACTGCTACTACCTCTTGCTGAGGCGGAGGAGAGATACTACCTCACACTGCGGTGGAGGAGAATGACTGCTACTACCTCTTGCTGAGGCGGAGGAGAAATACTACCTCACACTGCGGTGGAGGAGAATGACACCCACTACCAACAACAAGACGTATGGTACTTAACGAGTGTAATCTTTGTGTAGAGTTGTACAATGCTATGTTATTTTGGATACGACCCCTTGACCGCCACTGAATTGTTTCTTTGCAACCGTTCTCCGTAGCCGCATGGGTTAATAAGGCGTTATTCAGTAGAAAAACCAGAGAAATTTCTCGAAAAACGGCCCAAAAATTTTCGCGCGCCTTTGGCGTGCTTACGTTCAATCATGTTTTTGGCACACCTTCTCCAAGTCGCACCCCCTTCAACTTCGGTCTGGATCCGCCCCTGTGACAAATCACTGCCAGTAGATTCGTGACAGGCTTGCAAAGGCCATGATTGATCCTGGTGAAGCTTTTGTGGGGTTTATCGATACTGCTCAGGATGTTTCAGGGAGCTTTCAAACACTGATGCTAAGACTGTTGATCCAGACTTTTTGGAAAACTCTTTACTTTGCCTTGTTGATGTACAATCTCCCTCTCGCTTTCCTTATTAGCAGTATTTCTCCTTCAGTTGCCAATTGAGTTATTCGTGTTATCGCTTCTCTTACTGACTCAATTTTCGAAGAGCCGGACAACCGTTCAAATTTCGTCTCACTTAAGGAAGACCGTCGAAACTTAGGCTGTTTCTTCCAGGTGTGTTGATTCGGCTAAAATTTCGTGCTAAAAACCGCAGTGCATCATACCATGCTGCAATGCATCATACCATGCCGCAATGCATCATACCATGCCACAATGCATCATGTTGTGATAAAAGAGAATAAGAATAAGAAATGCACGTAAGAAAGACCATTAGAATTTGGCAAAGGGAAAGGGAATTAGAAATGCTGCAATTAGACAAAGAGAATGATGATAAGGATAAACGGAATGATAAACAAAATAAAGGGAATGAGAATTTGGCAAAGGGAATAGGAAAATGTTGTTAATTTGACAAAAGGAACGGAATAAACAGAAAGAGAATTACAAAAAACAGAAGGGAAAGCGAAAACAGCGCATAAAGCTGACAAAGACCATGAAAATTAACCATTAGCATCTAGACGCAAACGACACTCCATAATATTTGATGCCAAAAAATATTATGAACATAAGCATATATCTAATGATATCCAATTCGATTAGAAGCAAAAGATTTCAAGGAAGTGCCTCATTTTATTGTTTTAATCATGATAGTGGTAATCATGGCAATCATAACTTATTTCTTCTTATGGCCGTACCAACGGAAACAATAGAGCAATTTGATTTGATTGAGTGATTTTGTCTGTTTGCATCGAAAGTTTAATGATCATAGCAGCTTTTACCATGAGCCAAAAGACACCCAGTGTGTAGCAGTTTGAAATCTACAACAGAATTCATAACAGAAGCCGCCTTAACTTATTGTCTTTTTTGTGTTTTGAACTTATTTTACTTGGTATACAGCCACCTTTCACTTATTAAAAGGCTTTACGGTTAACATCGCTCTGCACTTAAGGTGGCTCACTACCGAAAAATTTCAAAATTATGAAACAGTGAAAGGTGGCTGTATACCAAGTAAAAATTAGTTCAAAACACAAAAAGCAATAAGTTAAGGTGGCTTACTTCTGTTGACAAGAAATGCTATATTTACCTTATCAATGCTCATGGAGAGATGTATAGAAGTACAGAAAGACCTGCATCTCTGCTTTATCGATTACTCAAAGGCCTTTGATAAAGTAAAACACGAAGAACTGCTCGCGATGTTAAGAAAATTGGACATAGATGGCAAGGATTTAAGAGTTATTGGGAATTTGTATTGGGACCAAAAAGCAGCAGTAAGAATAGATAGTGAACTTAGTGATTTCAAACCAATCAAAAGAGGAGTTCGACAAGGATGTGTCATGTCACCCGATCTCTTTAACCTGTATAGCGAAACAATTTTAAGGAATATAGAAGATTGCCAAGGAATGAAAATAAATGGTCAAAATTTAAATAATCTCAGGTATGCCGATGACACAGTTCTAATGGCAGAAAGCGACGATCAACTTCAAAAACTTTTAGACATTGTTGTTTTAGAGAGTGAAAAGTTAGGATTGACGCTAAATTTAAAGAAAACAGAGTGCATGGTCGTTTCTAAAAAATCTGTGAACCCTAATTGTTGCTTAACCAGCAAAGGTAAAAAGATAAAGCAAGTGACAAAATTTAAATACCTAGGTTATATGATAACATCAGATGGTAGATGCACAACTGAAATAGGTAAAAGAATTGCAATGGCTAAAAGCACTTTTCAAAAAATGAGAACAATACTAACCAACAGAAATATCAAAATCACCACAAAAATAAGAGTTTTAAAGACATATGTTTGGTCAATTCTTCTATACGGATGTGAGTGTTGGACAATTAACAAAGAAATAGAAAAGAAACTAGAGGCAGCAGAGATGTGGTTTATCAGAAGAATGATGAGAATATCATGGACAGAGAAAAGGTCAAACGAATCAATTCTTAAAGAAATTAATACAGAAAGATCACTAATTAAGACTATAAGAAAAAGACAATTGGATTTCCTAGGACACATATATCGTGACAAAGGCTTAGAACATCTGGCCCTTACTGGAAAGATAGAAGGAAAACGTAGCAGGGGTCGGCAAAGGATAACATTTGTTGAAAGTCTAAACTCGTGGTTGTCAAAGACAGGCAGCAAGTGCGACCTTCTGAGACAGACAGAGAACAGATGTGATTGGAGAGACATGATCGCCAATGTTTGTTCCAAACAAGGCACATGAAGAAGAAGACTTCTGTTGAAAATTTCAAACTGCTACACACTGGGTGTCCTATCGCTCATGCTTTTACAGCGGAAAATAGAGGAGAGCGGAATCCGCCCCCTCAAGAACTCCCAGATGAGTTTGGGTTAAAGAGTGGGTGTACATGAGAAAGAGTAAGGATAAAACAAATTAGTAGGGAGTGGTGAAAAGAGCAGTGATGAACCTCAAGAGTGGAAATTGAACAACTGTCGAGCATATATATTAACGGCTACATCGTAGATTGAATCTTAACGAAACCATTCTGACAATAGTTTGCCCACATAAAGTGGTTAACAGCTACAAATGTCAACAGGCGTAGCAAATTCCTCCTTAAGAAATCACTCGGTACGACGGCAGGCCAGCGCGGCGCCGCAGGCGCCGTAGGGCAAGCCTAGTATCCTTATATTTTCTAGTAACTTGTAGTATTAGTGCAGTCGCTTAACGTCTGAACCTACATGAATTGTCCATTTTATGATACAAGCATGAAATTTGGCACAAGTACACAATTTGATACACTGAGTACGATGGAAAGTGGACCCCACTCAGAGAATGCCCCCAAAAGCTATTTTTAGAATGGGGTACTCTGCACCAGCCATCTAAACAGTTTCCCTTCACAAATAGAAAACTATCTGTGCTATTCACCTGAAACTCGTTCTTCTTACACATTTTGACATGCTGAGTACGATGAAAGCAGATGCCACTCAATAAATTCCCCAAAACTATTTTTAGAATGGGGTACTATGCCCCAGACCTCCAAAGGGCTTCACTTTACAAATAGAAAATTACTTATCCCATGTACTTGAAAATCAGTATTCTTACACATTCTGGCATGCTGAATACAATGAGAGACGGATCCTATTCAGAAAATGCCCCCAAAAGCTATTTTTAGAATGGAGTACTCTGCCCCAGCCCTCTAAACGGTTTCCCTTCACAAATAGGAAACTATCTGTGGTATTCACCTGAAACGCGTTCTTCTTACACATTTTGACATGCTGAGTACGATGAAAACAGACGCCACTCAAAAAATGCCCCAAAGCTATTTTTAGAATAGGGTACTTGGCCCCAGCCCTCTAAACGGTATCCCTTTACAAATAGGAAGCTATTTGTCCTATGTACTTGAAAATCGCTATTCTTACACATTTTGACATGCTGAATACAAAGAGAGACGGACTCAAAGCTATATTGGCTCCAAATGCTATATTTGGAATGGGATACTCTACCCCAGCCCTACAAATAGAGAATTATCTGTGGTATTCACCTGAAACGTGCTCTTCTTACACATTTTGACATGCTGAGTACGATGAAAACAGACCCCACTCACAAATGCCCCAAAAGCTATTTTTAGAATGAAGAACTTTGCCCCAAGCCACTGAAAGGAACTAGAAAGCTATTATTTTTGTGTACTTGAAGCTCGGTATTCTTACTACACATTTTTTCATGCCGAGTACGATGAAAAACAGACCCCACTCAGAAAATGTGGGCTTGATCTTAAGCCGGGGTATTCTGTATATAAAAGGTAGAAAACTCTTCAAGATGCATACCCCCAGCCGAGTGAAGACCAATTTCCAAAAATGCACTGAAGATTTCTGAATTATTAAAAGAATGGACTGTTATAATCGATGAACTGCGCTAAAATTCTCATCAAGGATGATTTAAACTGCGCTTGTTGGTCCCAGTGTCCATCTGTCATCTATTGCAGAAATTCATGGTGCTGTAACTGTAACTAAATAATGATAATAATAACAAATAATAATAATAATAATAATAATAATAATAATAATAATAATAATAATAATGATAATAATAATAATAATACATTTATTTATAGTTGGCGAAAGGAATAGAATAGTTATACAAACTAATAAAGGCCAACTGGTGTTATCTATTTACAATTTTCTTTCATCTACATATTAAACAATTACAGTTGGATCCCGTCCAATTTTTGATATTGTTTTTAAACTGACTGGCGCTATTTGCAGATTTTATTGTGTCAGGGAGTGCGTTCCAAAGTATGCTTCCTCTAAAAGTCAATGAATTATTCCCGTATCTCAAAGTCCTCGTTTCTGGAAGTTGGACGAGATCCTTTACTCTCAGGTCATAGTTAACGGATTTACGTTTGAAGAAGTCCCATAAGAAGGAGGGATTGTCACAGGTTAAGCACTTGTAGATCTCCAGCATTAGCTTTTGCAAGTTTCTTGTATGTATTGTGTGTTCACCCCTCTTACGAAGGAGTTCTTCAAACGTAGACTCATAGTCATCTAACAGCACTCTCAGGGCACGTTTATGAAGTCTGTTGATATCATCGTTTGATGTTTTTCCACAGAACATCCAAATCAACGGGCAGTAATTGAAATTGGACAGTATGAAAGAATTATATAATATGGTGCTCTTCTCATAGTCAAGATTTGGAGCAATCCTAGAAAAGGCCCTAACTTTGTTTGATGTCTTTTTGCATATTGACTGTACATGCTGCTTGAAGTTCAGTTTTGAGTCAATTGTAATACCCAATAGTTTCACACTGTCAGTCATCTGAACGACATTTCCATTTATGTCAATACACAGTTTTGGATCGTCTTTTAGGCCCAGGAACATTAGTTGAAATTTCTCAGGATTTGCAACCATCTCGTTGTCTTGGTACCAATCTATAGCAATTTTTATGTCCTTCTCAATGTTTGAAATGACGGAATCTAGGTTTTTCCCATACGCATAGATCGTGTTGTAATCCGCAAAATTGCATACCTGAGAGTGCTGCATGTCGTAGAAGAAATCATTTATAAATAAATTGAATAGGAAGGGTCCCAAAACAGACCCCTGTGGAACACCTGATTTGATTTCTTGCCACTTTAACACGAGTTTGGCTTGAACTCGTGTTAAAGCCGTTAAAGCCTGGTTCTTTCCAGGTGGCGGAGGTCATTTGTTTTGCCTAAAAACAACTTAACAGCCCAAGATACTAAAATACTGAAAAGGTTCAGTTGGATGGGCAAAAATAAACTAAACTCCTCAATTACCCTGATTACCCAAGCGACTATGGTTTTGCCATTTATATTGTTAGTCGTTATATTTGTTGGGCTGTTTGCCAACGACCCCAGCAACTGCAGCAACCTACCCTGTGAACAAGGATCATTCGACGTTAAACAAGATGAGCTAAGTTGTGTTTAGTCTCTACTCCAATACTCCAACAGGAATGCCGTCTTCTATGTTAATGCGAGAACTCTGATGTGACACAGAGTTTGACAAAAATTGGGTTCGTACGTCGTCTGTTTTGAAGTTGAGTTTAAACATGTTTTTTGTCACTTCGAGATTTTATACGTGCTTCGACCTTTTTGCAACGAGTTTCAATCAAAAGATATTTTTGTACATTTGTAGGATTTTTTGAATGATCACTTTGAATGATCACAAAATGATGGGTAAAATTTGCGGTTCCAGACTCTCTGTGATTTGCCGTACCTAATAATGTAGGGTGAACCAATCAAAGTAATACCTGATGTGAACCAAGTTTTGTTGCTCCAGTTTGATCAAAACAGCTCTTTGACTTGAAAACGGGCTACAGTCGAAACATCGCGCTTAATTCAAGATAACCTAGTTGTCAATGAATTCTTAATTCAAGATAACATAGTAAGATAACCTAGATAACCTAATTGTCTTTAGAGTTGATCAACAAAAACTACAGACCAGTCAGCAACTTGCAGTTTATTTCTAAAATTACTGAAAAAGCTGCACTGTCTGGTTTTATACCACACTTAAAAGAGCATAATTTACTTCCTAGCTACCAATCTGCTTATAGAGAATATTATAGTACTGCAACTGCCCTAGTCAAAGTGCAAAATGACTTGCTCATTGCAGCGGATAACCACAGAGTGTCACTTTTTATATCTATAGATCTGTCTGCAGCTTTGATACTGTTGATCATTCATTCTTAATGAAAGTCCTTGAGTCAAATTTTGGAGTGACAGGCACAGCTTTGAAATGGTTTAATTCCTACCTCGAGTCTAGAGGTCAACATGTTAAGATAGACAACGTTTTATCAGACAAATCGGAATTGAGATTTGGAGTACCACAAGGATCATGTGCTGGTCCCATCTTGTACTCGGTATATGCAAGTACCTTATCGAATGTCATTGACAATAATATTTCTGTAATGGGTTAGGGAGCGGTCATTTTTAATCCTGGGTGCCAGGGCGGAGGATAATTTCGCACAATTACAGAAAATTTCATACCCCCATTTTGAACATAAAAGAAGATTTCATACCCCATCATCTTTCCGCAAAATGGTTTAGTACCCCATCTAGAAGTCTTCGTCCATCAAACATAGATATATGGGCAGATAACACGTTGTCCCAGGCTATTTTCATACTTGTCAAGAGAGTCATCATTTCCAGATGTTTGTTAACTTTTCTTTCAATCTTTGATCGATGACTCCATCCAAAATTTTCTCAAGCAAAATAGTTTTGTACCCCAAAAGAATTGCTCTTAAAATCTTCGTACTTCCACAGAGTGATGGAACAAAGTTTCATACCCCTGCCAAAAATCCTCCGCCCCAGTACCCAGGATTAAAAATGACTGCTCCCTTACGCTGATGATCATGCGCTGTATTCAATATCATCTACTGACAAAGAGTCAGTATCACTCACACTTGCTAACGTTGAATTATGTCTTGAAAAAGTCGGTGTATGGATGGTAGAAAATCGCCTGAAGATGAACCAAGAGAAAACAGAGTTTATTGCTTTTGGATCAAGTCATACCATAGAACAATTACAGGTTGAAGCAATCAGAGTTGGAAATGATCCACTTGAAATTTCCTCCCACGTTAAATATTTAGGTGTCTGGTTAGACAGCACTCTCAACATGAAAAAACATATATCAGAGAAGTGTTCCCTCGTCAGGCTTGTAAATGCCTTGGTGTTATCACACTTGGATTATTGTAACGCATTGTTGATTGGCCTTCCGGATTCCACTATAAGGCCACTGCAGAACGTCCAGAATTCTGCTGCCAGGGTCATCCTTGGCCTTTCAAAATTAGAGCACATACATTCTGGATTAAAGAAATTGCATTGGTTGCCCATTAAATACAGAATTGAATTTAAAGTTTCGACCATTGTTTTTAAATCACTACACGACCAAACACCAACTTATATTAGTGATTTACTCGAGCTGAAGAAATCAAGCTATTCATTAAGATCAGCGAATGGCATCAACCTGCAACAACAACGATCAAAATTAAAGTATTATGGAGACAGAGCGTTCTCAGTCTGTGCTCCTCGACTTTGGAACATGCTGCCTAACAATGTTAAAACATCTCCAAATTTGGATATTTTTAAGAAAAATTTGAAAACCAATTTTTTTAAAATTGCTTTTAGTAAAACAAATCTTCTCGAGACTCATTTCGTGGTCATTCATTTTAGCCGTTTTTAAGATTTTAACATGCAGAGGACCTCTTATTACTTACCTAAATTCTAAACCACTTGTATACTTTTGTCATTGTAAAGCGCCATAGATAGATAACTTGTTATTTGTATGTGCGCTCTAGAAATGTACATTTTATTGTTATTATTATTATTATTATTATTATGTTATTGTTATTATTATTATTATTATTATTATTATTATTATTATTATTATTATTATTATTATTATTATTTACGCTAGTTTCGTAAATCTGAGTATGAGCGCTCTTGGACTAATCGGTAAAAACGATTCTGGACAAAATCTACTCAATGCATTAACAAGTATAGGAGTTCCAAAAGTAAATGCAACAAACGTAATTAGAACAGCAATCAATATCTGTATTCGATCAACATACTATCTTTTTTGTAAGAAGGACAAAGACTGGCTAGATCCAGATCTCCTGGTATTTTAAAGGACTTTTCAATTTAAGGTTGCAATGATGTAAGGTTTTGGACTTTAGCAGCGGTAAAATGTATTTTGTCATGCCCAATTTGGAGAGTGGCATATACGAACTTTTATCTTGTATATTACTTTATGTAACTAGTTACTTTTAGGGATGAGATGTTTTCATTATTATTAGTATTATTATTATTAGTATTATTATTATTATTATAATTATTATTATTATTATTATTATTATTATTATTATTATTATTATTATTATTATCATTATTATTATTATTATTATTAACCTAGCTTGTGCCCAACCTTTACTGATTTTTTGCAAGACCTACTTCATATTAAATCATTGGGATGCAAAAATTTTGGTAGTTCCTATTTGCGAATGAAGATTATAGAATAAAGAAACTGAAGCATTGTTGAACAGAATTTGATTTTGTTAACCTAGACCATCAGCCAGTGAGAACTCTCTAAAGTAAAGTTACTGATTTGAATATTTTTGTTGCATCAAAGTGAGCTCCTGATTTACGTAGGTAATTGGTTGCAAGTTATTGCAAATTCCTAGAGGGCTTGAAAAACTTTGCCAGGTCCAACAGTAGCTGCTGGGCTAACGTTGAAGTTGCAGCCGTTCCATCGAAGTAAGTGTATAAAAAACCGTCCTTTAAATGTATTGCAAAAGTGTACAAAATAATATAGAACACCCCATTTTGAAGGGTCAATCACAACCTCGATGAAGTGTACAAGATCTCAAAAAACAATAGGACTTCTAGTGATGTTTCTCAAAGTGTGTTTCTAGTGATGTTTCTTCAGCTGTGCATCATTTATCAATGTCTCGTCGACAAACTGTAGTTCAAGAAAGCATTTTAGATCAAATATTAGTTCATTGGAATTGTCTATTCTGCAAGTTTCATACAGTTTCGGGTATTTTTCATATTGAGGTCTATTCGTTGAAACGCTTTGCCCTTTTGTTCCATTTTAGGGGCCAATTAGAGACAAAACGTGACAAAAGAATTTCAACAATTAACAGTAGATTTTAACTGCTTGGCATAGAATTGTGATTTTTTGGACAAATGCTAGTGCGATTTCAAGTGTTTTTAACTGTTGGTCTCAATGTACTGGGCATTTGCTATTTGTTCCACTTTTAGAGCCTCAAAGAGACAAAAGGTGACAAAAATTTTCAACAAATGACAATAGATTTTAATTGCTTGGCTAAGAATTGTGTTTCTTGCACACAGTTTAGTGCAATTTCAAGTGTTTTTAACCATCGGTCTCAATTTACTGGGTATTTCCATTTGTTCCACTTTTAGAGCCCCATGGAGACAAAAGGTGACAACGATTTTCAACAACTGACAATTGATTTTAATTGCTTGGCCAAGAATTGTGTTTCTTGCACACAGTTTAGTGCTATTTCAAGTGTTTTTAACCATTGGTCTCAATTTACTGGGTATTTGCAATTTGTTCCACTTTTAGAGCCTTATAGAGACAAAAGTGACAAAAATTTTCAAATAGTAACTCCAGATTTGAGTCTAGGCCGTGATATTGTCTTTCGTACAAGTTTTTGTGTAATTTTGAGCAATTTTGATGATTGGCCTGAACTCAACATCGTATTCTCTGTTTGTTCCACTTTTAGAGCCAGATAGAGACATTATGTGACAAGATTGTCAAAAAGTGACAGTAGATTTGAATCCAGTGGCCACAAATTGTCTTTTTTGGTGCATTTCCATGCCAGTCTAACTACTTTTGACTATTGGTATCAATTCACGGAGCATTTTTCATTTGTTCCAATCTTAGAGCCATACAGAGACAAAAGGTGACAAAATTTTCAAAATCTGAAAGCAGATTCGAGATCAGGGTCCCAGAATTTACCTTTGTGCCAAATTTCACTCATTTCTGACGACATTGATTTTTTCACTATAAGTGGGACGAAAAAATCAAAGTGGGACACAGCGCCTGAGAGGGTTAAACCAATGTGCATAACCTTGCATTTATCTATATCAAAAGTAAGCTGCCATTTCTTTGCCCATTCCTCTAATCTTTGAATATCTTCTTGAAGTTCTCTAATGCTTCCTTCCCTTGACACATCTGCGAACACATCCATTTCAGCTCTCATTCTGTCAGAGAACAAATCCCAGCTATCCTGACAAGACAGTTTTTCCATGTCATTCTTCCAATCATACTGTGCAATTTTCTCTCTGAGCAGATCATAATTACCTTTATCTAACTTGTACTTCCTGGGTTTCTTTACCTTTGTATCAGAGTAGCATTTAAATGTGAAATTCAGGGTTAAATGATCACTTTTTCCTATTGGTGCATTATACTGCAGATTTTCTATCATCCCTTCCTCATTTGTTAAAATCAGATCCAGGGTATTTGCCGCTTGATTTGACTTAACATGTGTTGGTTCCTTTACATGCTGGTATAGGAAACAGTCACGTAGGCACTCCATGAAAACACTAGCATAATGTGTCTGGCTGGCAGGTGTTGTTTCATTTACCCAGTTTACCTCAGGGATATTAAAGTCCCCACAGATCAGTATATGTGTGAAATTGCTCCTGTCAAAGACTCTTTTAAAGGCTGATACTATTTTGGAGTTGTTTAATGCATCACTATTTGGACTTCTGTAAACACATCCAATAAGAAGCTTGTCATCCTCCTTCAGCCTGATTTCACACCAGCAGCTTTCATCAAAATCACAAAAACTTTCAGCTGTACTAGGTGACGCTTTTAACTCCTTCTTTGTATATATTAACACTCCTCTTTTGCAAATGTTAACATTCGAAAAAAGGTCATAACCATCCAATTGCAACTCAACTTCTTGAACTGGCAAGGAACTATTTTTTGGTGCAAATTCAGAAACACAAATAATATCCAGTGAATTTAACTCAATTAATGCAGATAATTCAAGTCTTTTGTTCAGGAAACAGTCTGCATTTGTGTAAAAACATTGTAAATGACTTCTATATGCAGTGTCATTATAAGTGGCTTTATCATTTAGTTTATGTTCTCCACCCTTTCTGCCCCTGCATCTGTTTTTTCTTGTCTCTTCCTTGTACCACTCTCCCCCTGTGAATCACCCAGCTTACGCTTTGACCTGCTGCTTCCGATTCTGCCTGCTTCCTTTTCTTTTCTGCTACAAGGAGGTTTCTCTGCTGCCGTTCCAAAGGGGTTAAATCCTTGTTTATAAATATATCCTTGAATGCTGCATTGCTTTTAAGCTTTACTGCTGCATTCAAGACCTTTTTCTGCTCATCAGCTGATGCCAGAATCACCCTTAATGGCCTTGCGTTGCTACTCTCACTGCCACCTACACGGTACATATTGCAAACCTTAGCTGGTATTTCAATCTCCTCTAGAATTTGATTCACCAATTTTTTATCATGCATAATACATTCATCTTTGTCTTGACTACCACTTTCAGGCATATTAAAGATCATGATATTACATTTCCTCCTTTCACGTTCTTCCATTTCCTTTATATTCTGATCTGCAGAGCTTGAAAGCTTTTCCTGAATTTTCCTTTCTATGCCACTTTCACTTGCTTCAATTTGTGCCTTTAAGGACTGAGCTTCATTGCTGAATTTAATTTCAACATTTGAGATTTTAGACTCAAGATTGGACTTGACCTGAGATATTTCCAGTTTCAGCTCTTCACAGTACATTTTGCATCTTTCCTCAATAAGGTTATCAGCCTTAAATGCACTAACTGCCTGTTCATTGCATGCTTGACAATACCAGTGGATTGACAAAGAACATGAATCAAGAAACTTGTAATCATTATCACTCAGACCAGAACAAGTAAGACACTCCCATTTGTCACATCTCTCACACTGCATCAACTGGTCATCTTCATTTTCAAATACTTCTTCGCACATTTTACATTCAACTGCATCATAAGCACTTTTATCAAATTGAGAGCTTTCAGGTCGGCCATTTTGTTTTTTTCTTCCTTCAGATTGGCCTAGGCCATCCTTTGCCTTCTGAATATTTCTGGATATAACCTTCTTTCTTCCACTTGCCGACATAGTGTTCTATGCAGCTATGCTAAGTAAAGGGTATACAACCCTTCTCCAACGTTTAAACAACTTATTTACCAATAATTTCCTCTTTTTAACAGAGCTTTGAATTATGCATCCAACTCCCACTGCAACAGCAGCAACCAATTCTTCATCAAGTCTTCATGAACCTATTTTATCCGATAAAGATTATTGCGCGGACATTGCAATAAAATTTTCCCCAGCACCCGCGCGTGCTCAAACCGCTGCAGCGCTTACCTCTAAATTGTCATACATCTCGAGATCTCCAGATCCAAATCGATTTTTGACCTTGCTTCCCTGCAAGGCTCCTTATTGGTCTAACCACTCCCATCAGCCCATGACAAAAAAAGGAAAGGTGCGCAGGAAAGTGCTCCCCCTCCCATAGACAGAACCTCCGTTCGTCAAAAATCTATTTAGAATTCTGCTGTAGTTTTCTTTTATTATAGACTTTATAAATTTAATATTAGGCTTTTAACATTATGGTTTTTGTATTGCATTTTTCTTTTTCCTTTGTAAATATAAATTGTAATTATTGTTTTTAAGTGGCGGGTCTCTTGTAAAACAACTTCGGTTGAAGGGCAACCCTCCTTAATCAAATTAAATGAAGTATCAAATATTAAATATATCGAATCATTTCATCAATTAGATTATTTTACAATAGGCTTCCCCTCAATGATAGCGAATCCATGCCAGATTTCATGGTCTAGCAATCGGCAACTTGCATAGATACTTAGAGATCTGAGATCATACTGAATCTCTTTTTTTATATGAAGGCACCAAATGTACGATGGATTTTGGTGAATTTGAAGGTGAAGTTACGGTTTTCAGCGCCAAACGCTGAGATCGCAGAAATAGCTAAGCGCCAATCGAATACGCGACCCCTTGTCATGACGCTCAAGACATGGTGGGATTTGAATCCCTTCCGCCTAACTGTTCTGACCAAAGTCAGTGCATTACACCACAACACCACAAAACCTAGGTGAGACATTGACTTATGTAATTCTTGCATCGGTTTCTGCAGAGCCTCATTGTAATTGTTGACAGTGTCAGTTTTCTTGAAACGTGTTTATCAAAGGAAGAGTTGGAATCATTGTTGAGTGTTTTCAAAGCACGCTTATGAGTACTGTATATCTTGACTGGCTTCTTTGCCACAAAGTATCTGTGCCAATGGGCAATAGTGAAAGCTTGAAATGATTGCTGTGTCACACAGTTTCACTGTTTGTTCTCTTCAGGGGTAGCTTTTTAGCCTTTCCCTTTCTGTTTCTTCGTTGTCACTTGGCGATCCCAAGAAGTTTAACATGCGTTGTGGAAAACATCTTTTCACCTTCGATATTCAAACATAACTTATGTCTTACATTCAGCTCTAGGAACATCAGTTGGAAACTATCGGCCTTTAACATTACACTGATTTAGGAGTGTACTTAGGTCGTTTTATAAATATTTTGGTAATTTCAATTATACAAGTCCCACACGAATGCATGATTTTGTCATAAGAAATGTTACACATTTGTGTGTCTAATTTGATACAGAACAGTTCACTTAGAAAGACTTCGAATAGCAACGGCCGTGGGGGACAAGTCGAAGAGCGTGAAAATGAACGTACAACTCCTAGAGAGGTAAGCAATTGACTGATTAACATAGACATAATTACATATTATATGCAAATGAGACTGAAAGGAGTGATTCGGGTCATATCGGCATAGCTTAGTATGACAATGAATGACGTACAGTCCTACTACAATTTAGGGGCGTTCTTTCTATCCACTTTGAAAACTGCATTAGGCTCAACAGAAGTCAATGTAACTTGGCACGGTCACGAAGCGAGTAATCCTAGCAGTTTTTGCAATTGGGATTTCACAGTAACGTCATGAAATTGAAAATCTTTGAAAATAAGGCGACCAAGCCAAAATTGAGTTTAAGAATTTGGTATTTTGGCAGAAGTGTAGCAAATTCTGGTGATGTCATTTTTCTTTTAATTTATCTTGCGCAAAAATAGACAAAAACTGCAAAATGGCGATAACCCATTAAGAATGTATCATTGAAGTGTCTTAAACTGAAAGAATTTGACAAAAATGGGAAGAGTCTGCTAATTAGCCTAAGATGGTGGCCAAACAGCGTCATCATAGGAAGTGCTTATGTCATCAAGTTTCAGAAATTCTGGTACCATATTAAAGCCTGTATTCATTTGCAACATAACACTTCTTGGTCTAAACAGACCTTTTCATTAAAATCAAAGAAATGGTGAATTTGCTACTAGCTGCTCCCACTTTAACACCAGGACCACGAAGAACATCATCTTAGGGGTCATTTGATAAAAGACAAATTATTATTGCAGTTTATTGAATCGAAATTTCCAATCAATTAAGTCATTAATCATTAAGACAAAGCCAATTGTGATAGATATTAGAATAGGCCATGATTATTTGTGCGTTTTGATACGAGCTTGTCTCATCTTCAGCTGTGTAAAAGTTACACATGCGAGGTTTTATAGTAGCAATCATTCAAGAGAAATCCGATATTTTTCATCGATCTTACGATCTCTAAATAAGGAAAGTCAATTGAATTAAACTGAGAAAGTGCAATGAGATTAAGAAAGATACTATTGAATTAAACTGAGAAAGTGCAATGAGATTAAGAAAGATACTACAGTATGGAAGAGTTCTGTTGATTGATTGTCGGACAGTCCCTCAAGATTAGAAGACTCTCTTATATCAGCAAGTAAAACATTGTTGTTGTTTACCTACTCCCCCTATGAGCTTTATTGTTTCGAAATTTTTCATCAAAGTTTAGCCAATAGATAATTAGTTGATGAACACAAGAAAAATTGATGATTTCGCAATTCCTCGGCTTCGTCTTGAGTACTGCAAAAGGTCTTTTGGATACCAGGGAGCAAATGTCTGGAACGAGATCCCAAAGCAAATACGAGACTCTACCTTATTGAGCTCCTTCAAAGTAAGATTGAGGGAGTTCTTGAGGTAGAGGGACACAAACACAACCCCTTGGAAGAGCAGCTTTATTTTTCTTGATATTATTAATATTTATATTTACTTTGTTATGCTGATAGGGTATTGTGTCTAAATAAGAATAAATGAGAAAATGAAATGAATGTTAACGTCAGTGAGATTGGGAAGACTTATCTAACAGCATTCAAGAGGCAGCAATCAAAACCTTCAGGGCGTGGGATGGAAGTACCCCCATATGCAAAAAGTGCAAAAAAGAGGCCCCTACAACTTAAGATCTGTAGGAGTTACCCTAGCCCCAACCCAACAACCGCGCATTACACCATTGTTCTCATGATGGCTCGAGATTCTGCATTAGTAAGAAGCGACCATTCTTATGACTTTAGAGAAAACCGTTCACTGAGCATTCTGTTAGGACTCATACACTACGCTCTGATGTTGAGAAATCACATGCATCCTTCTATCCTCACATGCATGATTCTACTCACCCGAAAAGCACAGTTCCATTTGCGAAAGTGCCTTAATTACCCAATGCAAGCGAGTTTTGTTCCAGGTGAAAAGTTTTTCTTCACTACTCATAAAGGCCAGTCAAGTGATATATCACTAAGAGGGGTAAGTTTTGTCACTGTCTTACAGTATAAGATAATGTAACTAACCAGGTCCATCTGTAATCGGAGGTTCGCTGCCGATCGGAGGCATTTTCCTTCAAAGTTTCACCAGACGATCGAACTTGCCTTGGAAGCTCTAGTAAAATCTTATCATTACATGTGTAATCTTTAAACAGACAGGAAAATCTGTATATCGACTTTCCCTCGGCCTCAGAAGACAAGGGATCAGTCCCAGTGCACAATGATCTGCAGATAGACACAGTTCACGCTCAAGAAACATCACATTCTAGTTTTCCGAGACTATCCGTAAATATTTCTTAAAATATGTACCATAGAAAACATGGACATAAAGTTTGTGGAAATTCAAGTAGTGGCATGATGCTTCACCTCAACAAAATATATCATTGGCTTTGAATTCACAAAACATGTGATTTTCATTACTATCTTATTCTAGAAGTGCTAAGGGTGCTGGCAAGCGTCCATTCCAATAATGGCTAATGAGCGCAGCCTCGTTCATAGGTTGATACGGGGGAATTTCCCAACGCATATTTGCTGCTATTCATTTGGAACACAGAGGAGCATGGCTGATGCATAAATCTCAGATAAAAGTAGTTAGACTGCAAAATTTTCAAGGGATTGATAAGATAATGTAGATCTAAATCGCTCAAATTCTTCAATAACATGACTGATCATGTTCCTCACTTAGTCACAATCGTTACAGTTTTGTTGTCTTTTGCTGGAATATATACATTAGTACTGACTACTTGTAAACTCAAAGGTCATCTGAAGCGAAAATTTTATTCATATAAATGGACGGCATTGTCGAATGTTAAAGAATCCTGTTGTATTCAATTTCTTTGACATTTCACTCCATAATCAAGTTATTCACTGATTTAAAGCATTCTCTGATGAAGTTATTTCGTTCGCAGATCACTAGGATGGTATGAGGAAATATGGCGGTGTTAGATCTTGGAAAAGTTGCATTTGTAGGAGACAATTCAACTGAGCTGAATGAATGCAATAAAAATTTTTTCAAGGCTTTATCTAATGTTTAGAAGGGCATTTTCATTGAGAATATTTTTAATTTGGAAAAATGGTCACCCTTGTACACTTGTATGATTTCTTTGCTTTTTGCCAGCAAAGTAACATCAGCAGCGGCTACTGTCTTTGCTCCCGTCTGGAACCCTCTCTGAATCGATTTCTGTATTTCTATCTTCTTTTGGTAGCAAGGGACGGAAACATTGATCTGCAGATTATCATGTTAGTAATCCGGCTTTCAATAGCTCAGTCTTTCTGAAATGTTCCCATTGGCAAGCCAATGAGCATAATATGTTGGGAACGCTACAGTAATGCCCTGCATTTAAGAAACAATGTTTTAACACCTCTAATTTCTAATCAACCACAAGTGTATATTATCCATGGTTTCAAGAACATCAACTAAGGTTAGGTAAAATCTATTAAATGTAAAGATATTTTCGTAGCAATTTCTCATGAACCTGCAGGAAATGGAATGCCCCAAGGGAAATCAAAACGGGATCTAATGTTGATAAGATAGGGCAAAAGAAATTTATTTGTGTGTGAGCTTAAAGTATTTCTTATAAGAAGGGGAGAGGGAGCTAATAAATTTTCAGTAGCCTAAAAGTTTACCTCGCTGTATATCCAGGTCTTAATAGACATACTTGGTGTGCTGGCAAAAGTATCACCATTAAAAGAAATTTATGAGACTGAACAACGTCCTTTGATGATAGAATCAACTCTAACGTTTTTAAGAATTTCTTCTCAAATTTGGCTACAGAGCTTGTCAAGAAGCTACCAAACCCACCTTGTAGATTAAGCATAGAAAGTGATAAAGAATACTACAAGAAACTCAATCTTGGCAGTGAAAAATTCAAACTTCACCACGCCAACCATGATAATGTTTTGAAACTCCTGGGAGGAATAAATCCTTCAAAAGTGGCAGTACCTGATAATCTTGCAGGAAAATTCCTCAAGGATAGTGCATCAATATTAGCAACACCAATGACGGAGCTATGCAATCTTTCAGTTTCCCTAGCATGCTTTCCAGATCATTGCAAACAAGTGAAATTGAAACTCTCTTTAAAAAGGGAAGCAAAGATGAACCAAAAAATTATCGACCAATCTCATTTTTGCCGCAGATTTCTAAAGTGATTGAACAATGTGTCAACGAGCAGTTACAAGAATACCTCGATAGAAACAAAGTTCTCTATCGTTACCAATCCTGCTTTCATCCTTACCACTTAACTGACACATGTTTATCATATGTAAGTGACAAAATCGTACAGGGATTTGAAAATGATATGTTTATGGGCATGATATTGATAGATCTACAAAGAGCATTTGACATAATCGATTGTAGTGATTATTTCTATGTCGACCAATGTGTTTGTTGTTGTGTTGTGTTAATGGCGGTTGAGTAAGTGACAGTTAGGCCACGAGGCAAGGAAACAGTTGACCTTTACCATGCTATTTCATTGGCGACGACGATAACGAACGGACGAATCATCACGAAATCATACGAGGAATAAGATGGCAAGTCATTTACAACTGATGAGTCCATTTTTGCCACAAAGTAACCCCACGAATACGAGTGCACGATGGTCGTTATGGATGGAGCGATTTAACAATTATCTCAGGGCCCTCAGTATCACAAATGAGGGTAGGAAATGTGCTTCACTTCTTTATCAAGTGGGAGAGGACCTCTACAAAATATTTAAAACCCTTTCAAATACTGAGGAAAATGATGCTTATGTCGCTGCCGTGGATGCACTTACAAAATATTTTGAGCCTGCGAAGCTGCGAATTGCTGAAAGCATGAATCAGTTTTTCAGCTCTGTGGGTAAGGATCTTGCAAGTGAAATTGATGATGCTCCCAATCGCCTCTTGTCCGGGGAATATACAGTTAACTCCCAAGAAAAGAGATTTAAGTTTCGCGAGATCCAAGGACAGGAACTCAGAGATGCAGTTGGGAAACTAAAATACTCGAAAAGTTTTGGTGATGATAAATTCTCAAGTTTCATTCTGAAACTTGCATTGCCGTATGTTGCAAAGTCTCTCTTAAAGATATGCAATACCACCTTAAAGACTAGCAAGTTTCCTGATTCTTGGAAAACTGCAAGAGTTGCTCCAACTTTTAAAGATGGAGACAAGTCCATACAATCAAATTATCGACCAATTACTATGCTGCCTGTTGTTTCAAGGTTGTTTGAAAAGCTTGTATTCAATCAGCTGTACAACTATTTAGACTCGAATGGACTTCTTTCGTATGGTCAGTCAGGCTTTAGATTGTTATTTTCCACATTGACATGTCTGTTCAAAACGACTGATGAATGGTATGATGGTTTTGACAATGGCTATGTGATAGGCTTAGTATTTATTGACCAAAGAAAGGCTTTCGATACAATCAATCATGAGCTCCTATGCCAAAAACTCGAGCACTACGGAGTTGTTGACAGAAATCTCTCTTGGTTTCAGTATTATTTGTCTAACAGGAAACAGTTTTGTAGGGTTAGCGGTATAGACTCTAAAACAGAGAGAACAGAAGTTGGGGCTCCACAGGGCTCATGCCTGGAGCCTCTCCTTTTCTTGGTCTATATCAATAATCTCCCCTTTGCAGTAAGGGGTCTCTTAAAGTATGCAAAAAGATTTCTTCCTCAAAATTCCTTGAAAACACTATACACTAGCATCGATGAGCCCCACTTCCGATACTGTTGTGCTGTATTGGGCTGCTGTGGCATTACTGAAATCTCAAAACTTCAGAAGCTTCAAGACAGAGCAGCTAGGATCATCACTAATAGTAGTTTTGATGCCCCTAGCAAACCACTGGTCCAGAATCTTGATTGGAAAACAATCTATGATATGGTTAAATTCACAGGAAAATTGTGTAGAAGTCTATCAACAATATGGCTCCCCCCAATTTATGAGTGAAATGTTCACAAGAAATTTACAAGATGCAACAAGGCAGCTACGCAATACAAACATTGACATAAAGCTGCCAAAGAAAAGGACATGTAATGGGCAGAATTCATCTTCGTTTAGAGGTGTTAAACTTTGGAATGCAAAAAGATCCTACCACATCCTACAAGAGGTGAGACTGTTTGCACTAAACACGGCGGATCTAGAGGAGTAAACCTCGAATAAAAATCCCATTACTGGCAGCAGGGTAGTGGACGAATGACTCTGGCAGAGGAATTTCTGAGTCAATGGCAGAGCGTTCCCATCGGTATTCGGAAGAATTTGTCAGAAATCAACGGGTGGCGATGAAAAGGCTAGTTAGCAGCCACTGCGGGAAAAGTAGTTCTAGGGGCCTGCTTTTCCTAAAAGCCCCTAAGAAATATCATGGAAATGTTGAAAAGCAATAGTACAGATCTTGGCAAAAGGGGTGATGATGCCGAAAGACTCATCAGTCCAGCCCGGTGGATGGAATGTGCTTCAGCAGGCAAACATGCACCGTCATCCAGTTACTGCTGGAAAATATCTACATGGAATGTGAGAAGCTTATACCAAGCTGGCAAGCTTGCAAACGTTACCAAAGAAATGATCAGAATGGATATAGATGTATTAGGAGTGTCAGAGACATTTTGGAAAAATACAGGGTACTTTAGATACAATTTACCCTTTGAAGAAGAATTTAGAGTTATTTTTGCAGGAGGGAATGACCACAGGAAAGGCGTTGCTTTTATCATGAGAGGCATTGCAAAGGATAGTGTAATGAATTATAATTTGAAGTCTGAAAGAATGATAATAGTCAGGGTATCAGCAGAACCTAAAAACCTTCTCCTTTGTCAAGTTTACGCACCAACTACCGCAGATTCAGATGAAGAGATTGAAAACTTTTACGAAGAAGTAGAAAACGCAATAAATGAAATAAAAAAATGGGATGATATAATCTTACTGATGGGAGATTTCAATGCCAAAATTGGAAAAGGGAAACAAGATGAAGTCGTGGGACCGCATGGCTTAGGCAAAAGAAACGACAGAGGGGAACGACTAGTAGAGTTCTGCATAAAGCATAAATTGGTAATTTGCAATACATGGTTCGAGCAGCGGGAAAATGCAAAACACACTTGGTCAGCCCCAGACGGAAGAACGAAAAATCAAATAGATTACATCATGATAAACAAACGATATAGGAATAGCATAAAAAATGCAAAGGCCAGGCCAGGCGCTGATTGTGGGTCAGATCATAATCCAATTGTTATAGATATCAAAACAAAACTTAAAAGAGTGAAAAAGAGCAAATCCACAAGAAAAAAGTGGAATGTTTCAAATCTTGACCAAGAAGTGATCAAAGAGAGATATAAACAAGAAAGTGAAAGACTGATTTACACAGCTCACCACGGAGAAAGCGTTGAAAAAATTTGGAAAAACCTTAAAGAGGGTCTCATTAAAACAGCAAATGCAGTTTGCGGTAAAAGTACAAAAACCGGGAAACAAAACTGGATCACTGTGGAAATACTAAATAAAATGGAAGAGAGAAGAATGTGGAAAAGAAACGAGGAGAAGACAGGAGCTTATCTAAAGCTATAAAGAGAATGTGCAGAAAGGCCAAAAGTCAATACTATAACAAAATTTGTAATGAAATTGAATCACTTGATAAATCACATAACCCAAAAATGTACGAAATTGTTAAACAGTTGAGGCCTAAAAAGTTACGATCAGAACAAGGTGTGAAGAATAAAGATGGAAAATTGCTTCTTGATGAAAAAGATATCCTAGAGAGGTGGGCAGAACATATCGAAGAATTGTATTCAGACGAGAGACCTGACATACTTATTGAAACGAATAGCATGCACAATACTGTAAACACTTCAGAGATGGAAATAAGGCAAACCATCGTTAATCTACCAAAGAGAAAATCTACTGGAACAGATGAAATCCCAGCAGAATTTTTACAGAATATGGGTGACAAAGGAATAGAAATGATAACTTTGATAGTCAATAAATGTTATAATACAGGTCTCCAACCTGAAGATTTTCTCAAATCAATTTTATACAGCTTCCCAAAGTAGCCAACACAAAGGAGTGTGCAGAACATAGAACAATAAGCTTGATATCACACACAGCTAAGATCTTACTGCACATTTTAAAGAGAAGAATAACACCACTTGCTGAGAAAAGACTGAGTGAAAACCAATTAGGATTTAGAGAGGGTCGAGGAACAAGAGATGCAATATGTCAAATAAGGCTACTTTCAGAGAGAATGGTCAGTAAAAACAAGAAAATATTCGCATGCTTCATCGACTACAAAAAAGCATTTGACAAGGTTAGCCATAGCAGATTAATTCAAGTGTTGAAAAAGTACGAGGTGCCTCCAGAGGAAATCAGGTTAATATCGAATTTATACTGGTCTCAAACTGCACAAATCAGAGGTAAATCAGAAGACTCGCGCAGCTTTAAGATTGAGAAAGGTGTAAGACAAGGTTGTGTTCTGTCACCAGTATTTTTCAATATGTACAGCGAAGAACTAATAAATGAAGCCCTGCAAGATGAATCTGGGTTAGAAGTGAATGGAATGACTATCAATAACATAAGGTTTGCTGACGACACCGTATTGCTAGCTAGCACGGAAGGAGAATTACAGAGATTACTTGATAAGATAAATGAAAGTTGTAAAGCTTATGGTATGGAATTGAATGCGAAAAAGACCAAGGTTATGGTCATAGAAAAACAGCCAGGGACGAAAATCGTCATCAAGTCAAACGGGGTGACATTAGAGCAAGTAAAGCAATATAAATATCTTGGCACACTAATAACGGAAGATGCTAAATGTTTACAAGAAATCAAAAGAAGAATAGGAATAGCAAAGAAATCATTCTGGGAATTAAAGGAATTAATGAAATGCAATATTAATATGAACACTAAGAAAAGGTTATTGAAGACATATATCATGTCACTGTTAACATACGGTTGTGAAGCATGGACAATAGGTAAAGAAGCTGCAAGAAGGATAAATGCATTTGAAGCATGGTGTTTTCGTAGAATGCTAAAAGTTAGCTGGATAAATAAAATTACCAACAAAGAGATATTCGACAGAGTAAAAGAAAAACCAAATCTATTAAAGCAGATCGCTCAAAGTAAATCGTCATTCTTTGGCCATATAGCAAGAAGCCCAGACCGAAATTTGTTTGTTAATATCATGGAAGGATTTATAAATGGCAAAAGAGCACAAGGTAGACGTCGGAGAATGTGGATAGACGATATCAAAGAGTGGACCAACATCAAAGAATATGGACAATTGAAAAGGACAGCACAGAACAGGGAACGGTGGAGATCCATGATAGGCAACCTTCGGACTTACGAGGACGCTACATAGATAGATAGATAGAAACTTTGGAATAGCCTCGATACCACATCTAAACAGGCTACCTCTTTGAATCGATTTAAATCTTTGACTTAAACATTTCCGTTTTGATTTGATATTGATTTGACAGTTCGATTTTGCACTTTGTACATAAGACGAGTTGTAAGAATTTTTTTCTCTCTATTTCTGGTATTTTAGATGCATGGCCCCTTGAAAACCAGCTTTGCTGAATAGGCTACCATGCTTAAATAATTGATGATATGATATGATATGATATATGAATACACTATATCAAACCTACTTATTTCGACAAGCCTTACAGCAGGAGGACGAAACCATTAATGAATTCCATACACGATTGAGACAATTAGCAAAACTCTGTGATTTTCATGAAGAAGATTTTGAAATAAAACTTCAAATCATATGTAGTGGGTGGGCAATGCAGAAATAAAGCATTGCGAGAACCTGAGCTCAAATTGCAAGACATGATAATTGAGGAAGGAAAATCCGAAACCAGTTCAGTCCAGGCAAGTGGTATGGAAATCAAATCAACTGAGGAATCACAAGTAAACATGATTCAGAAAGGCTCCAGAACATGTTACAACTGTGGGTTTTGATATCCTCATTCTGACAGCCGCCCATGCCCGGCCAAAGATCAAAATTGCAAAAGGAAGATGTCAGTTACAAAAGATTTGAAAGGAGGACAAACGCTGAGACAAAAACTGAGGCCTAAAGGTATTAAAGAAAGAAAACATAACCATGCTGTGGCATTACCGGAAAACACTGATGACATCTCAGATTCAGAATATGCTTATGCAGTTAAAGGAAAACAACCTAGCACAAGAATTAAAAGTTATAATATTATAGTGTATTAGACAAGCCATTATGTATTAGCCTCGTAATGATGTAGAGGAGTTCGGTGATGTTCGGAGTGAAAACATGGCGTCTTACTTCGTGCGCTCTATCGGTCTAGCGTTAGGTCGCGGCGGATCTTAGGCAGCGCGCGCGTAGACACAACATAATATGGCGACGAGTATTCTCAAGAACCCAAAGAAGGAATAGAAGTAGGTATTTTTAAGCCACAGAATTTTCATTATGTCAGACGACGAGAATGAATTAGGCCAACAACAAGCTCAACTTCAACCAGTAGCGATTCATTTGCCTCCAGTTAAGGAATTTGATCCCAAAGGAGACCCATCTACGGTAAGCCAGAGATGGCAGAAAGGGAAGAAATCGTTTGTTTATTTTCTGAATGCAACAGGTATTCAAAATTATAGCCAAAAGAGGGCAGCACTTTTGCATCTTGTAGGAGATGAAGTGCAAGATATATTTGAGACATTAGGTGAGGTAGGGACAACCTATGAGCAGGCAATAGCCAAGTTAGATAGTCACTTCGATATTAAGAAAAATATTCCATTTGAAAGATGTGTATTTCATGAGGCAGGCCAAGAACCAGGAGAAAACGTAGATTCATATGTCACTAGGTTAAAAAAGTCGATTATTCATTGTGAATATGGAGATGGAACACAAAATGAAATTAGAGATCAAGTAATAGCAAAGTGCAAATCAAGTACGCTTAGGAAAAGATTGCTACAGGAACCAGATCTCACTTTAGAAAAAGTTCTAACAATAGGAAAGCTCATGGAACAATCAGATCACCAAGCAAAGAAGATAGAGCAACAAAATGGTGCAGGATCATCAACTGACCCTGCACAAGAATCTTTCTCAGACCTGAACAAGATCAGATCAAATAAATTCCAGCACAAAAGTAAACAAGGAATAAACACAGGAAGTCAAAGAAACACTCAGCAAAGACAACAATGTGGAAGATGTGGAATGAAAAATCACAAAAGTAAAGACTGCAGAGTTACTAAAGGAAAAAAGTGCATGAAATGTGGAATCATTGGACATTTTGCAAAATATTGTAAGACCAAAACCCCAAAGAAATCAGAGAATCATGAAGTAAAAGCAAATGAGATCACAACTGAAAGCTCAAGTGATGATGAAGCATTTTTATTCAAAATTGGAAGCAAAGAAAGACCAGTATACCTAGTTAATGTGGATGGTACACCAATCAACATGCTCATTGACAGTGGATCAACATTAAACATCATGGATGAAGTATCACTTCAGAAATTGAAAGAAGAACCTCAACTTTCAAACAGTAAAGCAAAGATATTCACTTATTCAAGTAAAGAGCCTCTGAAACTAAAAGGAACATTCATAGCACAGATTGAAGCTTTTGGAAAAGAGATTCAAGCAAAATTCTATGTCACAGAATGTTCAGGAGGAGCACTGCTAGGACAAAAACAGCAGAAAAGCTAGATCTATCAAGAGTAGGCCCAGCTCCAGGTTTAGAAGCAGACACTGCAAGTTCACTTCATAAATCAGTAAATGAAGTCAGCCAAAATAGTCAAGATAAACCAACTGAACATCCCAAAGATTCAGAAAGTCCTAGACAACAACAAAGAAGTATTTCAAGGCATGGGTAAATTCAAAGATTACAAGTTAAAATTACACATTGATGAGAATGTCACCCCAGTGCAGCAGCCAATCAGAAGATTACCATATCACACAGGAAAGAGAGTTTCTCTAGAGCTTGAAAGATTAATGAAGAATGATTGCATTGAAAAAGTTAAAGGTCCAAGTACCTGGATGAATCCAATTGTAGTAGTACCAAAACCAAATGGAAATATCAGATTATGCTTAGACATGAGAAGAGCCAATGAAGCCATAGTAAGAGAGAGACACCAAATCCCAAAAGTTGAAGAAATCCTCCCAGAGCTGCACAATGCAAAGTATTTCTCAAAGATTGATTTGATAGAAGGTTATCATCAGATAGAGTTAGAAGAAGAATCAAGGCACATCACAACTTTTCTCACACATGAAGGTTGTTTCCAGTCAAAACGTCTTGTTTATGGAGTAAGTTCAGCCTTTGAGCAATTTCAAAAGGTAATCGAGCAGAGCATTGCAGGTTGCCCAGGCACAAGATCAATATCAGATGATATTCTTATATGGTCATCAAGCATAGAGGAAATGGCAGAGCGTCTTGACACGCTATTCAAAGCATTAGATGCCAGAAATTTAAAGATCAACCCAAAGAAATGTGTATTTGGAACAACAAAGCTGACATTTGCAGGGTATTGTTTAACAGACAAAGGAATATATCCTGACAAATCCAAAGTAGATGCAGTCAACAATGCAAAGACCCCAACAAATGCAACTGAAGTAAGAAGTTTCTTAGGGCTAGTAAACTTTTGTTCACACTTCATCAAAGATTATGCCACACTGACAGAGCC
Organism: Aurelia sp. 4 Dawson et al 2005; assembly: GCA_964019985.1. Lineage (NCBI taxonomy): Eukaryota > Metazoa > Cnidaria > Scyphozoa > Semaeostomeae > Ulmaridae > Aurelia > Aurelia sp. 4 Dawson et al 2005. The sequence goes on from OZ026497.1 coordinate 10,702,219, forward strand.
GCCGAGGAAACTCACAAGAACAGATGTTACATTTACATGGAACAAAGAACGACAAGCCAGTTTCAAGAAGCTAAAAGAAAGCCTAACAAATGCAAGCACAATGTGTTATTACCAACCAAACGCAGATACAAAAGTCATCGTAGATGCATCACCAGTAGGTTTAGGAGCAATCCTAAATCAAAAACAAGAAGATGGAAAGTTCAAGCCAGTAGCCTATGCATCACATGCATTAAGTCCAACAGAACAAAGATATTCTCAGACAGAATGAGAAGGCTTAAGGTCGGTTTACACGGGCGTTTTTTCCTAAATTTTTTGTAAATTTTTTGAAAAGTTTTCAACATTTAGAAAAAAGTTATCGTGTAACAGGAAAAAATTTACTGTGAAGCTTGATCTTATCTCCCATTTTTAATCTCTTTAATTGGTTTTAATGAGCCATCGTTGACGATTTTATTCTGATCCTTGGTCAGAATAAAATCGCTTCTTAAATTTTTTTCAAAGGAGCCGACAAAATTTGACATTGTTGACTGACTTTGCTCAAATATTTTGGCGCGCGATTTGAATTTATTTTGATGAGGATTGGTGGATACTTTGGAAAACGGTATCTAGAGATGAGAAAGCAAATTGCTGCTTCGACTGGTAACAGATTTCAAGAAAAATACGATTCTTTTATAGTTGAAATCGATTTTGGATACTAGTTTGTTCTGTTGTTTCGCACTTGTTCTTCCAAGTTCTACTCTTGGTGAAAGGATGGATATACTGGCTCTTGACAGCGATCGCTGATATGCATCCTGCATTCAAGATATTCCGCCTTTATTTCACATATCTCCAATTTATGTTTCAATCTAGACGGTGCCCGGTAAGGACATTGTTTGGAAACAAGTTGCTAGTGACGTCATGATCTTATTTCAGTTTGTCACGCGCTGCCATTTTGAAGAGGAAGTATCCTTATTATGGAAATACTTCTAATCTACAGCCATAAAGTTGTTGGAGATACTCAATTCAAATAAATTCTCACTCTCTGTGAAAATACATTCAAATCGCGCGCCAAAATATTTGAGCAAAGTCAGTCAACAATGTCAAATTTTGTCGGCTCCTTTGAAAAAAATTTAAGAAGCGATTTTATTCTGACCAAGGATCAGAATAAAATCGTCAACGATGGCTCATTAAAACCAATTAAAGAGATTAAAAATGGGAGATAAGATCAAGCTTCACAGTAAATTTTTTCCTGTTACACGATAACTTTTTTCTAAATGTTGAAAACTTTTCAAAAAATTTACAAAAAATTTAGGAAAAAACGCCCGTGTAAACCGACCTTTAGCCGCATATTGGTCAACACAGAAATTTCGTTACTATTTGTATGACAGAGAATTCACAATAGCAACTGACCACAAGCCACTTGAAAAGCTGTTATCAGCAAGAGGAAGCCCTACACCAAGATTGCAAAGATGGTTACTCAAAATGCAACCATACAAGTTTTCAGTCCAGTATGAACCAGGACACACAAATGCATCTGACGTTTTATCACGCTCACCTCTACCAGCAACAGGAAAGCAGTTAAGTGATGACACAGAACATTTCATCAATTTCAATAGTATATGATGCTATTCCCAATCAGTCACACTAGAAGAAATTCAAGAAATGTCAAGGAATGATGAAATTTTGAAGAATGTCAAAAAACAGATTAGCACAGAAAAATGGTCAAAAAGCCAAGAATACAAACCATTTTTCTGAACAGAAAAGAACTGTGGATCAAAGATGATATAATATTGAAAGGCACAAAGCTAGTAATTCCCACAGAGCTAAGACAAAGAATCCTTGCCACAGAACACCAACATCACTTAGGGATTGTGAAAACAAAAGGATTGTTGAGAGAAAAAGTGTGGTGGCCAGGAATAGATCAAGAAGTAGAAAAGCTGATAAAAGAATGCCATGCATGCCAAGTAACAGGATCAAGCAAAGTCAACTATGAACCACTTGAAGCAACAAAAATACCATCAACAAATTGGCACACAGTAGCTTTAGACATTCAAGGACCATTTCCTACAAAAGATTATTTGATAGCACTCATAGTTTACAGATCAAGATACCCTGTGGTTGTACAAGTCAAAGCTATCAACACAAAAACAGTAACCAAAGCATTAGATAAGATATTATCTATGTTTGGTTATGTGCACAAGTTAGCTGCTGACAATGGAGAACAACTCATTTCAGATGAATTTAAACAGTATCTCAAGCAACATGGAATAAAGCTTAGAAATGTGACACCTTATTCACCATGGGTCAATGGAGAAGTTGAACGATTCAACAGATCACTCAAGAAAGCTAATCAATGCGCACATGCAGAAGGAAAAGATTGGAGAAAAGAGCTCAATAATTTTTTATTGCTATATAGAACAACCCCACATGCAACAACAGGACAGTGTCCAGCAACAGTATTTTTTGGACGCGGTATTAAGAATGACATACCAGAATACAACAAGAATGAACCAAAAGATACAGAATTGGATAGGAAAGACAGGGAAAAGAAAGAGAAAATGAAAGAATAAGCAGACGGCAAAAGGAATGCAAAGGATAGTGAAATTCAGGAGCAAGACAAAGTGCTAGTAAAGAATCTCTGGAAAAATGATAAATTGTCTCCAAATTGGTTAAATGAAAAGTTCAATGTGGTAGAAGTTTACAGGAAAAGTGCTTTATTAGAAAATGAAAGAGGAAACAGATATTACAGGAACAAAGCTCACCTCAAGAAATATTATGAAAATGAGACAAACAGACACACAGTGATTCAAAAGGAGAACACAGATCAAGAAGAAGAGATCGCAGAACTACCCATTGACAATGCGAACGCGCAACCTGTCGCAAGCCCAATGCGTTCCGAGCGCAGACCGATTATCACAAATGCTAATGACGCTAATGGCAATCCTATCTCAAATGAAAATAATAACAATAGGGTGCATGAAAATGATAATTCTAACATCCAAGGAAGCAGTGAAAATAGCTTGAATGAAGAAAACATTGAGGATCATTTGAATGAAGAAAACAGTGAGGACTCACAGGAAAATCTATGCAGTGGAACACCCGCGTTTGTACCAGATACTGTACCAACAGCAATTCAAGTAAAAGTGCAAGCAAAAAGATTGCCGGTAAGAAGACGTAAGAAGAAGAAGTAAGTTAAAAGGACAGCACTGAGGTTTGTAAATATTGATGGAACAGTGGATTGAAATTTTACTTTTACGTTCTCAAAGTCAAGAAGATTGGAACTTTGGAATTATTTGTTTCGTTGATGAATGGACATCAGTTACTCATTTACTCATTTACTCATTTACTATTATTGGACACTGAAGAACTGTTGATGGAAGTTGAAGTTTATTTGCACTGAAGGACTTACATTGAAGAACACTGTTTATGCTGATTGTTTTGTTTGGTTACTACAATTGAAAAGGAACTACATTGGAAACTCAAGAGGACGATTTCAAGAAAAGGGAGAATATAGTGTATTAGACAAGCCATTATGTATCAGCCTCGTAATGATGTAGAGGAGTTCGGTGATGTTCGGAGTGAAAACATGGCGTCTTATTTCGTGTGCTCTAACGGTCAAGCGTTAGGTCGCGGCGGATCTTAGGCAGCGCGCGCGTAGACACAACAAATATATTCAGTTGAAGCTGATGTTTTAGTGGATACTGGTGCTTCATTAGATATCATTCATTGTGCAACATTTGAGAAATTGCAAGGTACTGTGAAACTCCTTAAAACAAACACCAAGATATATCCATATGAGTCAGAAACACCCTTATCATTGAAAGGACAATTCCAAGCTCTAATTGAATCAGAAAAAGGATATGCTGTAACACATATCTATGTAGTGGAAGGAGCAAGGGGTAATTTATTGAGTGCCAAGACAGCTCTAGATCTCGATTTTATTCAAATGGTCAACAGAGTATCCACACAAGCTAAAAGCAAGGAGTCACAAATTGTTGCCCCTCCAAAGTCACAGGAGGCAAGACGTGTTCCACAAACGAAGGACAAAAGAATACAAGAAATCATACAAGAATACCAATGTGTCTTTCAAGGGGAAGGAAAATTGAAAAACACACAAGTCAAGTTACACATTAAGGACACTGTTCAACCAGTTATACAGCCACAAAGAAGGATTCCATACCACCTTCGTAAAGCTGTTTCCAAGGAACTGGAGAAATTACAAGATGAAGACATAATTGAGCGCGTAAAAGATCAACCTACTCCATGGATCTCACCTATAGTTTGTACCCCTAAAAAGGATGGTAGCATTAGACTATGTGTAGACATGAGAGAGGCAAACCAGGCAATATAGCGAGGGAGACATATCATGCCACCACTATCAGATTTTAAAGTGGATGTTAACGGATCAAGGTTTTTCTCAAAAATTGACTTGCGTCAGGCCCATCATCATCTAAAACTAGCACCAGAAAGTAGTTTCATCACAACACTCATTACACATGAAGGTTTGTTTCATCTTATGCGTTTGGATTATGGTACTTCCAGTGCTGCTGAATGTTTTCGAAACGTGTTGAAACAAAACTTAGCTGACATACCAGGCGTTAAAAACATAGCCGATGACATCATAATATATGGAAAGACAAGAAAAGATCATGACAGAGCCTTAGAAAATTGTTTGAAACGCCTAAAGGAACTGAATTTGAAAGCTAAGAGAGAAAAATGCAAATTTTTGGAACAGGAAATCAAGTTTTACGGTGTCATTTTTACTGACAAGGGAACCAAACCAGATCCAGAACGAATTAGCAGTCTTACAAATGCCCCAGCACACAGCAGCACAGCAGAAGTAAGAAGTTTTTTGGGCATGGCCAACACATGTCATGAATTTATCAAAGACTATGCACAAATCACAGGCCCTCTGAGAGAGTTGACTAGAATGAATACAGTCCTCCAGTGGACACCCAATCATCAGAAAGCCTTTAATCAACTCAAGAAAGTCCTCGCGCAGGTACTTGTGATATCATATTTTGATGCTGAGAAACGTAGCATTCTCATTGTGGACGGATCACCACATGGCATAAGCGGAATCTTGTGTCAAAGAGAAAGCCCTCAAGCACCCTACAAAGTTGTTTCTTTTGCTAGCAGAGGCTTAACTCCAGTAGATTCAAGGTATTCACAGACAGACATAGAAGGTTTAAATTTGGTATGGAGCATAGAGCATTTTCACTTGTTTTTGATAGGATCAGAATTTGGTTTCATTACTGATCACAAAGCTTTAGAGTCGATATTCACAAAACCCATGATCTAAACCTCCAGCAAGAGTTGAGCGATAGATCCTCAGACTACAGCTTTATACCTTCAATGTTATTTACAAAAATGGATCTCTGAATAAAGCACAATTTTTAAGTCGACATCCATTAATGCCAAGAACGCAAGAAACAACTGTTGAGAAGATGGCTGAGCATCATGTAAATTTTGTAATCAGTTATGCAGTACCAAAGGCTATGAATTGGCAGAAATAAGTGCAGAAACAGAGAATGATTCAGTTTTAACTAAAGTTAAGGATTGTTTAAAGTCTGGAAATGGGATGAAAATGATCCAGAAATCACAATGTATCACAGATGTTGAGAGGTAATCTTATCTGATCAAGCAGAGCACATTGTGTTAAAGGGAAATCGTATCATAAAAGCAGCAAAGTTGCAAGAGAGAGCTACACAGATTGCACATTAAGGGCACCAAGAGATAGAAAGAACAAAGAGTCTCATGAGAGAAAAAGTGTGGTTTCCATACCTGGACAAGAAGTCAAACAAGTCATTGATAGATATAATGCTTTTCAAGCTACAGGACAGCAAAACCAACCAGAACCAACGTGTATCACACCAAGGCCAGGTACACCATGGCACACAGTTACCATCGATTTTAAAGGACCCGTTCAAACACGTCAGAATATCTACTAGTTGCAACAGATGTTTACTCCAAGCATCCAGAAGTTGAAGTAGTTTGTTCTACAGAAGCAAAGACAGTCATTCCACAATTAGATGAAGTTTTTGCCGGCCATGGAATACCGTTATCGATAAAGACTGACGACGGACCACCATTCACCGGCAAAGAATTTTAAAGATATATGGCACTGTTAGGAGTTAACTGGAAGCCAAGTACGCCACTATGGCCACAGGGCAATGCTTATGCAGAAAATGTGATGAAACTTCTTGCCAAATTACTTCAGCCAGCAAAGATCGAGAGCAAGTATTGGAGACAAGAGCTTCAGAAATTTTTATCATCATTTCGATCAACGCCCCATTGCATGACAAAAGTTGTACCTTGTGAGTTCCTATTTGATAAAACAACACGAGGAAAACTTCCCGAATTATGACGAAAGAAAGAGAGCAAACGAGGCAGATATCGATATTGGAGATAAAGTCATATGCTTACAAGCAGCTCGAAAAAAATTGTCATGAAAGTCTAGTCCTAACAAATTGAGAGTAACAGAGAAATAGGGATGCAGAATCACAGCTAGGAATGGACGATATGTGATAACAAGGAGCGAAGAGCAAGTAGAGAGCGGCGATGACGAAGAAGAAGTTAGAGAAGAAGAAGCGGAGAAGTAAGTACATGTGGACAAGGACCCAGGAGATCAGGACGCACACATAAGCTAGTAGACAGGCTACCCTGGGTGCCAGAGCCTCACTAATAGCGGAAAGGGAGGGATTTTATTTTTGTCCCCCATCTTATTATCAATTATTTTTGTCCCCCATCTTATTATCAAGGCTCTGGTACCCAGGGTAGTAGACAGGCATGGAGATTTATTTCCTACTGAATTCGTTTAGGTAATCGGAAACCTTTTAATCGCTTGTTTGGTTATTTAATGATATTCGACTCTTAGAAACTTTGGCAACTTTATTGTTCCTTTCAAAAGAAAGAGGGGAATAATGCAGTGATTATTGTTATGTTGACCAATGTGGTTGTCGTTGTGTGTGAACGATAATGGCGGTTGAGTAAGTGGCAGGTCGGTAGGTATTTATATTTAACGTGGCTAGCCCGCGAAAGTCTGAGAGACTTATTTCCAGCAGGGGCCACGGATGTTTTACCATCAGTCCGCCGCAGCTACCCGCCACAGCTACCAGATTTCCCTCACATGGCTCTGGTCGACCCGGACTAGTGTTACGGACAGCGACCAAACTGTCCAGCGTGGGATTTGAACCTACGGCCGTTCTGACCTATGGTTTGCGAGTCAGACGCCTTAACAACTCGGCCACACGCTCACCTCCACTCTGACAGTCAGGCCACGAGGCAAGGAAACAGTTGACCTTTACCATGATATCTCATTGACCATGAAATTCCCTTCGGAAAAATGAATCACCTTGGCTTTGCTGACTCAGTCTTATTTTGGTCTCGATCATAACAACAAACTGAACTTTCTTTGTAAACATAGGAAACGATTTCTCATCAACTGGTGAATTCTCGTGTGGTGTTCCACAAGGCTCTATTCTTGGGTAGCTCATTTTTCTCTTATGTGTAAATGGCGTGCCACATATAGGGGACTGTGACTCACTTATGTATAAGATAGACTTGCTCCAAGTCTATTCCGAGATATATCAGCACTAAGGAACATAGCTACTTCTGCGGGGGCGTCTAGTATGAAGATGACTCCTGCCTTGCGTTTGAAGACAATGATGTCATTGAAATAGAAAAAGAAATAGAATAGAAATTTCAGTTCTCTTTGCGATTGGTTTGTTGATAAGCCAATACATTTCGGAGAGTACAAAACAAAATCGATATTTTTGATGAAAAAAAGGCATATCGAAGAAGAAAATTGGACATAAGAAGAGGTGACGTCAAAATTAAACAATACACTTCAGTCACGAATCTAGGCCGTATTCTTGATGATGTCCTATCTGGCGAATCAATGGCTACTAGAATCCTCGGTAAAAACAGCCGCATGATCAGATCTCTTTACACAAAGCAGCATTTTATCAATTTCTCCCTTTTGCAGATTGCTGGCAAACGCATCAATTCAGCCCCATTTTGACGATGCAAGCAGTTCTTGGCTTCCATTATCAAATAAGAGATTAAGCAAAAGACTTCAGACAGCTCAAAATAAATGCATCAGGTTAACTAAAATCAGCAGTTTCAAACATAAACTTAAAGACAAATTCTTCAAAGATCCCCAAAACCAAGATGGTAGTACCTAAGAATATCATTGAAAACCCAAATCAGCCAACGAAAAGGTTTGGATAACATTTTTCAAAGTGAATTTTCCTTTTCCTATTTTTGACACAAAATCTTTTCTCGGGAACACATTTCTTTTGATGGCAGCTCTGGAAGGACCATTATGGAAACAAGGTCGCATTGATCTTTTTGATGCTATCCTGTCATCTTAACTGGGCTCTTTTTAGACTAAATTGCTATCTCTTGCCTGTAATTTTATCTACCTGTAATTTGATCACTGTCTTCTTTTTAATTTCATATTGTAACTAATTTGTTGGTAAATTTATACATACACACATGCATCCTCTTTACTGCTTTTGGAACACCGAATGACATTGAAGAAATTAACTGTTTTTGAAGAGCGAGGACTGCAAAACGGCAACTCAATCACTGAAGCAGAAAGTATTGGCAAAATGAACCATATATGTAGCTTAGAAGTCAAAGTTTATTACCACGATATTACTACCTTCCTTTGCTGTCTTCTCTCCGGCCCAAGCCTAACCAGTGCTACAAATCAAATCCAAATGGCTCCTGCGCAGCGTCCAGCCTCATTTCAAACTTTCTCCTACAGTACTTTACGAGGAACTTTGAAACGAGGATAAACGCTATGTACTAGTTAACTGTTCAGATGCGCAGGAGCCATTTGAATTTGATTTCTAGCACACTGGTTAGGCTTGGGTTGAAAAGAAAACAACAAAGAGAAGCAATAGTATCGAGGTAATGAACTATAATTTCTAAGCTACAACCACGGTGCATTATTGCCTTTACGTTTACAGAAAGCAGAAAGTTACCTCAAATCGAAGAAAAAGTGTAGTAGAAATTTATAACCACTTTTTTAAAGAGTTGAGCTGTGACAACTTACACAGACGCAGAGATCACTTGCACAGCGGTCGAAACATCAAAAACGGATGTATAGCATTCGCTTTGGTGACGTTAAATGAACATATATTCACAGTCAAATGAAATCAAGTTTCAATGAATATTGCAAAAGATGGTTGAAAACAATCACGACACTGACATTGTGTTGTCTAACCTTGAAGACAAGCTTCAGTTTCAGCGAGGAAATGATGTTATTGCTTAAGATAGAATTTTAACAAATGGCTCTATGACGAATCTTTGCAAAGTCGACGAATCAAGCAATCATGACAGATGAAGTTTAAAGTCAAAGCATACGAGTTAGCACTTACATCATGCTATTACAGCCATTTGTTATGAGGCAGCATTGCAATAGTTTCCTATCATCTATTCATCTTTAACTTCATACCAAGGTTTTTCAAGCCATTCTGCGTCACAGCTCAAATCATTCTGCTTGGCTCGGCTTTTGAATTTTCAAGCGGAACCACTTCCATTCAAGACACTAATAATCCGTAGCTAAGATAAAAGCCTGAAATATACTGGTATGAGCAGAAAGATGTCAACCATAATCGTAGTTCTCTTGAGTTCAGTTAATGTGATTGCTGTGATGCTCAACCTACTAGCCATCTACACTTTCTTTAGGATCAGGAGCCAGCTTACTTTAATGGATTACTTGCTAGTTGGAATGCTAGTCAGTGACCTCATTAGATGCCTTTTTGGCTATCCAGTGGAAATTTACTCATCGCATCAAGGTCAATGGAAGCTAGATCTTACTACTTGCAAGGTATGAGGTAATTCATTTGCTACTGTTGTAAATTCTGCCAAATGTGGTGAACCAAAACGAGATATCTATGGTTACTGGTGCATTAGCCAACTCAGTTTTGAACGTGAAATTTATATCTACTAATTGATAAGGGTGGAAACGACGATCATTGTAAGAAATAGACTGTTCCATGAAGGTAATTGATGACAATCCAGTGAATTAAGACACTTCAGTACAATATAGCTAACTATTATCAACGAATCTACGAATAAGGAAAGTTCCGGCAAAAATAGCGAGTTAGAACGTAGTGGAATGGAATAATTTTATCAGTTTAATGACGGGCGAGCCGATTCCTCATTATTATCAAACTTTCACGGATCAACAGGTCAAACTCATTTGCAGCTCTGTCTAAGATTGAAATTTCTTCTAGGGAAGCCGGATCCCCAGAGGCGTGAACATGGTCTTGATTTACTGGATTGTCATCAACAATTCCATGGAACTGTCTCTTTTAGAACGATCGTCGTTTCCATCCTTATCATCAAGTTTTAAGTAGACTGCGGTTCCTGCTTTTTGGTTCAATATCTTCAATCTACCGGCTGTCCAGAAAAAGTTCGACGTTTCATTGAATGCAGAGGAAAAACGTTTAATCTTCCAATTTCTGTTTATTCTGGTTGTATACAAGATATTTTGACTTGAGGTTTGCTATAGTGGTATAGTTTAGGAAGGAATGAGTACCCTAAAAAAGATTGATGAGATGTAACACTCCATATTCATGCTGAAGGCAAAGCCAGAGATGACTGCATGCCTTCCTACTTCATGGTGGTGAAAAAGAGCACGTCTTCGATCTGATGACATTGGTGCTTTAAGTGTTGGAATATTCAAAGAAGATCTTTGGCGTCTCGGTCTAAGCAAACTTTGAATCACTGCAAAACGATCGAAAAAATCCTTGTAAAATATTTACCAGAACTAAATCATATTATGTTTTTGTCTGCTAGAAGCCACGAACTGTGCTCTTTTTCATATTTCCTGAAATTCTCTTCAGATCTCAGTGTGCTTCAGGAATGTGTTTAGGCTGAAAGTTTGGACATAGAGGCCAATTTGAACTTTCAAGATTAACGTTTCAGCTCTCAAAGGACCAATATCACCAAATCAGGTTTCTATGTTCACATTAACGAGCGAGGAAGATCTTTCAATTGTTCGCCCATGGATTAAAGCTAAAATCTATTCGCTGGATCCAACCAATCAATTTTCTTTTCATGGAACACTCAGACAATCCTCCCGAAAATTTACAAACATCAGGATGTGAAAGCGGTGCAATATGCGATGTGCAAGCTCGGGAAATGGATGGGATCCATTTTGCAACTCACTGATGAACTTTTTTCATGACTCACACACTAAAACCATTTAAAATTCTAATGATTTATCCAGTACCATTTTAACCCCAATGCAGGATTCACCATACATGCCCAGTAATCTCATTGAGTAGGTTTGACCTTGGTGTGTCCCAGGCAGGGCCGCCGAGAGCGAGACCGGGCCCCGGGGCAACTAGTGGGTGCGGGCTCCTTTCTTGACAGTGACACAAAATAATTCAATTTTCAACTCAATTTCATTCGCAAAATACAAGTTGTTACAATGCAGATTAAATCTATAAAAATTTAGTGGTATCCTACGCGACCCAAGTAAAGCATTGCTTATCTAGCTTGGGCCGCTATTGAAAAATAAGGATAGAAATAAGATGATAAAGTTAAAATGAGCACAAACGTATGATATGGTATAATGAGATAAGATACAGAGCTAAATGAAGGTATCTAGATTTGTGAGGAAGGAGGTGGGTTGTATGATATTGATATTGAATTTGCACTCTTTTTAGTTAACATCTGTCAATTAAGCTTTTTTGAGTTTTTTTAGCGAAGGTTTAAGGGCTTTAGATGTCTTTTATCTGAGAAGGAAGCTCATTCCACAAACATGCTCCTTTATTGCCTATCATTCACCCCAAGTTTTGCTTACTCGAAACATTTTATAGTCGTTACTTTGAAAGGTTAGATATGTATGACGACTTTCATAAAAACGCGCCGGATAATTTCGTGAAGATTGCGCAGTGGTGTAGCTAGAGCAAATTAAGTGAAGACAGTAAAATAAAGGGGTCTGGGGGCAAAGCCCCCCAGGAAACTTTTTGAGGCCACGCCCTTTACTCTACCTTAAAATGCATCTCCCAACATCATGCTCGCCATTGGTTATAAAGAAACGTAGACAATTTTGTGACAATTATTGTATAAATCAAAGTGCGATGACAAATTTTTGAAGAAGAATCCTTTACGTTGGCTTTGAAGAGGGAAATTTCACTCCCAAAGCTCTCGTACTGCTTTGGCAAAAATCCGTTTGCTTTAGAGAAAAATCAATCAAAAATCCGTAAAAGGTCTTCGTTCTCCAGTGCTAAAATTCAAGTCTTGGGAACAAAGTTGAATTACATATCATCCAGCATTTCTCAGAAAAATTATTATCCAACGAATGCCCCGCCATTTCCCTTCGGTTTTAAAGAATCTCGAGGACCATCTTTCAATAAATGTGGGGGGGGGGAAGCAATTGCCCCCTCATACCCTTCATGTGGCTATGCTACTGAAATCGTGGGTCTTTTAATGGAATTTGAGACTTATAGTGCAAAGCAATGTCGATCCTGATTGATCTCTAGCTTCAAAATAATGTAAGCCAAGAACATATATTTAAATTACTAACTTCCTGACAGAGCTTATTTATTCGAAAAACGGAGGTAGTGGCATGAACAATAGTTCCTGCGTTCGTTCTAAATATGATTTAGCGAAATCCGAAATCTCTGGAATAGCTAATGAATTGAGGCCTGTGATGTTATTGCAAAGTGCAAAGGACAAGGACAAACGTCATAGCATCTTGCAATAGGATGAAAGATCTATTAGGTACACTGGTGCTAACTAAATCTTGGAAAAATATTCCCTTGAAAATTAAACTATCTCCTTCAGTGATGAGTTTCGTCATAAACTAAAATCACACCTGTTCTCTTCGAAATATCAAGTTTAGAATTTTAGCAGTTTTTGCATCAATCAATCTCAAAATGTTTAAGATATTTCAATTTGAATGATAGGTTTTAAACGAAGAGGGTGCTCTCTCCTCGATTAGTCAACCTCGTCCCCATGGCCTTTTGTCATAATGACAAAAGGCCCTGGGGACGAGGTTGCTCGATTAGCTTATCCACTGAGAGCTCCTCCTTTAAGGAAATTCTTCTTCATTCTAATTTCTTGTGGTCTATGTAATCTTGTTGTAATTTTGTCATCTTCTGTGATTTGTCATGTTGTAAGATTTGTAAATTTCATTGGTTTAAATGATTTTTGTATGTTGTTGAATTTTCTCAAATGAAGCTAAGCTGAACTAACGGAGAATTTTCGATTTTACGGGCCCCAGCTCGATGATATAATTGCAACATACAATGGAAAAGCAAAGTGCCTCTTTCTACGGGCCCCTGGCGGGGCCCGGGCCCCGGGGCAGTTGCCCCGGCTACCCCCCTCTCAGCAGTCCTAGTTCCAGGGATAAATTCTTTAGCAGAAGCCGTAACCGGATCTGAAACCTGTAAAACATTTTGAAATGAGATTTCTCCAAAGCTGGATAGACAAACAATTTCGTTCAGTATCTCGTTCCATTACCAAGAACATAGGTAATACGATGCATTTACAGAATTCGATATACTGATTGGTCATAGAGCAATCGATCAGTTTCTATTGAAGCGGATTTCTGAAATGCGACTTTTTGTGCAGATCAGAGCAAAAAGCCGAGTTACCTTAGACCTCATTCTCACTGAGAGCTAAGTTGCCTTTAGACCAATCTAATATCAAAGGTTGTTTGGATAGACCAACCAAAACGCAACATTGGACAACCTTTGTTATTCTAAGGTGGTTTTATTGTTAGTGTGGATGGGGTATTAGTTAATGTAACGTCGCTAAGTTGATGATTTTATTTGAAAGAGGGCATGCATTTCTTTTGTAGGCAGCAGGATTTATCAACACATTCCTTGCATTCGTTGCCATTTGGTACCTTGCAATCATCACACTGGACATATACGTGTCCATCTGCAGGCCATTTACTGCCATTATTTTTCACAATAGCTCTAAATGCATCGTCATGTCAAACATTTTTGCATGGATGATGGCTTTGCTTTGGAGCATGATGCCATTTGTCGGCTGGTCCAGCTATGCCAAGGAAGATGACAATATCAGATGTTCCATCAACTGGAATGGCAACACAGTAGCTGACAAGGCTTATATTGCTATGCTGTACGTGTGGTGCTTTTTGATACCTTGTTCTATTATGCTGCTTGCATTCATTGCTATCAAGTTAGAGCTTCGCCAAATGAACAAACAAGCAAGGAAGTTGACTGGGTTTCAGATGGAAGCAATGCTGGAAAGAATTAAAGCCTGGAAGAAGCATACTAAGCTGGCGATTGTGATGGCAGGTACATACATCACTTTATGGACGCCCTATGCCTCAATCTCTTTCTGGACTGCGTATTTCAAGCATATTGCCATTTTTCCAGCATATCTTGGAACCATCGCAGCCGTCTTTGCAAAGATATCCAGTCTGACGAATGCCATAATTTATTCTTTCTTACATGAAAAGTTTCGTCACAACTTGTCATTGCCTTTTAAAGGTCGAGTTTTTCGATCGCAAAACCAAATTGGTCCAGACCAGAGCCAGAAAACAACAGCAACTGAGAAAGAAGCCTGAGCTTATAGTAAATTGAAGTTCGTTTGAGAAGGAAAAAATCGCCGCAGGGAGATGTAACTGTTTGATCAAAAGGTTTTCAAAGGATTGATCAGTTTACTCAAAATTTGCTTTACCAATTAAGGATTTTCACACATAGTGATTTACTTCCGTTTGTTTCAGTTTACTTCAGTTCAGTTTATTTTAGTTCAGTTCATTTCAATTCTTTATAGTTTAGCTCCTTTTATCATATTTCGTTGTAAAATTCTACTGCACACCAATCAAAATAAACTGAACTACTTTGATGTACAGTAGCAGATTTAACAACATTACAAACAAGAGATGCAAAGATAGACAAAACGACATTTTAAGGGAATTTGAATGTAAGGGATTTCTGGAACATTCCCGTAGTAAACTGATTCATTCACTCGTTACCCAAACATTCATTTGTTTATTCCATTATTCGTTTGTAATATATTAACTAAAAGTTGGCATTTACATGGTTTTTAAACAATAAAGCTAATTTACACTAACTATCTACGACAGACCCTAAGTAAAACATGCGAATTTATACTACGTTAGCTTATTCATAAATCCTGCAAAATACAGCTGGTTCGATCCCAAGGATCAATTTGCTTTTTGAAGGCTGTAACAGACTCTATAGTCTTTACGTCATCGTTAAAGATGGGCCCAAGCGAATTTCTTTATTGATGCAAATGAATGTATTAGTAGAATGATGAAAGTCTTCTTTGACAATTTTGATATCTCTTTTGGTTTTCATTGATTTTAAGCATCAGCTGATGGTTTCGCTCAGTTAGCAAATTTTGTTTGCGCTTTGAAAGGTCAAAGTTACGAGAAACTTTGCAGCTAAGCTACTGAATGAAATGCGAGTTGTCTGATGAATCGATATGACGTTTAGGAAGGCATATTAATTAAAGGAGATCTGACATGCGAAACGTTTTTTGACATTTTGTAGAATTTGATGTGCATAGTTCGAATCAAAAGATTGGTTACGATTATTCAAAACCATTTCTGAAATATAATGCGTTAAGGCCGATTTCCACTGCTCAAAGCTTCCGAGCGGACTAAAAGCCTTTTGTTTAAGTGAGAAAATGTCGCTTTGAATTTGAAAAGAATGTCACGCGTGACAGACATTTTCTTTTGTAAAATTCTGTTCGCTCGGAAAATTTGACCGAGTGGAACTCAACCCTTAAAGTTGCGATTCGAAAAAAATCCCTGCCTTAGTCTGAGTGTGCATCAACGCTTTCGAAAGCTTCTTGTCGCCGTTACGTCACAAACACTATATTTACAGAGTTGCCTTCCAGACTGCAGTTGTATGGTCGGCTACATTGCGATACGTTATTCCCTGTTTCAAGGAAGATTTGGGCAAAAATGGTCATTTTTGGGAATGAAGGGGA
Organism: Aurelia sp. 4 Dawson et al 2005; assembly: GCA_964019985.1. NCBI lineage: Eukaryota > Metazoa > Cnidaria > Scyphozoa > Semaeostomeae > Ulmaridae > Aurelia > Aurelia sp. 4 Dawson et al 2005. The sequence continues at coordinate 10,718,158 of OZ026497.1, forward strand.
CTAACTCACTGTTAAAGGTGGTTTCATCGCAGATTTGTTAGCACATCCGATGATTCAGCACACGCGACACAGGGGGGACTAGCAAAGCAACTAAGATTGAGGAGGACGATCAAAATATTAACAGAACAGGTTAGCAGCAACGCACTTGATTGTTTGTTTAGTTAACAGCTTCATCACCCAGTTTAAATTACCATCCTTGATGACTAGTGTCGAATAATCTCGACCAAAGTAGCAAGCGGCAAAGATCACAGTGCAGGGTGAGAGAATTAATTCCAGGCCAAGCCAATGCCTCAATACCGAAAAACAAAATGGGCTCGTATTGAAACCGCTTATTGACGAGGCTGAATCGAATACAACTAGTTTGAATTTATTTGTTCGTTAGTTGGTTTCATAAATTACGAGGCTCATTGAAACATTGCTTTGCATGATTTCCAAATAGTTGGCCTGAATTTCAAATAGAGATTCTACTATTTCAAACAGAGAGAGCACCATTAGAAAAATTGAGCCTAAAAGAAATCTCTTTAAAAATGACCTCATTGCCATATATCTTTCATGATATTGACATTTCACACACAGTACTTGGCCAATGCCACTGTACAGAAATTGTATCGAAGTCCAGTTGAACCCTACTTCAGATATAAAACAGGGCGGCAAGAATTGTCACAAATAGTGCTTATGATGCTTCTGCTCTAGCCTTGATGAACTAATCGAATCGGAGATCTTAAAAATGATGTACAAGTCAGTGAATGACCAAGCTCCCACTTACCTTACAGAAATGTTCGTTAATCTATCTGATTCATGCACGAGAGAACTTCGAAATACTAAAACTGATTTGGCCGTTCCCGATCGCAAATCAGCTTTCGGTCAGAAATACTTTTCATATAAAGGAACGAAATTTGTGGAATGCTCTTTCAGTTGAAGTCAGATGATCAACAACTTAAAATACATTAAAAAGCATATCAGAAATTCCACCAGTGAATGCTGACTCTCTCTTTCATGATATATAGCGCATTACTTTAATTTGCCATTAACTACTTGCTGTAAATAGGATTACTTAGGTTTTTTGTAGGTCCACCTTTAGATTTGTTATTTTTATGTAAACGCAAGGCCCACTGCAAATCAGTCCTGTACGTCCGACGTGGCCACCGTGCCTAAAGAATTTAAAATGAAAAGAAATGAATGAAATGAAATTGCTGGTGTCATAGTTGCTCGTACCAACCTTCCCAAATTTTATTAAGGCGCACCACTAAGGTTACAGCAAAAAGACAAGATTGCTTTTCTTCTAAGACTTTTAATTGACATAATTTAATTGTTTCGTTGTATCTACATTTCGAATAAATACTAAACATTTAATGATAATGTAATAAATCTCAAATGGTCTAAATAAATATACAACTTAGAGATATCATACTGATATACGTTTCAGTGCAACGTCATACGTTGGTAAATGATAATATAGCCTTGGTTACGTATGAGAGAATAAATATATAATGTATTTGATCCCAATCAGCCCGCCTGCACCTTTGTCAGTCTCTTTAGATGGCCTACGATTTCACACATTGAAACCTTCAGTTAGGCGGCACAGCTTCATGATAAAATTGATAACATGAATCAACAAAATGTTAAAATACTGCAATGTGTCAAGCGCTTCAAAATCTCTATAAAGTTTGCCCTTCTCACTGTATAGCGAGAGTGGCTTATTCGAATAGGTTGAAGGAGGGATAAATTTTCCGACGTTAGCTCGGAAACGAAGAAATTCACGAAAAAGCCTTCAAAGGAATCTCTGCATTCCATTAGAAAGAAATATGAAAAGCTTGGGGTGGCTGACCTACAATCGTGGCAAAAAGGTTAGTAGACAGCCATCAAAGAAAGCTTAAATGCTATCCACCTCTTTAGAGTTCTAGCCCTCTCTTGGTTTCAAGCCCCCTCCCCCCTTCCCATGTCAATGCTGCAGTTTTCCGAGATCAGATGATCTGAAAACGGATTTTACTGTCAACTTCCTCCGACAACATTGAACTGGTGCAGGGGGCAGGTGCTTTATCTTCGAAAAACCTAGGTTTTGGTCTATCGTCTAATAACTTTTGGCCATGATTGTACTTGTGCAGGTAAGGGAAGGTGATGGTCTGGGTGTAGCAGTATGTAGCTCCAACTTTCCCGAAATTGCCACATTTTTATGTAAAAATCCGTGATCTTAAAAGTCATTCTAATCCTAAGAATTGTCCTCGAGAGAAATATGTCTCACAAAGTAATGATTATCTACGGGTTTAATAATGTCATGTCAAATCTGTTGGTGCTACTTTCCTTGTTAAAGAAGAACTTGCAGGGAAGAAGTTTGTAAAGAGCAATCAAAAGAAGGAAAGATACGCTTCTACATCATTTCTCCGTCATGTTTGTTTCGACTTTGCAACAGATGGACCTCCCTTCATTTAGTTTCTCCGGCCAAAACCTTAGCTCATTCCTCTTCGAGAGGGCGGGCTGGGCATCGATTTTCCATAGAATCCATAAAACGAAGGCTTGAAAGCTCTGCCTGATTGCTTAGTAAATAACTTCGAACTTCAATTACTCTGTAATGGACAAATAACTTTGAAGCTCTATTGACATATGGTTTGTTTTTGATATCTGGGTGACAAATTTTTAAAATTTCTACAATAAAGGAGGGGCAGGGTGCGTTAAGAAATAGAAGGTAAGTGCTATCCTTGGCTTCAAAGGAATCTCGTCTAATTTGGAAGTTTGGCTTTTAAGACGGTGCACAATAAAGGAGTGGGTAGTGGGTCAATGAATTTAACACATTTGTTGTTTTTCTCTATGTTGGACCTCACTACTGAGTCTCGCTGATCAAAAAATGCTACCGAAACCACACGTTATTACGACATGTTTTGAGATCTATCATTTTCACTATTAAACATCGAGCTTCTCAAGGCATCAGGGAGAGTGTTAAATGCATCTCTGGCTCTGGAGGAATCTAGAGTGACTGGAAACTTGGACTTTTTAAGAGCAAGCCTCTGCACCGAGTTGCCAGTAGTCAACCGGAAACGTAAACAAACATGGAACCATGAAAGCTAATATCAACAGTTGTATGCACAAATATTTGTCTAATTAATGAAAGACAAGCACGATACAACTTATCGCCGTAATTTCAATTCGTGGCTGGATGAAAGATCTCTTTGTTAGCCTTCCTCAACTCAGTCTATATACAAGCAATTGTAGCCATGTGTAAACCCCGGCATCCGGCATCGGCATTGCCGGATCGATTTCGAGTACGTTAGTTGTACGATTTTCAAGCGGTTGAAATAACATTTTCAAGAAAAAGGAAACCGATTGACCATCCATCTATCCTATCCAATGATACTCCAGTTTTAAAAGTTGATGAGCACAAACATCTTGGTCTAGTACTTGATTCGAACTTATCTTTCAATGGCCAGATCAAGTCAGCTATCTCCAAGTCTAGGCGAGGAATAGCAATTGCCTGCCATTAAGTGCGACGATAGTGAAAGTCTGAAAATGAATCATATGATGAAAAAACTTGAATACGTTCAATACTCTGTTGTATTAGCAGTAACTGGTACATGGAAAAGTACATCCAGGGAGAAACTGTATAACGAGCTTGGATGGGAATCGCTTAATCTCAGACCAGACATTGGAGCAAACGTCTTATTCTATTTTGCAAGATTGTTAACAACCTCACAGCCTATTCCACCCCTTCCACAATCTAACTATTGCCTTCGTAGACCAGCTACAATCGGGCAAGTACGTCTAAGAACGATGAGCTTTGTTGCAAGCTTCTACCCAAACTGTCTTTTGGAATGGAATAAGCTTGACTTGGAGATAAGACAATTGCCAACTCTGAGCACGTTTGAAAAGAAGCTTTTTTCACTCATTCGTCCTCTACCCCAACCAGTCTACAGCATTCACGACCCGAAAGGCCTGGTAATTCCAACACAATTTCGTGTAGGTCTAAGTAAGCTAAATCTCCACAAATTTATGCACGACTTTAAAGACACAGCAAATCCAATGTGCTCGATCAACGATGGAATTGCGAATACGGACCACTTTTTGCTGCTCTGCCATGGCAACGATGTGCAAAGAAAGGATCTTCTCGATGCCCTTAATTCTACATTAAGACCTCAAGGCTTATCAAACATTTCTAATGAAGCGCTTCTCGAAATCCTTCTTTATGGTGATGAAACGTTGCCACTTATGTCAATGACCTTGAAGCTAGAATTAAGTATATATACGCAACAGAACGCTTTGATTGAAGCAATGCTATGTTTTCTTCAACATACGAGCAGTGTCCTCTCCGCATAGTGGATCCTTTGTTCAGTGGACCCTCGTTTTTAAGCACCCATTTTCCAGGGACATCCCTTGCAGACTATTTCTCGCTTCTACAGAGCCCTTGTTTAACAGTGATCCAGATTCATTCACGGGTTCTCTGACGTTTCGTTGTGTAGAGCGGTCACTATAGCGGCTCTTTTTTCCTTCGTGTAGTTCTTGTATTTGTGTTAGTATCTGTAGCATTTGTATTGGTATTAGTATTAATATCTATGTTAAGTAGTATTTCTGCTAAATGTCACTACAGTATGTCATTAGTGAGTAGTGCAACAATGTAGCGTGATAGTAAGGGTAATAGTTGCAGGGTTGAAATGTATTTTCATGCCCTTTGCACTATCGTCTTGTAATGTAATTTGTTCGTTAGTATATTGTAAATTTCAGATGAATATATAAATACATAAAGTTGTACAACTAATAAGAAGCAATATTCTACCGAGGGGATGTCAGAGCTTTGACAAGATAATAATAACATCAGGCATGGTTTTGTTTGCACTTTGTAAGCAGAGTTGTAATGTGCAAAAATGTGATATCCAAAGAAAATGTCTAATTTAGTCTCAGCGATTCAATGCTCTTAAACAACAGAAGCAGAATTTAGAAATCATCGAGAAAATCCAAGCACAATAATGCATTTCTGAAGCCCAAAGCAACTAAAATTCACAAAAAATTTGTTGTCCAGAAATAAATTTAGCGATAAGAAACAAAACTTAAATTATCGGACATTATTTCAGTCGAAATGGAGATACATCTAAATCTATATTCCAAGGACACGAGGGCAAATCACTGCCTTGAAATCCGTTACTCTTTACATGATGACTTTTAGTTTCCCCAGAAATTATCAATAAATTCTTACGTTTCCGTACCATTTTGCGAGAGAGATACACCCTTTGCATGCCTGAATTGGAAGTGGAATGCAAAAGGGGTGAAAGCCTCGGGAAATTCATACAGTACATAGCCAACGAATAAACGGTACAAAATAAGATGCAAATACAAACAAAGCGAAAATTTGCACTGGATTCCCCATTGCGTATCAAAGTTTATTGAATGACCTGGATTTCTCAGTTTCAGTTTCATGTGATTTCATATGTTCTCATCAACAGTCACTTAAAAAGGGTATTTGCATTCTGTACCGCAACCCAGCCAACTGAATTCAATTTGGTCTTGAACTTCAAAGAGCTATACCTCAAAATCTGCTCATTTCTATATCCCCTGGGTGGAATTGTTGGTTCCTACCATATTTGCACAACAAACAAACTTGATATCGATGTCGAGATGCCGAATGCTAGATGCTGACGCCTGATGCAGCATGCCAGGATTTACAAATGGCCAACAATCGTCAGAAAAAATGGAAAATTCAAAGCATATAACGTATCTGTAATTGTGACCCCATCAGAACGCGTTACATACCAATCGCCACTCGCCAGTATATATTAGTGCAATTTCACCAAAGGCTTCTTAAGAAACATGTGGCGAATAAATTCAAGAAAACGTAGACACAACCTTTTTAATACCGTAAGCACTGGGTAAGCTTCGCCTAAAAAGTTTTCAATTTTGGAGAACAAGTGGTGATTTTCTACTTACTTTGTCAAAAACGTTTGCAACTTTGAGCAGGTTTAGGACCCCTATCAATAAAAGAATCGATCGACAGGTATTCAGAATAAATTTAGTGGATTTGTATGAGACAAAATTTGCTATTTTGCAGTAAACGATAGCTCTAGGACACCTTTTAGGAAATTTTGCTTCAGTTTGAGAATCAATGGCTGTATTTATTCCTGTCCACATTCCCATGTCGTAATTTTGACCATTCAAAACTTCATGATTAATTCTTAGTCTGCCACATTTAGGTTCAGTTGGATTAACACTTGTAAATAAACACAGGCTGCTAATTATGTGCCATCATCAGATCGCAGACGAATGTTAAAGCAATGCATGAAGGATTCGTAAAAGAACTTCTCATGATTATAGTCCAAACCTTTACTAGTGAAGAAATAGGGATTGATAATAAATCTGACATACATATCGACAGTGGATACTCATCATTTCTTTTCATCTGCAAATTCATGTTGCTTTACATCGCTGAGAACTTGGCAAGTGCTTGATGAAGATTCTTTGCAATGTTCTGCAGTCTGAATTGATTCTCACTGCATTGACTTCGCTTTTCACGCAGAAGCTAATAACAAAGAATAAAATAACGGGTGAGTCAAAAAACAAAACGCCCGGCGTTTGAAAGGCTGCTGCTCCCTGAATATAGTAGGCAACGATATTTTGCAATATCTAATTGAATAGCTAACATGTTCACTATTTTTAGAATTTTTTCTGGATAAATTCTGTCACTCTGTTCAGCTTCTATAAGCGAATTTCTAAAGAAATTCCCTTCGAGAAACCATAAAAAGCGCGCAAAAATTACAAGCAAGTTTCCCCTATGTGCTTACCTCACAGCGATGACATTCAGCACACGCTTTAGCACGTGCTTTCCTCTAGGCGGGTTTAAAAGTCTCCGCCCTGGTATGAATAACTGATTCAAGGCGATTCCATTCTCCCGAGGGGACAAAATACATGAACACATCTAAGTGTCATTATTGCTAGGAAGGAGAACAAAGGGAAATCCTGCTTGCTGTTTTCACTCGTTTTTGCAGGTTTTCGAAAGGGACTTCCTACAGAAAATCACCCATTTAGACGAGAAGGACAGGTTAAAGCCTGGTAAATTACAGAACCTGATTGGACATATTGGTAGTAAAATAAAACAGTTTTCGTTATCATTACTTTGATATTCAGGGAGCTTAGATTTTTAAAACATCGGGCGCTTTTATCGACTCACTCGGTATAGCCAATGGGACAAGGATGAGGGATTGGATAATCAGACTACATATTGCTTAAAAGAACGTGGCCAGGCCGAAAGCGAACAATGCCACCTGGTTTGATACAGTCCAAGTATATATTGCACATTTAGCCAAGACTGCTGATATTTTGCGGAAGGAAATAAAACTGATTTTCTGCATGCATGGCTTAAAGAATATTGTAACATGGATGCAGGGACCAAAAAGAGTTGATTTTAAGTGAAACTGGTTGGACTGGGACCAGCTTTGGTAATTTTATGCAAAAATTTGAGCATCTACTACAGCTTAAGATCAACAGAAATTCAGAAGCTGCATAGCTCATCTGAAGCACGTTTTAAGGCAAACTCTGAAATATAGAGAGGTGAGCTGTTTTGTAAGTTTTTAATGGTTCTGGGACCAACATACTTGGGCACATTCCTAATAAATCCATGAATGTAAAAATAATTTCAAAAATATGAACGGACAAGTAATGAACCAGTTATTACCTTGCCGCAGATGATCTATATTTTCGAATAGTATATCGTTTGCAACTAACTATTCCGTTCATGGTTATTGATATATTTTAAGTTTAAGGTAAAAAAATGACAACAAAAATGTCGTAAAATCATCCGTTAATTTCAAACTTTTCATGATGCTAAAGATGAACTATCATGATACTGAAAATAGGCTACATCTCATGAAAATCTGGTTGATATTCTCGATACTTACAAGTAGATGTTTCTGCGGATTAAAGCATTTTCCACATGTTTGAGAAAATTATTTTGATTTATTTAGATCAATTTAATCTAAATTGATTTAGATTAAATTGAATATACAGCTCCTCCACAGTAGCCATACAAACAGGGCACAATTTTTTGGGACACCATGTATGTATTCGTACGGCGGTCCCTACAAGTTGACTTTGTTGAGTGGATAAAAACTCAACTTGAAACATGTATTTGGCCAAGAATCCATCGTACCGTTCTCAAGTTTAGGGTGACCTTATAAAGATCATTCATGTGGAAAACTCTTTAAAGGAACATGGCTTTCTTCAACCGAAATGGGTTTCGAGGCATCTGGTGAATTTTTTGAGAACTGGAAGTCATCGAAACATTTTGAGAAACAACCGGAAAAAAGACATGAATGACAAAATGACACACTTTCATCACATACGGATAAATTATTTCAAAGATTAATCAGAAATTGGTGCTCACCATAATTTCTTTCTGAAGCTGCTGTCTTAGCCTGTTCAGTTGTTCACCATCAGATCTTTGTTGCTCACAAGATTTTCGCACCATATTTTCCTTTACGTCTCTCTCTGTGATGCAACAGGACAACGTTCACGACAAAACTTACAAAAAGTTCACAACAGAAATTATGTTTATTTGACAACAAACTTTGTTGCAACAGTCATTACATCGATATGTGGCCCAATAAGATAAGAATGAAATGAAGCTTTATATCAGGGGAAATTTCTGAAAGTCAGAATTTGGTAGCAATGTAGTCTGTTTTGAAAGCTTCTTCAAGGGGCTTTCTCGAGATTTATGTCGGATAAAATTTAAAGAAGATTTGAAAATTTCCATCATTAAATGACATGTTTGCCAATATCGTCAGATTGATATCTAAGTAGCAGTAGCACTTCAACTATAAACTGTCCTTTGACTATCACGATATCTATTGTATAAACCTGATGAGGACTGCATAATAACATGAAATAAAAATACGAGGCGTAAAATTAGAAAGTTGCTTGGCCAAAAAGGGTCTTGGAGCCAAGGTTCCTTTGTTGCTTGCTAAATGAGCTACATATTCATTAATTTGGGCAATCAAAATAATTTATCACAAAGTTTTTCCTTTAGCATCCGGGCATTTTGAAATTTCCCCACATCCCCATGTAAAGTAATAGCTATTCCCCAAAAGAGCTGCGGGCCCACATATGCGCAAATGAACTTCAAGAGAAAAAATAAATGCTCCTTGAACAGTGTTTTCTTATAAATCTACGTCTATAATCTATAATGTTAAATTTACGGTGAAGAGGAAAAAATAGAAAGAAACCAAAGAGAGGAACTATCAATCATAAATGAAATGTAAATAGCAAAATGATAAGTCATGTTTGTTAAAATAGCAAACAATACATACCAGCATTATATGCCTCATAGGCTCTTGCTACATTGTCGATTCCTGACCACTTGAAACTCGAATCATTATCTTCAGTCTGCAACAACAACAACAAATGGGCAGTTAACAAGGGTAACAATACAAGAAAAAACAAACAAATGAAGGAACGAAAGAATAAAGTGATGCATTTTGTTCGTTATATTTTGTGAATTATAGATAAAGTGAGGTACACATGTTAAAGTGCATCCAATGCTTCCTTCAAGACATGTACAAACAGATTATCACATTGCTTTAAAGGTACAAATCTATATCTCGCACAAAAATCTACACTCAAATCGCATATGCTGTTGGTGATAGACGTGGAAGCCACATACCGAGATAAAGCAAGAGTTGATACATGAAGGTAAACTGAATTTGTACTTTCCTGCATTGCTTCAACTTTTGAAACAAGTGAGCCAAAAAATAACCCCAAAATTACGATTTCAGTGTATCAATTACATTTTCAGAAGAAATGTAATTGCAAGAATCATACTAATTTTTGATTCATGAATTTTCAATACTTGAGATCTTTCCTCAACTCCAGTCGGGGCCAAACGGGTGCCAGTGGCAATTATAAGATGGGTATCTTACCATCTAACAGTCAGAATTGGAAAGAGGATTTTGCTGTACCTGACGTCGGCCATAAACATAACTGTCAAACTCCTGACTGTCTCTAGCTGACTGGGATGCCTCATCATGTTTTGTATAGTTTTTGCTTCCAACTTTTTCATCACTCTGGGCAAAGTCCTTTCGAGGTCCTCTATCGCCATACGTGCTGCAAGGTTTTGTCTTTGCACCAAAATCAACCAATCTCTCATCGAAACTCCGTTGGTTGTCCAATGTAGATGAACGTGATGGTTGGTCTAAAAGAGAGTTCGGTGTTGTACTAGTTACAGAGCTGTTCGTCGGACTCGATGAAGCAGAAATACAAAAGTTCTTGCCACTGCTTTCATCCTCGTTTTCTTTGCTTTCATTTCGGTGACCGTATGTTTTCTGCACTTGTTCGAGAAGCATCTCTTGCTCTTGTAGTAACTGTTGTTTGTGTCTTGTCATTGGACCATTGTAGAAATCTAATTCTGAGCATGGTCGACCATCACTATCCTCGGTATACTGTGGGGAGAGGAACAGAGAACCATATACTTACATAATATAACTAATGACTAAACTGCTTACCACAAAAACCTTAAGGTAGCACAAACTGGGTGGCCCAAAAACATCCTGACTTTTTGAAAATGGTTAATAAAGACAATTTTTTAGCCAGATCAATTACCGGTGAATTTTTAAACCAGAATTGCAGAAAGAAAGATTGTTGTGTTATACTTTCCCATTAAAATTATATACCCTTGGGACATTACTTGTGCGTGCGTGTTCGTAAACAACGTATGGTATAAATTTAGACAAGCTCGTTGAGTAAACATGTTTTGATAGCTATTGGCTTGAAACACAGACCTAATTTCTGTCTCTCCTCTCAACGAACACGACATGGTGACAGGAGCATAACCCAGTATAACGAGCCTCAAAGCTACGTTCTGGTTGTGAGCTTGGAAAGCTACGGCGGGGGAAGAGCGGTCGTAAGACTACGGTCGATGACTAAGAGGCGCCGCGGCTGTGAGCTCATAAAAATGGCAACATTCCAGGTTACACCTCCAGAGAGGTCCTCGTTCAAGCCCGAAGAGTGGTCGAAGTGGATCAGAAGATTTGAACGCTTCAGACTGGCGTCGGAGCTAAATAAGAAAGACGAAGAAAGTCAAGTGAATACGCTTATCTATTCCATGGGAGATGAAGCGGACGATATTTTACAATCATTTGGAATGAGTGAAGATGACAGAAAAAAGTACAACGCGGTAAAGAAAAAGTTTGAGGGGCACTTCATAATCAAACGCAACGTGATATTCGAGCGTGCTCGCTTCAATATGCGTGTACAAACCGAGGGTGAGTCTGTTGATAACTTCATAACTGATTTATATACCCTTGCTGAATTCTGTGACTTCAGTGATCTATGCGACGAATTAATTCGAGACAGAATCGTGGTTGGAATAAGGGACAAAGCCTTGTCAGAGCGACTTCAACTTGAGGCAGATTTGATCCTAGAAAAAGCAGTTAATTTGGTTCGCCAGAAGGAGGTTGTCCGAAAACAACAACGTTTGATCACCCGTCCAGTTTTGACAGGGCCTAACATTGACGTGCTGAAAGATACAAAACACGCAAGGCAGAGACCAAATCAACAAAAGTCATTTAGAGGAGAAAAACAAACGCAAGCAACTCCGAGGGAACAAAATTCTTCGAAGCCAGACGCAAGCAAATGTGAGAGATGTTTTGGTCCTCTTCATAAAAGAATCCATTGTCCGGCGCAAAATTCACAATGCAATTCATGTGGAAAAACGGGACACTGAAAAAAGGCTTGCAGAAGCAAACGAGTCAATGAAATCTCAGGTGAGATCTTTCCAATTTATTCCATTGATGATGATGACCATTTATTTCTGGGTGAAGTACACATCGATACAGTGAAGAGTAGTGGTACTCATGATTCGCCTTGGCAGGCAGAGGTTTGCTTGAACCAAAATAAGCTGAAATTTAAACTGGATTCAGGGGCAGATGTCTCTGTTATTCCACTTTCACTGTTTGAAAGGCTAGCTGAAAAGGAAAGTCCAAAATTGGAGCCAACAAATAAAATATTGTTAGGTCCATGTAATTACAAAATCAAATGCTCAGGAAAATTTGTGGGAAAATTAAGTGCAAACAGCCAGTCTCTACAAGAAGAATTTTATGTTGTAGAAGGTCTTCAAACACCTTTGTTAGGGAGAATGGCTAGTTCCAAATTGAATTTAATTCAAAAAGTTGAAACAGTATCAACTAATGCCAACAAGGTTGATGAAAAGTATACAGCCAATATTATTAAAAGTTACCCTTCTCTTTTTAAAGGTCTTGGGGAACTAGAGGGCGAATACAGAATCCGGTTGAAACATGAGCCTACTCCCTTTGCTTTAACTGTGCCTAGAAAAGTACCATTACCACTTCTTGGGAAAAAAAGGCAGAGTTGGACAGAATGCTTGAGATAGGAGTAATTTCTCCTGTCTATGAACCAACTCAGTGGTGTGCACCTATGGTTGTTGTTCCAAAACCGAGTGGTGATGTACGCATATGCGTTGATTTGACTAAGCTGAATGAAAACATTTTGAGAGAAGTCCACCCCTTGCCTTCTGTGGACTACACCTTAGCCAAATTTGGTGGGTCAAAAATTTTCTCCAAAATGGATGCTAACAGTGCATTTTGGCAACGCAAATTATCTGATGAATCTCGTTTATTAACAACATTTTTAACTCCTTGGGGGCGTTTTTGTTTCAACCGCCTACCATATGGTATTTCTACTGGAAGTGAACAATTCCAGAGATGTATGAGTAAAAAACTTGAAGGTTTGGAAGGAGTTGAAGTGCTTATTGATGATATAATTGTCCATGGTGTTGATCAAAAGCAACATGATCAGCGACTAATTGCAGTCCTGAATAAATTAGTTAAAGCTAATGTAACCTTGAATCAGAAAAAGTGTAAATTTAATGTGAAATCTGTGGAGGTTTTAGGCCACATTATTTCTTCAAATGGAATTTCTGCTGATCCTACGAAAGTAGATGCAATTACTTCCATGCAGGAATCCAAAAATGTGAAAGAATTGAGATCTTTTCTTGGGATGGTCAACCATCTCAGTAAATTCAAAAGTCATTTGGCAAGTGAAACAAAACCATTGAGAGATTTACTTTGCAAGGATAGTCAGTGGTACTGGGGTCCAGAACAAGATAAATCATTTCTAAGTGTAAAGAATTCACTGATATCTTCTCCTATTTTAGCTCTTTATGATCCAAATAAGGAAACTAAAATTAATGCAGACGCATCTTCTTATGGCATTGGTGGTGTTGTTCTCCAGAAGCAAAAAGATGGGGAATGGAAACCAGTGTCATACGTTTCAAGAGCACTTTCGCCTACAGAGGCACGTTACAGTCAGATTGAGAAGGAATTTCTTGCTTTCACTTGGACATGTGAGCGATCGAGTGACTACATCCTGGGAAAACAAATCATTGGTGAAATTGATCACAAGCCATTGATTCCCTTGTTGACAACATACATGGTGGAGAAACTTCCTCCAAGAATCCAGAGATTCAGAATGCGACTCATGCGATTTCAGATCAAGAGAGTGATCCTGTCTGCTGCAAACTGAAGGAATTTATACTTGAAGGATGGCCAGAGAAGTATAAAATGTCTGATTCTCTTAAACCTTATTGGAATTTCAGGGGGGAACTCACCGTGGTTCAAAATGTTATATTGAAATCCATGCAGATTTTACCTTCTGTGATGCGACTTGATGTTTTAGATAAAATTCATCAAGGACTTCAAGGTATAGTGAAGTGTAGAAGCCGAGCTAGACAGTCAGTTTGGTGGCCAGGCATTAGTAGAGAAATACAAGATATGATTCAATCTTGTAGAATTTGTGCAGGGTATAAAACAAATACCCCTGAACCATTAAACCCCAAAGCATTTCCGGAAAGACCTTGGCAGCTTGTGGGTATTGATTTCTTTCATACCAAGGCATCTGATTACCTGTTGATAGTAGATTATTTTTCTAGATACGTTGAAGTTGCAGGTATGAACAAAGGCAAAAGAGCACCTGATGTGATCAGTACACTGAAGGACGTATTTGCGAGACATGGGATACCTGAAAAGATCAGGTCAGACAATGGACCTCCGTTTGATAGCAGTGAATTCACACATTTTGCCAAAGAATGGGATATTCAACTCAGCCCATCCAGTCCATACTACCCTCAGTCAAATGGTGAAGCAGAGAGGTCAGTGCAAACAATTAAGAACATCTTGAAGAAGGAAAAGGACAAGTATCAAGCATTGCTAGCTTACAGATCAACCCCACTTCAGAATGGCTTCTCACCTGCAGAATTGTTGATGGGAAGGAAGCTCAGAACAACAGTTCCTGTTTTTCATGCACAGCTTCAACCAACGTGGCCAGATCTCGGCAAGTTGAATGAGAATGAAACAGCATATAGGCAAAAGCAGCAAGCGTATTACAATGCACGACATCATGCAAAACCATTACCTCAGCTATGTACAGGACAGGAAGTGAAGATTAAGAGTCATGTGCAACCCGGCGTTGTTGTTGGAAAGTCACATAGTCCAAGACAATACGTTGTAGCAACACCTACATCAGAAGTGAAGCGCAACAGGGTTCAGATCACTTCCTTACCACCCTCACCAACTTCAGTCACAACAGCAACCACATTAAGTCAGTCAAGCCCAGTGTCAGTTTCTGAAAGACCAGTAATTCCACCTTTGAGCATTCTGAGCAGACCAAAGAGGATTATAAAACCTTCACTCAAGGCACTTGAAAATATGGACAACAAATAGTTTTGTACGAACTTTAGAAAGGGAGGTGTTGTGTTATACTTTCCGATTAAAATTATATACCCTTGGGATATTACTTGTGCGTGCGTGTTCGTAAACAACGTATGGTATAAATTTAGACAAGCTCGTTGAGTAAACATGTTTTGATAGTTATTGGCTTGAAACACAGACCTAATTTCTGTCTCTCCTCTCAACGAACACGACAAAGATAATTAATACTGCATACCTCTCGCTTCCTCCTTTTCCTTGGTTTTCCTCGCAACTTTGCCAGTTTTCGTTCCCAGCGTTTTCTATCATAATCGTCTTCCAGGGCTTAAAAGAATAAATATGAAATTTTAATTTCTTCTCCTATAAATCAGTGTGTGGATCAATTTTGTTAAAATATTGGAATTCAAGTTTAACATCAAAACTGAAATTCACAAGGGTCGTGTTTTCGCAGTTTTTGCAACGTCAAAAGTTATATACATGGTGTCTCAAAAAATTGTTCGACGTTTGATTAAATACTAGAAAATAACGATACGCTGAATGGATACTTGATTAACTGATAATTTTTTTGAGATCTTAAATTAATTTTCGACACAAGAATCTTGCAAATCTGCTACGAATTCAAGGAGTTACAAGCCTTTTAAGTCAAAGTTTGTGCGAAAACTGAAACCAGAGGCCTCGAAATGGCATTTTTGGTAAAAATTTCTTAAACTATCGCTTCTGCTATTTCTCAATTGTTTCAGGGCAAGCCAAATGGGATTTGAACAGATTTTCGATGACCTAAGATTCAAGCATATGGCTTCTTTGAGGAAACAGATTCAGTCTCTCGTCGACTATGTTTTGAACCACTGTTTTTGGACATATGCAATATTAAGCAAATTTTGACAGTGACCAACAGGATTAAACTACTTTGGAAGTCCTATTTGGTTTGCTCTGATATCAAAGAGGGGTATGACATTAGACAAGCTTCTTTTACCTCGGTCTTCGAGGTTTTTGCATTGCAAGTAATCAAGGCGTCTCTGGTTTCAGCTATCGCATATTTTTATCCTTGAAAGCTCCCAACTCAGTGAATTTTCAACCGATTCGCAAGATTATGGCCTCTAAAATTATGTCATAATCTTAGGAACAGAGTTATTTTCCCACGATTCTGTTCATGTTATCGTTATTTTTCAATATCTAATCCAACGTCGAACAATTTCTTTGAGACACCATGTAGTGAAGTAAAGGATAGTTCTGTGCCAAATTGTCAGCGGAAATTAACAGTTTAGTCATTGGTCAGAGGTCTTAGAAAAATCTTGCACAAATTGAATTGTCCTCCAATCAACTAATCCTCCAAAATTTTCATTTCGAAATTGGACGCATGCTGCTTCTATGACCACTTGAGTATTGGCCTAAAACCTCCCATTTAAAGTGTAAACAAATGTAAAACATTAGAACAAGTCTCTATAGCAAAGATAGTACATCAAGACAAGACAATACAATTAATTTGCACTTGATAAATCAAGTGAATTCCATGTTTCCAACATTTACATTCATTGAATTGCAGTGCGTGACAAATCAGTATATTGGCTATTAGGCAAATAACCACAGGTGACAGAACTTATTGGTTACGACACAATTACTGTCTCGTTGACAATGGGCATCAGGAGCAGAAAAATTGGATAGGCATAGTCTAAGACAGGGAGGGAGTAGACGACATCAGGTCATATGACATTGACCAATGATCATTTGATATCTTTTCCATCTATACGGTTGCCTAATTTCAAACACTGCCGCTGTGCAAAGCATTATGGTTCGTGGAAAACGTGGCTACGATGGATTGAAGAAAACTTCCCCAACAAAACGTCAAACGCTCCACAAACCAAAATGAATAGCTGACAATAGATTTTAACACGTGTTGGGACATCAACAGCGATATGAATCATGATCAAATGATGTCATTTTCTCAAAAATACCTCTTCTTTTCCCATGCGAAATCAAGCCAATTGATGACATGAAATCTACTTTCTGAAATACGAAAACAGAAATATATAAATCAAGCACCAATGACATGCAATCATGCGTTGTACATGCAGGAGGCATAAACATGACATAAAATATTACATTAATTCGTAAAAATACAGAAATGATGATAAGATCCTCATGAGGTCTGCAAGTTGTCACTTCAATTCCTATGCTTACAATAAGAGATATTCTTCAAAAATGCTTGCCTCAAAGAAATGCATATGTTGCCAAAAACTCCTTGATCAAAGATCAGCTGTCTTTATCAATGATATAAATTAAGTAATTAGATCAAGAAATACATCTCATCTTGCACAATCACGGGATTTTAGGTAATGTTGCGTTTCTTTACAGTTACGGTAAATGTTCTGTGACACGAAATTTAGCTTTTGCTCCCTAAACGCCAAACTATCCACGGAATCTAGGTAAGCTACACATCATTCAATCCGCAAGAAAGTGGGGGGGGGGATTCCAACCATATCAAAATTATTAGCAAATATTGTAAAATGATATTTTCCAGGCAAATTTATTACTAAAAAGAGCGTACCACCTTCAAAAGCTATTTTGTACCCTTGCGTTTGAGGTAACAGAATCTGACATACATCAGCAGGAAGTGCAGATCCTAAGCTTTTAAAGTGTATCTGGGATTTTTCAAATCCATTCTCCCTTTGAAACCACATGCTCTCAAAGATTGGCAAATGATTTTTCTGTCTCTAAAAGTTGTATTTGCCTATAAAAGACGGATCAGAACACATAAAACGAATTGGGACACACTTTCCAAGCTCCAAGCCTGTCCTGGCCATGTGCAAATTTTGAGCCATTCGACTGGCTCAAAGGGTACAAAATAACTTTTTCGTGCCTGTACCTCGTGGATTTGTGAGTCCTGGTAGAAAGGGATTTTCCTTAAAGGCACTGGCAAAGTACGCATAGGGATCACATAAACTACACTGATGCGGATTAAGCCATTAAAGCTTAAAAATCAATTACAGTCTTCAAATAATTACCCAATAAACACAACGATACAAGCATGCGCAATGCTTTTTCATACAAACCACAAGGACCTAGGGATTATGTATGGATTAGGTATGGATTTTTTTTGAAGACCGCAAATATTTCATATTTCATATTTGAATCTTTTTAGGAGGGTATCCCTTCGGCAGAAGCCGTTTTTCAAGGGGCCCTCCATTAAAAACTTACATATATACTATAAATAATTAAAATAAGTCACAACTAAATTCAGAAGCCATAGGGCCCATGTACACGAACACTCTGAATTTCTTAAAACAGCAGGAAGCATTCCAGTGAAGTCTAAATTTCTTAGTTTCCGTCTTATCTTTCTACCAGCAATAAAACAGCGGACACCAATTAAAGTTATCCCTGTTGACTGCACGTGTTACTGAACCGTTAATCTTTGATGATTTGTTACTTTTTCATATATAATAAACCTTGCCTGGACGTCTTCATTAAATATCCAGTTAAAAACGCAAGTAACAACATCGGAAACACAAAAATTATCAAAAATGGCTGGTTTTAGACGTCTTGTTAATCAAAATTTCGCTGCAAGTGAAGAATCAGTATCTCAAAACAGAGAATTCTATGAAGACTCTCAGGATCCTTCGCAGTTTTCTGAAAGGACACAAAATGATTCTCCGTCTTTGTTTACACAACATTATCCAAGAACAAGCACGCCAGTCGCACAGTTTCAACTTCCACCTCGGTTCCCAATACCACTTGGATTACACGACTTTCAAACACCGCTTACTGCACCCAGTGCAAGACATATCTTTCAACCCTCATTTTTTGAAAATCAATATGAGCCCGAAACAAGAAGACCTTCCACTACACTGAATGAAGGATCTCGCATTGGTTCTGCTACGTCTTCTCTGCAGAGCTCACAAAAAATGAGGAATCAGTGGACAAAAGAACAGACTGATGCCATGGTGAATGCTTGGAGGGAGTCATTTGTTGAATTAGAAAGCCACAAAAATCCAGCCGCATGGAGGCGGATCCAAGAAGCAGTCAATAAAAAGGGTGAAGAAAAGACCCTCGAACAAGTGAAAAAGAAACTCAGCAACCTCAAAGATCGGTACAAGGAGGCAAAGGAAAAGAACAAGAGGAGTGGGGCAGCACGAAATATGCCAAAATATTATGACGTATTTGACGATGTACTTGGCACTAGAAGTGTCGTTCAGCTTGGTGAGGTTAGAGAAACAACTCCATTCACAGCTACCCTTGGTACCCCTGAGACAAACCGGAATGAAGACAACGAAGGGAATGAAACAGGAGAGAAGACTACTATGACCAAAGCTCAGCCTAAGAGAACTAAAAAGAAGAAAGCGTCAAAGTCTGCCGCTACAAGTCAACTCGTTGACTGCCTAGACCAATTGCAGCAGCAACAGCAAAATACCATGGACAGATTTCTGGAAGGTATGAAAGAAATAGAAGAGAACAGCCGCAAGCACACTGCTGACCTTTTGTTGGGGATGGCAAAAATATTTGCAAAGGCTGGTTTAAGTGGCAAGAAAAGACCGAGAGAAGAACATTCCAGTGACAGTGAAGAGTCTGAATAACACTTTGATCTTTTATGTCATTTAGCTGCATTAAGTTTGTTTCAATAATTAAAATCAATTTTGTATCTGTAATCAGAAATTATGAATAATGATCAACACAGGTTAATATGGTAGTTAATAAGTTAATAGAAACTGTTTTCGTGTTCCAAAATATAGTCAAGGAGTAAATTTCTTATTTCTTCTCCAGAGCCACATATTTCCCGGTTGTGCTGATTTGTGTTCGCATCTTCATGGTCGTTATATGGATCTATGACCTCTGCAGTTGGCTCATTGCGTTCTTGGAAAATGTTGTGCAACACACTGCATGCCATTACAACATCAGCTGCATAAGAGGGCTCGAGACACACTTTGCCTAACAAAATCCTCCATCTACCTTTCAAAGAACCAAATGCTCTTTCAATGCATACTCGTGCTTGAGATAACGCTAAATTGAAAGCTCTTTGATGGTGTTCCATATTGTTGGAATGTTGGAAAGGCTTTATCAGCCAGTCAGTCAGTGGATAAGCAGCATCTCCAACGAGAAAAGGTTTGATTGAATTCAATGCATTAAGCTGAAAAACTGGCGTTTGCATGATGTTTCCTTCATTTGCCGTTTGAAATATCCAAGTATTACGGAGAATACGAGAATCATGGACAGATCCCGGAAAACCTGCAGACATGCTTAGAAATTTTAATTTTCCGTCACAGATTCCTTGACAGCCCAGACTATAGCGCTGCTTTCTGTCAAAAAAATCTACAGTACTATTTTCTGGAGCCATTATCTCGATATGAGTCCCATCAATTGCCCCGAAAACATTTGGCAAGGGAGACAAATCTTTAAAGGTATCCACTGATCTGATACATTGTTCTTGGGTTTGAGGCCATGAGATAAATTCATTTCTCAAATGCACTAGTGCGCCAACAAAGTCTTTTGTGATGCGACCAACAATAGAGGGAGAAACCCCAAAAGTTTGTCCGACTGACCTATATGATCCACCATTCGCTAGCCACCAAATCGCAATACCAACTCTTTTTGGAACAGGGATAGTTTCTCGCATATTTAATTCTTCCTTCACTATATAATCGTAAACATTTCTGCAAACATATTCAAAAGTTTCACGTCCCATTCTATAATGTGCAATCCAGTAGTTCGGATCAAGGTCTTTACTTGTGTTCAAATCAGCATCGTAGTATACATCAAACTCATTAAACTGTCTGTGAAAGACCCAAGCCCGTCTATTCTGGTACGCATTCACAAAAAATTGAATGGCTGCCCTCTGCATTTCTAAACTTCTCATTGCTACAAATGTTGAAGCAAAAGCCAGCATCCTCTGCAGCGTGCGTTGTCGATGTTGTTCCAGCAAATGTCCGCAAAGAAGCAAAAGCATGAACAATTCTTCGTCAGACATTTTGTTGCTTGTGGGTGTATGATTTAACATTTAAAAGTAATGAATTACATCCACGATCAGTCTGGGGAGAAAGGGCGCACGAGGGAAACGCTAATCCGCGATGACAGACTAAATTAAAGAACAAAGCACTTAAAAAATCGAGGACCTCCGAGAGTTCCTCGATTTTATTAGGCGGCTCCTTTCATCTGATCTTGAGAACGTTCTTAAGAAAATTTCACAAAATTGACCATGTACACGACAAGCGTAGGTGTTAATTTGTTTAATTCATGCAAAAATGTAAGAAAGCTGCTCGTGTACATGGGCCCATAATCTAAAAGCCTATAACAATTATACAATATATACAATAAACAAAGAAATTAACCCTTTACAGTTGTCTTAAAACCATCCAGAGAGGATGCTGTCTTTGACTCAGCAGGGAACAAAAACTTTGATTAAAAAATAATGGAAACCTTCGTTTACATGTAATTTGTTCCATTTTAAAACTTCTGTTGACGTCAAACAAGGCATCATTGAGTGCCTTGACAAAAGTTCGGCCACCAGAATATGACGAAATTGAAGGATGGATACTTTCACCCAGAAAAAGTTTACCACAATATTAAGACGGAAAAATTGAAGAAAGTAATTTATTTGAAGCACACAACTCAGCCAAGGCATCGATCAGATATCTATGATTAATTTACCTCTATAGTTACAAGCAAAGCTTTTGATAAAACATTTGAATCCTGGGTTTTTTACTTCAAGGGAAACAACTTTTTTGCAAGATGGAAAGAACGCGACTTTATCATAAACTTTCACGAATCGGTCAAAATCGGTCGAAATAAACTTTCTCGAATTAGGTTTCTTATCAAATGCTTGTATTGACTAAAATGCTCCTAGACTCTTCAATCATTCTTCCGGATGTTCCAAACCTATGTCTGTTAGAAGCATAATTCGAAAGGCTGGTTGTTAAGCGAGGTAGTATCAAATGATGAGAGGAGCAATATCAAAGTTTGCTTGGATAATCATTTGACTTTGGAAACAACTTTTAGGCAACTTTGCGAAAACAAAATTTCACGAATTTCAACGAAAAAAAAGTTTCAGCCCTTGAAGTATTAATCATCGATCAAACAGAGAAAACCGCAGAACCAAGAGTATGTTGCATCTCCTACCAAGAAGTCTGACACAACGTAGATATCATACCTCTGGAGACTGTTCCATCATCAAGCCGTGTTCAGGAGCATCCATACTTTCTGCACGGATATGCTCTTCCCTCGTTTCTAATTCATCGCTGACAGGCTCGACAGAAAAGCCTGGTTCTCTAGTCGATCCTGGTTCTTCTTTTATAAGAATATCTTCCAATTTACAGCCTAAAAGAACATGGGAAATGCTTCAACACGAGAGGGCAGTTTTCTTTGAGGGTTTGTTATGTATTTTGGAGTAACCAAAGAGCTATAGATGCAATTCAGGGATCACAAAAGGTATTTTCCCCTGAAAATCAAAGATGGAACAACTAGTTTAATTGCACTATAAATGCGGTACTGGAAATCGGAATACACGCCACTCCCGCCTATCAATTTCATGAAAAATCCACAAAAACTTTCTTACTCCAGACCACTGTTTGTCAGTCTGACCTTCCAGGAAAGCTTAAAGTTTGAAATCGTCTTTCCTGAAGTGTGATTCAAATAATACTTCTCATTGAAATAATAGTGTGGCTCTTTTGACTGCTTGCAATGTTATCCCCGGTAAAAACAACGGTGTTCTCTACTTCCAGACTTCCCTTTTATCAAATTTCAAAGAATTTTCCACCCATCCTATTTCTTCCAGACCCCAGTCTATCAGCATTTAGGAAATTATCTACCCACTCTGTTTTTTCCAGCCATTATCTATTTCAAACCGTAGACTACGAACAATTGACATGAATCCCAACTTGTGTGAGTAAAGGGGGTTCTATATCAATTGCAACCATGAGATTGAGCAATTCTTCATCAGTGACTTTCTTGAAGTTCATCTGCATGCTTAAATAACAAAGTTCTTTTCTTGAAGAATTGCAGATACATATACTTCAAACGAGCACTATTGACACCCGTATATTGACACCCGTAGTAAGAGCAACGACCACAGTTGGAGAAAGTTTGAGACAAAGAGAAAATGCTCGGGTCCTAAACCCACAACAAATTTCTGTGATTTTTCTTCAAAATTTACATCTCAAGAGTTGCAGCTTCTTCTAAAAACCGTGGTTTTACTTTGCATAAAATACTGAACACGAAAAAAAGAAATTGGGCTTGGAAAACAGCAAAGACATCTGT
Organism: Aurelia sp. 4 Dawson et al 2005; assembly: GCA_964019985.1. Lineage (NCBI taxonomy): Eukaryota > Metazoa > Cnidaria > Scyphozoa > Semaeostomeae > Ulmaridae > Aurelia > Aurelia sp. 4 Dawson et al 2005. Next base: position 10,741,086 of record OZ026497.1, read on the forward strand.
CGCCTTATCCATTTCAGGTAAGTGTTCTTTAAATTTCTTTACCACAAGGATACGCGGTACAAAAAGAAAACAACAAGGCAGAATCTCAGAAATGGCATCAGCAAATAATGTTCACTCGCTTTCCAGCGAAATAATCGTTCTGAATCCCTTTTAAACCGAATTTTTTACCGTGCGGTCACATATCACGCAAACTTTTTGCCGACCACTTAGGGCGCAGCTTCTCTAATACTAATCAAACTATTATGACAGTTTACCCATACTTAAAAAAAGTTTCACATTCGGGCCACCTCGTTTCAATATGCTTCAGGTGAACTGAATCAGTTCATGTATAAGCGAAAAAGTTCATCACAGATGACGCAAACATTCAATTGTTTTACTTACCTCGCTCTTGTGAAGATTTTGCGATCAAATCAAGCTTTTCCATAATGCGTAGTTTCTGTAAAAGTAGGAAGGAAAAAAGGGCATTTATCATCATGCCATAATAAAAGCATCTGTTTGTTGCAAACGCATGATCGGTATTCCTTGTTCTTCAATTGAAGCTTCTAATATCTTTGAATTTTATTTCCAAACCCTTGAGCGTTAACTCCATGGGTAAGAATTTTAAATTGAGGCTCATCAGTCACGAACCTTTATTTAAAACGTCTCCAGGATGTTTAAAAGTTTACCGGAGTGATATCTCGGAAAAGACGTAATCAAAACAGGGAGAATGGGGCATCACATTGACGGCATTCACCAAAATTTTAAATGTTCAGCAGTTTCAAAGACACTATATAGTTTTGGATCCTTTGCAGTGTCCAGTCCCCTTTCATTTGACGACTTTTGAAGCTGTGGACATCAAGGTTTAAAGGCCAATCTCTGATGAAAAAAATTTGCCAAATCTTAGTGATTTTTCCCTTGACAACAACAAATCTTAAAAAATTAGGCTTTCCCATCGGCTAATTCTAAAATGACGCTTTTAATATTGTCATCTTAACTGTGTCATTCTATATCCAGTTTCAGTACAGCGTATTCGGCAATAATTTCATTGTTAAGGTATATCATGAAGATCTGAATAGTGATTTGATAAACATACCCTTCGCGGCTCTTCATTATCACAGCTTGATCTTTGTGTCATGCTACTCATACTTGCAGCGTTGTTGATGTAAGGTCGATCATTTCTATCATCTGCGAACCAACAAAATAGGAATAAAAAATCTTTCCGACAACAAAATACAAGATCCGGCAAATGTACCCAATTCGGAAAGATAATGATAAATCGTCTATTGAACAAAGCCTTAGGCATAACGTTGAAATCCTTATACGAAATGTCCCATAATAATGTCGATTTCTTTTCAATTTTTCAGCAGCAGGATAGTCATGTTTGTTATAAGTGATTGCATGAAAATTCTTCATTAGGAAACGGCAAAAATTTTACAAAAAGCATAAAATCGATTCAAGTTTGCGAAGAACTGAACTAGAGAAGACAACTATTTGAAAACAACTCGAAATTAAGAAGAGAAAAGGTATAACTTTGTCTGTCAAAGAACCTCCGTTTCTGCAACAATGACGAATCTTGACTGACGAATATTATCTTTCCTATCAATATCAATTGGAGTTTGAAGAAAAATATGGTCAACGCCTTTCAAAGGATTTAGAATGTTTCCAAACCAGTGACTTTCAACAAATTGCTGATAGATTGGTATGTACAGGGTGTGCCAAAATAAGCTATGCACTTACAAATCACGACAAATCGTATGCTGGACCAGTTTTGAAAATTCACGAGTTAAGGTTACTGTAACCCTTCAGGCAGTGATTAAGAAACTCTGTTCGCCACGTCCGTTCGTCAAGATATACCAAACAAGGTTATATATCATTCGATGCAGAATTAAATGCAGAATATCATAAAAATATATGCAATTGTATTAGTAAAAGCATAAATGATTTATTTCAGATCTTAGACAAAATTGACCACTCTTGCGAAAAAATCTTTGTTTACCCCAGCAAGCGCTGTAGGACCATAACCATTTATTTACCAATGACTAAAGGTCCTGAACTGCAAAACCGTGTCACAAATTTTTGATGAAATGTACTGTCTAGAAATAATGACATTTTAAATTTGTGTCAATGTCTGAAATATCTTTTTTAAGCTTCAAGCCTTTGTAAAAATCAGACTAGTGGATCTATTGAAAATCGCTGACACAGTTTCGTAGTTGCATGCCTTGTGACCCTGTTGGCCAAGTTTCAAGCGATTTGGTTGGCCCGTTGGGTATACAAAGATTTTTTAGTACCCACCAGTACCCCAGAATCCTGTTTCGAGAAATCAGGCCTGTATCATAATGAAGCAAAAAAGGTGGGAGAAACGATTATGCATGAAAGTTTACACAAAACCCGCAAAGGTCAAGCAATAAAGCTTATGCACGGTCTTGTAAAGAGCTATGCCATCAAATAACAGCACGGAATGTTATGGATGCAGCTGCAAGGTCAAGCAAGGTTACTTCAATCCCCTAATGTCTTTTCCCGCAATTTTCATGAAACAGGACTGCTTCTTTTAAAATGCTCATATTTCCAAATAATGTGGCTATTTCTGGAAGTGAGCTGGTTTGAATGGTACTCAAATGCTTATACCATCAGATTATGTCGAAAACGAAAAATCGAGAATTTTTTGTCTGAAGGGTTACAGTAACCTTAATCTTTTAACTAGGATCCTCAATTGGAAGCTAGAATTTTTTGGACAATCATTAGTCTTATATTTATGGAACTATAAGCGACTTTCTTAGAAGTTAAGTTTTGAAAACATTGACAACGGTCAAAAAGCGCTTATCAGAGTTTCTACACGAGTCTCTACATGAATCGCCCTACATAAATCGCCAAAGAGAGGACAGTTTCGTCGTGATTTGGGGATTAAGAAATTGATCAAGACTGCATGGTTGCTTGCCCTAATCATTTCGCTGCACTATTATATGTCACTTAATCCACTTGTCACAGGAATAAAATACAAGGATAAGAGTATAAATTCCATGAAATTTCAGAAGGAACTACATTTCTTTGTATTATTAAAGGTATTTTTCACATTCCTTCTAACACAGAATTAACACAAGTTCACTTGATCATATCTGATCAATTTCTAAATTCCCCAGTCATCAAGAAAACGTTGTCTCTTTGTCGATCCATGTAGAGTCTATAGAAAATTTTATCAAAATTTCCTAACCTTCTTAGTATTTTCGAGTCGAAAGTTTAAAGAACCCGTTTAAAGCTCTAAAAAATAGACGACTAAAAATGTAGCAAAGATACTAGCATCTACTTTAGGATCTTAATTCAAGGTTAACTCATACATCTTGGTATACGATCTATCGTGTCATGTCAAGAGTGCATAGGTATTTTTGGCGTACCCGGCAGATTAACGAAAAATTGACAAAATCATTGTATCAACAGCGATTGTGGCTAAGATTAAATCATCGATCGTAAACAGGGAGCTATACAGTTCCCCATCGTAAATATCCGTCAAGTGCACAATTTATAGTGGCCTGTTAAAATTGGATACCTTTTTTGGCGCATCCAGTATTCGCGTAGAATACGGTGCAAAGGTGACAGCTACAAGACTTTTATATTTTGGGGTGATTCAAGCGGCAGGCATGAATACCTGGTGATTAAAAAAAGTTCCCTTGCTTGAAAATCATTGCAGCATAAGTATTTGCCCGATAATCAGTACAGCGTATTCGGCAATAATTTCATTGTTAAGGTATATCATGAAGATCTGAATAGTGATTTGATAAACTTGATCTGTCTAATAGCAAACAGATATTTTTTGCATTTTTGATACTTTTCAAAGTAGTAGTTTTTGGACAAATTTGAAAGACTTAACAAACCAGTCCTTTACAGCAGCCGGAAAGTGGCCTAAACGCACTGTCAAAGCTTCTTGATCGTTTGCAATCGATTCGTATTCCTTTTGAAAAGCAGCATGATCAATAAAATGAGGAATTGAAACAGAGTTAGAAAATAAAGTTGATATCTTATTCATTGCTGGAAAAACAGAATATTGAGAACAGTAAAACTGACAGGTTACGTTTCCTTCATTCGAGATGAGATGCCTTTGATGATGTATTTTAAGGCCATTTTCTGGATTTTATGTAGGACCAATTTCTTTAATCTCTCGAATTTTTACCAAAGAATTCCTTCCTTTAAAATTATGAGCAAACTGCAAAGAATATCTCAGCATTGCAGCCATAGATGAATAATTTTGGTGATTATGGCGCAAGCAAATTTCCTATAATAGCTATTCGAGCCTAAGTGGGCATTTGTTTGAGTTACAAGGTACATGTATAGTTCTTGATGTGGAAAATATCGTTTTGATCAATTCTCAGAAATTCCTTGCTTAACTGTCAATCTATATGATAAACCTTTATGTGACTTGCTCCTTTTCGGAGATTCACAGTATAATTTCATTATCAATCGAGAAATCTTCCAAAAAAAATTCGAGAAAAATACGAAAAGATTTTCGGATTAAATTAAAGAAAAAAGTAGCAGCAACTTTTCATTTCATTTGCAGTATTTGTTCCGGGTGTCTAAGAGAAGTACTTCTATTCGTGTTACGCTATTCGAATCAAGAATAGACCTTTTAGCTATTCTGAAAAAGAATCTCAATCGAACGATACTTTGCTACATTTTGTAGAATTTTCGAATATGCACAATAGTGATAGAAGCTCTAACGCCACTCGATCGAATCTCGTGTATAAAAATGTATAAAAATAACGCTCGATCCAGGCTCTTTTGCTGAATAGCTAAAAGGTCTATTGCAGATCTGGCAGATTACAATTTTCATGGTATTTTCAGGTGCCTCATCTGTTTGTATACATTCCTTAAAATCAATCATCTGCTGTAAGGTGGAAGGTGGTCGACTGGACAGGGGGGGGGGGCTTTCTGAGACGTCCGCTCAATTTATTGCTTTTATTATCAAATTCAATATACACATTACTTCCTTGATAAATAGCAGTTTTAGTTGGAACTCGTAGTTGAAACCCGATGACAGTATGCCCTTTCCAACTATGGCAGCCATGGAGCATTTGCATGTATCTGTAGTTAACTTTTTTTATTTTTGATAAAAATACAACTTATTTTCTTAAAGATCTGAATCGAATGACTGTCTTCTATGTACAGAAAAGGGAGAAAACTTTTTGAATTGACCTAGAGGTACCTAAATGGCAATGTATTGAACCATTTATATCTTTTTAGATATTCACGATTTATTCTGATTGAAGTTATAAAGAGAATTTAAATGAATGGAAAAGGGCAGTGCATGACGCTTGACAAACCCCGAAGAATGTAAAATCAGCAGCTACAAGTTTAGGAGGTGCTCCAAGGTGAATGTTTCATATGCTGAATATTAGCAAAGATATTGTCTACCAGAAACAATAAAGTTTACCGAGAAAAAATCAAACAGAATAGAAAATCCAGAATATAAACTAACCCTTCGAGCTGGAGGCAGTATTTGTCCGATCTGCCGAAAATCGAAGATATTCATTAATCTCCTGCCGCCGTGAATCTCTTGCATCAGGAATAGTATGCTCACTCTCCATATCTTCCAAGCCTCTTTTTTCAATGCTCCTTTCTACAAACTTGTCAATTGTCTGTTCACTTCGTCTTGTCTCGCCTCTTTCACAAGTCCTATCGGACAATGATCTGTCCCGTCGATAAACATCCATCATTCTGGGACTTCGCTGGTTTGGATTATATCTATGTGAATACACATCCGCATGGGGAAACGAAGTATGTGCATATGGATCCATGTGAAGCGGGAGCTCGGGAGGGTAGTATACATGTGGTGAAAAGTAGTGAGGCCCATGTCCAATATCCTACAAACGAGAACATGAGACGTCAACACACGTAATCTTATCTTTTCGTACGATAGCACATACGATCCGATTTGCTATGATACACCGTTGGGAACGAAAATTGCAAAAAAAACCTAAAAAATTTCGGGGGCATCTTCAAAAGCACAAACTGGACATTTTACATGTTTTGCAGAATAGTGCAATAATCTCCATTAAAAAGTACGTCAAAACTATTTATATAAGACCATGTGGTAGTCATTGTCCTTTACTAGACTCATTCCAATTTTCAATTTTTTCAATTTCAATTTTTAATTCTTTAAACACGGTAGCCCCATCAGTTGATCAGCAACTGCTTTTCAGGGGGCCGTGGCAAAAATCTAAAAATTAAAACAAGAGACAAATAACATTGATAAGAAAAAGAAAAGAACGCGTGAGTCAATTTTTTAATCTTTTTTTGAAGGTGGCAAGGGAGGGTGCTTGTTTAAGATCAAGTTCGAGTTGATTCCAGAGTTTAGGTCCACGAAACGATATTGCGTTTTGCCCATTTTTAGTCTTCCGCAATGGTAGAGAAAGATCAGTCTCAGTATTTCTAAGTTCTATAACATTCCGAGTTGAATTTTTGACAAACAAGTTGGATAGGTACTCAGGTAAAAGTCCATTTATAGACTTATACATAGTAGTAGCTGTTTCGCTTCTAATAATATCACTTACAGTTGGCCAATTTAGATTGTGTATTAGTTCCATAGCAGGCGTATCAAATTTACTTTTGGTTACAATTCTCGCCGCTCGATTTTGCAACTTTTGTAGGGTTAGCAGTTTGGTCGCCCCACAGCATCCCCACACAGAGCAACAGTACCGAAAATGGGGCCCCACTATCCCCCGATACATTTTACTTAATGTGTTTTGAGGTAAAAATTTCTGGCATATTTCAAAAACCCAATTGCTCGAGAAACTTTGGTACGGAGAATATTAATGTGTTCTTCCCAACTTAAACTCCTGTCTATTATCACACCCAGATACTTTGACTGGTCTACGTTTTCAATTTGGGAGTCACCGATAAAAAACTGGGGATGATCAACAGTGCCATCAACAATTTTCTTAATTTTGGGCTGGGAACCCACAACCAGGGCTTGAGTTTTTAGGATGTTTAAGGAAAGTTTATTACCTAGCAACCATTTCTTCAGATGGCTTAGTTCACTGTTTAGAGTTTGATTTACATCTTCTAAACTCGATGAAGAGTAAGAAATACTGGTATCATCGGCATACATCGTCATTTTCGCTTTCTTCAGAGAAAACGGCAGATCATTGATATAGATCAGAAATAAGAGAGGACCAAGGCAGGAACCCTGAGGCACACCACATCGGATGTCTTTGGTATTTGAACAGACACCATTTACTTTGCAGAACTGTTTTCTGTTCATTAGATATGACGTAAACCAAGTAAGTTCTAGATTTTCAACGCCATACTTCCTCAATTTAGCAAGTAAAATGTCAAGATCTACAGTATCGAATGCCTTTTTTAGATCGATAAAAATATTTGCAGTATATTTGCCATTGTCCATGTTTACATACCAGTCATCAGTGCTGTTAAAAAGGCAAGCGACAACAGAATGGAGAGCTCTAAAGCCAGATTGGTTTGAAAACAGATGATTGTCTTTGTCGAGATAATGGTAGAGTTGGTTATGAATAAGTTTTTCGAAGACCCTAGCCAAAACAGGCAGAACTGAAATAGGACGGTAGTTAGATCGGTCATCAGGTTGACCATTTTTAAAAATGGGGGCTACTCTGGCTATTTTCCAGCTATCTGGAAAACAACCAGTAGCAAGTGAAAGATTGAAGATATCACAAAGAGATTCTGAGATAACCGGAAGGGCGATTCTTAAAAAACAGCTAGCAATACCATCAGTACCGCATCCCTTTGAGGTTTTAAATTTGCTAAAAATTTTTTCCAGCTGGAGGGTATTAATAACGTGAAATTGAAACTTATTTTTTTCTGGATTGACCTCGTAATCGTTTTCAAGGAGAGGATTTCTTGCCGAGGGAATTTTGTCACTAAGCGTTTCTCCAATGGTGCAGAACAAGTTATTGATAGATTCTGCAATATCAGTATTAATAGAAATGTTTTTTCCTTCAATATTTAGTGATGAAATGTTGGTGGTTTTAGATTTCTTGTTTAAAACGTTGTTGATAGTCTTCCATGTGCTTTTGAGGTTTCCTTCGCAGGAAGCAATTTTGTTAGTAAAATATTCACGCTTAAGTTTTTAATTTAGCTTATTAGCTTGATTTCGTATATGTCTATAGCCCTGCATCAATAATTCAGATTTTGAGTGAACAGCATGCTTTTTCACCTTGTCTCTTGCCTTGCATATACGTTTGAAATCATTAGTCAACCAAGGGCAGAATTTGTCAGAAACACGTCTGTTACGTGTTGGGGCATGTTTTTCGAGGATAAGAGAGAACATGCTAGTCCAGGTATTCACTATAACATTTGTATCGTCTGTATTCCGCACGATGCCTCTCTAGTCGACCCCTACAAGTTCTTTGAGAAACTCGGTTTGGTCAAAGTTCTTCATTTGCCTGGAAGAAATATTTTTGTGTTGCCTTTTGGCAGCACCACGGAATTTCCTAATGCAATAGACCAAATAATGATCACTGAAAGAAGATTTATGTATTCCAGAAGATACTATGTTAGTTTTGCTTGTCGTAGCAATATGATCTATTAGAGTAATAGTGATCAGTGTCTCACGAGTAGGGCTTTCTATTAACTGGTGAAAACCAAATAGATTATATATTTCTAGCAAACGAAGAGAATGTGTTGGAAGGTCATTTGAATCTACGTTCCCCTCTTTGGAATATTTAGGCAGAATATCACAGTTTGTATCACCTAGAAGAATAATTTCTTTATCTTCCCTGTCAAAAAATTGAAGGCTTTCCTCTATCTGATTGAAAATGTCAAAACATACGTTAGGGGGCCTGTACCAAGCCATAACCACGAAAGAAGCAGCACGAATAGGTTTAATCTCAACGCATATAAGTTCTAAAGCTGAGTTAGGAAGGTCTTCACGCACAGTGGTCTTATCTAACAAATTATCCTTTAGATAAATTGCCACACCACCCCCATGGCGGTCACGATCGCACCTTTTGATAGTGTACCCCTCGATATTTACCAAACTATCATCAATACTATTGTCAAGCTTTGTCTCAATTAAGGCCAGAATGTGAATTCCTAATTCTTTCACAAGTGAACGTATTTCATCGATGTGCAGCGTATTCCGAAAGTATTTTGTTTTACTTCCGCTACTGACTTGTCGCTACAACTGAAGCGTCAACGACGACAACGAACAAAGGTTAGCGGGGCCTAGAGAGACTTATTTGATGAGTTTAGTCCTATAACCCCCGTTTTATCGTCGTGGCAGTCAGGGCCGCCGAGAGCTTTGGGAGGCCCAGGGGCAAACTGTGAAGTGGGGCCCCCTGCAAGTGAAGCGAGCAGAAAATTTTTTTGATCACGCCCTTTAGATTGGCTTAAAATGAACCTCAGAGCACTTCATGCAGTCAACATGTCAAATATCTTCAATCATGAGGCCCCTTAGACCCTGTGGCCCTGGGGCAAACTGCCCCTCCTGCCCCCCTCTCAGCGGCCCTGGTGGCAGTATTGTAAGTAGTTCATATGTAGCGTCTTATTTTTGCTTATGTTTTAAATGAGGATAAACAACTAGTTAAAGGGAGTATGCAATGGCAAATAGGTTTCTCTATAAATAGAACAAAGGAAATGCGCAAACACAGCATTGTTTCTTTAGCAATCGATTATTAACAACACGTGTGGGTCATCAATTTCAATGTGCTATTTTTAGATTTTTCTGCTCTGTGGAAATGCAGGCTTATAGCCTTGTACAAACCCTTTAATCTTGAAGCAATGGTGGTGGCAAAATGTGACAGTTCCTAAAATTTCCCTTTGCATATATTTTTTTTCTAGCCTCAGTCTAATTGATTTTGCCATCGCCGAAGACGCTAAAGATATATGTACAAGTCAATATTTACAAATTCACAGGGAAGCTGCGTTCTTGTTGAAGGATCACCCTAAACACAAGCGGACGTCAGAAATCAAATGATCCTGGAAAGGCGACACAGTACCTTAAAAGCTTGTTCACTTCCCCGATAACCATTTACCATGTGTCTCCTAAACTGATCATTTTCAAAAACTGGGTGGTGCATGGGCCAACCCCATTCAAAACCTCTTCTTCGCAAATCCTCCTCAAGGATATGACTTGGCAAACCATCGCGTCTCTATAAAATAAATCAATAGAATTAGAAGGTGATTATCTAAGTATTTGCTGAAGCGAATAGTACATCCGAACGAATCAAAAATATTACTAAGTTATCATTCTCGCAATAATTACAACCAATAAATGGATCTAATATAAAGTTATCTATATGAGCATTGCCGAAATCAAATGATCAGGAATTCCATTTCATATTCAGATACCAGGATAACGAATTGTTAAAAGAGTACCAATAGCTGTTGGAAAATTTCTTTCTAAATCAGAAAAACAAAACACAAAAAAGCACTCAGATATAAAAGTTGATCGATGAAAACATTGCTGCAAATTGCTGGTTGGACAAGTAATTAATTCATCAAATCTTTGATAGTTTCACGTGAGTCAACACGGTAAATATGTAAATTTAAACCCTTCATCAGAGCCATGCATACGTATATTTAAGCCGAAACACGAAAAAACCAAATATTTCTCCTGTCGACGGTGTAGGACCTTAGATCTGAATGAATTCGGATTTCTCAGTAATTTCATTGAGCTTGAATGGCTCAGTGGAATTATCGGAGAGTCTGTTGACATGAAGGTCGCGGGTTCGATTCTGGGCAGGAAAAAATTTTCAATTCTCCAATTGTGGTAGCCCACTCATGTTAAATGTTAATTACCGTGTCAGCAAATGCCGAATGAAAAAATAAATATATAAAATGTTTCCGTTTGCACCGAAAAAGGAGAAATCCTGGTTGCTCGCAAGCTGCTGAATATTCATAAAATGCACTGCTGGAAAAAGGCGAAAGGCGAAAGCCGAAAGCAACCTATAAGGTGCTAAAAATCGAGAGAATTAAGGTGTGTCACGGTAGTCTAACGGTTAAGACGCTTGCCCGGAAAGCAGGAGATCCGTGGTTCAAGTCCCGGCTGTGGCGCATTTTAATTTTCTCGATTTTTCGTGAGAATATTGAGAATATAAAAGATCGATCAAATCATACTGGAGTCCTCAAACAGATCAATGAAGAAAAAGCAATTGTTCATGAGTGAGAATGAGAATATGAGAATACATATGTATATGTACATATATATATTCGAAGAAATGTTAAGGTGACCAACGGATAAGTCCTTATTAATGAATACCCAAGTTCTCTGGTATCCCGTTCTATTTCCGCTAACATAAACCAAGGCTTTGTTTATTCTTTATCTTTCATTTGTAATATAGTAGAGTAGTTTCGTTTTAGATTAGTTGTATATGTATATATTTACATGTATGTGTATAGCTAGAAACAAAATCGAAATAAAATAAGTTTACAAACAAACAAAATTCTTAACGTGGTTCATAAATTTCTTTAAACATCAACTATATTTTTCTATTAGATCTTTCCTTGACGATGAAAAAGCGAACTTGAAATAAAGAATGCAGAAATGAAAAACCCGTGCAAAATTAAGTATCATGTGTAAAAACTGCCCTTTAAGACTTGCGTGTAACACACGCCCGTTCAAAATGAAATTTCATCGTCCATACATGTCCGTCGAAAGTTCTCTTTAATACATGCTATACTGTTATCCTTCAATCCTTACATCATTACTTGCCTTTGATCGTTATCAAGAATGTACAAAGTTGAGCCATAGCTCCCAATAGACCTTTCCCTTGATTACGTCACACACCTGCGAGCGTGCAATGAATCCTGGGAGTTGTATTTAACACGCGATCAGCTGTTTGTGATTTTCTATGGTGATCGTACGGAGCTCTACTTTTATCTCGAAGTTCACAGCGAAATAAAGAAAGAAATTATGGAAAATCCTTCATCTGCAGCCGACCAGCACATTCCTAGTTTTTTTCAAAACTCTTGCACGGGGACTGGTGCTTCAGAACGAGAAGAAAACGAAGATTCGTCCCGGAATAGCAGCGAGAATCCGATGCGGCCTATGCTAGGCGTCAGTGAAGAAAGCAAACACGGTAACAAACCGGTTGTTGGAGGGATCACTTGCTGTGTTCCGGAGTGTTCCGGAGTGAAAATTGGTTTCTTCCATCAGCTGGTACATGCCATTTCTGCCTGACTTGAGTGCAAGTCAGATCCCTTGGAATCTCTGTGACACCCATGTTGACATAGTCAAGAAGGGTGTAGAGCAGGGCACCAACATGCTAGCAGCAACCTCCTTGGCCTGCCTTGCAGTTGCACTTTGCATACTCAGCATCCCCTGATGCCTGGTCAAGATGCACATATACAGTGTACTGGGTACTCTTCCTTGAAGCATGAACCTTTGCCTTCACCAGGAAAAGAAGTCTCTCCCCCTTCACATTGGGCTTAACCAAATTTTCTCGTACGTAGCCTTCCTTCCACAGCCTGTATCCTTGTTTTTGTTACGAAAGGCTTTGGGAGCAGCCCCTTTCTTTGGCATTGTTATGGAGTTTTTTATCATTCGATCGTAAATCTTTTCAGCATTGAAACTTGGTAATAAAATGAGGGACCTAGTCCAGCCTTCTTTCTCCGTTTGTACTTGCTCTGCCGTTCCAGTTTCATGCAGATTTGTTTCGTCTTCGATACCAAGCACCTTAGGCCGCATCGGATTCTTGCTGCTATTCCGGGACGAATCTTCGTTTTCTTCTCGTTTTGAAGCACCAGTCCCCGTGCAAGAGTTTTGAAAAAAACTAGGGATGTGCTGGTCGGCTGCAGATGAAGGATTTTCCATAATTTCTTTCTTATTTCGCTGTGAATTTCGAGATAAATGTAGAGCTCCATACGATCACCATAGAAAATCACAAACAGCTGATCGACTGTTAAATACAACTCCCAGGATTCATTGCGCGCTCGCAGGCGTGTGACGTAATCAGGGGAAAGGTCTATTTCCTATGGACAATTCTAGTCCCATATTTTGGCAGGAATTTCAACTTGAAGGACTATGAATTCAATCATTTCGGGGCCAAATGACACAACTTTCAAAGAATGAACGAGAATTAAGTTGAAGCTGAAAAGGGATGGCTGAAATCTAGATTTTAAGAATTTGTGTCAGAACTCGATTTGAAAATGCACACTCCCTTTGACATTAAGTTGTGGCACATTCAGTACCGCACTTAGATGTCATGTTCGCAAATACAGAAAAAACTTTAAATACAATAGAACTACCGGGTGAGCCAAAAAAGTTCCCACTTTTGAACATTCAAAGCATCAAGAGTACTTCACGAGCTTGCGTGATTCAAATTCTAGTTAAAAGTCAAAGATCGGAGTATTTTTGTGGTTTTTCTCGCTGTCTCAAGAACACTAGGAATTTAGGCGAATTCAACTTTACAAACATTTTATGGCTGCAAAATGTCTGAAAAATAGTCTAAAAGATCGATCAAATCATACTTGAGTCCTCGAACAGATCAATGAAGAAAAAGCAATTGTTCATGAGTGAGAAATATCCACCGTACATTCATTGCAGTGGGACTGAAAATCTTTAGTGGTTGTTTGAAAACTGATGTCTTATAACTCTTAAGAGAAGTAGAACGCCCATTCCATTTTGATCTGTGCAGGGAGAGTCGTTTAGATTTGATTAATGTTTTAGGCCCTTTTACAGTTATTTTGCATCCATGGAATTCTTATGAAGTTGAATTTACGTACACTTCTAGTTCAGGTAAAACAGCGAGAACAGTCACAAATATACTTTGATCTTTTAGCTTTTACTTTGAATTTTTAATCGTATCTGAAAAGTACTCTTGATGCTATGAATTTTCGAAAGTGGGAACTTTTTTCTGGTTCGCCCGGTAGTTGATTCAAGCCAAAATTAACACATCTGCGGCTCGTATGACTGATGATTTGGCGTGAACAATCCATCTTTTCATGGAGGAATACACCGTTCTCTAATTACCTCAAGTGGCACACGATTTATCCCATAGATTTCATCTCTCATTCTCTGGTGGTGCGAATGGATTCCTCTCATGTCAGAAAGTGGTCCAGCTCTTGGTCCAATACCTTCAAAAGGGAGTCGTCCAGACCTTGCTGGGTGATCTCGTGGACTGCCATGATGGTGCCCTGTTTCATGTCCATGTACAGGACAAGATCCTTGAGAGCTATGTTGATGTAGACTATGCATCAGCGGATATCTGGAGAAGCTCTCAGACGGTGAAGGTGGCCTAAAAAGACTAGCAGGTCCTTCTGCAGGATTCAGACGCACACCACTTAGAAGGCCAGACTTCGCTGCATCCTAAGATGATTGAAAAACCGGAATCATATTCAGTAAAGCTCATTGAATAAGCAGAAAGTAAGAAATGGTTGAAACGAGACAAATTGATCAATTGAGAGCGAAACCCTCACGAACTTGGTTCTAGAATTTGAATCAATGGTAGACCAATACAGTAAGAACAACAAAAATAACGGAAAACTAAAAGAAAAATGGTTCAAGAACAGAAGCTACTTTGCAAGTTTGCAAGTATGAGATGACTGTGGCAAATTTAAAAAGATTTATCAATCATAAAAAGGTAAGACCACTCACCGCAGGTAAATACGCTGGACACCTACATTCTGACTTACCTTAGGTGAACTTTTACGTGACATTAATTGAACGGTTCAACAATCATAAAGCTACGTTCATACTACATACGAGAATGGAAATTCAAAAATACTAACTCACTTTGGCTGAATTGGATACCATAAAATGAACTCACCTCATCAGGCAATTTCCTAACAGGCTGTGGATGAACTAAGCCAATGTTGCTTCCACGGTCCTAAAACAAATCGTGACCTGGTTACCAATGGCACACTTATTACTAATCACACCATTTTCGTTTGCCTCTTCCAAAACAACATCTTGCAGAATCAGTTGATAATGATTTGACATTGAATAAGCTTCTGATAGAAATATTACGGTTACTGGTCTCAAAAAGTCAAATTTCAAAAGACCAATATTTTTCTGAGGACAAAAGAGAAAAGTGGCGCATAATTTTTGTGACCATGATTCTATTTTAACAGGGCATTGTCTCATCATTATTTGAAACGTTACTACTAAGACATTAAGAAATACTGCTATCACAGACATATTAAAAAGAGGTGGCTTCAATTTTTGAAGTCCATAAAAAAGGAGAACTGATGGCTATTTACGAGAAACTCACAAAATTTATAAAATTTGTTGCAGAACGTTTCATAGCTAAGATATTGCTTCAAATTGATCTACCTCCGAGGGTAACTGCAATAGAAGATGACGGGGGTGTGCAATTTTTACTTTGAAATAACACCACAAAATTCATGATTTTCCGAAAGCTTTACTTCAAAATTTATGGGTCATTCAAGTTACGTACCCAAAACTGTTATAAAAATCCAATATTCTCACCAAGTACATGAAGTAAGATAAATCTAATCTCTTAATGAGGTATTTTCTAAAAAAATCAGATCCCAAAACTTATGGCTGTTTGTGATGTTACCAAAAATGACACCTGAAAATATATTTCTACCTGAAAAGTCTATGCAATTTTCGAAACTGAGCCATATCACAAAGGGCTTGATTTTGGTCTGATTAAATTCAATTCAGTTCAAAACAAAACTGTTACGTGTTGTTATTGCTGCTGGTGTTGTTGCAATGACTGGGCCTATTCTTGTTTATGAGCCTTTCCTGCTGACTTCAATTTGAAATCCTTGAAGTTGCGTTTTACGAATGTGCAGAATTTGCAAAATGAAAGAGCTATAATGTCTTGTGGCTTAGAAAATGTCACAATGTTCTGAGGTGAAACAACAGCCTTAGAAATTACGAGTCCAGTTTCATTACTCTGCGCATGCTTGCCTCGGGGGCTATCTTTCCTCTGCTTCAAAGTGTGCTGCAGAGTGGGCCACAGTGGTCTGAAAAGTTGCCCCGAGACGTACTGCACGAAGACGGCACACATTCTCTGGGTCTAGTTCAATTCAAGCTTGCATCAGCTGCTAATGGAAAACTTTATGAGTTCACTCATGCATGCAGTTTATGAACACGATTTTCCATCTAAAACATGCAAAAGAAGCTGATCTTGATTACTGATGGCAGTTGAAAAGAAGAGCTTTGGACAACCACTGTTACGATCGATGTTGAATAACTGCTTCCAAAATGCCAGATTTACAATGGCCATCGATTTTCGTTAGCATGACGATAACAAATATACAGCTACTACATTGAACATGGGGCTATGATGCAATATTTCAATTCAAATTTAAGTCAAAAAATTTTCAACGCTTTAGAGCTATTACCTTGACTCCATGAATATTCAGGGGTCCACCGCCAGGACCACCTGGAGCATTGACGATACCGCTGATAGGGTGTGAGCGAGAACTAGCTTCAACATGATCTCTCAGCGAGGATTGCTCTCCATGATGCATAGCTTCATCGTCTGTAGTAATATAAGAGAGTTTTGATGTTTTATCCCTGCCAAAATTATACAATTAACATAACTTGTTCATCAACGC
Source organism: Aurelia sp. 4 Dawson et al 2005 (assembly GCA_964019985.1). NCBI lineage: Eukaryota > Metazoa > Cnidaria > Scyphozoa > Semaeostomeae > Ulmaridae > Aurelia > Aurelia sp. 4 Dawson et al 2005. The sequence continues at coordinate 10,757,556 of OZ026497.1, forward strand.
AAAATTCATGCAGAAACAGTGGCAAGGCTATACCACCAACAAATGGAAAAGAACATAAGAAAGTATAAAAGTTTCCAAACGAACTCTTTAAGGTGATTTAGAATATCCTTAAGATGGAGACAAAAGGGGCATTTTTTAAACATCGCCCGTGAAAGTCATAAGTCAAACAAGTTAGAAATTTCACGGACAAAGGTTCCACTAAGGAGAAAAGTCTTAGTTGGCAGCTTTTACTTAATTAGTACATTAGATGCAAAAATATTAGAAGGATTTCACCAAAACGTCAATATTTGGCTATAGAAATCCTGGCTTCTGCTAAATTTAGACCCCCCCCCCACCCGATCCCTAGCTCATGTACTGAAGGCTGCAAATGAATTGAATTCTTGCTGTAAGTATTTTTGGGGTTTTGTTCATTGTTCAAATCAGTACGCACGATTTTCAATAAATTCATAAAATCTCGAAATAAATTGTGACCTTCAGCTTATCAGCATATGTCATGGAAAGATGACAAGCCTATTGGGAGACAAAAAGCCAAACAATAGCAAATAAGCCTTTGAATCCACGATCATACATTAGACATCCCATTGGTTTCGCTTCATTCTAGATTTTCTGGTCAGAACCAAAATCATTCAAGGCGAGAATTGCTGAGCAAAATAAAAGAACAGTTGGAATGTGCAAAGAAAAACAAAATTTATAAATGTGTAGAAACTTGATTGATGATGAAGACAAACATTCTCGGCTTTCAGTAGCTGGAGCTTCAATGAAGGTCAAATTAACAAAGGCAGACGTCGGAAAAAAATTTTCCCCGCAATGCCAATCTGATTACCCGCCGCCACTACATTAAACGTTGACTTTTCTTACCGAAGTGCCAAAATGGGCGACAGGCAATAAAGGACGACACCACATTACTCAAGTACTTGCTCGAATAAAAGGGATTTGCTAAACATTTTCTTTGGATACAGCGAAGCATATGAAAAACGGAGCGAATGGTCTAGAAACTGTCAACTTGACATAACAAAAACACCGTTTGATGATTGCACAAAGCTAGCCTTCATTTCATTTCATATATCAATATATTCGCCTCATATACGTATTGCAGTAGTAATTGTTGGTTTCAAAATCTTCGGATGGTGCTTCGATATCACTTATTACGGTTCGCTTAAAAATATTGTCCACACTTAGTTTGTCTCCGTATGTGAATGGGCATAATGCAAACTCCTGCATTGTGATTCCCGAAGATCAAGCAATTCTCTCGCCATAAAACCGTCCCAAGATCAAATAAATATCAAAACCATACCTCTAGCTTGCCTGTAAATACTTTCAGCTGCCTCATGTCGAGAGAAGATGCCTGGTATGACAGGTCTCGATATTCGCCTTGATGTCAGTTCTTCCGAAGATTGACTTGAGCCTGTAAGGAAGTGTTTAAAACTGTCTGAGAAACGACCATCAAGCAAAAATAATCTGTGGCATCTCCATTTCGTTAGGCACAACGTTATAAGTGATAGTTTAGAAAAAGTTAAGACTATTGCAAGGGTGTGATTTTCGAGATCTCTATCAAATTCTATGATTCAATTAAAATGAAGCCTGATTTGTAGGTAAGTGTCAACACAAATTTTCAAGCTATAAGCATTGTTGGAGAAATGGTCTATCCAATAATCTTTGAAAACAGATCCAGAATTCGTGATTACATGTGCTAACAACACAGCCCCACATCCATGAAACTCGAACGGCATCTGTCTTGCATACTGGCCAAACAAGATGTTAAAAAAACTGATAACCGTTTTATTATGGCACTATTCGGTATTCTTGTTGCTAATTTTTTCGATTATGTCACTTCTCTCAAGATTTAAGTATTTTTATATGTTCCATTAAAGATTTACAATGGTTACTAATTACTACACCTACACATAATGCTACGCTACTACAGAGATAACACCTCAAGGAACAAAACATTTTGTCTACCCAGAGGTCATAAGGTGGAAATGATCAAATGACAAGCGGAGCCTCAAGTTAAGGCATCTTGCAACCAAAGTATTGCGAGTGAAGATTGGGAAGGTTTAGACTCAAACAAGGCAGTGAAAATCTAACATCTGGTTGCAAGCTTCCATAAGACACCACACAATTACAAACAAACATAACTACTAAAAACAGACACACACAGAAGGGATCTATTTAGGTATTCCAGTAACCTTTAAACCAAAGAGTTCTGTTTCGGAAAAGTACTTAATAGTTAAATTTAAGATTAGTTTGTTGACTTCCAAGGGCAAAATTTGTTTTCGTACAGAAGAAGTTGCAACATATTGATATCTGAACCCTCAGAATATCCACAAGCTTCGAGTGAATCGGTGACACCAGCGAGAAGACTGCATCAGTTATCTCTGAAAGAATTGTAGAGCAGCAAGAAGTGTGTAAATCACAACTCAAGTGTGTGTAAATTGAGGTTAGTCTGCTCCGTCTATTTGTGGTTCATAATATTAGAGTTTCCCACACTTTATTTTCTATTTACGTTCCTTCTTTTCTGTCCAACGTAATTTGCAATGTGTCATCCGAGAGACCGTGAAGCCCCGAACCAATCGCTGAGCTTTGAGACCACAAAGAAATTTAAAGTCACTTGGACTCCACTTGAGGGCGAACTGATTGTTTTCAACGTGCAGTGAACTCTAAATCCAAATCCCAATCTTTGAGAGATTTTGAAATTCCAGCAGCTTATTGCTTGATTTTGTGCTTTATATCAAAATGTTCCAGTGCCACATAATGCAACATAACCAGTTGAATTAGTTGCGTTCGTTTGACCCAACCTAAGATTCGTTAATCAGCAGGATAAAATGCTTTGTTTCAGCCGGGTCAAGGGTATTCAAGATTGTCTTACAAAAATATGTGACTTTTGCACCAGACTAACAGCATGAGGGTAGAAATTAACGACATACCAAAAGTGTGCTTTCCATGTAAGTCCGGCTTGTCTTTGTCCAGAACGCTCGAAGGGGGTATAATGGATGCAATAGATGAAGTGTTTATGTTTGCATGATGCGCATTGCCTCTTAAATAAAATGGACTATGTGATTGATTGCTACTGCTACTGGTCGGAGTTGGTGATATATTTACTTCTCTTGTTGATGAACCTACAACATACATTCAGTCTTTCAGCTCATAAACAAAAAGTACAGACATAGTACTTTCTGGGCTTAAATTCAAGTCAATTCAATTCAATACGGCCAGACTTGCATCAACATGTGGGATAAACATTTAATCAATGTTTTGCATTTCTGAATAAAAAAAACCTAAAAACCGAAAACCTAAAAAAAAACTAAATAAAATTTCAAAGTAGGTTAATTTAATAAACGTTTCTGAAACCTGGCGCTCTGCTTAAGGTTACTGTAACCCTTCAGGCAGTGATTAAGAAACTCTGTTTACCATGGCCGTTTGTCAAAGTATACCAAAAAAGTTATATATCATTCGACGTAGAATTAAACGCAGAATATCATAAAAACATATGCTATTGATTTGGCAAAAGTACAACTGATTTATACCAAATTTTACGCGAAATCGACCACTTGTGTACCCCCAGCGAGCGCTGTGGGACCACGACTGTCTATTTACCATAGGCTTAACGTCCTGAACTGTAAAACACTGCCATGAATTTTTGATAACAAGTACTGGCAAGAACTAATGCCATTTTAATTTGTGTCAATGTATAGAATGTCGTTTTTAACTTTCAAACCTCTGTAAAAATCGAACTAGTGGATCTATCAAAAATCGCTTACACGCTTTCGCGGTATATGCTTTGTGACTTGTGTACCAAGTTTCAAGCGATTTCATTGGCCTGTTGGGTACACAAAGAATTTTCAGTACCCACCAGTACTCCAGAATCCTGTTTCGAGAAATCATACTGTTATCAAATTAGGTCAAAAAGTGTTGTAGGCTGCTGAAAAACCCTTGAAGGTTTTCGCAGCACCTCCATTTTATGAGTATGCGGGAAAAACGACAATGCTTGTAAGTCCAGATACGAAACCGCAGATCAAGAAATAAAGATTTTGCCCTGTTTTCGTAAATCTTTTTGTCAATAAAACAGCAACGAGTTGTTTTACAAATATAACGATCACAAAATTCGGCTTAGTGATAGACCATCGTAAGAACTCTTTGGGAATGACTTCTTGTGCTTTTTGATGGACAGTCATCATTAGTGAAGAAAATTTTCCAGCTAACACCGAGACCCTGGCTTCCTCTTTTATCGTCAAAAAATTCAAATCGCTGTGGTATTCCTTGCAAACCGGGGGCGGAAGATACGGTAAAATTACTGAGTAAAGATTTGCTGATGATTCAGTTGTACTTTCTTGGTTCAAGTCCTTCTTTGTCTGATTCTTCCCATTCTGATCCCTCATCATAAAAACCTTCCTGGTAAAACCACGACCCCTTATCTGATAGCGCAAGATTTGTAGTTTGTTCTTTTTCAAAAGGTTTTTAAATCCTTTTCCTACACTCTGGTCATTACATCCGTGCGGATTATACTTATGGCCTTCTAAACCACAGAACTGTGCAAATCATTCGCAAGGTCAAGTGAGTTTACCTTAATCCCCTAATGTATGTTCACGCAATTACTGAAAGATATGAGTGCTTCTTTTAAAGTGGTCAAATCTGCAAGTAATTGGGTTTGCTTTGTTAATTGAGGTAGCGAAAACGGTGCTCAAATAATTGAAGCATCCGAATATCACAAAATCAAAGAGTCGAAGAATTCTTGTCTTGTATGGGTCACAGTAACCTTTACGTGTAACTGACATTTCTGGATACCTCGAAAGGCTTGGATTATTGTGGTCCATACCGTATGTAACCAAAACGAAAATCATATGACGAAAGTTAAGCAAATGTAGTGTCATACATTGCGAGTGTGACATGTAATCAGCAGTCACAGAGAAGTTATTGAATAGTGGGACAGCTCCCCATATTAATGAGTATGTCATAATCTCGCGATAAGACATGTTCAAATGAATAGGGCTTTAGGTAATATATTTCAATCGTCTGAATTTCATCAATAAATTTCGTGACTGACAAATCAGGCAACGGTATTTCATCTAGGAAGTTTGATAGATTCTTGCCAAAAAATTGCTACGAAAGTAAAGCAAGGGTAAGGCATGCATACGTCCTCACCTGAATTATGAGAAGCGGCGGATGGGCTGCCTTGTCGCTCCCTCGTCGACGGTCGCCTTCCAGTTGGGACAATGGCTTGCTGAGCAAGTTTTCTGAGTGCAGCAGCAAAACTGCCTTCGTCATCGTTACGTGAGACGGATGATTGGTTCTGCATGGTAGAATGATCTTGATTTCGTTGCACCAAGTTAGGAAGCGGGGGCACAGTAGCTGTCACCTTCATCCCAGAACTCTCTTGCGGATTCTTTGACAATGATGTCAGTGATTTAAGAGCTCCTTCGTCTGAATTCGTATCAGAGCTTTCTTCGGATTTTCTCGAACCACTTTTCTCCCTTTCCTAGTACAGGATTGATCAGAAGTCAAAAAATAAGACTGCAAGCAACTAAAACGAATACAGTGCGAAGCTAAAGGGGGAGCCTACTCCTATCGTCTCCAAGGCAGCTGTTAAGGTACAATTTGCCTTTAAGCCTGGTTTCAATTGTTAGAGTATACGAAAAATAGGACTATTGTTTGTTACGAGAAATGATGTTTTTACTTCCGTTTATAGCTATTACACGCTTTCTCATGCTGTAAGATGTAGTTCGTTCGTTTCACAGTTGAATTTATCTAAATCGCCAAGCAGTGGCGTAACGGAGGCAGTCGGGGTCCTTAGGGATTTTTCAGCTCGGGGCCCCTAATTAAAAGCATATGTAAAATGATGTTGTAGACATAGAGATTATGTCCAGTTATGGATTTCAGGCTAAAGATTTGCAACCTAGTGGGTTGTCTAAATTAGCAGCGCGTCAAGGACGAATCAATATGGGCAATTGAGAAGGGGGTCTGGGGGCCAAGCCCCCAGGAAAATTTTGACAAAACGGCTGCTAGTTTGGCTCAGAAAACATTTCCTGATTACATTAAACTTTTTGAGACAACATCACTTACGTTTACTCAGAAGGGCTATCTATTTTCAACGCTTACCGTGTCAAATTGGACTGTTTGACAAGTTAATCAAATTTTTCTATGAATCACCCCCTACAGAAAGTTTCCCATAAGCAACCTTTACTTAGGTTAAAAAATGCTTTTCACAATACACTGTTAGCATGCTCCAAATTAGAAGCCTTGAAAATTCTTTGGTAGTGCGACTGGGAAAATTTAAAAAACGCCAACCTGAACTTTGTCGTAGAGACCCTTCCTGTCACGTTCCAGTATTTTTCGCAAAAACTCACACCCTACCGTACGTATCTATACCCGACAACTTTCCCATGTTTTGAAAGAACCCTGAGGAATGCATTTGACAAAAGAGAGAATTGTCCCAACTCCTGGTAACTCCGCTGGCCAAAGCTTCTGTTGATAGAAAAGTGCATAAATCTGCAATAAAAGTGACATATCCATTTTTGATACAAGTTAGAGTTAATCAAACCGCTTTCCATTTATTCAGAGTGTAAGATCATGCAGGCATGGGGCCCCTTGGTCGTTTTATCATTGCTAGAGCACCAGTTTTACTGTAAAATAACAAAGGAATTTTTGTTGCTAGGGGCCCCTTTGGGGCCCTTAGTTTTTGAACTAAAGGTAACTTTAGACCGTTACGCTACTGTCGCCAAGCATTGCGCGTAAAACTTCTGATTTTAACATCAATATAGCCGTAGCTGCTTAAGCTGCCGGTATTACAGGCCGGAGGTAGTCTTCTGCCATCTTCCATCTGCCATGCCCCGGCTATGGCAGTCGAACGATTTGAATGGGAACGTCTGAATAATGTGCTACAACCATCGAAGCTGCAGTGCCGTAAGATACTGGTAACTATGATATAGATAATGGTAAGTAAGGGGTAGAACGAAGACAATGAGAGATAGAAGGAAGGCAATGATTTGCTGGCGGCTGTCGCACGCAGGCAGCCTGTTTCCATATACGATTTCATGGCTGGAGATGCCGCAAGGATCCAGAAAAGGTGTTTCAAGGCCATTACGGCACCGTAACTATGATGGTTGCGGCTGCAGAGGTACGGAAAGAAATGGCTTCCATATGACTTGAAATTGTTGTGGCATGCCCGCGGCAATAGTTTCGACTGCTCTAAAAAGTGTTTGATCAGTGACGGTGTGCAACTGAAACACTGGCTAGGTTACGAACACATTCGCACTATTTCAAGCAATGCCTTATAGACCATGTGTCTCAATTAGTCAAATGGATATAGACATGAAAGCAATGTCAAATGGCTAAGCTCAGAAACGAAAATAATATTAGCTGAGAACATAATCCATTGTTTTGAGAGTGATATATGATCATCGATCGCCTGCTCCTTGATTGAACTGGATTTAGACATGATCCCTGAGGCACTCAAGTGACAGAGAGTGGCCTAACGCCGTATTGTAGTAGTCCAAAGAAGATACAAACCTATTCATTTTGCTAATCGCTGTGATACAGGATTTGAGAAACAAAAAATGGCTTCCAAAGAGATCTGTAAAGTCTTTAAATCCTTTGCTCTGGAAGGTGCATGGAAAGTCTCATCATTCTGCTCTAACAGCAACTGAGAAAAACATTGCAAGCCCATGTAACTATGTGCCAATAATCAAGCAGCTGTTAAAACACATGCTAAAACTCAAATTCCATATTCATAAGGGCTCGACTTGCTGCGAGAAACTGAAACGCGTTTCGGGTAAAGTACTCGAGGCAGTCTTCTTTCAAAATTCAAATGTTTAGTGGCAAATGCAAGACACTCTATCTCAATAAATTGAATCTCATTCTTATTCGTATTGATTGAATCACTGGTAATTGGTAACATTTTTGGCATGACAATGCCACGTGCCATTGCCTTGGCTTCTTGTCATTCGTAGTTGCTTTAGATCCATTTTCATGGAGGTTCCGAATTTGGTGTTATTTTTTAAATTCTGGATCATTGTGCTGTGGACATCACAAAGAAGTAAAAATATAGTAATCTCGTCGATAAGTGAATGATGCCAGATAGAAAGGCTGCGAGGTAGCAATTTAATAAATCGATGTAGAATTTCTTGCTCTGCAACATATCCAGGCTCTGCATGAATCTGCCGGGACAAAGCATACATTCCAAATCTTCAAATTGACGTAAAAAGGTGGGCGCCAAGACTCTGTGATATATCTCTTCTAATTGAAAGGCTAAAGAAATTTTTTAGCTATTTTGCTATAATTCTACCGTTGGACTTTTCCAAAATGTTGATTATCATATGACGTTGTGGCATGGTACTTTTATTTCATCTCACTTGGCGACGTGACGTGATCAAATTCTAAATCGTAAACCAGAAGAGCAAAAAATCTTTTGCTTCATAACATATTGTATATGGTTTTATTTGAAATCATTTCATATTGTGTCGAACGGTTTAGAAATTACGATAGTTTTTAAGTTCTTTCGAAATTTTTCTTGACTTCTTGCTTCAAGAAAACGAAGAAAAATACTATAATTCTGAAAACTGAAGATTTCAGAAAGCCCAACGGCAGAATTATAGCAACATAGCTAAAGTTTCTTTGAAGCCGTTCAGTTCAAAGACATAGGTCATTGAATTTTACATCCACCTTTTTAAAGACTTGGAACCAATGCTCCACGATTACGAATATTTTGCGGCGATTAAGGGTGGAGGGTTCATAAAGCAAACTGTTCGAGTTATACCTAAGGCCCTGAAATGTGTTAGAAATCAAGTAACATTTTCAAGAAATAGAACCTTATCTCGAAGCCATTTCTTGGTTTGAAAGAACTCTCCGTAGGCCAAAGTCAATAAACACAACCTTGCTAGTATCATGAACGCCTTGTGTGATGCAAAGTACTGAAAACTTAATGCGCGTTGATACATAATAGTAGCACTTGCTAATTACCTCATAACGGAACAGGTACAAAAACACTGTAAATTTTTACAGAATAAGCTGACAACACCAGAAACTGCAAACTTGTTACAGAAGAGTCTCATGGATTTCGCAACCAACTGCAAGGAAAATACAATCAATTGTTTACATCTTACAGATGCAAATTTGAACTACGGTATGTGCTTACAGGAACCTTCGGGAACGTGAACTGATGATAATATTACACAATGTTACAACAAAGAATAACGATAGGAATGATCACAATGAAGGATACACCCTCAACAACGAATGCTTCTATTTAAATACTCATAAACGCTAAACGATTCGCTGCAGGTCAACGACAGCAGGGACTGTAACCACAGCGGATTAGTACTTTCGTACTTAAGAATTTCATACAACGCTTTGAATTTCACAGGCCTAAGAAACATGAACATTGTTTCAAAATACCTGTCTCCAAGACTGAAATCTGCTCAACCAAAATGTTGACTGATTCCGACGCTGCAAGGGCTGCTGAATACCGTTAGGCATAAGAACCTGAGATCCAACTGTTACTGTGTATAAAGATTATGAATTCTTGCAAAGCACTGAACAATCTCTCTGTGGTCTCTTATTATCTATTTCTGTCTGAGAGTTTTAAGGAGTATTATCCTTGACATAAAAGACCACTGAGGTTTGCAACAATGTGGCTTAAGCGTTATAATTACAAGGGTCAATCCATTTGGCCTTTTCTATTGTATCCGACCTGACCCCATTCCACAACATTCGAGCCACAAAGCAAACGAAGCCATGGGATCACACAAAAGATGCGAATTAAACTGAGAAGAAGGATCAAGCCTAAAGAAGACAGCTTTTGCACATTTTCGCCAGTGATCCGCTTAGATCAGTTGCGGGGTCGAAATATCTATCGTTCCGTCGATGTCCGTGGTCACCAAGACCTGCAGGGACATTCCATGACAACGTTATCATGACCACCACCTCTAGTCTGAAAGACAGCCAACCTTAAACATGAAACCAAAAGAATAAGAATCTATGCTTTCCATACAATATCAAACAGCTTCACGAAATGCTTGATATCAAAACAAACCCAACCAGGTATAGACAGGTTTTCCAACGTAAACTGCGCCACTGGCTGATGCAAAATACATTCGAACACACAAAATATATAAACTGTTCTTCGACCTTACTCAAGGAACCAACTTTGCTCACAAATGAAACATTCAAAAAGTATCGGAAAGACAAGATATCTAGGAATCTGCATCGAAGAAGGCCTTAGTTGGAGACAGCAGTATAAAACTATCAATGGTGGGCTTACAGGAGGCCTGATCTCTTTGAGAATGCTGCAAACACGTCGTTCCGTAAATAAAACCTGACAAAGTCTATCAAGCTCTCTTTAAAAGTGATCTTTGCCGTGTGACAATATCAATTCGCGCACTCTTTCCAGGACCAAACTATCCACACTGCAACTATCGCAAACAAGGGCAAAGAAGCTAAGTTTGGATGCCAATGATAAGGACGGTCCGCGGACCTTCACACTTTAATAGGCCGTGTTTAAATTATCCAAGACATTTCGGAGGACACTTAGCTTTGATGGCGGGAGACGGGGGGGGGGGGTAATCAGAAAATCAGAAGGCAACAGAGGCTCTTCAAAATGGAACAAACGAGAATGAACAAAAGGATCACAAAACGAACAAGAACTGCAATCAAATTCGAAAAACCCGAAAAAGAAGATCCGCTAAAAAAAAGAGATGATAAATCCAACAATGCAGTACAATGTTTCAATTTTCTGTAGATGTTCTAACAACAGATGCCCCTGTAAACAAGGCGAAAAATCAACTCACGACGGTAATGGAAATGGATGCAACCCTATAATTGAAAAAACGAATACAGGCAAGCAAAAAAAAACAACTTTTATCACCGAAGATTCAAAGTTAAGCCTGATTCACACAAAGTCGTTTTTGGGTAGTTCCCAGGGGGGGGGGGGGTACAGGACTTGCGGATGGATGTTGTCTGCCTCCCGGCAATCACAAAGGTACCCTCTTCTTATTTTCCGAAACTTGCTTTCATACCCACTTTTGTGCTGCATTTTGGCGGAAAGTGGCCCATTTTGGCTATTTTTCGCTAATTGCTGGATAATCCACCCATATTTATGGAAAATCTACCGAAAAAGGGACACCTGTTTAGAGAAATTTTCGGTGCAAAAACCCACCCATGTGGGCGGCACATACCCGTACCCCCAACATGTTATATACCACTCGGGGGGTAGTTAATGATTTGCAGAAAGACCAAAAAGACAAAGACTCAAGGTTTGATTCCTTTTGCCTGAATCATAATAATAATAATAAATAACAATAATAGTAAAAATAATAATGATAACAATAATAATAATAATAATAATAATAATAATAATAATAATAATAATAATAATAATAATAATAATAATAATGATGATGATGATAAAAAGAAATACAACTGTTAAAAACTCTGTACGTTTCGATTAAAAATCTTCGTCAGCAATACTTTTCTAATTGGACAACCGAGGATTTATACTCCATGGTAAACAACTTCAATTCAGTTAAAAATAAACTAAAATTACATTTCATTACAAAGAATCCTATTCTTAGTAAACATGACTGACCCCGAAATTAAGACCCAGTGGGAATTAAAATCTCGTTTTAAATTCAAACTTTTTTCCAGCGTAAACAAGACATGAAGTAACTGGCACATCAGCAAATGTCCCCTCCCCTATGACCCTCCCGTATGTCCTTTCACCCTGTGGGATCAGATAGATCACAGAGCAAACCTCCAAGGGATGCAGCCGGCAACCCCACGGCCCTCCCACTTGACCTTTCAATGATTCGCAAATTGCTGAATCTTGAATGGCTTGATAGGGAATTCCACCCTAACGCCACATGCAAAAAAAACATGAAGCCAAATAGGAAGACAGCAGAGCACTGCCAACCAAGCAACCCCCCCCCCCCAGAGAAACCAGATTCAATGGCAGGAATTAGGCCATGCCACACGCAAACATATCGAGTTCCACATCTGCAGCCCGTTCATTCAAACCCTTGGGAAGAAAAGTTCCCAGTCTGTATTGCCAAAATAATTCCTTACGTCGTAATGAAAAAACATTATAAGCCCCATCGATCATTTTAACCCTAACCTCAAACTTACCATTGTGATTCCCCTAAAAGAAATGACTAAGAAAGTTTGCTTGTGGGATTAATTTACCCCTGTCCAGTGATCCCTCGTTATGTTTGCGTGCGTAAGATAATGATAATAATAATAATGATAATAATAATAATAACAATAATGAATAATAATAATAATAATAATAATAATAATAATAATAATAATAATAATAATAATAATAATAATAATAATAATAATAATAATAATAATAATAACAATAACATTCAAAGTCTATAACGGTGAAATCAACAAAGTTTTTATCATTCCAATTATCATTGGAGCGCTAGGCTCAGTGACCAAAAGATTCAAAAGTTACCTAGAGCAGCTGAAGTGCGATGTTCAGTTGGAAGTAGTGCAAAGAACCTGCCTTCTGGGATCAGCAAGAATACTGAGGAAAGTTTTGGACACAAAGTAGAAGAACATGAGATAACATCAAGAAAAGATTAGTTGAACAGTAGAAGCCTACCTGCTAAAGCTACGGGAAGTAGCCTGCTGGTAGAACGTAAACCAGTAAATTACAACGACATTGTGAATGAATACAATAATGATAAATAATTTATTTAAAGTTGGCGCACAACTCTAATAGCTGTGTAAAAGCTAATTAATGCCAACTATCTGCCATTCATAAAAAAATGCTTAGAAAGGATTTAAAAGAAACGATGCTAAATAAAACCTAAAACCTGAAATGAATGTTTTACACAAGCTACAGTCACACTCTATTGTGTAGGTTCTTAATTCTTTTTTAAAAGCAGTTAGTGATTGGGACTCTCCAACACTGCGAGGTAATGTTTGCCACAGCTTTTGACCCAAATATCTCACAGTTTCTATGCCATAAGAAGTTGTCTTGGCATTAGGAATGCCAAGAGTATTCTTATTTCGCAAGTCATATTGTACATCTCTTGCCTCAAAAAATTTCACTCATGAAACTTGGATTCAGGCTCTTTTTGGTTTTGTATATTTCTATCATCAAGTACTGTAGATTGCCTTGGTGAATGGATACTGCATGATCTAATTTCAGCAAAGTTTCGTAATCAGCATGACTGTTGTGATACACAATTCTGAGTGCTCTTTCTTGGATTTTGTTTATTTTTGCATTGATACCCCTGTCATGGAACATCCAAATTAATGGACAGTAGCTAAACTGAGATTTTATGAAACTATTCATTAGCAGACGCAGTTTATCAGGATTCATAAAAGAAGATACCTTAGCAACGGCATGCACTTTTTGGCTGGCTCTTTTGCACAAATTTGAGACGTGAATTTTAAAATTCAAATTTTTATCCATTTCACCCCTAGCAACTTTTCTTCAGAGCTTTCTTTAACAATAGCCTCACCGACTGTGATCTTAATGTAATCTTGGCTTGTCCCAAAAGTTAGAGGATGGCACATCCCTTCATTCAATTTCATAAAGTTTTCAGGAAACCATTTCGATAAAACAAGTGCATCAGTTTCTAACCGTTCCAAAACTCCATCTAATTGACAGTCAGCTGCAAAGATAGTTGTATAATCAGCACAGTTATAAAGATAGTTGTATAATCAGCGCTGCCGTATCCATTACCAAAAAAATACATCATTGATGTAAATATTAAAAAGAAGGTCGTTTGAGTCGTTAGGGTCGTGCAAAGAGACCCAAACGACAGAGACTCAAAGTTTGAGTCCTTTGCCTTTCGGGTCTTTCCGCATGATCTTAACGACACAAACGATCTACTGTGAATCAGAGTAGTGTTTATAGACTAACCCGCGGGTTTTGCGATCACTAGGACTCAGCCCCTTTAGGTCGGGGACTCGAACACGAGGAGCTAATGTGGCGACCAAACGTTGACTACACGAAGTTCCAAGCCTATTTGAAACACTCGAGGGGCCAATCACTGCTTAAAATCTCGTACGCTCTGAAGAATAATCACACTATAATCACAAATTAATCACATCAATCACACAAAAATCACATTGATCACGAAAGATCACCAGTCATATCAATCACAGATTTCGAATGTTTAACCACGTGTATTTGTTTACTTTTATAAGAAATGAAAGGATTAGATTGTCCCTGTAACCATTTTCCAAATTTATGTGAACACATTGCCAGAAATGCAAACACAAGCTCCAAAGCATGAACGTTGCTGCGTCACAAACAACTCTGCCAAATTGGCATGATAGTCTATATGACTTGATTTATGAAACAGCTTACCTTCATACTTCATCATTTAGTTTATCAATCTGCTCTGCCTTGCCTTATTCCTACGATTTTTACGTGCATGAGCTTATTTGAGAACATTTCGGAATGTGTAATTTATTCTAGAATAATCACAAATGAATCACTTAAATCACCAAAATATGAAATTAACCACAAAGTAATGACTTGTTATTATTAATCTCGTGCGCTATTTTCAGGAGTGATTTGCCCCTCGGAAAAACTATAATCAGGCTTTGCCTTCTGGGTCTTTTGAATGACCTCCATGACCGCAACGACCTCGTGTGAATCAGGCCTTTAAAAACATCGAGGGCTGCAAACATAAACGGCGATGCAAGGTTATTGATTGAAGCGATGGTAACGATTGAGGCGTGAATGGAACTGTTTTGAAATGAAAGGAAATGTGGAAGTAGTGCTCACATGACCAGAGGCAATGAAACGAAGGGAAAGGAAACAGCAGCATGGAGCATGGTCGAGTATTGCAAGAAAAAGATTTGCTCCTCGGAAAATGACGAAGACTGACATGCAGTTGGGATCCATTAAGAGTAGGTTTACGGAAGGCCTCCTCTTAAAAATGACAGAGATATGGAAAAATCAGTTGACAACAGTTTGATTGTTGGTGTGGAGTTCACAAACTGGAGTTGATAAATGGGCTCATGATTGGAGGACGTCATTTAATCCAGATCCACAAAAGCAAGCAGTCAAATTGATACTTTCAAAGAGAAAAGCTGAAGCTAATCATCCTGTAATTCTTTTCGATGACTTACCAGTGTTGCAAGTAGTCGAACACAAACGTTTAGGACCAGTCCTGGACTCAAAGTTATCTTTTTCCACCCATATTTAATCAGCCATATCCAAAACAAGGAAAGATATTGGCATGTTGAGGTTTCTCTCTACCTATCTGCCCAGGAACACCCTAAATGACCTGCATAAGCTCTATGTTCGACCCCATTTAGAATACGGAGACGTTATATACCATGATCCACCAAATCTGTGTGAGTTCAGTGGTAATACCACGTCTAGTCAAATGGAAAAGATAGAATCTGTTCAGTACTCTGCTGCTTTGGCTGTGTCGGGAGCATGGAGGGGAACATCTAGAGAGAAGTTGTACGCAGAGCTAAGATGGGAGTAGTCGCTAAATCTTCACAGGTGGAGTAGACGCCTCACGTTGTTCTTCAAAATTGCAAACAATCTCACTCCAGACAATACAAGGGATCCAATCCCACCACATCAGCAGTTTCAATACTCTCTTCGCAGACGTGATGTAATCGGGAAAATAAGGGCAAGGACGGAAAAATCTAAAGCCAGCTTCTATCCCCATTGTTTGTCCGAATGGAATAAAGTTAAACTTGAGACAAGACTTGCCGCATCTGTTGTTGTATTCAAGAAAAAGCTGCTGTCAGCTATCCGTCCTCTTGGAAAACCATTTTATGGGATCCATGACCCAAAAGGCCTATCCTTTTTAACTCAACTGAGAGTTGGTCTCACCAAGCTAGATTATCACAAATTCAACCACAATTTTAGAGATACCACAAACCCGCTGTGTCCAACAAATGATTGTGCTGAAGACAAGGAACACTTCTTGTTGCTCTGCCCTTACTTTGATGTACATAGACGGGACTTCCTCGCCGGAATCTTTGCATTAGTACGACCACCTGGATATGTAGATCTTGCAAATGAAATATTGTCACAACTTTTATTGTATGGTGTAATAAAGATTTTCCTGACTCAGTGAATAGGCATATCCTTGAACTTGCATTAAAATTTATACAAAAAACTAGTCGATTCTATTAAAGTCCTATGCCCGACCATCCACAAACCACCTAATCGTAGCGTTCTTTTTGTAGCCATTATTTTCAACTTTAGTTATTTATTCACATATATATATTTTTTCTTTAAAGATTTTTTTTGTCTTGTCTTAGACTCTTAGTTATTGCACTAGTACGGTATAGCAATTGTAAGTAGCTTAACTAGCAAACTGTATCGTAGGTGTTACTCTAGTTCCATGTCTTTATGCTGTGGCCGTGGTGTTGTCATTTATTTTTGCTCCCATGGCATCGTCCTGTAGTGTTGCATAGTTATTTACAGTATAGTAGAATGTAACCTTTGTAGTAATATTTTGGCAATATGACATGACATTATTTGACATTTTTCTGATGACATTTTTTGGCAATATGGCGGATGATGAGGATGCCACGTGCAGAGCACGGCAACACAAAAAAGAATTAGCGGTCATCATAATCATTGTTAGGGTTAGGGAATGCTTCAATTTTAAAATATATTATTTCAGTTATCAGTCATTGAATGGAATTTGCAAAGTGCAACCACACGAATTTGTTTTCATTGGAATTGGTTTGATCGGAAGGCTTTGGCCTAGCCGATGTGTTGTTCAGCAAGTGCAAAATCATGGATAAACCAGGATTGATGTCAGTGGTCTAGAGTCGCCTTGACAATCAAGCCAAGAACTTCAAGACAACAATTGAGCTGATGACTGGAGACTTGAAGAATGAAATAAAGGAACTGCGCAAAGAAGTATCGGATTTAAAAATTAGCTTGCAATTCACTCAAGCCAAACATGACGAAATGGCGAAAAAGGTTGACTTACTCGAGAAGAAAACCAGTGCCAATGAACAGCCAGTTAACCAGTCATTTGATTACATTGAAGCAATGGAAGACAATGTGGAGTACACGGAGAACCAAATTAGGCGTAATAACGTAAAGATTCTTGGAATGGAAGAAGACCCAGACAAAGAAAAGTCATGGGATGACACTGAAGAGCTTGTAAATCTGATCAAGGATAAGCTGGGGTCAAGTAAAAGTTTTGAAATAGAGAGATATCATCGAGTAGGGTATCCAGGCAAAAAGCAATCATCTCATGATAGATGTTACCTCAATCAGTTTGGAAGAAGTGATGAGCCACGCCCTATTGTTGCTAAATTTCTTCGCTGGAAAGACAAAGAAGAAGTCTTGAAGCTTGCAAGGCAAACAAAGCCTGAGGGTGTCAGATTTGTTCAAGATCTGTCCAGAAGAACCCTTCTCAGGAGAAAGGAACAAATTCCAGAGCTCATTGAAGCAAGAAAACGAGGCAAAGTTGCCTATTTTGTCAGTTATAAAAAATTGAAATCCTCACTTTCGTAAAGCAAAGCCACCAGATGAGAATGAAACTGTAAGTGAGCCAATCAACAACGAAGGTGAAAGAGTTAACGAGCCTGTTAACAGTGACAATGAAATTTCTTTCAGTTAAGTATAAGGTATTGTGAACTACCAGTTAATCACATTGAAATTAACTTTGTGTTTAACCTTGCATCTGAACCTTTTTTTCATTTTCAGATCAGTTCTAAATTTGATCACTAATCACGACCAACAAGGGCAGATTTTGTTTTGAACCAATCAGAACGTTTGCTTACATCTCATCGATTAACCAATCACACTATGCACTCTAACGTCACATGACGCACTGTGATTTCACGCAAAATTGGAAGCTGTGGGGATAAATACCAAAATACCCTCTCCTCAAAACATGTGGCGTGCAAGTGGATTTTAGACCAATCATAAATATTTTTCGATTTTCTGAGAGAATACAAGCTCTTCTAAACTTCTGTCACTTAAATTTTTGATATTCAACTTTGATCGAGAGAAATTTGAGTTTGAACGACACCTTAAAATTACGATAATGACTAGTTCTCTAGGTCCAGCAGAAAGATATTTCCTTGACCGACTATTCAGTCTGTTGCAAAAAGGCAAAGAATATTGATTCGTAGACGACTCCATACATATCTGCATGAAATTTTTGGTGCTGAACCATGATCAAAAGGGGCAGTATCTCTCACGACACTGAAGAGGGTTATCTGAAGCACTACAGTCATACGATGGGCCAAATTCCTGAAGTAAACTCAACAAGAAACCCCTACCAATAATGTCACAAACAAACTGTTAAGTCATAAGGTACTCACAAATTCTTCAGTTTCTATGATGATCCAAAACTGGATAAGTCCAAAATTTGATAGGCTGCATGTGAACAAACGAATTTAGCAAGAATGAATTGATTATTTCCACAAGTTTGAACAGCAAAATCTTGAAAGTGCCACAGTGGCGATGAAATGTCTACTCCACTCGCATTCTGATCTGTAACAGCTAAAAACTGGTTATTATGTCTGAAAAATAGCATTTTTTGCACAAACAAGTCGATTTCGTGTCCTAAGATAATTCTTTTTTGGTTGATTGAAGGAAAGTCGGGAAATAGACAACAGCATGGATTTTGATGACGGGTTCAGGTCAAGTGAAGGAAAAGAGAATAAATGAGTTGCACATTTCAGTTGACCTGAACCCTTCATCAAAATCCATGATTTTGTCTATTTCCCAACTTTCCTTCAATCAACTGAAAAAGAATTATCTAAGGACAAGGAATTGACCTGTTTGTGCACAAAAGTCCTATTTTTCAGACATAACCAGTTTTGAGCGATAACAGATGCGAATGTGAGTGGAGTAGACATTACATCGCCGCTGTGGCGCGTTCAAGATTTTGCTGCTCAAACTTGTGGAAATAATCAATTCATTCTTGCTACGTTCATTTGTTCACATACAGTCTATCGAATATTGAACTTATCCAGTTTTGGATCATCATAGAAACTGAAGAACTTGTGAGTACCTTGTGACTTAACATTTTGTTTTGTAACATTTTTGGTAGGGGTTTCTTGTTGAGTTTACTTCAGGAATTTGGCCCTTCGTATGACTGTAGTGCTTCAGATAAACCTCTTCAGTGTCGTGAGAGATACTGCCCCTTTTGATCATGGTTCTTGGTTCAGCACCAAAAATTTCATGCAGATATTTATGAAGTCGTCTACGAATCAATATTCTTTGCCTTTTTGCATCAGCCTGAAGAGTCGGTGAAGGAAATATCTTTCTGCTGGACCGAGAGCGCTGGTCGTTGCCGTAATTCTAAGGCGTTCTTCAAACTCAAATTTCTCTCGATCAAAGTTGAATATCAAAAATCTAAGTGACAGCAGTTTAGAAGAGCTTGTATTCTCTCAGAAAATCGAAAAATATTTATTATTGGTCTAAAATCCACTTGCACGCCACACGTTTTGGGAAGAGGGTATTTTGGTATTTATCCCCACAGCTTCCAATTTTGCGTTAAATCGCAGTGCGCCACGTGACGTTAGAGTGCATAGTGTGATTGGTTAATCGATCAGAAATAAACAAACGTTCTGATTGGTTCAAAACAAAATCTGCCCTTGTTATCACGACCAGTGCAACTAATTTTCCATGTGGTATTTGCCACAAAAATATTCAGGCCAACCAAAAGCAATTTTTTGCAATAACTGCAATTTCTATGTCCATATTAAATGCAATAACAATTCTACTTCAGAATATAAAGAACTTGAGAAAGAACCTGATGAAGTTTCTTGGTTTTGTAAAACGTGTACCATAGATATGTTTCCATTTGGCTCATTACCTAAAGAAGAATTATTAGGCATCGGCGACTTTGACTTGCCCTCGTTCATTGACTCTGATCCTATGTTTGCAATTACATCTAACCTTATGGACTTGCCTAATCTTAGTGATTTTGATATTGATGAACATATGCCTCAGAATATTGACTCTCGCTACTTTACTTTACCTGAACTTTCTTCCTTACAGTTACCTTCAAGTGACTTTTCTATTCTTCATACAAATATTAGAAGCTTATCCTTTCATCATGATGAATTAATCTCCTTATCAGCTCATACTAATTTGAATCTTGATGTGATTGGAGGGAGTGTCTGAAATATGGCATTCTAATGACAACCCTTATTCATCTAATGTTGATATTCCTAGCTTTACCTTCTTTAAGACTTCATCACTTGGCCAGAATGGTGGTGTTGGTTTGTATATTGGAAATGCTCTTACTTCTAAGCCTAGATTAGACTTAGATTCTTGCACAGATGATTTTGAAACAGTATGGGTGGAGCTTGAAAATAAAAAGGACAAAGATTTCCTTACTTGTTGTGTTTATAGACACCCAAGCTCAAACGTTGATAACCTCACATCTCATTTTCAGAATCTTCTATCAAAGATATCTTCAAATAAATTGGTATTTATAATGAGTGATTTCAATGTCAATCTACTTGATTATGCTTCCCATACACCAACAACAGATTTTGTCAATAACTTTTTTCACTCGACCTTCTTCCTTGTATTCATCATCCAACAAGAATTTCAGAACATAGAGCCTCTGTTATTGATAATATTTACACTAATGGTACTAATGCCAACATTACAAGTGGCAAAATTTTGATGCAAATTACTGATCACTTTCCCCAGTTCTTGATTTTGAAAAATGCTCAAGTCAGTCATAGCAAATCTGAATCATTTAAATATGATTATTCTAAATTTAAGGATGATAAATTTCTCGAGGAAGTTAACCAGACTAACTTTACTTATTTAGAAAATAGTGACATGGATGTGAACAAAAAATTTGACAGATTTTTGAAAGACCTTAGCATTTTGACAAATAAGCATGCACCTATTATAAAAGGAGCAGAAAGGAAATGAAATTGAAGGATAAACCATGGATGAATAATAAAATTCAAAAGATGATGAGAATCCGTGACAGAATTTTGCTGAAAGTGAAGAAATAAAGAACTAATGATAATCTTACGTTGTATAAGAAATTTAGAAATCATGTATCTAATGAAATAAAGAAAAGCAAGGAAAGTTATTTTCATAATTCTTTTCTATCAACACTTAAAATATGAAAAAATTATGGTCAGGTATTAAGACAATCATCTCTCATAAATCGTCTACCTCTTTTTCAATTTACAAAATCAAAGATCCGGAAAGAAATGTAACATCAGAACCAAGCAAAATTTCAAACATTTTTAATGATTTCTTCGTAAATATTGCTCATGCAATAACAGAGACAATCCCAGAGACTCCTAAATCTCCTCTTGATTATCTATCTAACAGAACTTGTAATTCTCTTTTCCTTACTCCAGTTACTTTCATAGAAGTTAATGACTTAATTAACATTCTAAATCCATCTAAATCTGTTGGTCCTAACAGGATATCCATAAAGTTGCTAATAATCCTTGGATCCTGAGTCTCCCCCCTTCTTGTTCTCCTTGTGAATCAATCTTTCCAGTGTGGTGTTTTTCCTGATAAACTCAAGATAGCCAAAGTGATAACTCAATTCAAAAAAGGGAATCCTGAGCTATCATCTAACTATAGACCAATTTCTCTTTTACCCATTTTCAGTAAGATATTTGAGAAATTAATGTACAGACGACTGTTTAGATTCCTTGAGGTACACAATGTTCTTTATTCTTTGCAATTTGGATTTCAAGAAAACCATTCTATTGATCATGCCCTAATGAGTTTGACAGAAGCTATAAGAAATACACTTGATAATAAAAGATTTGGTTGTGGAATTTTTATTGATTTACAAAAGGCTTTTGATACTGTCAATCATAAAATTTCATTATCAAAATTGGAACACTATGGTGTGCGAGGTTGTGTCCTTGAAAGGTTTAGATCTTATCTATCAGATAAAAAGCAATATGTTTCTATCAACGGAAGTAATTCTAACTTACTTTCAATTACTTATGGTGTACCACAAGGTTCTGTACTAGGCCCATTACTTTTCCTTATCTACATCAATGATCTACCAAATGCTTCTTAGAACCTTAATTTTTATCTCTTTGCTGATGATACAAATATCTACTGTGAATCCAAAGATTTATCTAATTTACTCAAAATTGTTAACAAAGAACTTAGATCAATAAAAAGATGGCTTGATGCTAACAAATTATCATTAAACATTGATAAGACAAACTATATTATCTTTCACTCTTCTTCTAGAAATGTTCCTTCTGATTCTACAATAAAAATTGGAAAAAACTTATTAAAGAGTTATGTTTGTTAAATTCTTAGGACTTCTCTTGGATGAGCATCTAAGCTGGAAATATCATCTCAGTGAACTCTCTAAAAAATTAGCTAGAACTTGTAGAATCTTTTTCAAAATAAGAAACCTACTTCCATTAGATGTTTTACTTTGCTTGTACAATGCTTTGTTTTTATCCTTCCTACAATATGGTCTTATTGTTTGGGGTCAAACTTTTGCATCATACATAGATCCAATTTTTAAATTGCAGAAAAAAGTTGTCAGAGCTATCTCATTTCAGCTTCGTTTGCCACCCTCTCTTCCAATCTTTAAAGACCTTAAACTTCTTAAGCTTTCTGAGATTTTTGAACTCAGCCTTTTAACCTTTGCTCATGACTCTGTTAACAAAACTTAACCTTGTTGCTTTGACGACTTCTTCCTATTCAGCTGATCAGTTCATCAATATTCCACAAGACAGTCAAGTCAGGTAATCTGTACTTATCCCGTATGAACAGTCTTCAGTATGGTCCAAAGTCAATTCGATATCTTGGTGCTAAACTTTGGAATGCATTACCAGTGGAATTCCGAAATGCTCCATCGAAAATATCCTTCAAAAACAACTGAAGAGTTACTTATTAAACACTGTCAATGAATAATTAATTCTAAACTACCCTTGCTATTTGCACAATTTCTATTTAGTTGTTTGGAATCATTTAAATCGGACCTAAGTTAATAATTTCAAATTATAACAGTGTTGAAGGGGGGGGGGGGGGCTTTCTCCTCGATTAGTTTACCTATTGAGAGAGCTCCTCCTCTAAGTAATTCCCTCCATAAAATTTATTCGTTTCTCTTTATTTGTATATTGTATTAATTTTCCGTATCAATGTATTAATTTTCTGTAACATTGTCTTATTTCCGTGTAATTTAGTTATTTGTTAGTATAGTTAATTATTAATAAATTGTATGTAGTGGAATTTAAACATATGAAATTGAAACTGAAACTGAAATATTTTAGATGGTAAAAAAACCTTCTAACGCGCTTTCAATACGGTTTCTCATGAGATCATGTCGTATAAATTGCAAGCAGCTAAACAAGCCAAAATGAAGCCTCTTTTTAAAAAGGGAAGCAAGGACGATCCAAAAAATTATCGTCCTATCTCACTCTTGCCGCAGATCTCTAAAGTTATTAAGAAACTTGTCCGTGAACAGGTGCAAGAGTACCTAGATAAAAACAAAATTCTTTACCGGTACCAGTCTGGGTTTCGTCCTTTCCACTCAACAGACACGTGTCTATCATATCTTAGTGATAAAATCATACAGGGGCTGGAAAACAGGATGTCTACGGGCATGATATTGATCGATCTTCAAAAGGCGTTTGACACAATTGACCATGAAATTTTCCTTGAAAAAATTAAATATCTTGGCTTTGCTGACTCAGTCATATTCTGGTTCCGATCATACCTAACCAAACGAACTTTCTACGTAAACATAGGCAAAGATTCCTCATCGCCCGGAGAATTATCGTGTGGTGTTCCACAAGGCTCTATTCTAGGCCCACTCATCTTTCTCTTATATGTTAATGACATGCCTCAGTCAGTGGATTGTGACTTACTCTTGTATGCAGACGACTCCTGTCTTGTCTTCGGAGACAATGATGTCAATGAAATAGAAAAACAGCTGAACAGAAACTTTAATTCTCTTTGTGATTGGTTCGTTGATAACAAATTAAGCATTCATTTTGGTGAGGATAAAACAAAATCGATACTTTTTGGTAGAAAAAATAAACGAACCGGCAGTAAAAATCTAGACATCAGAAGAGGTGACGTTAAGATCAAACAACATACGTCAGTCACATACCTGGGCTGTGTCCTGGACGGGGGCTTGTCTGGTGAGTCAATGGCTACCCGGACCCTTGGTAAAATCAATGGCAGGCTCAAATTCCTTTACAGAAAGCAAACTTTTCTTGATTCTTCCCTTCGGAGATTGCTGGCCAATGCACTAATTCAACCCCACTTTGACCTTGCATGCAGTGCTTGGCTTCCAATGTTGAATAAACGATTAACCAAAAAAATTCAGACGGCTCAAAATAAATGTATCAGATTCTGCTTGAACCTTAGTAACAGAGCGCATATAGGAATAAACGAATTTAAAACTGTTAACTGGCTCCCCACTAAAGAAAGGTTTGAGCAATGCACTGCTGCAAAGGTTTTCAACTTTTTTGATAATGCAGCCCCATCATATATGTCGGAAATGTTCTTACCAGTTTGCCAGAGCCGAGTAACTCGAAGATCTAAAAACAAACTAATTCAACCTTTCCGAAAAAGCAACACAGGACAAAATGGTCTCTCATATTTAGGACCTAAAATATGGAACAGCCTATCCTCAGAACTGAAATCGGCAACAAACATCAACAGTTTCAAACACAAGATCAAAGACCAATTCTTTAAAAATCTCCAGAATGTTAATGATAGTCCCTATATATATTATTAGAAATCCAAAAACAACCAATAACAATACTTATTCGTCATTGAAATCATCGATTCTACTTCCGGTCTAGTCAAAACTTTATTTACTATGAAAACTTTTTATTTTCTTTTCTCGAAAACGTTTTTCTTTCATTTTCCTTTTAAATAGCACTCCTGGAGGGACCATTATGGAAACAAGGTTGCATTGACCTTTTAATGCTATCCCTGCCATCGTTTACCATGGGGTGTTTTTAAATTAGATTATTAATAAGATATGTAATTTTTGCCTGTAATTATTTTAAATTGTAGATATTGTAATTAGATTTCTTTTTCTTTTTAAATAGTTGCATTTTTACTTTGATGGCAAAATTATACATACATAGATACATACATAGATACATACATACATACATACATACATACATACATACATACATACATACATACATACATACATACATACATACATACATACATACATACATACATACATACATACATACATACATACATACATACATACATACATACATACATACATACATACATACATACATACATACATACATACATACATACATACATACATACATACATACATACATACATACATACATACATACATACATACATACATACATACATACATACATACATACATACATACATACATACATACATACATACATACATACATACATACATACATACATACATACATACATACATACATACATACATACATACATACATACATACATACATACATACATACATACATACATACATACATACATACATACATACATACATACATACATACATACATACATACATACATACATACATACATACATACATACATACATACATACATACATACATACATACATACATACATACATACATACATACATACATACATACATACATACATACATACATACATACATACATACATACATACATACATACATACATACATACATACATACATACATACATACATACATACATACATACATACATACATACATACATACATACATACATACATACATACATACATACATACATACATACATACATACATACATACATACATACATACATACAATCTCTTGAAATTTACACGCATTGATTATGAATTTTCTTTCAGACAGGGCTCAGTATGCTGAGATCATTGATGAGCGCAGCTCAACGAAACATGTTAGGCTTGCGGTTCCCTAAGGAGCCTTGCTAGGCCCTAAGCTGTATAGTTTATATATCAATGACTTACCATCTGCAATTACGCACGGTGCAAAGTATCTCTTTGAAGATGATGCAAAAGTTTCTGCACAGGCAAAGACTTGGGAAGTGTTGAAGACACATTAAACAGCATAATGGATGAGATACATAGTTGATGCATATGGAACAAGTTGGAAGTACATCCAGTAAAATGAGAGGCTATGTTCATGATGAGCGTCCCCTTCATAGGGCCAATGAGACCCATAATGCATGGGGAAAATGACATAAAGATCGTTCAAGAATAAAATTGTCTTGGATTACGAACAGACAATAGGCCAGATTGGAAACCTCAAGTACAATATGTATGAAAAAGATTTTCCTAGAAACTGGGTGCATTGAAAATAATGAAATGCAAGCCATCAAAAGTCTTAGAAGAAATGTACAACGAAACGATCATTGCCATGACAACGTACTATATTTCAGTGTGGGAAAACTGTTCTGAAGCAACGTTTGATATCCTAGATAGAATTTCAAAACTCATGGCTAAAATATGGGTAAAACTACCACTTGCATTGTAATTATTCAATAGCATAAGTTTTCGTTGATAATAAATTGTACAATGATGATGTCACAGCAAATTAAAAAAGCTCTATTTAAGTGTTTTGAATTATCCAAAAAGGCATCCGAAAAAAGACTTTCAAAACGCATGACTAAAATACAGTTAAGACTGCCGCTACATTGTTATCATTGAACAGAATGAGTTTCCATTCAAAGTTAATAGTACATGATGACCTCACAGCAAATTCTCCACGGTCAAACCTCTGTTAAAGTGCTTTGAATCACCCAAAACGGTATCTACAAATAGATTTTCAAAGATCATGACTAAAATACAGTTAAACTGCCGCTCTCATTGTAACAAGTCAACAAAATAATTGTCCGTTCATATTTAATTGTACATTGACGATCTCACAGTACATTAGGCAGATATCTGCGCCAGTGTTTGAAACCATCCAAAACGGTATCTGAAAATAGACTTTCAAAACTTATGACTAAAATGCAGTTAAACTGTCGCTTGCATTGTCATGGTTCAACAGAGTTAGCTTCCGTTCATAGCTTATTGTACATTGACAATCTCACAGCAAAGTGGTCAAAACGTCTATTAAAGTGTTCTGAAATCTTCCAAAACGGCATCTGCAAATAGACTTTCAAAAATCATGACTAAAGTGCAGGTAAGATTGCCGCTCTCAATGCAACAATTCAACAGAATGAGTGTCCGTTTATAACTGATTGTACATTGACAATCTCAAAGTACATTTGTCAGATATCTGCGTCAGTGATTGAAAACATCTAAAACGGCATTTGAAAATGGACTGTCATGACTTATGGCTAAAATGCATTTTAACTGTCACTTGCATTGTCATGGCTCAACAGAATGAGTTTCCGTTCATAGTTGATAGTTGATAGTTCATAGTTCAAATCACGAAACTGCAATGCAGTCTCTACAATGACAACTTCTGGGACACTTGGAAAGACTTCGATGAAAAAATAAGAAGACAATCCACAGCCATACAAGATGGTATGGTGTGGGAAAACTACTATAAAAAACTATTTTCTACTGACCAATCAATAAACATACATTGCTCAACAAATGAAAACAGCAATAACTCAACATTAAACGATAAAATTGAAACCAATGAACTTCTCGATACCATCGCAAAACTGAAAAACAAGAAGGCAGCAGGTTTTGATGGAATAAGTAATGAAATGATTAAAAACTGCAACTCAGAAATGATAGAATTAATCAAAATTACTCTGAATTTAATACTAAAAAAAGGACTCGTACCCAAACTCTGGTGCCAAGGTTTGATCACTCCCGTCTACAAGAAAGGTTGCAAGAATAACCCAGACAACTACCGTGGAATCTGTGTTGGTAATGCTTTACTGAAACTTCTCTGCCTCCTTCTCAACAACCGACTCAAATCATATTTAAAAGACAAAAACATAATTTATAATAACCAAATTGGTTTTGAAGAAAAATGCCGCACCACTGACCATCTCCTCACTCTCAAAGCCTTGATAAATAAACATGTCCAGGACGCCTCGAAGAAGAAAGTGCATGCAGCTTTTATTGACTTTCGAAAGGCATTTGACAATGTGTGGCACTGTGGCCTTTTTCACAAACTCCAAAATTATGGAATTAATGGCAACTTCTTAAATACTATCAAATCCATGTATGATAAAACGGAATGTGCAGTTAAAATTAACAACCAATGTACCAATTTCTTCAAATGCTCTAAAGGAGTCCGTCAAGGCTGCCCTCTAAGTCCAACACTCTTCAATCTCTATGTAAATGATCTCATTGATGAACTTAATAAGACCAATCCCACTCCATTAGACCTCGGGCATGAGCCTATCACCTGCCTCATGTATGCTGATGATCTTATAATTCTCTCATCTTCTCATGATGGTCTTCAACAATGTTTGAATAGCCTATCTAAGTACTGTGACCAATGGAAATTGCAAGTTAATAGTGATAAGTCCAAGTGCATGACATTCTATAAAAACAACACCAAATATAAACAAAATTTCAACATTAACAATTCTCCTCTGGAGAATGTAACTGAGTTCACTTACCTCGGTATTACTATAAATGCAGCTTGCAACTTCAAAGACACACTAAGTATACTTAGCTCTAAAGCTAACCGTGCCCTGTTAGCTCTTAACAACCGCTTCAAAATCAAATTCCTCCCCATAAAAGCTGCATTAAAATTATTTGATTCGACCATAACCCCTATCCTACTATATGGTTCCGAAGTCTGGGGTCCCTACCTTTATCGAAATCCCAATTTTTGGGATAGTTGCAAAGTTGAACGAATACACACACAGTTTCTAAAAAGATTGCTAGGAGTTAATAGATCAACCACAAATATCTTAGTACGCGGTGAATTAGGCCGCTACCCCTTAAGCATGCCTTTAAACTGCAGAACCAACAACTTCATAAAACACATCCTAAATGAATCTGCACCGCACTCCCTAGTATCTCAGGCCCTTGAATACGAGAATTCAGTAAACCATCGACTAACAATAGCCTCCTACATGAATAACCTTACTGATGACCTCAAAAAGAATGGCTTCAACACTGAATCGATTGCACTTCTTTCAAAACATGCCACCAAAGAAGCTCTCACACAAAACCATCAGGCACATTGGAAAAACATCTTGAACGACTGTCCAAAAGCTTTATCATATAAAACATATAAATCTCAATTTACATATGAAAACTATCTCTCACTTATCACCAACAGATCACACAGACGCATCCTCTCAAAATTGCGCCTTAGCGACCACTGCCTTGCAATAGAAAGGGGAAGGCATTTCAAGCCTCCTTTAGAAAGAGAAAGAAGATTCTGCATATTCTGCCAAAACACAGTTGAAAATGAAACCCACTTCATCCTTTCATGCCGAAAATATACCACTGAACGCACAACGTTCTTAAATAGAACTCAAAATCTCTGCCCCAATTTCAGTTATATACCAACTGATGAACAAAAGCTTATATACTTAATGTCCAACGAAGATGAAATCCTGCTACAAACATTTTCTGAATTTCTTCATGATATATATACCAAACGCTTGGCTTTAGAAAACAGTAATCAATAGGCTTTCTCAAATCTAATGTAGTGTTGAACAATTTAGCTGTAACTTCGTAATTTTATACTCTTTATTTTGTATCTAAACATTTTTTTTCCGTTTTCTGTAGCTGTAGTCGACCATGTATCGAGTGATATAGTGTCTATGATGATTGTACATTGACGATCTCACAGCAAATCAGTGAAATCTCTATTGAAGGGTTTAAAAACATCCGCTTCAAAACTTACGAATACAATTCAGTCTGATGACACTCAGGATAAGAAGCTTGAGAGGTACCCTTCAGAGGAAGCTTCACCTCGAAAAAGAAAACAAGAAATTCGATATTTGCCATCATCAAGGTACACCTTGTATGATCTTTTAATTCGATCAAACCTCGATCAAACTGACGAAATGCAGGAAACAATGCAGGAAACTGGAGGGTCAGCATACCCGTCACGTTGCCTGCCGGAAATCATTTCTGTCACGCTGGTGATTGCCATTAAAATACAAACTTCCAGGCCAATACACCCTGCCACCAATGTTGTGGTAAGAATGGAAAGACAATCGGAAGAAGAAGAAGTAGAGGAGCAAATGAAGGGCTCAGTAAACCTCTGTTGTGAACAATACAAACATAACAAACATACTGTTGATCACACTATAGAGTGAATATTGCGTTAAAGCGTTGCTGTGAATTTCGTAAAGAGAATAGGTATAAAGATTTGTACGGTGTAAAAGTTGTATATGTATTGGGTTTTGATTAGCTTTGAAGTAGTCTTCAAGTCTTCTAGTTTTGTTCACATGATGAGTTTGCAATGAAGTGAGTTTGCAATGAAGTAAAATGTGGATATGCTTGTATCGAACCTGCTTAAATGACGTAGCCATACCTATGTACACTCAAGGTCTATAAAAGCAAAGGTAGCAGCGAATGGTTGTATCAATTGTAAAGTAACACTACAAACCAACCTTTTTTTCTTCCTTATCGTTTTTGTTGTTATGATGCTCATGTTGTCCTCTAAATCCCTCCATCAAAATACTAGGCACATCAACAGATCCAGTCCCCAAACGAGAACCAATACGAGCGGACTGGGTCTCTTCATGGGCCTAGTACTTTGATGGAAGGAGTTAGCGGGAACATGAACATCACAACAAACAGAACAACGACATAGGCCCACTTTTTGTGGCATCGATGAAAACATACAAATTGAAATTATTATCTATCCTCAACGAGACGGCCGATTTTCAAAAACTTTTTATTTTACAGATACGTATCTACTGCTTTCGAAATGGAAGTTAAATCTATAAAATATCAAACTGAAAAACACTTTTTTTCAAAATGGAGCATGGCATTTTTACGCATGAAAACAGTGGCGAACATTAGAATTTCGTTTTTTTATAGTGAAGGAATTTCATACAGGGTGTCAAAAAAAATTGTTCGATGTTGGATTAAATATTGAAAAATAACGATAACATGAGCAGACTCATGGAAAGGTAACCCTGTCCCTAAGATTACGAAACAATTTTAGAGACCAGAATCTTGCAAATAGGTTGAAATTCACTGAGTTTCGAGCTTTCAAAGATAAAAAATATGCGATAGCGGAAACCAGAGACCCCCAGGTTACTTGCAGTGCAAAAAAACCTCGAAGATCGAAGCAAAAGAAGCTTGTCTAATGTCATACCTCTCGTTGCTGGATTTGCTATAATTTTATCTTTTGGTCGTAAGAAAAAGGAGACAGAGAAGGAAGAAAAAGAAAAAAGACGAGAGAAGAAAAGATAGATTTGCAACTCATGTCCACCCAGTCGAGGTTACATTCAAATTCTCCTATTCACCGTACAATATGAAGATTTTAATCGAAACGTACTTGCAAAATTACAGTTGTGTTTTCTTATTTTATTTTCTATTATTTTTAGATGGTGCTTTCTGTTTATTTCTAACTTCGAATTCGTTCTATTTCATTGCAGGAAGCATAATTTTTTGATTCGGTGGGAACAGTTGCGATGAACTCCGTCGAATTAGGATGAATATGGGTACCGTGACTTTGTCGGTTTTTATAGATCGGAAATAATCCTAGTATATAGTAGACTCAGAATTCCGATGAAATGCGATGAAACACGATGAAATACGATGAAATACGACATATGAAAACATCCCTAAGTTGCTGCTGTTGTCAGGGTGAACAAAATGGTAAAATGGCGTGTGCTACGCATAGTATCATGAAATATCCCTTCCCTCGTAGATGACTCTGATTAAATGTTTTTAATCAGCATTAAAAACTGCCTCTTGGATTCTTATGATTCGACGGAATGAGTTTCTATTCATAGCTAATAACAAATTGACGATCTCGCAGCAAGTTACTTAAATCTACCTATGGAAGTGTTTTAAACCAACCAGAATGGTATCTGGGAACAGACTTTCAAAACTCATAACTAAAATACAGTTAAAACTGCCGCTAGCATTGTTACAACTCAGCACAATGAGTTTTGCTCATGGCTTACTGTACCTTGCCGTCCTCCAAGCAAATTAGTCAAATCTCTGTTTTCAAAGTTTTACAGCATCCAATCATATCCTAATCATAAATTATTCACTTCATGTGTTTAACCATAATGCTCATCAAACTAACGGATCTCTTGACCAATATCCCAATCTGATTAAAAACGTATTCATAACTGCGTAACAAAGGCACCTACAAACAATACTCTTCCTCACAAATGTGAACCAACAACACAGCTGCATCATATTTAACAGTTTCTAACATTTCTGGAGATAGAAAATCCTTCTCCTTGCACTTTTCTCAAGAGTAAAGCCACTTTAAAATGCCCTGGATATTTCACTGAAAACGCAGAACAACAGAAAGTAGTGCTGTACACAATGTTAAACGAAAAACTGTCAACATTGATGGTGACATCTCTGAACATGGAACAGCTATCATTTAAACTTCTTCCTTGCAAAAGTACAAAGGAATTAGCATATGCTTAAATCGTTTTAAAAGAACTAAGAACTTTGAAATTTGAAGGATAAAATGTCATAGGACTTTTCATCAATGATCTACGTGAAAGTAACTTGGGGGTAATTTGCCATAATTCCAGAAAGAGTATTTCTCATACCATCATTAATTTCAGATTTACAGCGCGTCCATGTTATGAAAGGACGTAATAGGGTATTTGAGTTTCCGGCCTCGACAATCACTAACTAAATGCACCATAACTTCTAAACGATCGAGAAAAATAATCGTCAATAAAAGAAATCTCAGTGATGGCAACGAAAGTTCGTAGCTTTTTTAGTTTACGATTATGAAGTTTGATAAATTCATGACTTGAAAATCAACGGAAATATAAAAAGTGCTGATCATCAAATTTGCTTGAAATCAAATAATGGTAAAGAAATGACTTTAAAGGCAAATAGGGCAAAAAATGCTCCATATTTTCTGAATTCTTTTGAAGAGATGTTGTGATATACTTGTTTAAGTGCCCGCTAAAATATCTCACGGTAACAGTTTCGGGCAGTTATGAAGTCTCCAATAGACAAAATCCACATAGATCTTTTTATAACCACTTCAATGAGACCCCCCCCCCCATAGTACCCCTGGATAACGGATTCACGTGTTGATTTTTCGTTTTTCACGCCGTCACGGACCATAAAACAGCATTTTCACGTTCACGCTGCAGAAATTTAAGAATGCTCCAGAAAGATATTTCTATGTAAATACATAGCTGGCGAAGACACACGAGGGAAAGCAGGGTAATTTTAACATGGATTTTAAAGTTTTGGAGCCAAAACTGCGAGTGAAATGAGATAAATAGGGGTCCAGGGGCATGTCTCGGAAATTTTTTTTGAGTATTTGCCTTCTAGAACATCGAAAAACGCCGTATTGTGAAAATTAAAGCCTGGTAACCTATCATTTGCTTCTTAGAAAAAGTTGATTTTCGTTCAAATAGACTGCATCTTTTACTTTGCCGGTGGCAATTTGAGTAGTAGCATGTATTATCTCTAGGTAACTCAGAAATTCTTCATTTAAGATCAATGCTCTTTTTATCTAAGATTTTCTAGAAGACAAACATCTTTATATGGGCTAGATTGCGAGCGAATGGAGTAAGAATGGGGGTCGGGGGGTTTGCCCCCGGAAAATTTTTTGAGACAACACCCTCCAAAATGACGGATAACAGCATTTTTTGTGAAATTTCAAGGCGCAATCACGTGCTTTTAAAGTCCATTTCACGAAATAACGACCAAATTTTTGGCAAATCACGCTGCACGACAGAGTCTTCGATCACGAATTCACGAGTCGAAAATATCAAAATCACAAAATCACGCGCCTAAATTAGCCAAATAACGCTTCACGTACAAATATGGGGGGGGCCTCTTCAATCTCTTTTGAATTCTTTAACATATTTCGCACCATGAAAACTTGTGCTATGAATGCAAAAGGAAATATTATATTGAAAAATTGCCAAGGATGTTGTCGCATGATTTGAAAGGGGTAAGCAAACCTTCTTCGATCTTTCAAGAGACACACAAACCGCATGGGCATTAAATCCTGAAGCATAGAAACTGTGGCCGAGATATAAGTGCAAAATTTTTTCATTTCAATCATTTTTGCATGATAGCCCCGCCAATCGATGAGAACTGCTATTCAGGGTGTCGTGGCAAAAATATTCAAACAGTAAGATGGATACTACGAAATAGGAATGCCCATGATAGTTAGTTGTTTATTCTTCTCTTAAAGGTGGCAAGCAGAGTCCAGAAAAAGGTCAAACCGTCCTCCGGCTGTCAGTTGTATAGGCTGAACCTTCCTCATTTTAGAAAATCAAAATAAAGAATTTTCGAACTCTCTGCATTATTTTTACCACAAAACAGGAAGCCACTTCCATTTTTGTGGTAATATGAACATTCTATGTGCATTCTATCATTTAGGATGGAAACCGTTTACAAAAGTCACACATACTAACTTAACTGAAATATTATGAACATCGCAAAGTTATTCATATCAATGTTACATCAATGCTGCGAAAGTGACTTGCAACATCTTTAAAGCCGTATCTCTGTCTTGCTATAAAATTGGCATTCTGACTTTTTATCGAATTGAAAGTCCGGTTTGATCTCATCCTTTGATTTTTGGGCTGCGTTGAATTGGGAAGAGTATCAAACTTTTTAATTTCTTAAATGTGCATTAAATTAAACGAGAGTGTGAGCTAAGTCAGTTTCAGCATTAACAGTTTTTATTTCTTGTTTTTCTTTCTTTCTTTGCTCTACTGCTAGCCTTGATCTGCTGGACACTGCTTATGACTTCCCTTGATGATGGAATAGAATCAGGAAGTTCTTTCTTACTGTTTTCTACAACAATCACATCACTTTTCACATCTGTCAACTTGGCTTATCGAAGAAGCAGAAAAAGTTATTTTTTCTGTTGAGAGGGTTCATGCTTAAAGTTTAGATGCTCTTTGGCCTCTATACGGTGGCCCATAACTGTCACATCAAATCAAAGCATCACAACCAAATAAAATACAAAGAGCACATCAAATTCAAATTCTCACATCAAATTCCAACCCTCACATCAAATTCAAACCCTCACATCAAATTCAAACCCTCAAATCAAATTCAAACTCTCACATCAAATTCAAACTCTCACATCAAATTCAAACACTCACATCAAATTCAAACCCTCACGTCAAATTCAAACCCTCACATCAAATTCAAACTCTCACATCAACTTCAAACTCTCACATCAAATTCAAACCCTCGCATCAAATTCAAACCCTCACATCAAATTCAAACTCTGACATCAATTTCAAACTCTCACATCAAATTCCTACTTGAGAATGAAACCGAGGCTGCGCACGTGGCTTTTTCTTCGCTCCGGCTGAAAGATATTGACAAAAATGTTTTGTTCTTCATGTGGATATGAATTGTTGGCCAATTTAAATTACTGCCGCAGATGTGGATCAGGTAAGAGTAATATCATTCTTATTCATATTTCACCAAAGTATGTTTCATTACATGTTGCATGTTTCAGCCTATGGAGGACAGTAGCATACCAAGTGACGGCAAAATTTATGAAAGGCTTGGGTTCTTTTAGGCCAGTGCAAGCCCGGGGGTGCACTTGACCATATTTTGGTCAGGGACGTGCCATCGAGGCTTTAAAAACATACCCGTTCCTTATACCATTTTTTTGAAAAATTATACCCGATCTTATACCATTTTCTTGAAAAAGTATACCCGACCTTATATATTTCATATAAAAATCTTGAAAATAGGTACCGTTCCCTATACCAAAATTGTGAAAATTAATACCGTTCTTTATACCAATATCTGGAAAATGGATACCCTTCCGGATGGCACGTCCCCTACCCTGGGTACCAGACTCTACCCAGGGTACACGTCCCTCTCCGCCGATCACGATAATCCATGCAAGCTCAGTCTACACTGCTTTCTCCTCTATTCCTTTTTCGTTCTCTTTTTCTCCTTTTTTGTCCGTTTCTCAGCTGAATTGGTGGATTTGTCAACTCAGCGCTACTTGCCTGGC
Source organism: Aurelia sp. 4 Dawson et al 2005 (assembly GCA_964019985.1). Taxonomy (NCBI): domain Eukaryota; kingdom Metazoa; phylum Cnidaria; class Scyphozoa; order Semaeostomeae; family Ulmaridae; genus Aurelia; species Aurelia sp. 4 Dawson et al 2005. The sequence continues at coordinate 10,793,577 of OZ026497.1, forward strand.
CTAACCCTTTCATAAATTTTGCCATTACTTGGTGGGCTACTGTCCTCCATAGGCTGAAACATGCAACATGTAATGAAACATACTTTGGTGAAATATGAATGAGAATGATATTACTCTTACCTGATCCACATCTGTGGCAGTAATTTGAATTGGCCAGCAATTCATATCCACATGAAGAACAAAACATTTTGTCAATATCTTCCAGCCGAAGCGAAAAAAAAGCCACGTGCGCAGCCTCGGTTTCAGTCTCACGTTGGAATTTGATGTGAGAGTTTGAACTTGATGTGAGAGTTTGAATTTGATGTGAGGGTTTGAATTTGATGTGAGGGTTTGAATTTGATGTGAGAGTTTGAATTTGATGTGAGAGTTTCAACTTGATGTGAGAGTTTCAATTTGATGTGGGAGTTTGAATTTGATGTGAAGGTTGAATTTGATGTGAGACTTTCAATTTGATGTGAGAGTTTGAATTTGATGTGAGAGTTTGAATTTGATGTGAGAGTTTGAATTTGATGTGAGAGTTTGAATTTGATGTGAGGGTTTGAATTTGATGTGAGGGTTGGAATTTGATGTGAGAGTTTGAATTTGATGTGCTCTTTGTATTTTATTTGGTTGTGATGCTTTTATTTGATGTGACAGTTATGGGCCACCGTACCTCTATTTATTTGGACTAGAGTGGTTGTCCATGATGCAATGTATTTCCGTTTCTTTTGCGGTTATCTTTTCTACATTCTTCTCCACAACAGAAACTTACATTTTCTTTGTTCACAATGGAAAAAATAAGACGATTCATGTGTTGCTCACCTATCGTCCCTGAGCCACCCATTGATGTTTCCCGCAAAAATTGTCTCGTTTACATGTATCGAAAAGAGGCTTGGCTTGACAAGTAGCAAAACAAACAAGGCAAAATGGCAAATGGCAAGGGACGTTTTTGAGAGAATAAATTATGTGATGTGTTAATTCATCATTTTTGCATTATCATAAACCAGAAGTACACCAAGATGACAGGATTATGGCTGTGAAAATAACATTGGAGTCACAGGAGGATGAGTTTACTAAATTTAGATTTTCAGTGAAGAAATTTGTGCTGATGGATCCTCCTGGCTGGAATTCATTCATGGCTTGTCTTCATGAAATCATTATAAATCTGTTGTTTGCTGAAGAATATGCTGAAAGAAAAACAGCTAAAAGATGAAGTTCTAACCTGCATCAAAAGACTGGTTAGTTTCTGCTAATTTACGGATAATAGATGGATGATGAAGTTTTTTTTATTGCTATTTGTGATATTCAGACTTTCACCCATGAAATCAATCAATGATGGTACATGAAACTGAAATGAAAGTCACGATAAGAGATCCAGACTCCCAGAAAAATAGATTATTGTGCCTGACAGAATCGACTGTTTCTACAGTACCTAACCTTGCGGCAGATAAATGGACTTCTTAGGGCTAGTGAAGTGCTACGCTTTGACCTGTAAAATCATACACTTTCAAATATATTTGACTTCCAAAGCAATAGGAAAATGGTAACGCACAACTATCTTGTGGGCTTATGTTTTGGTGTCTTGCAATATAAAGTTTATATGGTAATAACCATGAGAAAAGTTAAGAACCATAAAGTGGAAAAAAATGCACGATTCTTCACTTATTCCTCAAATGCAGGCCCACCAGATAGCTTCTGTATGTGATTTCAAATAGTTTCCTATTTATTACTATGAAAGTCAAATATGCCATGAAGCCTTATAATTAGTACGGTGAGGAAAATAAACATAGTTTAGTCGCGTGCCTAACCCAAAATTTTTCTTAACTTTTTAAATGACCGACCCTTCCTCAGTCAGATGTGATATTAACTAAAAATTTCCCTCAAACTGGATTCTTAATGAAATTATTAAACCTTCCTCAAAAATGACAGTAAAAAGCAAAACCTTCCTCCGGCTCACAGCCGTGGAACCGTGACTGTTTCTGGACTCTGGTGGCAAGGGAAGGTACCTGTTTGTCATAAGGTTCAAGTTGATTTCAAAGCTTAGGTCCACGAAAAGAAATAGCCCTCTGCCCATTGTTTGTTTTTCATCAGGGTAGCGAAAGATCAATATCGTGATTTCTCAGATTTCAAACATTTCGAGTCGAATTTTTTCCGAACAAGTTGGAAAGGTACTCTGGGACGAGGCCATTTAACTTTTTGTATGTTGTTGTAGCTGTTTCGCTTCTAATAATGCCATCTACAGTTGGCCAATTCAAACTGCGAATTAGTGGCATAGCAGGCGAATGAAAACTGCTTTTAACTACAATCCTAGCTGCTCGATTCTGCAACTTTTGCAACGTTTGCAGCTTAGTCAACCCACAGCACCCCCATACCGAACAGCAGAACCGAAAATGGGGCTCGAAGATACCCCGATGCATCTTACTCACTGTGTTTTGAGGTAACAATTTTCTGGAATATTTCAAACATCCGATTGCACGAGAAACCTAGGTACGGAGATTGCAAACGTCTTCCTCCCAATTTGGAGATTGCTAGCGTGCTCTTTCCAACGTGCTCTTCCCAAAAAAATTGGAAATGCAGATTGCTGGCCTCTTCGAATCGTTCTTACAATAATCACTATTGTTGCTGTTATTGTTAATGTCGCTCACTCAAAATTTCTGTTGGTCAAGATTCAGTGCCACCTTGGTTTGATTATGAATTGAAGACGCCATAAATCCTCGAAACCGTAAGATATTTTAACGGGCATTTAAAAAGGAATACGCGTACATCTGAAGCGAACATCTCTTCGAAAGAATTCGGGGAATTTCAAGCAGTTCTTTGTCCTGGTTGCATTTTATGAAGGTAGGTAAAATTTAGCACAATTTTCATGGGTTTCTTTTGTCTTCTTCGCCTATTCTGCGTCTGATTGGTCCGTGACAATGAAGATTTGAATATTTTTGGCCACTGACCTTGGGCAGAAATCGGCAAAAAAGTTTGATTCCTTTCTTATACCATGCTTATACAGTGATGATGTTATCCCTCAACAGCAATAATTGTATCCCTTTGGAGTTCTGATCATATCCTTTGGCAGGATTGAATATCCTCCGCAGAAACAGTTTAATCACATCACAATGTCCGCTAAGCTGTGTGATCATAGGCTGCGCTCCAGCTCAGCATCCACGAAAGGTTGCGGAGGAGAACTGCAGCTGCGCACAGGGTATGGGATTATTGGTTCTCCCAAAAGATCCATCTGTCTACAGCAAAGCAGGCTGCTTGTGCAGTAACGGTTGGCTGCGATGGCATTATTGAAGATGACTGCTATATTTTATTAGTGTTGTCGTAAAGGCTAACAAACGCTTTGTATGAGGTCCCTAAGCAAATAAATTATAGCAATGGAAATCTTTACAATATCCTGACCAGTGAGGGTGATGGTTATAACTCATTGCGAGCGATGATCACATGCCACCTAAATTTAATCATATTTACAATACTTAAACAACTTTGAAAACATTTGAAACTAACATTATTCAAGTTACATTAAATATGCATGAGTTTAAATCTATATTTCCTGACTTTACCTGCATATCAACCGCTTTCAACTAAAGAGCGGCGTGATATTTCTGTTGGATGCTTCTAAAATTTTATGCTGTCTCTCACAACAACGGCAAAAACCTTTGATCAAGGCCCCCAACACCCAAGATTGAAATTCAACGAAAGCAAAACTAACAGTTGAAGCATTTTCCTTCAAAAATGATAGCTTGCATTTCATGACTCAAGTATCGGCAGTAGCCATATCAAGGCAACGATTGCGAATTTGCTATAGAATAAGTTGGAACTGCAGCAAGATCCATGTTTGTGCTTCATAGACTAGTGTTAGGTTTTTGAGTAAGTACGGTACCAAGAAGTATTCAAAATGCTGGCTTCACTATGTTTAGATGGTGAAGACCAAACCGCAGGAGTGAGAATGGAAGACCAGGTGAGTCAATAAATAAGCATCGAGCTCTTCGGCTTAACAAGGCTGCATATTTTCCCCAGATCTCTTCAATTTATATAGTGAGATATTGAAATTGTCCTCATATGTACTGCCAAAGAAAACTTACAACAAAACTAGACAAAGTAATTCAAGAAAGTGCTGAAGGAGGCCTCTCCATAAACTGCAAAGAGGCAGAATGCATGGCTATCTCAAGAAAGAATGAAGTACCACCGCCTCAAAAACTCAAACTGTCTCAACTGTCTTGGCAACAGGGTGACATCCAATGGATGCTGTGACAGGGATATCAATAGGCCCATAGGTATGGCGAAGGATACATCTACGACAATGAGAAACATTCTCAACAACACAAAAATCAATATAAAAGCAAGAATAGGAATTCTAAAATGACACATCACTTTAGTCCTTTCATGTGGTTGTGAGTGCTGTATAGTATCGTATCTTCTACGATGAAGCAGCTGATTGAAGCTCCAGAACTGTGGTTTCATAGAAAAAGTTTAAGGATATCTTGGATACAACACGTCCGCAATGAGGAAGTACTGCAGTTAACAAAGACAACAAAGACTATATGGACAGACATCAAAGAAAGGCAAAGAAAATATATAGGGCCAGTTGTAAGGAAGGAGGAGTTAGACAAATGATAATGACAGGGAAGATTCACGGCAAGAAAGGAAGAAGACAGACGTCAAAATGATGTTGCATCCATGGTACAAGATCTTGCAATGAAAGCAAATGCAATGTTACATGCTGCAAGACATCACAGAAAGTGGAAAACCATTACAACCTACTCCCATAATGGGCATGGCACCTAGAGAGAGAGAGAGAGAGAGAGAGAGAGAGAGAGAGAGAGAGAGAGAGAGAGAGAGAGAGAGAGAGAGAGAGAGAGAGAGAGAGAGAGAGAGAGAGAGAGAGAGAGAGAGAGAGAGAGAGAGAGAGAGAGAGAGAGAGAGAGAGAGAGAGAGAGAGAAGAGCTATAAAGCAGATTTGTATCCACTTATACACTGGGCGCTATTTTTGCCGCAAGTATCTTTTCTTACCAAGAAAGAATTTGAGCAAATTTGAGCAAAGAAATAAAAGGAGATCGAATTCTTTGTTTCGCTGAGACCGACTACCAGATTAAAAGAGTCGTAAATCAAATTTCAAGAAAACCATGCTTATCTTCCCCCCCCCCCCAACAAAAATTCGCCTTACGCAAAATTTTATGCCGTATGGATAACTGGCTTTGACGCTGAAGAAAGTAAAACTTCATAGTTTTGTTATTAGCAAGTCTAACGGGCTTACGATAAGCCTTATAACTGTTAAGATGTGGAATCCACACCTGTTTGAATCAAAACATAGCCTTGCATTCTCTATATAAAGCAACGGCTTTATACCCCCTCCCTACAACAAATGCTCTTGTTGAAAATTATTTCATGCTTTCTTTGCAATCCTCTCAGTAAAACATCCATGCTTTCTTCGCAGTTCTTCTCTGTAAAACGTTGGGAAACATTGGAAACGCCTTTGCAGGTGTCTTTGCATCTCAATAATGATGTCAGAAATCATCTTGCCCACAGCAACGAGTATGCAATGTAAATATTCCTATTCTTTGTTCAACTAAAATACATTCTAGTCAAGTTGCCAGACCACGCTTTGAAAGAACTATATCAAAACAGATGAGGGGTTGCAAATGATACCGTGCGGTGTCTTGAAGTCTTGAACAACCTAACCAGTCACAGCTGTAGACGTTTGGAGCAGGTTCTGATCAGATTCTAGAGGGACTTAGAGTGCTCATTCGGATACCTCTACCATGGTTCACTGAGGATACTGATACAGCTGCTCTTGTACCTTGCTATGTTCTCTCCTCTACTCTAAAAGCAGGGGAGTGCTCTTAGAATCTCATCTCTCCGGTATGCATCCCCTCATTCTATAGCAATGGTACCTACAAATGGTACCATTGCTATAGAATGGTACCTAATGGTACCATTCTATAGAGTGGTATAGAGTGGTATAGAATGGTACCAAATGGTACCTACAGTAACTGGCAGCAAGTAAAATCTGGTGTTCCACAGGGTTCAGTTCTTGGACCCTTACTGTTCAATCTATTTATTAATGATTTCATATACGCGGTCGAAAACTCGCAAGTTTGCAACTTTGCCGATGACAACACTATCTACTCATGCGAAGATAGTATAGATAACATTCTGAGATCCCTCAAAGGAGACATAGATAATGCCTTAAAATGGTTCAAGGACAACCGAATGGTAGCTAACCCAGACAAGTTTCAGGTTATTTTCATGGGTCTTGAAAAGGGGCAAAAAGTCAGCCTTGAAATAAATGGTCAACCTATCAAGACAACCGAGGAGGTTAAACTCCTTGGAATAACGATTGATTCAAAGCTACAGTTCCAAAATCATGTTGAAGGTATTTGCAAAAAGGCAAGTCAAAAAGTTAAGGCCTTCTCTCGTATTGCTGGGTTTCTACAAAAGGACAAAGCAAACATACTATACAAGACTTTTATAAAGTCAGCCTTCAACTATTGTCCACTGATATGGATGTTTTGTGGTAAAACATCTAATAATAGAATAAACCGGTTGCATAAGCGTGCCTTGAGAGTTCTCCATGGCGATTATACATCTACATTTGAAGAACTACTGGCAAGGTCGGAAGAGATAACGATCCATTGTAGTAATCTGCAAAAGCTAATGGTTGAAATATATGAATGCTCCAATTTCGTTAGTCCTTCTATTTTGTCAGAGTTTTTCACAACGAAGGAAATCACGTATGACCTAAGAATAAAGAATCTACTCCAGGTACCAAAAGTTAAGACATCTTCATATGGACAAAGTTCCCTATCGTTCAGAGGTAGTATACTTTGGAACACTTTGTCAGACAGCATAAAATCCGCACAAAATACAAAACAGTTCAAAACAATGATCAAAAATTGGAAGGGAGAACAATGCCGATGCAACATTTGTAAATAGGATTTATGTTTAGATAGTTGGTTTTTATTAGTTTATATTGACTAGACACTTTACCAACTGTAAATAAATGAATTATTATTATTATTATTAGCAATGATCTAATAATTTCTCATTTTTCTCCATTTTCTGTCCATTTGTGACAAAATTATTCTACATTGGCACGGTCTCAGCGATCAGCTATTATCACTACTTTCATTATCATACTTTCTCTTTACATATGTTTCCTTTTTCTACGTTGTATTTGTTTCATTCTTCAGGTGTCATTTCTTTCCTATTCCATTCTCAGCATGGGCTGCTAATCACGAAACCTCATACTAGATTGCGAGGGGCAAATCACTGCTGAAAATGGCGTACGAGATTAGTAATCACAAGTGATTATTTTGTGATTAATCTGATTTTTTGGTGATTTACGTGATTAATTTGTGATTATTCTAGAATAAATCACACATTCCAAAATGCTCTCAAATAACCTCCAGTACTATACAATTGTAAGAATAGGGCAAGACAGAGCAAGATTTATCAGCCAAATGATGAAATATGAAGGTAAGCTGTTTCATAAATCAAGTCATAGACTATCATGCCAATTTGATAGAGTTGTTTGTAACACAAGAACGAAACTTTCCTTTTTCCTCCATCTCAAGGAACTCAGAATGTTGTGCTGTTGTGCTGTTCACGTCTGCGAGCTTGTGTTTGCATATCTGGCAATTTTTTCACATAAATATGGGAAATGGTGACAGGGACAATCTAATCCTTTAGTTTCTTATAAAAGCAAACAAATTCAAATGGTTAAACATTCAAACTTTGTGATTAATACGACTGGTGATTTTTAGTGATTAATGTGATTTTTGTGTGATTAATGTGATTAATTTGTGATTAAAGTGTGATTATTTATTACAGCGTACGAGAATTTAAGCAGTGATTTGCCCCTCGCTAGATTGCGTCTTATTTGGGCCTAGCTTATGTCTTATTCAACGAAAGCGGATAATTTCTACATTTCAAAAATCATTACGTGTGATTGACTAGCAAGGAATCTTCATCTAAGTAGACGGACCTCGTCTTCGTAGATGAATTTTGCCTAGCAATGATGAACTTGCTGGGAAGCCTTCTTGCATATCATAAAATTACATCTTCTGCAAATCTAAGCGCATCGCAGGGGATATCAACAGCAGCAACTGGAAGCCTTTTAAAGGCTTACAGTGATAAGATATCTCTGGTTTTATGTCGTTTTACGAAAGTTAGGCAGAGCTGCATCCTTTCTCGAAACAAATTGGCAGGGACACTTATATAAATTTCAGATTAGCTATAAAATAAAGCCGGGTTTCATAACATAGCGTCTATTGCAAATCCTTAAAAATGGTGTGTGGGACATAGCCCCTACAACACAGACAAAGGACCAATAGATGTACTTTAACTCCGTTTCGCCTGAAGAGGTCCGTAGCAAGTAAAATGGAATACATGCCCGGGGGAAGGGTACTTAGTATAACTGTCTGACGGAGATGTGCCGTTTTTCAGGGAATCTTTTTCATCTATCTTTATCAGTGCAGGGTAGCAAAAGAAGGCAATTCCTCTGGAGCCGGTTGTCAAAATATGTCAAAAGTGGAAATTTTGTTAGATCGGGTTATTTCTCGGTCCAGTTTTTGTATTTGGAGTCTACTTTTGACCAATCCCTCCTTGAAGGGAAACCCTAGAGGGGGGATTTTTAGGGCACAACCCCGTACAAATTTAGGTCAAGTGCCCCTCCAGGGAAGACACGGAATGATAAAGCGTAGTGAAGAGTTACTTACACATTTTTAGAGATGAAATTCATGAACACATTAGTATCCGTGAAGGGATCGACATGTGGTCTAACGCTATCAATATGCATCTATGCATTACAAGTCGAATCAAAATATGAGAGTTTATATGAAAACTTCATTCGTCCTGTAACGTGAGACGGAACACAACTTGGCTATGCCACGAAACAGACCAATTGAACTGTGATTTACTTGCCTTTAAGAAATTTGGCAAATTAATTTCAAACAAAGCACTTGATAAGCGATAACAAAGAAAATGTTGCCAAGCATTTAGAAAGTTAAAGATTGAACTGACGTTAAAGAGATCTATCAGAGCAGCTACAGAATCTTATACTGAATAACTTAGGACTGGAGAACGGAGAAAAATGCGTGAATAAACTTACCAATGACAACGTTTTAGCAGAATAGCTCAAGACAAAACGTTTAAGCTGAATGTTGTCCTCTAAACAGCAGCTGATCTTGCATATCTATCAACGAGTTTACTGCAAGATCCTTCTCACAGTTTTCTTCAATTCAAAGATTTGAAACTGGAACCATGTTGTGATGAAAATTTACTATCAACTTCTCCTAGAAAAAGCAATGTAATCCAAGGTTGCGAAATAACAACAAACGAGAGTGGACTAAGCCAAGCGCACCTCTACTTCAAGTTATCAAACAACAAGCTATCCATGGAAATTGTGCAGGTGATAGGCTAAACAATTGGACATGCTCATGTCTGAGCTGATGGGTTATTAATCTAGTAATAATGTGTACATGTGCCACATAAGGGTTAGCCACCTGCCTATTCAAATGTGGGCATTGTTCATGTAACAAAGACAATTATCATTCAAAATGAGGTCATTGTTAAACAATAAACCACTTTCAAGACGCTTAGAAATAGCTCTGTTTGGTGAAATCAAAATGAAGCACAGCTGGACGCTGTTTATTTTACTGGACGGCCTGGCCCGGCTAAATCATATTCAGCATTGATAGATTTTTACTTGCACAGCTTCAAAAAATGTGCTTTAACATCGAGCCAATAACTGCAATTTTTGTTACACCTTATCTTAATCTATAAGGACCGTACTGTGCTCTAGGTAAAGAAAAGCCAATCACCTCCAGGCTGTGGGCTTGACCCCTTTGATGCAAGCACGTGCATGTGTGATAGATCATTCACCTCAATGTGTCCCGATTCATGAGGGGAGCAAGGACACGTGCAACGAAATATTTTCAAGTAAACAGCTACAGATCTCTTACATTAAGAATTTCCACACGATTAAGGAAGTTTATTTTGCATCCAATTCTTGTTGCAAACATTTCTTGAAGAATCTTTAAATTGTTCATAAAATTGAACACTTCACAAACTCATTAAAATTCACAAAGGACAGCTTTTGCATCAAGAATCAAATCATGTCATGCAACAACATATTATTTCAGCATCGTTTGAGCTGGTGATGGTGTACGATGTATTCATATTCAAACATACCTTACAACATATAACCAGAACCTGAACTTCTTTTAACGTCCAACTGATTGACCTGATCGCATCTTGCACAGTTTCTTCGCTTCTAAGAGGCTACCATAGCTTTCATAAGTGGTTTTCATACAAAAGTAGAGCTTGAAAGCTTCAAGAAATCTGAAGAGGGGCAGACCAGTGCATGCACCTGGCGTACCATCGTACTCAGCATAAGAAATACTATAAAAACTCATCTTTGGTTCTTTTTTCAAAATTTCATTGCACTGGCACTTTAAGGACTCATACACAAACAGTAGATGAATCAGGACCTTGACCCTGGCAGTGAATTTTGCTCTTTAGATAAGCACTGTGAAGAATCTGTAGCAAAATGTCTTGCTAGCTTCAGCTGGAGCAAGGTTTGTCTATATAGGTAAACAAAGAAAACATCCAGACACATCATTGTTTCCTGATGGGTATGATTTGGTGAAATGCCAAATAATTCTACATTAATTTCCAAAATATTCGGACATGTTAATTTTCGGACAAAAGAGTAGTCCAAAAATATAATTGTCCGAAAATTTAGGTGTCGGAGCTTTTTAGCGGTCCGAAAATTTAATTCTCTGGCAAATGGATAAGAAATGAAATTCTGCTGTAAGATCATTATTGTTCTGATGGAGAACCCAAGAATTCTCAACGAAGGACAAGCAATGTCTCAATGAAAGATAAACATAACAATTTTCAACAATTTTAACAGAAAAATTGCCAATGGAAAATCCATGGCAAGCAATATTGTATTTCTGGGACTTAATAGAGTAAATACAAATGGGGTCCAATTTGCAGTAGAAAAGACTTGAAACCCATACACCATTACTCTAAAATGATAAGGCTGTTAAGTTCGATTCAATTTTCAGTAATTTCAATTGTCTCACACAGGGTTGCCATATTGGCTTTTTCAAGCCAAATTTTACGATTTTGGCTTTTTTTTCAAATTCCTGGTTTCCTTTTAAAAGTTTCTTTTTCAAAGTTTTTGTGGTTGTGTGATAATGCATCATTTTAGGCCATCCCTGGATGCGATATTTAGTTGAACGACACTGGTGACTGATGACGTAAAAACTGTCTTGTTTGGTATGCGTTTTGAAGAGGGGCAATGATATCATGCGCAGTAGAAAGTATTGGGCATGCGCAGTATAGGAAAATTGACGTCATGTACAGATGTTTCGATTTTGACTTATTTTCCAACTATCCGGCTTATATTTAGAATTAAAACCTGGCAACCCAGGTCTCAGAGTCATCGCCCCATTCCTCGCCACCATAAAGAAATATATTAAACTCACCTCTCAGATCGCCAAAAAGATAAGAGGAAGTCATTATCAAATTTTAAAATTCCTTTACTTATTCCCTTTATAATTTTACTCGGAAGGTAGTTGAGTGATGTCTAAAAATTGGAAAGGAGGTTTGAAAAAATTGTCTTGAAATTTTCAAAACAGTACAGGTAGTGAACTGGAAGATTGTAACGGATCCTGTGACAGTGCTGAAATTCTGATCATTTTAAGAACTCTCAGTACCGGCCCAAATTCTAAGTTCCTAATGAAAAGACGTGTATTTGACTTCTATTATTGTTGTTTTGTTATCCTCATTATCGTTGATGTTATTGTTGTTACACAAGGGACTAGTCTTTTTGTCCCAACTTCAATTCATGATTCTCATTATTATGCTAGTATTTACATTCGATTACTGTGCTAGTTTTCGTTTTGAGACATGGGGTGAAGGTCTATTCATCTATTCATCTATTCTTATCACATCTATTCTGTGATTTGCCTACTAGTTATCAAATGGTATGCGTCCGAAATTTTATTCACCCGCATGAAAATTTCCGAAATTTTGTCCGAAATTGTCGGAAATTTTAAATAATTTCGTTCGAAAATTTCTGTCCAATGAATTAAATGTCCGAAAATAAAACGTCCAAGAATTTTGGAAATTAATGCATATCAGAATAGCCAATTTCAGTAACATACATGTTCACATGTCAGTTAATCGTTCACCTTTTCTTATTACACAATTCAAGGAGAATCTTATCTGGTTCACAATTTCTTTGTCATACACTTCGATATTGTTTCCACTCACCTAGTTTTCCGAGCGGCAAATCACTCTAAAAATAATGTACAAGATTTTGGGACTTTTAAATCTCCTAGATTTTTGAAAGATTTTTGGAGATTTTGTGAGGGACTTTCAAAGGGCATTGGCCTTTCTAAGAATGTCTGAGATGCTTAGACTTTTGAGATTCTCAAATTTCTCGAGATTTGGCAAGACTTTTGATGCTTTCCTAACATTTCTTACGATTTAAACGACGTGTTGGATCTTCACAAAAATTCTCGAAATATTTTTTGGAGAATTCATCTCATTAGTTTGCGAAGAACTCTATTTGATATTTTCAAAGATTTTGAAGATTTTCTAAGTGGATTTCTAAGATTTTGCAACAATTTTTGAGAATTTTGAAGATTTTAGGACTTTTTACGAAAGTATACGAGATTTGGGAGTGATAATCCCCTCAAAGTATTTTTCGTAAAAAGGCATTTCACAGGGGAAAATTGTGGATCATGGTGGGAAGCAGGGCCGTTTTTACTTAAAAGGGAGAATACAATCCCTCCTTGTCAACGTCTCACTTGCAATTATTTAAGATGCGATGGCAAGAAAAAATTCATCACATATGACATAGCAAGCCAAAGTAGGTGGGCTCATTACAGATAGATGGATCCCGGGGGTGCACTACACATATTTGGGTACGGGGACGTGCCATCGGGAAGTATTATCGACTTTATAGATTTCGGTGTAAGGAACGGTATGGATTTTCACAATTTTGGTATAAGGAACGGCACCGATTTTCAAAACATTTGTATCAAAAGTAAGGTCCGGTATACTTTACGGAAAGTTGATGTAAGGTCTGGTGTACTTTTTCGAAACATTGGTTTGGGGAACGGGTATTCCTTTGAAGCCTCGATGGCACGTCCCCGTCCAAAATGTGGTCAAGTAAACCCCCCCCCCCCGGAGATGGACTCTCTGGTAGCTACATCTAATAATTTCGCAAGATGGCAAAGGACCAGAAATCATCACATGTGATGTGGTATGCCAAGACTTGCATGTAAGCCATGAATCCTTTACTAAGTACATTAAAGCACAAGACAAATAATACGAAATGAAAGAACCAACCTATAAGAAAGCACCGGAACTTTCTGCTTTATTCTATAGCAATAACGGCAGTCTCTTAGTTTGTGAGATCCATCATAGAATTCTTAGCAGCAACAAATTTGGAAAATCAAATGGCGAGGGAGCATTGATTAATCTCATTAGAAACTAGCCTTAAACAACCAGACAACAAAAGCTTTATGTCCTTCTCACATCAGCATCAAAATGATAAGTATCAACCTTGAATCATGACATCCAAACGTTTACCTGCAACCTTCAATTAATTTCAAACGAAAACAAAATCAAGGCACTATCGAAAAGAAGTTAAAAAGATTTCTGTCAAATTCCTCTTAAAAAAAATCAGTCATGACTGGCATCTGTGGCCCGAGGACGCCAATGACATCGTTAGGGATACGAATAGGTTAAGTTGCGAGCCTCGAGGAATCCCCAAGGGCACCAGATCGCATGCGTAGTAGCGATTTATGTCAATGACGCAACATGCAAATTAGCTTGACTACTGAGAACGACAGAAGAAAACGATAGCAAATATGCACATGACAGCGTGAGCCCCACCGTTGATTCGCTCTCAACAAAGCTGAATCAGAATCGGCCAAAACAATAGGGTCAGCACTTGATCTCCCCAACAAGTCAGAAGTATAGCTTTCCATAACTCACATGAAAATGGCGTGCAAAACATTTGTAGCATCTAAGACATACAGTTACCCTCGAATAAATCATATCCATACCAAACTCTGATTATTTTGCATCGTTCTATTTGAGGACCAATCTTGCTGTGGCTCAATTTCGCAAGAATTAAAGGCTGAAAATAAGCACAACAAGTAATATTTGCAGGACAAAATACATTAATAATTTGTCCAAAAATGCAAGGATTCAAAGGCTCAAAATATGTCATGACCATGAATAATTTGGGACTTAATAGACGATTCCGCAAAAGATGGCAGACCTCATTTCACGCAATGCATGATAGGAATATGCCCCCTAGTAACGCATAGCTACCAAAACTTACAGCTGCAGCATAAAATCTTGACCGCAGCTACGATAGATTTAGGCCGTCACAACTTCATTGTGAAATCTATACTCTCATAAGCCTTCGCTAGCAATAATTTACAGTTTGTCTTCCAACAATATCAAGATGTAGATGGCCAGCTGTTTTCGTTGTTTTGTCAAGATTTTCAAGAAGATTTTGACCTTGTTTACATAACTGATTGGAGTGGAGAGCAGTTGAAGAGATCCTGGATAAAAAAGTTCTAACAACATTCGAAAAAAGAATGAAATAATGTAAATTCTTTTCTCTTGAGATTTGCATAACAAGTATTGCAATGGCTTCAGTTCACTTGACCGAACACAACGTTCGAACTCTTTAACTTTCTTTCAGAGTTCTCATTCTTTTGAGATTTTTCTCCGCCAAGTCTGCCGACTCTTAACTCTACTGTTTTCAGAATTTGCATCCTTTGGTAGCAGAGGTTTTTATCCGCAAAGTCTACCGTTTTCAGAAGACTTCGCAGACTTCAGGTGTCCAAAAGAATATGCGTGAATTTTACGATAAAGTTGAGATGAGGCGGCCTAAGTTTATCGTCTGATCGTAGCTGTGGTCAAGATTTTATGCAGCAGTCGTAAATTTTGGTAGCTATGCGTTGCTAGGGGGCATATTCCTATCATGCATTGCGTGAAATGACGTCCGCCATCTTTTGCGGAATCGTCTATTGTATAATTCTTTTTTCATCCTCAAACTTGTCAACAACTGCGAGTGTGCGTGTCTGGTCTACCTTTAGCCAGCTCGTGCACTTCTTTGGTTTCATGCAAGGCTAGTTAAAAGCATGCATTTTGCTAGAGCATTAAGATCTAAAAATATCGCTTTCAAATTTCATTCCAAAGACAACAACAACGATTATAGCAGAATAGAAATATATAAACGAACAGTTGAAGATAAAACATCTAATTGACACAATTATGGAATTTTTCATGCAGGACATTCTTAATGCAGAATCTCCCTCAGAAGATAAACAAATTGAGGGGAAAGCACCCGCTGCACTGAAAAGCTATTATCTTGAACACAAAGATAGTAAGCACACAAGGCCGGCAAGGTGACACCATTAAATCTCACCCTGAATGCAATTTTCCTTGAAAAATGAAATACCTTGGCTCTGCTGACTCAGTGATATACCGGGTGTCTCAAAAAAGTACCCCCTTTTGACTAAAAATAGGCCCTCTCCAATAGTAAACTTAGCACTCTGCAAAGATATCAGGACAGAGTTTTAGATCTGATAGAATCCTCAAAGGTAAAAGATGCTTACAACAAGAAAATCCTTAATGTAAATCAGTTAATAACATTTGACCGAACTGTCATGACTTTCCAAATTGTCAATCAGCTTTGTCCATGAAGGCCGACGAAATAAGTTCATTGAGGAATAAGTTCATGGAGAGGTCTTCCTTATCAAAACATAATACAAAAGAAGGATCTCCGTGTGAGGAACAAGAAGGATCTCCGTGTGCAAAAACTAAAATTAGAACATACAAAGAAAAGTCTTTTGTACACTGGTCCAGAAGCCTGGAATAGTATCTCACAGCTCATCCGAGACACTAAATCCACTGTACGATCCAAAAAAGATCTGAAATTTCACCTTCTGAGCTGATAGACAATAGGTTTGCACTAATCCATGGAAGATCAGTACATAGGAGGGGGGGAGAATATATTTGAGCTTATATTGTAATTAACTTTTATTGTAATTGATTTTTTTCCTTTGGTATTGTATTTAGCTGAATGGATGTTGTGCTTTAATAAGATTAAATGAAAAATAAAGAAAAAAGATAGAATATTGGGACTTAAATGCACATACCTTGCATTTTAAAATCGTCCTCCGAACACCGGAGATATGTGCTCACAAAGTCGAATTTTGGAGTGCAATTGAAACCAGAGGTTTCGTAAAGGGCTTCGCCATGATTTCATATCACGGGCATATTGCGAAAGAATTTCAACTTTGACCTTCAGCTTTTTCTTTGAAAAGAATTATACTTTGAAATGCTTCAATTGTTCTACAAATAATCATTCCTTTGAAGAATCAGTACGTGCATTGCATTCCATCCCAAGTGTAAAAGAAGAGGGAAAGGAGCACATGCACGTTCATTTTGGAGATATGGCATAACTTCATCATTCTTACCAGATATTTATTATATTTGTTTAATCACGGCAATGTTCACGAGTCTTTTATTCTATTCAAAAGTGAAAAACTGAAAGTTAAAGTTTAATACAGGTATATAGGAAAATCGAAAAGCGTAAGTTTGTGTTCTGTCACCAGTATTTTTTAATTAGTTACAGCGAAGAACTAATAAATGTCGCCCTACAAGATGAATCTGGGCTAGAAGTGAATGGAATGACTATCAATAACATTTAGGTTTGCTGACGACACCGTACTGCTAGCTAGCACGGAAGAAGAATTACAGAGATTACTTGATAAGACTAGCTGTTAACGATGTTAAGTAAGTGCTGCTCAAGCCTTGGTGCACAGTAAAGTGCCACCGTTAAGAAACACATTTCACAGAACCAGCCTAATTGGTTACTTGTGTAAAAATAAACATATGGTATATTCGGAAAGGGAGACCATCTACCTCCACATATAATTCTGAAGACCAGTGTGCAAAAAAGACGCGGCTCAAGAGAATTACAACACTGAATGATTCAGCAAAGTGTATATTTTGCCAGTATGAAGAGAATTCCGATCTTCACGAAGTCCAGACTGCTAATATGGGGAAAAGAGTTATGGAAGTATTGCAAAAAGCGGAGAAAGAATCTTACAATGTTATTGCAAAGTGCTGCAGTGATCCCTTGGATGTACAAGCCTATGATGCAAAGTATCATTGAACATGCTTGATCAAAGAAGAACGACTGTCGTTGAGACAGTCAATAACAAAAGATTGTACATTATCTTTAAGTAGAGCGATTGCAAACATAGAACTAGTGAATATAGTGAAGCACTCACTAAGCCAAAATTTGGTTTTCTCATTGAATGATCTAAATGAAGAATACATCAACATTTTGAAAGAGAATGGATGCAAGAAACGTCTAGCAACTACAAAAAGCTAATCCAAGAGTTGATTAAAGATAATATTCCAAATGCTGAAATTCGTGGTTAATACCGAAAAAATGAATGCAATATTGTAACATCAAAGTAAACTGTCATTTCCGTTTTGGCAACTCATTTGGATGATGATGATGGTAATGAAGGGGACATGAAGGTTTTGCTTGAGGCTGCACTCATCCTCAGAAAAGATATAAAGAACTTTCCAGAATGGCAGTTTACAGGAGCTTTTGATGATTTTGAATTACCAGAAAAACTAAATGCATTCCGCCGCTGAACAGCTACTGGAAGCAAGCGAAATTTGTGTGAAACAAGAACCAGTCAAGATGTTAGTGCAGCCAGCATCCTTGCCCAGCATATGATATCAGCATATAAAACGGATCGACAAATTTCTTATGAGCCGAAATCGAACAGAACAGCATCTAAACAGTTTAGGAGTACACCTCTGTCAGTGGTTCTCCCTTTAACCATTCACAAAGCTACTCGTCAAAAAAGCTGGTAAATAAAATGTCACACTTGAACATAGGTGATAGCTATAGCGAGATTTTGAAGCTCAAGAAAAGGATCGGGTCTGCAGTCTGCAAAAGAATAGTAGAGACACATGGTTTTGTGGTGCCACCATTTATCAAGAACGGGATTAGTATATTCTTTGCCATAGATAACATTGACTGGAAAATAAATTATCCTAATGGACAGAATCAATCGCTGAAGTACAATCGCTGAAGAAAGATGAAAAAATAAAGAATATTGGCCACGTTGCTGAAAGATTTTGTCAACAAATCGAAAAGAAACTCCGAAAGGCTAACGAGGGCAGAATTCTGTTTGATTGTTACATAGAGGGTTCACTAAAAGAGCAGACCAGGAAAAAGAGGGCAAAGAGCATTGATCCTATCGAGTTTCATGTAACAGAATCAATGGATATAAGAAGAATCAACATGAATACGCTTCTATCACATACCGATACCAAAGAACAACTAATGATTCTCTTCAAAGATGCTCTGTTGAAAAAGTTTAAAGATAGCGAAAAGAGAATAATATGTGTAGCAGGGACCACTGCTTCATCAAACCAACCAGGATTGTTGAGAGATGATATGAGAGAACATGATCACGAAGAGGCCGGCACTCTAATACCCCTTCACTGCCTGAATGCTGCAAGGTGCTATCCCAGTTGTAGCATAGTGGTCCACTCAGTTGATACAGATGTTTACGTTCTACTGATTGAAATATATGATTCGTTGTGCACATCAAAGTTACATATGATAGCAGGAAAAGGAAAAAGCCAACGCACAATCGACATTGGGAGATGCTATGAAGTACGTGGTACAGCAAAAGCAAAAGCTTTGCTTGGATTACATGCCTTCACGGGGGCAGACTGGGGAGGAAAGTTCTCAGGTATATCGAAACGCAAGTGGGTATAGAATTTCTTGTCCTTGAAAGATAATGATTCAATTATTACAGCGCTTACTGACCTTGGTGTTTCTCTTGATTCTCCACCTTGTCAAGATATCGAAAGTATAGAGAGATCTGTATGTTCTGTTTACTGCAAAACTTCAAAGTCAAAATCTTTGAAAGAGCTACGATGGGAACTTTTTCGCAGAGGAACGGAAGCTGAAAAGCTACCTCCAATACAAGCAACACTTATTTCACATATATCTAGAGCAAACTACGTATGTCATTGTTGGAAGAACTGTCGTCTTTCAATACAAGCATTGCCAACTCCCGAAGGACATGGTTGGCTCTCAAAAAACGATAGCTATGTACCCGTGCTATGTTTGAAAAAACCTGCCCCAGATGAGATGCTGGAACTGATTAAATGTGGTTGTAAGTCTGACTACGCGACAGGACATTGCTCATGTCGAAAAAACAATCTGAAATGTACGCCAGCATGTTCTTGCGAAGACTGCAGCAACCAGGAGTGTCAAAATTACTTTGATGACAATGATATGGACTACGACAGTGACAACAGCACTGATTCAGATTGAGATAGAATATGCCATAAAAAGCTCAAACAAACAGCTTGATTGAACGGATTAATTGAACTTTCCTCCACACCTGAACTTTACGTAAAACGATACTTTGAATTTCCTTCAAGCTAATTTTGATGCTTTGATTGTTGGGGATATGAACAGGCTAAGTTGCGAGCCTCAAGGAATCCCCTAAAAAGGGCTCCAGTCGGATGTGTGGTAGCGATTTATCTCAATGACGTACTATGCAAATTAGCTTGACCGTTGAGAACAAGCGAAGAAAACAATAGCAAAGTTGCGCATGACAGTGTGAGCCCCATCGTTGATTCGCTCTTAACAAAGCTGAATCACAATCGGTCAAAACAACAGGGTCAGCACTTCATCCCCCCAACAATTAAACCGTCACGAAAGCACATACAAGATGATTCTTGTTGCGCATGCGTAGTGATGGAAGGTACTATTCAGTACAAATGAGGGCTTCGTTTATCAGGGCTCTTTGCTGTTGAAAAGATGTTGTTTCTAACATTGAAATCTAGTGGAACAAATGGTTTTAAGCATATGAAAACTCCGCCGAAAAGTGATAATTTCTGCGCATGCGTAGTGATAGTAGCGATTGTTTGAGAAATTGAAGACTAATTTTTTCGTGTTCAGCAGATCAAATTTCATATGAAAATGAATAATTATTGCTTTTAACAACGAAATCCAGCGGAATTACATATGCCACTTGACTAGATTGGAAAGTAGCTCTCTTTGCATGGTTTAAGCATTCACAACAAATAGTTATACCACACTAAAACTGATAACTTTGAAACGACCGCAGCTGCAAGGATATCTTGGTTTCTCAAAGAAAGCAGGGCATATTATCAGGTACTAAAGGCAAGTGTAACCATTTTGAAAATGATACAGTAACCATGATGGGAAATGTCCAATGTATGGAGAGAAGTTCTGAAAAGGACAAATAGGAGATACGAAAGGAGCAAGAAACGGGACACAGTTCGCAAAAGGGGACATTGAAGCAATTCTTTCAATGAATGCTGCATGTCTAGCAAAGGAATTTAGGAGGATAATTAAAGCGGCAGTGCCAAAGATAAGCATTGTGGAGAAGTTGAAAAGATCTGAGCAGTTTAAAACAAAATGTGAAAATGAATAACGCAGTAAATAAAGCATTTCCAGACTTGAGCCACGAAACCAGAAATGCCATTAAAAAATCAAATCTGCTTATGAAGAAAAGGGTGAAAGGCGAAATTGACACATACAGTAAAATTGATCGAAAGAAAGGAAAAGTTATCAATATGCTTGAAAAGTCCTTTTCTCATTTCAGTTTCATTTCAGTTATGTAACTAAGGAGGAGGGTAGCCTTTCAAAAAAAGTGCTGGTTTTCAAGGGTCCCTCCCATAAAATAGATCTAAAGTACGAGAAATTTTTCAGACCAAAATAACAAAACCTATTTTACAATCTAAAACCTATTTCAAATATACAATATATATACAAAGATTTACGATTGAAAGAAGGTAGAACCCTAAATCAACTGCTGTTTGAAGGATCTAAGGGAGGATGCTTGCTTTGACTCAGCTGAGAGAGGCCATTCCACAACTTTGCTCCTCTGCAAATAAAACATTTTTATTCATTTGCTGCTTTTTCAAAGGTACCCTCAGATTCATCTCTGTATTGTGGAGGCTACGAGAGAAGCATTCTTAGTTTTTTGTGAAAAGGTTACACAAGTATTGTGGAGCCAACCATTTAGGGATTTGAATACCATTGTTTCAGACTTATTTTGTATGAATTCATGGATGGTCATCCAACTCAGCTCTTCAATAAGTGGTCTGCTAAGGGCATCGTAGCTGCTGTTTGTTACGATTCTTGCAGCACGTTTCAAGAGGTTTTGCAATTGATTAATTTCAGTTGAGCCTGCACAGCCCCAAACAGAACAACAGTATCAAAAATGGGTCTCGGCAACACCTAGAGAGTTTTCAAAGATTCTCTTGGTAGGAATGATTTAGGATGCTTCAAAAAGCCTACTGCCCTGAAAACCTTGGTAGAGACCGCCTTGATTTGTTCTTTCCAGTCTATAGCGCAGTCAATTTGTACCACAAGGTATTTCATGTTTTGAATGGTTTGAAGATCATTTTCACAAATTTTCAGTTCGAAATCTTCGTCCCAACTCTTGAGAGTGCTAATGTTTCCTCTTCGTGGTAACCAGCAAGGCATGCACTTTTGCAACATTCAAAGAAAGTTTTTTGCCTTTCAGCCAGGTGTCCAGTTGCTTAAGGTCATTGTTAAGCAAATTATGACACTGGTGGCATAGATTGGTCTCATCAGCATAAATGGACACAGTGGAATCCTGGACAGCCAGCAGGAGGTCATTGATATAGATCAGGATAAGTAAAGGCCCAAGACATGAACCTTGTGGAATGCCAACCTCTACATCTCCGATCTCTGCATCAACCCCAACAACCTGTCAAAATTGTTGGCGGTTGGTCAGGTAAGAATTGAACTAGGAAAGCTCAAAATGCTGGATGCCATAAATCTTAAGCTTTTTGCACAGGATTTCATGATCAACAGTAGACACCAAAGGCCTTTTTCGGGTTAATGACTACTAATCCCACTAGCTTACCAAGATCTAACCCATTGTACCATTTATCAATATTTTTAAGTAAGCAAGTTAATGTGGACCGAAGGTGCAAAAAACCTGATTGTCATTGGAAAATTGACCATTTTTGTCCATGTATTCGTACAGTCGGTAGGTCACAAGTTTTTCAAAGAGCGTTGAGAAGAATGGTGAGACCGATATTGGTCGATTTAAAAAAAAATTATAAAGAAATTGCTCTCAATCATTCGATCAGTTAAAAATTCTAGATATCGCGCATCTGACATCTCAGGTATAAGATTATTAACTAGGTTCCGTCTTCAATTTAGTGCCTTGAATGAGCATTGTTTTAGGCATGCCTTTGACTGCCTTTCCCCAGTCTGTAATTGTGGTTTAGCCAATGAGGATAACGAACATTTCCTCCTGCACTGCCCACAGTATTACACCCTTCGTCTGGATCTCTTTGGCCATCTCTCTGACATCTCAGGAATCGATCTCACTCGTCTTGATGATAGATCCCAGTATAATATTCCTCTGTCGATGCCCCCGTTGCAGTGTAATAGAAGAAAATAGCATTATTCGCGAGTTTACAATATCCTACATTAAAGATACGGGCCGGTTTCATTAGGGATAGATTATCCTAAACAGCAGCAGCTTTTACTTCTCTTGTTACTTTTCTTTCTTACTCAGGATAGATGCTGGAGAAGTCTGCAGGAATTATTTTTGACCATTAATCTTTCAATTACTATATCCTAAGTTCCGTAGAAACTCCTGGCATTTAAACTGAGATACGCTTGTTGACTCTTTTGTTTAGTGTACTTCTTTATCTATTTTTCTTCCTTTCTTCTTAGAATTGTAACAAGTTGAAAATTGTAAGTACCATTCATAGCCAGAACTCGGTGACCTTGTGTCTTTTTTGGCGATGGATGGTACGTTAGTTGTATTAAAAAAAATTGTGTTAGTTTTTAAGACGGATAGCAAAAAAATTGGTCGATTCTCCATCTTTGAAAATTGGAAAACTCTATCTACTTTCCATGAGTCAGGAAACTGGGTTGTTTCAATGGATGTGTTAAACAAAAAAGCAAGGGAGTCTCCAATAAAAGACAGCGCAAGCTTCAGAAAGTAGCAAGAGATGTTGTCAGTCACACAGCTCTTTTCTGTTTTAACTGGCAAATGCATTGATTTCTTGAAACTCAATGTCCCTGAAGTAAAATCTTGCCTTATTTTGATTAACTTTACAGTCACCAGAAAGGAGGGCATTTGGAGCCAGAGCAATTTTGTCAGTGCGATCCCTGCCGCCTGAGCAAACGAATCTGTTCATTGCATTGGAAACACTATAGGATAGAATGAGCACCTTCATTATCCTGAGGCGAAAAGCAGCACATGGTATATTACTTCAGAGAATGGAATAGAACACCAAGGGGGAGCAGGGAAATTTGAACGCTTCTAGAGCTCCATTCAATCAAATCAAGCTTAATCAACAAATGAAAACATTCCAGTTTGAGTCATTTTGGCAACTCATTGGTGAGACTGCTAATGGGTAGGAAATATTTGAGGTAACATACTGTTTGATTTGATGTACTAGATAATTGTCTTAAATAGTGATCAAAACACAAAATCACCAGATTACATGCATACTGCCCCAATAATGAGGAGGGTCAGCAGCCAAGTCAAAAAGCCAACCATTCACCAAACATAATCTACTAACAGTGGTGAGCTACAGGGGGTATGGGGGGGGGGCAAGTACCCCCCCCCCCCCAATTTTTTTGAAAACATGGCAATTTAGATTTGCCCAAAAACCTCATAAACATCATAGGGTAGGGGTAGGTATACCCAGCCTTTAATCTTGCTTTCTCGATCAACTACTGCCACAATTCGATTTGATCGAAAAGATATGAATTGTTCTGAAATCTTTTTCTGTCTTTACCATTTTACCTGCTCCCATTCATGCTATTCGATATCAAGAGGAAAACACCGCAACAACTGATGCTTTTAGGCGAGAATTCTACTTCCAATTCTTTGATCTCCTGTTAAGCAAGCTGCAGAAACGATTTTCAGAAGAAGCATGTGAGGATATGGTTCAGCTCTCTGCGTTTAGTTCATTTGTGCTCAAGATCGAATATATATTTAACATTATTATATGACCCATTTAACGCTTTACAAGTTGCGATACTCGTTGTAAAGGTTTCTTGTATACTATTATGATTTCATTCGTAGTCCCAAAAAATTTTCCCCCATTTTTCCTTACCCCCCCACTTTGTGGCACCTGGCTCCGCTGCTTTCTACTAATCCTTTACCCCAACTATACCAAACACCAAACAACAGTGCAGCAGCCCCTTCCAAAAGAAAGTACACATATATTTTGTTAACCACCTAACAATCCTGATTTTAAACATTTCCAATGAGTTCTCGCCTTTCCTATCAGTTAAGATTCCCAGTGACATAATCTTTCAAGAAGACCCCATTCCACATATTATTACACAAATTAAGGATGTTGCATCACTTACCGCTACACTATCAGTCTTGACAAGTTCTTGCTTAGTTTCAGAACTTCCAACATCTGATTTACCAGCATGTAAAGTTTCTTTGCATGGCAAACACACAGCTACTTTGGAATCTACCTCCACAGCAAGAGTTGGTTTTTTGTATGCTGTAGGTAAAAGTGGCAAAATAACTGTCTTGTAAATAATCTTTAGATCTGAATAGTGGACAGTACTGCCACACATGAAACACACAAAGTGATAGGGTTTATATGTCCTCAGCAACTGGTTCCCTTCTGTTGATGTTGTTTCAAAATGTTTCCATTGGGCAAAAAGATTTGCATAACAAAATTTACATGTCTGCACAAGTTTTGATCTTTTTTCCCTGACCAGATCTGCAAGAACAGGAAAGAAGGGCTCATTATGATCTTCTTCATTTGGAACTAAATGGGTTGAATGACAGTTGATGGATTTCACAATATTTTTGCAGATTTCACATTTGACAGTTTCTTGATCATTATGTTGTCTCTGCAGCTGATACCTTCGCACATCAAGTGGGACATTTTCTTCATTATACTTTTTCCACTGACAAGATATGCTTGTGTAACAGTCTTTACAAATGAGTGTCTGACCAATTTTTCTTGAAAAGAAGGACCCACTGACTTTGTCAAGCTCTTCAAGGAAACTCAAATCCATGTTTGCATAAGGATTGGAATACACCTCTTTCATTTGATTTCTGGTAACATTAACATGACAAACAAGACATATGATCTTTTTCTCTCCAGGAATGGGTGCAACTGTTTCTTTACGTGGGCCAACTAATGACTGATTTATCCCAGCTATCAAATAAATATGGTCACATTCTGACACATGGGCAGCTTTGAAAGAAAGCCATTGGTCATGCAGAGTCTCTGCACAAGTCGCACAACATTCAACTATTCCATCTTTGCTAATTTGACAAGAACCAGGAGGTTCTCTAAGGTTTTTAAAAAATGGATAGAAAGGCTCTCCATCCAATTTCTTCACACAGCTAAGTCTGTATGGTTCACCTCTGTCATCTTTTCCACAAAGAAAGCAAACAAATGTCTTCATTTCTATTTCTGATACTAATTTATTGTTCACTAAGTATTTTCGTTCTGCAAAAGGAGTCCCCAACTGGGTAAATAGCTTCCATTGATGCAACAGGACCTTGCAGCAGTTGTTGCACGTCAGTATTCTACCTTGTGTGTCAATCAAATGATCTGCTTCAGGAAAGAGGTTCAGAATTGATG
This sequence comes from Aurelia sp. 4 Dawson et al 2005, assembly GCA_964019985.1. NCBI lineage: Eukaryota > Metazoa > Cnidaria > Scyphozoa > Semaeostomeae > Ulmaridae > Aurelia > Aurelia sp. 4 Dawson et al 2005. Next base: position 10,819,293 of record OZ026497.1, read on the forward strand.
GGTAAAATGGAGTCTCATGCTTCAGTTGTGGCCTGGTATGAATTTTCTGCATCTGACTCAAAGTCTTAAGGTTACCACAGACTGGGCATGCTTGCTGATCTGTGATTTTTTCAGAAGGGCTACTTTCTTTTTCAAGAGGTCTATCAAATGGGTTTACATGCTCGTGGTTACATCGACTATTATTGTGAGGGTCGGAAGCAAAAGCATTGGCCTTGAATGATGTGGTATTAAGTTGACCCTCCAGTGAGCTATTTGCACTAGATTCTGCCATACATGTCGACTTAAAAGAAGCAAGATGAAAGGATGAAGTTTGGAAAGACTGAATGTCTTGTTTTTCACCATATAACATGCCACTTTGAGTGGAAAATGAGCTGTCATTGTCATGTCCTATGCCGCTGCTCGTTGATGAAGAATGTCTCATCCAATAAAGCCTTTTTAAGGGCGGAGTCCCATTCTCCTGATAAGATTTCCATTGTTGTAAAAGAAACGAATAACAAACATAGCAGACCATATAATCTCCTTCATCATCCCTGCTCCTACTGCAAAAACTTCGTGGTGGCTTGTGATATTCCAGGAAAGGGAAATACGGTTCTCCTTCCGCTGAAGGGCTCGATCGGATCGACCATTTTGCTTCACTTGCCCCGCAGACATAACAATCCATTCTTATATGTGGAAGTAACTATCAATGACTACCATCGATTCTTTTAAGGAATCTCAAGACAAGTTTCAGTCGTCAATTCATCCTTCGAGCTGCGACGTGACAGCAAAGCAACTCCATGATAATAACTGTTAGGCTTTTGAAACGTTGTTGTTGTTGGTTCAGAATGGAGAGTTATTGTGCACCTTTACATGAAGTATAATCGGCATCTGGTAAGTTCGAGGGACTTCATGGGACAACGTTTTCCTGGATCAATTTTTGACGTAGATTACGAATCTCAATTTCAATTTTCAATTTCAATTTTTAATTCTTTAAACACGGTAGCCCCATCAGTTGATCAGCAACTGCTTTTCAGGGGGCCGTGGCAAAGGTCTAAAAATTAAAACAAGAGACAAATAACATTGATAAGAAAAAGAAAAGAACGCGTGAGTCAATTTTTTAATCTTTTTTTGAAGGCGGCAAGGGAGGGTGCTTGTTTAAGATCAAGTTCGAGTTGATTCCAGAGTTTAGGTCCACGAAACGTTATTGCGTTTTGCCCATTTTTAGTCTTCCGCAATGGTAGCGAAAGATCAGTTTCAGTATTTCTAAGTTCTCTAACATTCCGAGTTGAATTTTTGACAAACAAGTTGGATAGGTACTCAGGTACAAGTCCATTTAGAGACTTGTACATAGAAGTAGCTGTTTCGCTTCTAATAATATCACTTACAGTTGGCCAATTTAGATTGTGTATTAGTTCCATAGCAGGCGTATCAAATTTACTTTTGGTAACAATTCTCGCCGCTCGATTTTGCAACTTTTGTAGGGTTAGCAGTTTGGTCGCCCCACAGCATCCCCACACAGAACAACAGTACCGAAAATGGGGCTCCACTATCCCCCGATACATTTTACTTAATGTGTTTTGAGGTAAAAATTTTCTGGCATATTTCAAAAACCCAATTGCTCGAGAAACTTTGGTACGGAGAATATTAATGTGTTCTTCCCAACTTAAACTCCTGTCTATTATCACACCCAGATACTTTGACTGGTCTACGTTTTCAACTTGGGAGTCACCGATAAAAAACTGGGGATGATCAACAGTGCCATCAACAATTTTCTTAATTTTGGGCTGGGAACCCACAACCAGGGCTTGAGTTTTTAGGATGTTTAAGGAAAGTTTATTACCTAGCAACCATTTCTTCAGATGGCTTAGTTCACTGTTTAGAGTTTGATTTACATCTTCTAAACTCGATGAAGAGTAAGAAATACTGGTATCATCGGCATACATCGTCACTTTCGCTTTCTTCAGAGAAAACGGCAGATCATTGATATAGATCAGAAATAAGAGAGGACCAAGGCAGGAACCCTGTGGCACACCACATCGGATGTCTTTGGTATTTGAACAGACACCATTTACTTTGCAGAACTGTTTTCTGTTCATTAGATATGACGTAAACCAAGTAAGTTCTAGATTTTCAACGCCATACTTCCTCAATTTAGCAAGTAAAATGTCATGATCTACAGTATCGAATGCCTTTTTTAGATCGATAAAAATATTTGCAGTATATTTGCCATTGTCCATGTTTACATACCAGTCATCAGTGCTGTTAAGAAGGCAAGTGACAACAGAATGGAGAGCTCGAAAACCAGATTGGTTTGAAAACAGATGATTGTTTTTGTCGAGATAATGGTAGAGTTGGTTATGAATAATTTTTTCGAAGACCCTAGCCAAGACAGGCAGAACTGAAATAGGACGGTAGTTAGATCGGTCATCAGGTTGACCATTTTTAAAAATGGGGGCTACTCTGGCTATTTTCCAGCTATCTGGAAAACAACCAGTAGCAAGTGAAAGATTGAAGATATCACAAAGAGATTCTGAGATAACCGGAAGGGCGAGTTTTAAAAAGCAGCTAGCAATACCATCAGTACCGCATCCCTTTGAGGTTTTAAATTTGCTAAAAATTTTTTCCAGCTGGAGGGTATTAATAACGTGAAATTGAAACTTATTTTTTTCTGGATTGACCTCGTAATCGTTTTCAAGGAGAGGATTTCTTGCTGAGGGAATTTTGTCACTAAGCGTTTCTCCAATGGTGCAGAAGAAGTTATTGATAGATTCTGCAATATCAGCATCAGTAGAAATATTTTTTCCTTCAATATTTAGTGATGAAATGTTGGTGGTTTTAGATTTCTTGTTTAAAACGTTGTTGATAGTCTTCCATGTGCTTTTGAGGTCTCCTTCGCAGGAAGCAATTTTGTTAGTAAAATATTCACGCTTAAGTTTTTCATTTAGCTTATTAGCTTGATTTCGTATATGTCTATAGCCCTGCATCAATAATTCAGATTTTGAGTGAACAGCATGCTTTTTCAGCTTGTCTCTTGCCTTGCATATACGTTTGAAATCATTAGTCAACCAAGGGCAGAATTTGTCAGAAACACGTCTGTTACGTGTTGGGGCATGTTTTTCGAGGATAAGAGAGAAAATGCTAGCCCAGGTATTAACTATAACATTTATATCGTCTGTATTCCGCACGATGCCTCTCCAGTCGACCCCTACAAGTTCTTTGAGAAACTCGGTTTGGTCAAAGTTCTTCATTTGCCTGGAAGAAATATTTTTGTGTTGCCTTTTGGCAGCACCACGGAATTTCCTAATGCAATAGACCAAATAATGATCACTGAAAGAAGATTTATGTATTCCAGAAGATACTATGTTAGTTTTGCTTGTCGTAGCAACATGATCTATTAGAGTAGTAGTGATCAGTGTCTCACGAGTAGGGCTTTCTATTAACTGGTGGAAACCAAATAGATTATATATTTCTAGCAAACGAAGAGAATGTGTCGGAAGGTCATTTGAATCTGCGTTCCCCTCTTTGGAATATTTAGGCAGAATATCACAGTTTGTATCACCTAGAAGAATAATTTCTTTATCTTCCCTGTCAAAAAAATTGAAGGCTTTCCTCTATCTGATTGAAAATGTCAAAACATACGTTAGGGGGCCTGTACCAAGCCATGACCACGAAAGAAGCAGCACGAAAAGGTTTAATCTCAACGCATATAAGTTCTAAAGCTGAGTTAGGAAGGTCTTCACGCACAGTGGTCTTATCTAACAAATTATCCTTTAGATAGATTGCCACACCACCCCCATGGCGGTCACGATCACACCTTTTGATAGTGTACCCCTCGATATTTACCAAACTATCATCAATACTATTGTCAAGCTTTGTCTCATTTAAGGCCAGAATGTGAATTCCTAATTCTTTCACAAGTATACGTATTTCATCGATATGCAGCAGAAGGCTATTTACATTCAAAGATGCTATAACCATGCCCTTTCTATGCCCAAGTGTACTTAAGCTTTCTGTTGAGATTTGCGTTTGGGAAGCTGTGGGAGGAACATTATACACGGGTGGAGAGACCCCTCCCTTGCCACTTTCATGAGAATGCCTACTTTCAGAAATTTGTGTGTCTGTATGCGATAGAGTAGTTTCATTACCTAGTCAAACCTTGTTTAAAAAATCTACGAAATTACCTGTTAGTACTTTGCTTCCATTAGTATTTAAATGTAGCCCATAACGATCCAAATCCCGCTCTCGAATATTATTGTGCTTAATAAAATCAATCCCCAGTTTTCTAAGTTCTCTTTCCAACAGGATGTTAACTTCTTCCCTTTTTCCATCCAATTCTTGGGAGTCTCTTCTCAAAATGATACTGGAAACGGCTACATACTTCACCCTCCGCTTTGCAATTACAGCCAAATTTATAATTTTATTCGCAGTTTCATCCGGTCGTTCTCGTCTGAGATTATTTGTTCCACACAGAATGATCAGACCATCTGGATTCAAACTCAAACTAGGCTCCATGTAAGAGTGCATGTGGTCAACTGTAGCACCGCCAAAAGTTTTCACGAAAGATTTTACGTGTGGGGCTGCAATGTTGAGATCATTTCTTTTCACTCCCCGTAGCATTGAATCGCCAATGATTGTAACAGTTGGCTTACTGAATGTTCTTTGTTCAGGTAACTCACTTCTTACTTTGGTTTGATCTCGGATTGCAAGTCCGAAGCCATAACTTTGGCTCCTGGGAACATTACTTTGTTGCTTTCCACTTTGTCTTGGAGATTCTGGAGAGATTCTGTTTTGTTGTCTTTGTCCAGTGGTTGCGTTTTGCGGCATATCTTTAGATGATTTGGATACTGCTTCTGCGTATGTGTGCTCTCCGGGGACAACGTTTCTCTTTCGTTCTTCCAAATTATTGTCTCCTGTGCATTCTAAAACATCAAATCGATTTCTTGTTTCTAAAGATCTACTGCATGTTGTTGCGAAATTGGACTTTCGAGCAGTTTCCTTAGGAAATTGCCAGCCATAGTATGGTTCGATGACGTCATGCTGTCTGCTTCTGTAAACTTCTGGACGCCATTCAGCTTGATTGTTTTGATATTGAAAAATATTTTCAGGCACTGGGTGTGGTACCCCCTCCCTCGTTTCCAAATAGGAATCTGGGTGTTGATCGACGATTTTTGGGGGGGGCCTTTTTCAAGATATAGAGGGTTCAGGCTAAAAATTCTGGGATTATTACGAAATGGGTAAATGCAAAAAATGCATAAGAAATGATTGTGTTGTTGACAGTGGCGCCGCCAGGATTTTTTATTGGAGGGGCGAAACAGGACGGGGTCTGGGGCGGAGCCCCAGAAAATTTTTCTTGGGCCACGCCCTCTACCTTGGCTATAGATACGACCAACGCCCTTTTCATAGACTGAAATAGAGATTAAATGAGTCTGTTAAAACACACGAGTAGGGTACCACACTTTACATACTTAGAAAATGACTTCCGACCGGCAACCGAGCGTCCAACCATTGGATCCCCAAATATTTCCGGGACCAATTTACCACACGCCACTGTAATGAGATTTGTCACACGGCTGCCGTGTACCCTCAGACTCAGAATTATGAAGAATTATACATGGTTTGTGAAAAAGAGGGCATCGGGTTAGGCAGAAACTTCAAAGCTCAGTAAATACTGAGCGCGTCTGGGGGCAAAGCCCCCAGGAAAATTTTTGTAGATATAAACTCTTTACTTTGGCCTAGAACACTTCTACCGATCACATTTCAGCATGTGCTGCATTGAAGTTGTTGATCACTTTGCAACAGTTATTTGAATTAGCACCTCCAGTAAAATTTTTAAACATGATATTCTATGGCTTAAAATGCCTATCCTACATGCAATCTTTACGAAGGCCAAATGCGAAACCTTCACAGTTTTGTAACAATTTTCAATGAATCACCTCCACAGGAAAATTTTTGCGCACACGTAACTCTACTTTCTCCTAGAACGGTCCCTAACGGTCCTCACAACCCAACTTCCAAGGCCTCAAAAAATGTATGTCTTTGACAATGCTAGAATAGTTTGTCTAGAAAAGTTCTCTAGGATTCAACTTTGGCTTAGAAGAAGTCTCCCGGTAACTTTCCAGTATTTCGGTGAAAGATTCTTACCATGCAGCACCTACGCAATTACTAAACTTCTTTCTCCTCGTTCGTGAAATAGATCTTGACTTACGTCCTCCATAAGCTATGCTGTTGAGATATGCAAACTTGGAGGGTACGTAGAATGGGAGCCTGGGGGCTTCGCCACGAGAAAAGAATTCCAGTCAATGCCGTACAGATCGCGAGAAAATGCAATTGAGGTTGCAAGATTGTAGAATCCTGTGCTCGTACACATTATAATCGCCAAGATCATCGGCCTTACCCCCCCCCCGCAATTTTTACGCAGGAATTAGAATAATTAGAAAAAATGGTTCTGGAGAACATTGGAGGGGCGGCCACCCCTCCTTGCCCCCCCCCTTCCCGGCGCTTCTGGTTGGTGAAGGTGAAGGTGAAGTTGCGTTTTTCAGCGCCAAGCGCTGGGATCGCAGAAATAGAGCAGACCTAATCGAGTCCGCGACCCCTTGTCATGACGCTCTAGTGGTGGGGCCCTACCGGGACTCGAACCCACTCCGCCTGACTGTTCTGGCTGCAATGTCAGGGGATTACACCACGGCGCCACAACACCTTCAAGTGTTTGTTGAGTGTTTGGCGACAGAGGCTATAACTTTTCATGTAAATGCTAAATAAATAGATATTCTAATCAAAGGGGGCTCCTCAGTGGGAGTCAAGGGCTGTATCAGGGGGTCTTGCTGCCAAGTGTAAGACGAGAAAGTAAACCCTTTCTGTGCAGTCACTTAATGTCTCTAATTTGTAATAACGAAAATAATAATAAGAGAGCAGAACTTGGATCTTTGTTATGCCAGTTTCCCTTTTCCCTGACACCCTAGCTATATGAGTCCCCCTTTGCCCTCCCAAGGCAAAATTTTGTTAACGCGTGCATTTTGTCACTGTTCTTCAACGCCCCAAGTCATGTATGTATCAGCAGTTCACGCATTTCATGCATATTTGAAAGTCTGCATCTTCCTCGATTTCAGTGGCGGTAGCTTCAAGTTTTTTGTTGCTCATGTCTGACAACAGTTTTATGATGCCTTTAGGGAGTAACTGTTATCCAGTTCTCCTCCGAAAATGAGAGGAAATGTTATCCAATTCTCAGTGAGAATCAGTGAAAATATCCAAATCATTACAGTCTTCCAGAACTCTCTCCAATTTGTTGCTTTTGCAAATTCTGGAAAGCAGAATTTGCAAAAGCAACAAATTCGAGAGAGTTCTGGAAGACTGTAAAGAGAGTTCAGGGAAAGAGATTGGTGAAACGAATAGGACCGATTGCTGATGATCATGGTAATATTCACACAGATGATAAAACCAAGGCAGAATTGATGAATCAATATTTTAGTACCATTGCTGAGGAGCTAGCTAGTAAGCTTCCTGAAAATGAAAATGATGAGAACAGTTTTGTATCTAGAATAGTTCCTTGTGTGGAAGATCTTGTTATTGATGTTGAATTATTGGGTAAACAACTCACAAAGATTAAACCAGAAAAAGCAACTGGTCCGGATGATATAAAAGCTAGAGACTTGAACCTAGCAGGAGACTGCTTAGTTGAAAGTCTGAAAGGGTTGTTTGGAGACTTTGTTCAAGAGAAGGCATTTCCTAAAGCCTGGAAGAAAGGAAAACTGAAGGTAGCTTTTAAAAAGGGAGAACAGACAAGCAGAGGGAATTATAGACCACTCACTATGCTCTGCATAATAAGCAAATTATTTGAACAGCAAATTTGCAAACCAATTGATAGACATTTAACCGACCATGGATTGTACAGCAATAGACAGTGGGGTTATTCTGAAGGAAGATCAACAGAAAAACTACTCCTCTTACTCACTGAAAAATGGAAACAAGCACTTGATGAAGGAAAAGTAGTAGGAGTTGTATTTATAGATCTAAGAAAAGCATTTGATGCTATAAATCATAAAATTCTGTTAAAGAAGCTGCAAGGAGTTGGTATCTGTGGGAACCTATACATGATCATTGAGAACTATCTGTCAGATAGAGAGCAATACACTGAGATTAATGAGTCTGCATCCGACAGAAGAAAAGTGACTTATGGCGTTCCACAGGGATCAGTATTAGGACCAAAGCTATTTAAAATTTTTGTAAATGACCTACCAGATAGGCTAGAAAATGGAGAACTTTATATGTTTGCAGATGATACCACTGCTTTTTTCATCGGTGAAAATGTTGAGGCTGTCATTGAGGGGCTTAATCAAATCACAAAAGTCATACACATGTGGTGCATAGATAATAAACTAACAGTAAATACAGAGAAAACTGAAGCAATGCTTGTCACGAAAAGTCAATTCATAGGGCCACTCCAAAAATTAACATTTGGGGAAGAGCAAATAAATTTCACTGACTCAGCTAAGTGCCTGGGCGTCTGGATAGACAGAGGACTAAACTGGAACAAGCAAATCAAGGTTGTTACACAAAAATATAATTCAAAGTTATGTCAACTGAAAAGGATGGGGCGCTTATTACAGGCAAAGGACCTGGAAGAGATTTACTTTAAATCGATAATACCTTGTGTAGTCTACTGCATTGTTGTATGGGGAACAGTCAGTACAGCAAAATTTGGGGAGATAGAAGCAATACACAGAAGAGCAGCAAAATTTATCCATAAACTAACTGGAAGCGAAGATCCCTTGGAACAGGCGAATTGGAAACCGTTAGAGTACATTTACAAAAGAAGAGTAGTGACGATCATGCATGAAGTGTATCATGAAGATAACTCTAAAATATTCAGTGAAATCTTTAAGAAAAAAGTTGCAAGTAGAACTACTAGGAGTAACAATACTTTTGAAATCCCAAGACCAAAATGTGAGTTAGGACGAACTTCAATACGTTATCGTGGGCCACTAACTTGGCACTATCTACCAAGAGAAGTTAGAGAGAATAATAACATTAACAGTTTCAAGAAACAATTGAAAACTTGTAAGCTAGAAAATATTCATTACATCAAAGAGGCAGCCATTGGAACTAACAAAGACTCAAACTATTTTTATTACTAGGCTATTGAACAAGAACAATGATAAATGGAAATTTTATGTAAGATTTAATTTTAGATTTTAAGTAAGAATTGTATTAAGCTTTTATTTACCCTTAATTTGCAGGTCCACATCAGCACTTCAGTGCTGCCATTTTTCTGACCTGCATATCAAATAAATGTATGTATGTATATATGTATGTATATATGTATGTATGTATGTATGTATGTATGTATGTGTGTATGTATGTATGTATGTATGTGTGTATGTATGTATGTATGTATGTATGTATGTATGTATGTATGTATGTATGTATGTATGTATGTATGTATGTATGTAGTGAGGTCTTCCTGCTGTCCATAGAACTTTGTATCCCTGATTACCATTATGAGCGTCAGTGGCGTGCTGGGGCTCATTCAGCAAGGGGAGATAAGTGTGAAAATGGCGCCCCCTCATTAGTTATTGCTCAAAACATGCTCAAAATATTCCAACTTTGATGCATACTGCATAGCTCTGCTACCGCATGTCTTCCGTGGATTTAGTCGCCTTCAATGCTCTTTACTGCAGTAGAGATACATCAAGTTAAAAGTCACGTTATAAGATGCTAGTAAATTTGCAGCAAAATGGCAAGGGAAATGAAAAATGGAGGGGTCTGGGGGCGAAGCCCCCAGGAAAATTCTGAGGACGCACCATCTAATTTTTCTCAAAACGTCTCCAAACCACCATGTTTTCCAGTGATAAAATATATTTTGTAACAATTTTATGATATAGTTTAGAATCACCAAGAGTTTTTGAGTTAAATTCTAACACATGGACAGAACTTGTGAGCTTTTTGTCGTGGAAGCTGTTTTTGGCATTGTTTACAAATGAGAAGAAAACTTAGCATAATTTACAAAGCTGAAAGAGCTATAATTTTGTTTTCAAGCATGGGGTTGACATTTATCACTTTTCCTCCAATGAAGGAAATGGTTTCCTTTTCATTTTCCTTTTTCTAAGACTGGAAAAAAGTTTATCACCTGTTTCATTCCCGTTTCGAAGTTTTGAGGGTAGCACAAAATCACTCACAATCTGACAAAAGTCGCCCATCGGCCTCTATTCTTGTTCTATTCCCCAAGTTTGATCTATTCCCCAAGCATCTCCACATTTCAGTTTGTGTGTTCCTGAAAAACGTTTCAAGTTTGAAAAAGAACCCTTGGAGAAAACATGGAAACTATTTGACTAGCACCGCAACAAGGGCGCCTTCGGCGCCCATGTGTTTGGGATTACCGTTTTGGCGCCCCTCGTATTTCACTCGCAGGGGGAGGGGCAGTTGCCCCTCTGCCCCCCGACCAGTACGCCACTGATGGGCGTCAAGCCTGTCGCCAGGAATTTTCGCCACGATGTTTGCTCTTTGGATGTGTAGAAATAAAAACTGCTTTGACAATGTAGGCAACAGTGACAGTTCAGGTTATCCTGTTTTCAAGAGACTAGTTTTTCCAAAATATTTTCCTTTCCTATTTCACTTATAAAGTGAAACGAGACGTTTCTCACCGCAAAGCTGGAATATTAACCTTTCTGGGCTGTTTACAATGTTTCATCGTGCTCATGTTCTTTGCCAGCATTGATGAATGTTGTTTAAAAATCTTTGATTTTCTTCACTAAATACCAGGATGCCTTCTTTCATACTTAAAGATGCATGTACATCAATCTTGAGTACATGGAAAGCCGAGGGTATGTGCCTTTGACCATAAGGTATGTAGGCAAGAGGGTGGCAGATCAAGGGGATATTCTTTTGGGCATCTTTTGAAAACGGTAGAGTTGATAGAAGATAAATCCCATTCTTTTGGTACCCTTCTACCGAAAACGGTAAACTTCACAGACTTCAGATCACTTTATATAAAAGTCCAATCATTTGGTCATTCTGTGTTCGGTAGACTTCTGAGAGATTTTTGACGTATTCTTTTGGGCTCTTCTATGGTGGCCCGTTGTTCTTATAGCGATTCTTTGTACAGCAACAAAGTGAAATCCAAAATCAATCAAGAATATATAAATTTCAATTAAAAAAGTAAACCAAAACCGAAGTAAAAATAAATAAAACAAAAGTATGTAATGAAATAAAAGGAAAAACGATTGCAACTAAACAATAAAAAGTGAAAGTGAAAAAAGTGTAATGCAAGAATGAGGGAAGAATTAGGACTACAGGAACAATCGGAATTGGTAACAGAGGCAACAGTATATCTTGTTATGCTGGGGCTAATTCTTCCAAAACGTTTTCTTTCATACTTCGTTATTCAGATAAACAAGACATTTCTGTTAATAAAGCTGGCAAGTGAACCTCACTGTTAACGATTTTTTCTCGTGCTCTTTGAAATGCAGGCATTGCCTGAAAATGCATGTACACCAGGAGTGCTCATGTTTCGTCATGAAATGGGTCAGACTTTTTGGAAATCAACTAACTTCCTGTGTTTGACAGCTCAATCGTCTACATATCCATTCAAGTTTGGTACCCTATTTGCTGGGAGAATGATAGGGATATGGCTATGTGTCCTAAAGTTGACCATAAAACATCAATTGTTACAGCACCCTCCTTCAGCTGATTAGTACGATGGAAAAGATTACGGGCAAAGATTTTGACATCACTGCTGTTTTTGACCAAAGATCTAACAGAGGTACGAAAAATCAGTGAAGTAAAAAATTGGTACTCTTTGGTCGTAAATTAAGAACATTAACTACCAATTTTAACACTTTGGTATATTGAAGTGTATCTTGTCTCTACTACTTCTCTTGCAGGCATTGACGAGAATAATGACTCTGCTAGTGCTGTATTACAACCAAAGATCTGAAAGATCTATGATAAAAGAGTACAGTGAAGATTGGTTCTATCAATTACCAACTACCAATTCCTACACTTTGGTATCAAAGTGAATCTCCTTTATGACCAAAGATCTAAAAGAGGTACGAAAAATCAGCAAAGTAAAAATTTGTACTCTTTGGTCGTAAATTAAGAACATTGACCTTGGCCTGAAGGGGCTATTGTGCTCTGAAAAAGGAAGTTACGAGCAAGTAGAGATGCCCTCTAATCTAGAAGATGGAAGAATTGGTAGTTAATGTTCTCATTTTAAGACAAACAGTACCAATTTTACTGTACTCATTTTCGTAAATCTTTTAGATCTTTTGTGATAATAGAGCACTAACAGAGACAGTTCTCGTCACTGCAAGAGTTATAGTAAAGTTCAAATTCATTTTGATACCAAAGTCTAGAATTGGTAGTTAATTTTCTTGATTTAAGACCAAAAAGTACCAACTTTTATTTTACCCACTTTTCGGAACTCTTTTAGATCTTTGGTCATAAAAGAGCATTAACAGAGTTTGGTCTCGTCACTGCAAGAGCTATATTGAAGTAAAAATTCTGTCTACAATATTTCTGATATTGAAGGTGTGAGATTACTCACAAAGTTGCTTTTGAAGTTTAGTGTGCTGAATGAACATAAATTTAGACACAACTTTGATAGTCTTACTCCATTTTGTGCTTGTGGTAATGACATGGAGGACAATGAGCACTTTCTCCTGCGCTGCCCCCAGTTTGATGTGATGCGGCAAGATCTCTTTGGGCGGCTCTCAGAAATCCCTGGTTTAAATATTGATCTAGATGATAAACCATTGTGTGACTTGCTTCTGTTCGGAGACTCAAAGAAAAGTGTCATCATCAATCGAATAATCCTTGAAGCAACAATTTCTTTCATCAAAAATACGAAACGGTTTTCAGATTGACCTTAAGCACAAAACAGCAGCAACATTTTCGCTTGTTTGTAGTAATTGTAACGGGTGTCTTGTAAAGAGCTACTCCCATTTCCACCGTGGAGAGCTGAAATGCATACTACAGTGTGCCCTTTCGGCAGGGCGGTGTGTGCTGGTTGATTGGGGTCGGTCTCTTGCGCGTGTTGCGTTCAGCGCGAGCGGGGGATCGGCCGTGGTTGCCTGGCTCGCGCTGTTTTGTCGAAAGGGCGTGTTTCCATGATATGTCGGAGTGCTTCATTGACAATCTGCAGTAAGGTGGAGGAGCTCCTCTTTCCGAGACGCCCGTTCGAGTTGCTTTTCTTTTTTTATTAAATTATTTGTACATATATTTTGAAATTATTGTAAGTGGCTCTCGTAGTTGGAACTCGCTGACATCATGTCCTTTCCAGCTATGGCAGCCATAGAATATTTGCGTTGTTTAGTTGCAGTTTTAATGTTTTATGTGATAAAAAAAAGTAAAATTCTCTTTAATGCCATAGTGTAAAATTGGTAGATAATGTTCTTATTTTAAGAACAAAAAGTACCAATTTTTACTGTACTCTTTCATCGTAAATCTGAAGATCGTCGGTCATAATAGAGCGTTAACAGAGTCAGCTCTGGTCACGTCAAGAGTTGCCGTAAAGCAAAAATTCACTTAAATACCAAAGTGTAAAAATTGGTAGTTGATGTTCTTAATTTAAGACCGAAAAGTACCAACTTTTACTTTACTCATTCGTAAATATCTTAGATCTTTGGCCATAATAGAGCACCAACGGAATCGTTTCTCATCACTGCAAGAGTTGTAGCAAAGTGAAAATTCGCATGAATACCAGAGTGTAAAATTGGTAGTTGATGTGTTTAATTTAAGACCAAAAAGTACCAATTTTTATTTTACCTACTTTTTGAAACTCTTTTAGATCTTTGGTCATAATAGAGCATTAAAAGAATTTGTTCTCGTCACTGCAAGAGTTATAGTGAAGTAAAAATTCACTTTAATGCCATAGTGTAAAGATTGGTAGATAATGTTCTTATTTTAAGAACAAAAAGTACCAATTTTTACTGTACTCTTTCATCGTAAATCTGAAGATCGTCGGTCATAATAGAGCGTTAACAGAGTCAAGCTCTAGTCACGTCAAGAGTTGTCGTAAAGCAAAAAATTCACTTAAATACCAAAGTGTAAAAACTGGTAGTTGATGTTCTTAATTTAAAACCAAAAAGTACCAATTTTTACTTTATTCAATTTTCGTAAATCTTTTAGATCTTTTGTCATAATAGAGTACTATCAGAGTCATTGTATTGTTACTGAGAGAGTTGTAGTAGAGGAAAAATACACTTCATCATCAAAGTGTAAAAATGGTAGATAAAGTTCTCATTCTAAGGAGAAAACTACAAATTTTACTTATCCGATTGCAGGTGGTTAATAGAAACATCTTTCAAATACACTATGATTTACAAATGAATGGCACATTTTACAGGGTGTCTCAAAAATTGTTCGACGTTTGACTAAATACCAAAAAATATCGATACGTTGAATAGCCACTTGGTTAAGTGACCCATCTCCGAGGATTTTAAATCAATTTTTGAAAATAGAATCTTACAAATCAGCTAAAAATTCATGGAATTAGCAGCCTCTGAGGTTCACATTTGTGCAAAAACTGAAGCCAGGGTCCTCTAAATGGCATTTTTGGTAAAAGTCCCATGGTCCCTCGTTTCTCAATTGTTTCAGAGCAGACCAAATGGGATCTGGATAGGTGTTCGATAACCTAGCTTTCAAGCGTACGACTGCTTTGAGGAAAAAGATTCAGTCCGTCGCCGATTATTTTTTAAGCTACTGTTTTTGGCTACATGCAATCTTAAGCAAATCTTGAGGATGATTGTATGGATTGAAGTACTTAAGAAGTTTATTTGGTTCGCTCAGATATCAACGAGAGGTATGGCATTGAATAACCTTCTTTTACCTCGATGTTCGAGCTTTTTTGCATTACAGGTAATCTGGAGGTCTCTGGTCTCAGCTGTTGCATATTCTTTACCTTTGAGAGCTCGTAACTCAACGAATTTTAAACCGATTTGCAAATGGTCTCTAAAATTATTTGAAAATCTTTGGGAGAGGGTTACCTTTCCATGAGCCAGTTCATCCTATCGTTTTATTTCAATATTTAATCAAACATCGAACAATTTTTTGAGAACCCTGTAGAATCTCAAAATTTAGCATCAAAATAATGTCAAATAGTACCTAAATACAACATGTAGTATATATTCTCGTAAGCTCATTACATAAATTTTTTAGAATTAAATAGATATTGAAGAAGAGGATGTTTAGTAAACATTTCAGCGCAAGCCTTCATCAACAATAACTTTTCCCATTAGAAACAAACATGTGGTATGTATATACATTAAAACTGGAAATATGTAAAGTCCACACAAACACTAAAGAGAGTCACAGTGAAATTCAGTTACAGCCCTTTCCATCACTCTGTTCACTTAGGAACAGTTATGAAGTAGTAAAAAACCTTGAAAGGATGTTCTGTAATGGCCATCAAGCACGGACATTTTCTATTGGTATGTCCATCTTTCAGGCCCAAGAACTATGTATGTCGTTGCGAGGGTGACAAACAAAATTGGTCATGATTCACATCAACATCACACAAATCGATAAAAACAACATTCTTTCACGGTCGAGGAGAAGCTCTACGCCTGCCTAATTTTGGAGCGCTCGTTCTCTCTGATTCTCTTTCCTGGTACGATTAATTACTCAAAAAAGATTATTTTGGTCTTTATAGTTCCACCCACTTGGATGGGGGTACATGAGTCGTAGCTCATGCGATGCGTGTACGTGAATAAATTTAACTACATCATTCCTGTCCCTTACACATCATGAAGGGTTCCATTCGCAATCAGCTGAAATAAAAGGCAATATGGTCAAGCAAAAACAAAACATATTCGATTGAGTACACACATATTCTTTAAGAAACAAAGTTGTAGAACATATCCTAGTATCTTTCAGTTAATTTCTGGGTAGTTAAAGTTACCCATTAAGAGGGTGTGATGATGTTGATTTTTTGACGTGATCTCTTTCAAGAAATTTCGAAGGCTAGAATGATTATTTTCACTTGGGCTTCTGGATGCTACTGCACAAAGAACGCGTCGTTCTTTATTATCTAGCTGAAATTCAACAACAACTGACTCTACCGATGAGTCAGTGAAAAATTTGCGGCAGTTCTGTTGCTTTGACTTTATTACTGAGATAGAGAGCAACTCCTCTATGGCTCGAAGAAGCTATGTTTGAGAAGAGGTTGTAGCCCTGATTGGCATGACATGTCTTAAGGTTTTATTTTAGATGTAAAAGTTTATCCCAATTCCGGAACTTTCAGGCCAAAAATTGCCCAAAACTGTTGCACATCCCCGTCTACCCCATGGTGAAGTACCCTCAGGGAATCTAGGTCCTCTATGTTGAATCTTTCTACGGTGCTGGAGAATGCTTTTGGAACTTTTGGTAACAAGTTTCAACTCTTCTTCCACATCAGTTTCGATCCGAGCAAAAGCTTTTGGCATTTCTCACATCTCTTTATAATGCTCCATGTATATCTCTTTAATCTCTTTTGTGCTTTCTACTATCTTTCTCTCTTTGCTCAGCATTGCCATTTGTTGCTGTCTTCACAGTCGGTGTGATGCGTTTTTTGAAATCCCAAAATGATCTCGACTTTAATCCATCACCTCATGTTTTCTGTTAATGTCTTCCGAATATCAGCTGCTCTTTTATCTTTCTCTAAGTTTGCTATTCGTTCATTTACAAAATCTAGACGTTTATGGAGCTTTCTTTTCTCCGTTAATGATTCTGCAACCTTCAAGCGCTGTTTCTCAGTTCGCCTTGCTTTGCGTAATAATCTTTCTCCCTCCCTCGCTTTAGTTTGTCTTCATTTGGTTTTTTCAAAGAAATTTTTTTAACCTCTTAAACTCTTTCGTTCCAGCTATCATTTTTCTTGAGGTGTACCTTCTTGTTTCCATATCTTATCGACATTGCTGGTCTCTCTGCTACAAGCCAAGTGCCAATTTATTTCAGCCTCAATTAAGTAGTGATCACTATGTCTTATTTTTATGTTTCCTTCATTCATCTTTGTTCCGTATGTACATCAAATTTTGTTTTCGTCAATCCTCGAGTAATTTAAATACACAAGATCTTTTTCATGCACAATCAAATAGCTGATAACAGATTCTTGTTCTTTTAGTGCTCTTGTCCATAATCCTTGGCATTTAAGAGTACTGTTGACAACACTTCGTGTAAATTCTCTTTTCAAATTAAGAAAGAGTTTTCCACCTGTTGAGATTTATTTTTTGTTGCCAATGATTTCCTTTCCTATTTTGCACTTTAAGTCCCTAATATCATTAGATGATCGTCATTCACTTTGTTTATTTAGATTTGTTTTCATTTTTTCATAAAGATTTTTAACTCTATATTTGTTGTTCTACCGGGTGAGTCAGAAAAAGTTCCCACTTTTCAAAGTTCATAGGACCATCAGTACTGCACAGATTTGAATGATTCAACTTCCAGTTATAAGCCGAAAGATCTAAGTAGTTTTGTGATTTTCGTTGAGGTTCTACTAGCACTAGAGGTATCAAATTGTAAGTACTCGTGTAACACAGAACAATGCGCAATGCGTGTTTTATCCTTCTCCATAGTTGTACCCCACCACTTATCAAACAAACACCTAAGATTTTCACTCCCATGGTAATAAATGTGCAGTGAATATCTCTCACCAATGAACGATTGCATTTTCTTTATTGATCTGTGCGAGTAATCCTTTACGATTGATCAGTGTTTTAGGCCAGTTTTCGGTCATTTTCCAAACCGTGAAATTAAAAAATCACAAAAATACTTCGATCTTTAGGCGTTTAACGACAATTTGAATCAATCAAATCTGTGAAGTACTCTCGATGCTATGAATTTTCAAAAATGGGAATTTTTCGTGGCTCAACCGGTACTTTCCTGGGATGCATATGTTACTGCAATTCTGATTTTTATTTTTCCATTGTCAATTTTAATCCACATAATTTCCCCATCTTTTTCTTCAGTTTCTCCAACTTTTGTAATGCTTCTCTTTTTGCTACAATTATTCCTCCTCCTTAAGAATTTCTATTCAGACTCATCACCTGATATCCGTGCATACAGCATGGTTCTTCGTCTTTTAAATGTGCCTCTACGATGCATACTATTGCTGGTTTTTTAGTTTCTATGATATCTTTAAGAATTTGTTCTTTGCTCTTTATTCCATGTATGTCATTGTGCAGTATTGTAAACTTTTTCATCTTATTTTCTATCTTAGTTCCTCTTCTGGGTTTTTTCCTTTTGTAACTTATTGTATTTTTAGTATATCGTATTAATACGACCTCGTCATTCGTATTATGGGTTGGGCTGTCTCAGGTATTGGATGTATGATTGGTTGAAACTGCCTTCAAATTTTGCCATTTGAAGAGGAACTGGAGGCTGTTGCTGCTTTTGCCACTCCATCATTGTTGCCAGTGATTGGATACTTTTCTCCATGACTGCATCTGTATTAGGGTCGCTCTTAAACTTGTTATCCTCTTTGTAATCTTTGGCCTTTCATTGTAGAAATTCTGCTCTTTATTTCGAGCCAAACCTTCCTGCTCCCTTCGATTTAGAAGGTAGAAGATACAGCCATTCCCATATTTAAATTAGCATCTGTTTAGGTAAGCTTGACACACTTTATCCTGTTTTTCATCGGTTATAAAATTTCTCTTGTTTGATTCATTGGAACTTTGCGTATTTTCATCTTCACTGAATGCTTGTTGTCTTTTTTCATTTTCAGCATGACTTGATTGTTCTACTCTTGCTTGATGTTTCAAATTTGAATCTCCTTTGGCTATGGTTTCTTTCCCTTTCTCTTTATCATAATCTACCACAACCAGCATGTCATTTTTTTACTTCATATTGTGTTTCATCCGTTTTCCTATTTCCTTCTCTTTGTTTTCTTTTATTTTTCTGCCATGCTGTTTTTGTTGATGGTAGATAAAATTCTCCAAGATGAAATCTCCATTGACTTGCATAATGCTGTCAAGGTAATCACAACAGAAATTACTTTTTTCTCTGTTTGCTTTGTTTAATTCGGCTTTTGTTGTTTCATACATGGATTTAAATTTGCTCATGTGATCTTTTAGCTTTTTTACATCCTGTGGTTTGCTGTGTGACAAAGGTACATCACCTTCATACTTGCTCAGCATGTTTTTTACCTTCGATATTTCTGCACCTTTTTGCTTCCAAACTCTTTGCATATTCATTGCTTTATTCAGTGTTTTTTCAATTCAGCTTTTAAGTTTCTTATTTCATTGTCTTTGTTTTGTTTTGTTTGTTTTTGGTTTGCTTTTTTTTCTTGTTCAATAACACACCTTTTACAACTGACGGCCTCGTTTGAGAATTTTTTGAAAATTATTCCTTGATACGAAATTTCTGACCACAGATTTGGATTCAGCACTCCAAGTTTAGACTAATCACAAGTTTTCGTTTTCTTAGAGTGTGCAATTTCGAATTTATTGCTGCGAAGCGCGCATGCCCAAGGAGCCATTTATGCGTGATCCTAACGTCGATTTGTTTGGATCAATGGTTGGACGATGTTTGGACTATATGCAAATGAGGGATCAGTACAGCAACAACAACAGATTTTATGCCATCGTGCATCGTGCTTTAGTTGGAACGCCTACGCCCTCGATTTTGGAAGAGAGCAGTAGGCTCACACTCTGTGCAAATAAAAGACGAGCGTGTTACGCCTTCTGGTACGTATAAACATCATTTTTACAAATAATTTCATAGCTAAGATGAGATTTCTTTTTATCCTCTATGTTGTGTTGACCGCTTATTGTTCTACAGTGGACAGGTTTCAGAAGTGGTTGGAAGATATCATCAACAACGAGGGCCTAGGCCTGGGAGTTGCTCACCACGCTTTCGCCAATAATCAGCAGGCAGAACTGCTTGTCAGCGGCAGGAGGTGGATAAAGGGCCAATGTTCAAAGTTAAGAAGGAGAATTACAAGAATTTATCTGTTCTGAAGCAGCGGCAGCGCCAGACAAAAATTAGTGGGCGAAACTAAATAATTTTCAGACTGGGGGCAAATATACCCAGACATTTTTATTGCATTTTCAATTACAATGTTGGCCGACTTTTAAAAAATGGGGGGGGGGCCAATTGCCCCCCATACCCGCCCTTGGCCATGCCATTGTCTTGAAGTATCATTTGCTTTGAAAAAGTGGTTTCTTTTGTTTTCACCCAAAGTGCAACATGTTTGAGAAATGACCCCATGAATTTTTCAAGAACAGGTTTGATAATTTCCAGTTTTACAGAAAGTCTAAGCAAGTTTTGCACAAAACATGAATGAAAAGGGATGCTTTAACTATGGATTATTATTTGCATTTAGTAGAATATTCTTGTGTTCATTCATGAATTTTTTCCAACTTCACACAAGCCCCCGTTGTCAACGAAATTTTATGGTATACCAAGTATTTCCTTAACTTTGCCACATAAGACCATGCACACAAGTTAAGTGTCATGCACACAAAGCTCATCTCATTCTGTTTTCTTGTAGGAGTAAAAGCAATTGATGGATCTGCAACATTCCTGCAAAGACTTGCATTAAGAATAACAAAGTATTTCTAGTAATAACAAAATATTAAAGTAAATATTTATGATTCTTCCGACAATGTGAACCAACCTATGGCAAATATCACAATGATCGTAAGAATCGGGGGTGGGACGAATCCTGGATTTTTGCGATTCTTATGACATATGAGAACTAGGCTTTAAAGAACAGCAGGGATGCTATGAACGAAAGGCTGATCGGCTACATTTTCATTACGGATCCATAGTTGTTACAAGTACAATGAAAATTGGATCTTAGTCCTTTTATCGTTCTACAAGGATAACAACATGTAGCGAGAATTGCACATAAAGGTCATATTTTGATTTCTTGGTTAAACTAAAGTCAGTCTCAAAATAGATATCACGTGAACATGTCCGCGAATAACGAACAGTAATCAAAGTGTGTTGGATGCGTAACTTTGGGTTATCGCAAATCTCACATGACGTCTAATCTGAAACGGGTATCAGAACTTCTTGGCACTTTTTAAAACGTCGTAATTCGATTTTGGGTCTAGCAGTTTTTGTCAAGTCTTTCTCGTATCATTTCGTTGACCTTGGCATCCAATCTGCAGTCTTTTTTAATTGTTCGTAGCTCCAATGTAGCTGCTGAACTTCGTGCTGATGTCGCTGCTTCGCTTCGTCAAGCTCGTGGAGGAGATGATCATTTGTAACCACCAAAGATCTAGGATAATCAGAAATCAGTTCTAATAATGGTAACCTAAGGTGTGTAAACGGCAATCTCTTGCTTAAAGGCTCACTTGGATCCATATAATTTTACACGATTTTTTCGCTGATCAAAAGACCTCCAAAATATGGATTCATCGAAAATCGTATGCTGGAGAAGTCCTTGAAAAGGTGGGAAATCTAGCGATCGAGATATATTCCATTCCTTCCATGTTTTACATTACAGGTGTGACGGCATACAACCGCTTGTTAATTTCTTAAATTGGTATTCAAAGTCGGCAATGCACTAAAGTGCATACCATAGGACCTTGCCTTGCGTACGGTGCTTTTTCTTTGAGCATCAAGCATAATCGTGCTTTTTACGGACAAAACTAACAAATATGATTTTTCATGGGTCCCTTTCTGATGTTCAAGGTCGACACTGCTGGAATTTAGTTTAAAAAGCAGAATTTCCGAGGGCTTTGAGGTGAAGGTTTAACGATTTCAGTGATAAACCGCTTTTAGCTCTTTCTTGATCATTTCAGGTATTCTGTTTTTCAGGAAAATAATTATAGAAAATCAATGCGCGTAGATATAGAAATGAAAAAAAATACTCAAATCCAAGTTGAGCATTGTATGACAGATTTCTTTTAAAATCTTTATGAAATAAAACACACTTTTACTAAAATAGCAGCTCAAATAGGGAAAGTTTTTTGTGGGACACCCGGTAAATTGTTAAAAATGAAAGTCATTACACATTAGGTTAAGTACAATGTTAAATCATCTAATCTTAACTTAAAAATGGTTTCTAACAAAACATGTGCGTAGGACGATTTTGAAGATGCATTTTAGCAGGATATTTCCGTAGCGGAAAACTAGAAACACTTTCAAACTCTCCGTGGCCAAAAATTCCGCTTCATTTTTGTCACGGCACATCAATAGTTGGATCTTGGCTTTCTTCTTTCAATACACACTATGCGCAGCGACATCGTTGCGACGTCATCATAAAATCTTGATTGCTCCCGGAAAATTCCGCCTGGTGTAAAATAAGCTTAAGAGATGCAATTTGAATACATCACATGCTTCAAGTTCTGACAAAGGAATCAGGGTTGTTGTTGTTGCTTTTATCAAGAATCATCAAATACATCTGTGACGGGATATGTAATAAAGTAAATCCCCGCGTCTAACAGCCAACTTTTTTGAGAGTTGAATTGGACCTATATCAGGGCATAAAGGTTCTCAATAATTCATCTTGTCGGACTCCTTTTTTGCGACATTCATCAGAGGATCATCAAAGGGGTCATCACCAAGAGATCTTAATCCCTTCATTTGTTTTGGCAATGTTAATGCCCACTTTAAATCTGATTCTAAGCGTACAAATAGCAAGAAAGGAGGTCCAAACTTTAACAGCCGATGAAAAATTCACATTACTGCCCTTGTGATAAGAACATATTACCTTATCAACTTGAAACATGTTCTTAATCGGAAGGTGCATAATTAAGAAAAAAACAGCCAGTAGGTTCTTATTTTTTGTGGGTTCTTATATGCAAGGATGTACTGGAGGCAATGCATTTGCTGTAAAATCCATTCATAAACAATCAAATAAACAAATAAATACACAATGCTAATCAATTGGTGACTATAATAAGATTCTATCATGGATGGCTATGCAATCATTCAACACCATTTAGAGCATAATTCGTAATTCGAAAATACCTATGACTCTCCTGGAGCATTGAAGTGAGTTCTTGAAGCTGTGACAATGTTGTTGCTTGTTGCTCACATTGTTGTGCAAGCGTTTGATTTTCTCTTTCCAGCGATTCTCTGCCTTGTTCCAGCTCCACTAATGACATTAGAAGATGCAGAAATTAATACACCTTTAAGTCCAAATCCCTTGTTAAGCCTCTGATTATAGGATGTCAAAGATTTACTTGCAGCCCAAAGTAGATAACGATAATCCTAAAGATGACTATCTACAATGTCAGTATGATCGCATTAGTAAAATAAAAATATTTGCACTTTTTGGAAATAGTAGACATTAGTATATTATATCGATCTAAAACGAGCCAACTCCATTCTATGAAAAGTTGTCAGCCCAATTCAGGGACAAACTTAGGGTATCTTGTGGCTTTTCTTCGCTATGCTTGCAAATATTTTGCTTTACATATGCATAGCTATTTTATACCTTTTTCATGCCAAATTGTACATAAAGTGTTTAAAACAATAATAATTGTGCAGCTTTATAATTGTGGAAGTGCCCTAAAGGTGATTTCAATGTGATCTCAGTCTCACAACTTTCGTTAGATCGATACGAAGGTCAGTGTTTTACCTCCAAGGGAGTTTGTAATGACCATTTTGCCTTAGAAATGCAAAATGTGACAGGCAATAGGGGGCCTTGAATTCAAAACAGTCTATTCATTATTTATCTCCTATAACATAAAGAAATTTGCAGCTTCTCATTTTAAAAAAGCTTCACAATTATTACTATTATTATTATTATTATTATTGTTATTATTGTTGTTGTTGTTGTTGTTGCAATAAAAAGTATGTAGATGGCAAGAAGACTAAGTTTCGCCAGAGATGTAACGTCTATAAATCGTACTATTTGACCTAGAAACAAAAGCGTCTCAGTGATAATCTTCATACGAGTAAGCCTGTCCCACCACAGGCAACCTTTTTCTCTGACTTTTTTGAGCAAAATCATTGGGGTGAATTTTCTGTGAAAATAAAAATCATCGATGGTGCAGGTGATGTGAATTCGCTCCGTAGAAAGGAGCTTTTTTGGCAGTATAAACTGGGTTTATTTTCTCCTAATGGCCTCATTGAAAGGGTGGCGGATGTTGAATTGGATTTATTTGCCTGTGGGGGCGCTTAATCCTTCTACCTTTGCACTTGGATCCGAGGGGAATAGGAGGAGATGCTGGCTTGTTAACTTCGTGCATTTTGTGCGTGGTGGTGGGGTGGAGTTCCCGATCGGGCCATTCGGGATTTAGCAAATTAAGCAAATCCGTGGAGGGTTACCAGCTGGTGTCTCTCTTTCTGTTCTCTTGGAAACATGGATACGGCTGACACTCTCAATCTCATGTGGAAAAAGCAAGACAAATAGCAAAAGACAAAAAAGATAGAAAGGCTGTATTACTGGAACTCTATGGTTTGGAATGTGTCTAGGGTATTCTAATCTTGTTTTTAACTTAAGTTTATGTTAACTTTGTTTGCGTTGTAAAAAGTATGTCTCATTGTAAGTTTATAGTTTGTTGATGTATCAAGGGAATCTAATTTTGACTTTATGCAAATTTTATGGTAATTTTAATTTTGTTTACGTTGTATATAAACCTGGCTGTCCGCAATAGAAAAGTTAACTGATGAAGATTTTAATCGAAACGTAGTGAAATTTAACAGTTGTGTTTTTACCATTTTCTTTTCTGTTATTTTTAGATGGTGCTTTCTGTTTAATATTATAGTTGTTATTACTATCATAATAATAATGAGTATTGCTATCATCATCATTATTATATTAAGAAGTTTTTCTTAATTTTCTTTCTGTTTCATATTGGTGATAGTTTTGAATTCGATATTATCATTATTATTATTATTCCCCATCCTATTTACAATGTTGGCATAAAACGGTAGAAAGAAACCTATAAATGTATAAAACAAAATATTTACAAGCTTAGCTAATAAAAGCTAACAAACAATGTTTTGTAGTTAATGGATTTAGTGTAACAGGTTTTGCAAAAAGATAATCTGGAAAATTAACAATAAAGCTTTAAGGCAGTTTAGATGTGACGGCAGATAACTGACAAGCCTTTTCTACTGTCATGAGAAAGCTAAAGAAAGTGCTCTGTACATGGATTCCCCCAAACATGGTCTCCGAATTCAACCAAGATTTTTATCAAATGACTAGAGCAAACACCATTGAGATCAATAGACCACGTTCACAAAGACATCAGTTCTTTTGAAATGCTTCCAGGACACCAATGTCCTCGATATAATGTAGATCTAAATCTCAACAGCGTGCGTTGCTCTCAGCAACGCATAAAATAGTTATTTACGTGTATTTTCAACATAATGATATGATGCAGATTTCTTGCTGAACACGGAATCGCGCCATTTACCGCAACTTGAATTTAATTGTGAAATAGGCCTATTCTTTTGGATTCATTTTCTACAAGTTTTCAAACGGTGTTAGCTCTTATACTCACCCGGTAATAACTGCAAAAGAAACGAAAATGGCATGGCGTGATAAGGATATGTACGAAAGGAGAAAATAATCAACGGTTATTCCGCAAATGATTGTTTATGGCCGAACCCACATTTGACCAGCAAATCGATCCTTCGAAGGCTCTCGCAAATAACAAAATCGACGAAAAATGATACATTGCATGTGATAGCCAACCTTACTTCTTGCCAACGACAAGCTTGTGGGCAGGTTGAAATAAAAGATGCACCATTGTCCGCTTGAAACTTAATAAATGTAAATAAATCTATTAGATACCAAAACTAGCAGTTACATGGGTATTTAATGTCTATTGCTAAACTTCACATATCGATACAGCTGCTAGCTGCTTAGATTGAACGTTCTATTGATCAATATAAAATAATGCCTTTTGTTAATACACGCCTTCCCACGTGCAGCACGACGGGCATACAGGGGCATTGCCAAACCAGATGGAGAAACAACTTTCTTGCTGCAAATTTTGTATTGTTAAAACAAGAAATATAGACGAGCCAATACCAATAGATCTTGACGTACGAAATTGAAAAGTGAGAGAAATTCGAGGTACAGAAAAAGTTTTTTCTAGCCAGCCTCTCTATTAAGCCCTCCTCTCTAATAAGCCTCTCCCCTCTGAGCTATGAATTTAGATAAGCCCCCCTCTCTATTAAGCTCTGCTTATTTTCATCAAATTCCAGAATTTACCAAAGATTTTCCATTGTTTAACTACACAAGTTTGCATGTCAGCTTTTATATGGTTTTGGATAAAAATGTGTCGAATTCATGTATTTGACTCCTCGTAAAATTGCATATACAATCCGTAAAAATTGAGGGTAAAAGAACTGAAAAGCAATCATAGATATCCATGCCATCTGATTTTGTGAATAAGCCCCCTTTCTAATAAGACCCTTTAGTGTGTTCAAAATTATATAAACCCACCCCCGGACTTAACAGAGCTTTTACGGCATACCCTTACGAAACTCTAGTAATATCCTTGTTTCAAGAGGTCAAAGCATCACATCGCAATAAAACTGTTCTTGAATTGAGCCAGGTGTGTGAAAACAGCACCTATTTTTGACATGCAACGACAAATAATGCATCGGCCCGACCTTCATAGTAAGTTATTAAATCTTCACTTATAGTCAAAGTAAGAGTAGTGTGACCAACCAGTATAATCCTAAAATATTTGATTTTTCGAAATCATTAATAGATTATTATTCGAATAATAATTCGAATACATGACATGTGGTGTAAGGCCCTCGCGCTGCTAAATACATGGAATGCCTTGTTTTGTCTTCCTCAAGCACACACATCCGCTGAACTATTGTCCAACTTACACAGTTTATGGGCGGTCAGTTGAATGAAAATATTATTACTATTTGATTCTTGAAAATCAATATTTGATTATTGCTGCGAAGCAGCCATCTATTCCCACGCAGTGGCTTCGCTGGGCGTGATCGATTCTCGATGCTTGTGTGTCTGTTTTCAACAATTTTGCAAAGTGACTTCGGTCAGCGGCTTTTGAATGGCATCGGAATGGTTGGAATTCACTTTTATTGGCGACAAAAGAACATTTACGTCACATCTCTGTTCTCCTGTTGTTAACTGACCCAAAGCCAATATACCGATTTGTCATGCATCACAATACATTGAGTGTATATTGCAGAACCAGGGAATGGGCCTGTGCAACCAATACACTGCGTAGCACTCACTGACAATCGTTATTTCTAGTTATAAAATTAATATTCGCATAATCAATTTCAATCGGTCACACTACTCTTGCAGACATACGGTGTTTTGATGACTGCTATCCCCTGAATATCACAGCAACGGCATTCGCTAATATCTGTTCGAACAGCCGATGTGCTAAATATAGGACTTTTACTGGTTGAAATTGGCTACTCTCTTCTAAGCAATGAAGAATTCTTGACAAGGGCCCTTAAAAGCCTTCAAAAATGGCCTAAAATCGCGATCAAAGCTCCTACAATTCCTGCCTAATAGCAATGACTAGCATATTCTGTGGCACGTGATTTTCCTCTCGGGACAACAATTATAACGTCGATGACTAATAAAAAATTTCTTACCTGCTTCAGAGCGAATTCTTTCGATTGCTTTCCTTTCAGTTTCCACACTAATTGCTTTGAATTTCAATTCCTTGTTCTCAGCTTGTACTTCTTCGACTTTCGCTTGCAATTTTCTCTGTGTGAAAATGGTCATACAATAAATAAAACAATGGAGATATCGAGGCTGAGGATTTAATTTAAATATAATGCTTTGTAGAGAATGCAATATCTGCTGCTTTTCTTGTCTGCCATATAGCATCAAAAACACCACAAAGTTATGGCATGCAAAAAGATTTAAAGCCTGCAACTTTCTTCAACTGAACTTCAAACACTTGACATTTGACAGATAGTAAAGAATAAAGTTACTATTTGCAATCCTCTCTATGCTCTCAAATTTACATAATTTAGATAAGTGGAATTTAGAAAACTTCCTCATTCAAAAATGCATGACAAGTGGCCAAGAAACATCAATGATATCAAACTAAAGTTTTCTTCTTAACAGAGTCGAAGAAATTTGCGTTTTTATTAGTATGGAGTAGGCCTGTCCACCGAAGGTCGAATAATCGCTATTCGGTTATTTGATCACTATTCGAATAGCAGTGAAGCGAAACGATTATTCGCTGCCATCCGAATAGTCCGAATAATGCGACTATTCGGATAGAATGACCATTCGAATAGAGCGATTATTCGGATAGTATGACTCGTTGACTGGTTGCAATGCAAATGATCAGTCAAAGAAACCGAATATGTTGACACAGCAAATATTGCGATTCGTATGGCTGATCGATCGAATAGATAAAATTTTCTTGTCTAGACAGTGCGTAGAAAGCAAGACAAAGGGCAGTGGCAGGCACATCATTATGTAAAACAACAAGTATTGTTAGCCTGTTGTATTTTTCTGCTTTACTTGATTGTATTGCATTGAGTCTTTTCTAAATGACGTCTGCTGTTTGAAGAAGGAAACTTTATTCAGTTATGGCACTGTAGCAAGACATAGCACTACTGTTGGACCTGGGGAGATCCCTTTCCTGACAGTTTGCTGTACACGGATTGCCCTTTGGCAACATTCAAATATTCTCAATCATACAGGTATCAGGACCACACCCTAGCCACACCCCTATTCGCCGAATAACCGAATATTCGGTAAAATTCGCACCGAATATTCAAATAGTTATAATCTTTCATTTGGACAGCCCTAGTATGGAGGAATATCTCTCAAAACATAAACCAAAGCTTTCCACAAATTTCAGCGGAAGTAACAAATGAGAAGCATTGGGGCACTACGTTTTGAACCACTTGATCTGAATTAAAATGATTTTTATCAAATGTTCCCAATATTTGAAATAGCATCATCTGTAAAATGATTTTCATGCAGTTAATGAATAATTTAATCTTAAACTCGTTTGCTTAGCACTAGCTTTCTCGCATTTACCCGCACTATTATGAGTGTTTCAGAAAAACCCAACACGACTGTAATTGAAAATCATAAGAAGATGATCAGCTTTTAGAAGATGTGATTCATAACGTTTAAAAGAAAACATCTCTTCTTCTAAAGGTATGCGATTTGTGTAAATTAATGAAATTATTCATCATTTAATTGACGTTTTAGTAGCTATGCCTATTTTCAAATGCAGCACGTTGAAAGAGCAAAAGAAACATTCTTAAGGTGAAAAATTAGGAAACGGATTTTGTCAAAATATTTCGCGCCTAGAAAGTCCTTGAAGTGGTACCCTTAATTTCGAGAAAGAAAACTTTATCAACATTAGGTTCATTTTGTAAGCAATGACGAAATAGCCCTCGCAAAGATGGGTTTTCGCCTATGTGAATTTCCCATCACTTCCCCGCATCTACTGAACCACTGATTGGCTTTATCTCAATGGCTCAGGTGTTGACGTTCACGTGATTCTCAAACGTTTTATGTTTTGTTCGGTATAAATACAGCCCGGTCATGTAATTTGTCTGTTCTTCGCATGAACCAAACTGATGAGCTTGCGACGAAACGCGTATTAGGTGTAATTACGTTTGACAACTGATTGCTTTTTTTACCGTTGATAGTGTTTTCTTACAGGATAAAAGTATATTGTGCGTCTATGGTTTATTCAGATGAGTCCGCTACTTAAGGCCATTTAAAACTTTGTACCACTGATCATTTGTTTACATAAAGTCGAATAAAAAGCTAGGCTTGATTCCTGCAATCGAATTTCTTTACTCCCATTTACTTTTTGATACCAAAAGGGACAAAGTTTATATCATATCGTATCATATCATCATATCATATAAATATTTAGGCCTGATGTCCTGTCAGCTAAAGTACAAAATGTCCGGAAAAAGACAAACTACCGGGTGAGTCAATAAAAACGCCCGGCGTTTGAAACAATCCTGATCTCTGAATATTGAAGCAATGATGTTGAAATCTGTCTTATTTTATCCCCGATATGTCAAATTAGATTAAGTAATTTAACCGGCTTTAATTGGTCATTCCTTCCCATCGAAATAGGAGATTTTCTGCAGAGAGCCGTTTCGGAAACCTTCAAAAACGAGCGAAAACAGCAAGCAAAATTTTCCTTTGTTCTCCTTCCTAGCAATAAGGACTCTTGGATGTGCTCATGTATTTTGTCCTCATGGGAGAATGGAATCCCCCTGAATACGTTATTCACACTAGGGAGAAGACTTTTCAACCCGCAAAAACGAAAGCACGTTCTAAATCGTGCTGAAAGTCATCGCTGTGAGATAAACACATTAGGGATTTTTGCTTGCAATATTAGCACGTTTGTTAAGGTTTCTCAAAGGGATTCATTGCATAAAATTGTATACAGAATCTAAACGGAATGACCGACTTTAGCCAGGAAAATTTCTAAAAATAATTGAACATGGTAGCTATTTAATCAGATATTGCAAAATATCATTGCTTATATATTCAGGGAGCAATAGCCTTTCAAACGACAGGCGTGTTTTTTGACTCACCCGGGACTCAATCACTGATCAAAGTTAGAGAACCTAATAGGCTGCTCTAATGGCAATCAAAGCATAGCGGTCGAGCTTTAAGTGCTATAAGGTAGATGGTTATGTCCACCCAACCCCTTCCTACCCTCACTTGCTAACGAGGGCAAAAAGCAGTTACTTGAACACAAAATACAAGGAACAAATTGAGGATTCCACTCTTATAAAAGGAAACGATATGGCAAAGTTTCTTCGCTGTCTGATCAAGGCAATAATGTGCTGGTGATGTGCTTTACATAATGATCAAAATTGCATTCTTAACAATTAAGTTGTCTCTCTTCCGCTCCGCGGTATTTCGAGAAGAGATTGATGATAATTCCTCCGTTTCTCGTGAAACAGGATTTTCAGCAGAAGATTGAAATAAAAAGCATCACTGCGGTTCGACTTTTCAGATAATCACGGCATTCAATCAAAGTTATCCGTGATGAAAAGAACGAAGGAAAAGCATCGAGAACGGGAGCAAAGTAGTTTTCAGGCCGCACAGAGCACTTTCCAAAGCATTTCTAGCATAGGTTCCAAATCTTTAAATCTGTGAAAAAAGGCTGGTGTAAAATTCAATGACCTAATTATTTAAACTGAATGACTTGAAAGAAACTTTAGCCATTTTTCTAGGATCCTACGGTTGGACTTTCCAGAAGTCTTAATTATTTGTCAAAATTACAGCCTATTTTATATCTCAACTCATTTCATGATGTGACGTCATTAAATTTTTAAATCAAAAACCAGTAGAGTTTTCCTTGATAACATGTTGTAGGCATCCATAAACTATGGTTTTCTTCAAAAATTATTTTATTTTTTGTTAACAGATTTAGAAATTACGATAGTTTTAAGTATTTTTCGAACATTTTCTTGAATTCTTAAAAAAGAAGAAAAACACTGTAATTCTGAAATGATTGAACGTTTCCGAAAAGTCCAACGGCAGATTTACTGTAAAATAGTTCAAGTTTCTTTGAAGCCGTTCAATTCAAAGAAATAGGTCATAGAATTTTGCACCTAGCTTTTTAAAGGGGGTACAAAGACCAGCAGCCTTTGCAATCGTTTGTTTTTATTTTTGTGAATTTTGTACAGTCAGATATTCTGGAAGCTGTGGAGAGCAAGTCGTTGACTTCTCGCAAAGCATGCTGGTCTTTGTACTCCCTTTAAAGATTTGAAACCTATGCAAGCATTTCTACAGACATCCCACAGGGGTCTATACTTGGTCCTCTGCTTTCAATCTATATACTAAGATGCGTCAAGGAATGACTCGAAACCTTTTGTCTTCCCGTTGTTTCCCCTCTCAGCACTGTAAACAGCATAAGTCAGAAACTGCGTCTCTCCCACGGAAAAGAACCTTCCCAGCTTTTGCTCCGAAGTCTGAAGTGGATACGAATGGTTTTATTTTATTTCTCTGCAATATGGGGGCTGGGGTACATCCATTTTTATCCAAGGTTCAACTCCCAAGGGCACGATCCTTGCACATATCCTCATTGCCGGACTATCAGTTTGTTGGATCTTTATCGTACTCCCGTCCTTTATTTCACGAAAAAGCTAAAAGAGAGGCCAGACTTACTTAGATCGCTTTCTTTTTCCAGCTAAGCTCCAGAGAGGCATAAAGGAAGGTTTTAACGGGGGTCTTGAATGATAGGGGAAGCTAATTCTGAGCGAAATGGCACCGAAAACGTCTCAAAATCCAATACTTTTTTCCTCTACCGCTCTGGATTATATTCCTCAAACTACAAAGAAGCCACCATTCCTTTGAAATGATCAACAGCCTTGTTTGAGTTTGCAAGGAGGCCTACAGAAAACTTTTCAGCATTGAAATTTTGAAAGAAGGCTTTGAAATAAGGTGAATGCATTACGTTCGTCTGACACAAGACCAAGGTAATGAATTCCTGGAAATGAGAAATCTCAGCGAGAATGATATGGACGTGTTCCACCATGGAGAGCTCCAAGGGGGATGCAATGAGAGGGCAAGTTTTTTTGGGGGGCATTGGGCTAAAAAGAGACAGTAGCTCATGTCTTATCAGACTTCCAACAGATTAGTACGGCTTCTTTTTCCACGCGTTCAGAGTTTTAAGAGGTTCACGGACTCTGTTCCATACCGAGGTGAGCTTTAAGGGGGACTAGAATTAGCAAGTTCTCTTAAGAGCATAGGGGTAAATGTAGACAAAAACCACCTATCTTCTCAGGAAATCGGTTCCAGCTAAGATATCACTGGCAAGTGAAATATACAAGAAAGTAGCTGTGATACGAAACACTGGAAGACATCTACAAGTTACGAACCAACCTTGGATGCACTCATCCTCCTAAGTATCAGCGGAAAAATTATGTGCAAACCTGAAGTTGAGCAGAAATTCTTCAAAGACGACAGTGGCAAATGGATATTAAGTATCCAAAAAAAGCCAAGGTATTTAGGGATTTTTTCAGGCTCCTGTTCACTCCAGTTGTGATTTCCTGCCAGTCCTTTTGAGTCTTGGTGATTTTGCTTTTTGTACCCGATCTTATTACCGTTCATTATGCAGGCTGTGATAGGGTTTTTGGGAACAAGGGAGCATGGCCTAAGAAAGGCCGGAGCCAGGGAGCATGATTAGAAAATGCAGGACCTTGAAAGCACATACGTTATTCGAGAACTTACTTCAAAAGTTTTATACTTTCATTAAAGTCCCATGCACCCTCCAATTACTGTACAGGTTGTCTATTTTGAGATGCCAAGGTAACCAAATGCAATTAATGAGTTCTTTTTTAAGGGGAGGGGGATTTTGAACCGTAATGAGAAAACGGTCATGTTTTGGGAACTTTTTGAAGTGCCTACAAAAATGGCGATCTTACGACAAAAGTACCATTCCTCGCCAAATTAAAGAACGTTCTAAGTAAAGAATTTCTGAGTTCATCTCTCCCAGATCCAAATTTTTCCTGCACCAATGACACAAATCAATACCCTCTTTCACTAAAATGCTCTTAAGGGTCTGTTCAACACAGCAACGATGCACTCCAAGGCTGGTGTAAAGACTGTGCAAGAAATGATCAAATCCATGTATTACCCAAGGGTTTTTTGGGAAGACAGTCCAATCGACGACTTGGCTTGAAATATGAAAGCATCAAGGAATTACTGGGAGCACAAGGCTAATTTTGAGGGGAGCAAAGGAACATGCTGCTTTTTAAGAGGGGAACAATGGAGCAACCATCCCCCTTTAAGCCTCATTATGAAATACGCTTTGAAGAACAACGATTGGAACTAATCTGCAATTTTAACATTTTCATGGAAATACATGTTTTCCAAAGGGTATACGAGATCTTTACAGTCTCATAGCCCCTATCGCAGCCAGTAAGTTTACCGTAAGTCCTTCAAAAAGCCCCCCGAAAATATTTTCGCAAAAATATTTTTGGATGGGGCATATTTTGGGGGCTTATTCGAGGGAGGGGGTATGTTTAGCAGCAACAAAAAATATTACCAATGCTATTCTTTTCTGTTACTTGATGCTGTTCAATATGCTTAAAACGGCACATATATTAGGATAATTGCGTTCGAGGCAATATCTATGGATCTAAGCCCTGAGTGTGACATGAATTTAAAAGGTAGAACAAAGAAAGTCAGTCAAATACCCAGGGGGCACTCAACACACAAGCATGCGGGGGCGGTCAGTCCAAGAGATTTTAAAGCAACCCTAGGGTGTTAGTTCAGCTTAATTGAAACCCAACCTGGTTCCAAGGGCCAGCTTACTGCGTCAGTACTGACCCTGGTACCGGCCAGGTCAAATTCGCAATTTGATTGGCTATTCGATAACAAAAGGCTCAATAATTATTCCAGAGAGTTATTGCTTGGCTTTGGTGAGAAATTGGTCAACTTTGGATCGCTGTCACAGGAAAACAGGACAAAGGATTGAAAAAAGTATTGTTGGTATACTTAAATGCCATGTATGTGCCCCAGTTGATGGGGATTGAGCCCCATCCGTCTGTCCATGTGGGAGAAATTAGCTATATTTGGTCAATCTAGGGACCATTCCTATTGGTTCCCATTCAAAAATGGTCCCATTTCAAATGGTTATTGAGAAAAATACCGGGTGTCCCAACAAAAACGCAACGGATTAAGAAAATTCTAACACAAGCTGTTTCAAACTAAAAATTTAATAATAACTTTTCTCAAAATTTACAATAATTAGACTAAATTTTGAGATATTTTTCAGAATTTTAGGTGACCTGGTTGCAGAGTTGCAAATCGACAAACTCAAAATTTGCTGTCATGGCAAAACCAGACCTCCCACAACTAGTGCAAAGCATAATGCAAAATTACCAGCGTCGTATTATCTGCAACTTTACAGGATACAGACAAGCACATAATTTGATCAAAAAACTGTAGCAAAAGAGATCCCTTAATGATTTATGAGTTATCTAGTTTTGAGGGAGCTCTCAGTGTTCATTTCCAATTGAAAGCATAACTGTAAGAATGGCCTAGCCATATTTGAAAAAGCAGCTTCGCCTTGACCGAAATCTTCATACAAGTATCTTTTCAATTTTCAATCAAATTTTGTGTGTGAGCACTTGTCAAAAATCTTCGGTAATTGCCAAGACTGTCATTTTTTATAATTTGACAATTTAATCCGCTATTGCTAATGTAGCAGCTCTGGTTTTGACGTGGAAGCAATTTTAAACTTTGCTGATTTTTAACTTTACAATTAAGTCACCAAAAATACTGGAAAATATATCAAAATTTATTCTAATAATTGCAGATTTCAATAAAAATAATTCTTTGCTAACAAGTATGAAACATCTACCATTAGAATTATTCAAATCTGTGGCGTTTTTTCTGGGACACCCGGTATGTTTCATGTGTAGGGTTGGTGAGGAGTTGAAAAGGGGTAATTGACCGTGGAGATTTCGAATTTTTTTTAGGGTTTCAAGAAAGATGGGGGGTCATTATAACGTCATAAATGGGGGTCAAAGAAAAAAATGATTTGTCTTCGACCTGACGTTACGTTTGGAGTTGATGCTCGATGGTTACTGAACCGATTTTGAGGACGGAAAAAGATTTCAAGAGACTGACTATCTGGGAGTCTTTTGCCGCCATTTGGGGTACGATACTTCCCCCGGGGCTTCGTGAGGGGGGTTCAAAAATGGGGTAAAGTTTTGGCCCGCGCCTTTTTGCGCGCTATATCAGTCTTGTACCGGGCAAATGACTTTGGGATGCCAAAAACTGACATAAAACCCCACTCTTTACCTATCCCAACTTTAATTTGCTATTTATTTTCAAACTTCGAAGAATAACGAGCCATTTCATTTTGGAAGCTGCGGTGAAAGTTCCTTAATTTTCGAACTTAGGCCCATCTTCACTCCTAAGAAATTGTGCTCGTTTTCCTATTAAATGCACTTGCTAACCTCGGATTATTGTCTAAATACCTTAGAAAGGGTTAAATAAGGGTCCTCAAAGAATTTGTTTTTAGTTTCTCGCATTATATACTGCTGCATCGGTGGAAGAAGATGGGCCATTTTTCGTCGCATTTTCATACTTCCTCCAATTTTTTCTGGACTTATTATATAGTGTGTTATGCATCAAAATATATTGGCATATGGTATACGTTGTTTAACTCATTTTACTATAGAGATAATAAGAGAGTTTGTAATGAGTCTGCAGGTTATAATCTATGCAAAACAAAATGGCGCCCAAATGGCCACTTTTGCGGCAACCGGTACCAGGGCCGACATCGATGACCTGAGATGTCGGGCCTGGGAACGAGGTTGATTGAAACCCAAAAATATCAGCTCTTTTTATGTTATTGTATACTAAGAAACCTGCGCATGAACATGATAGATCATGAAACAATGCAGATTAAGGTAAGGATTGCCTTTTAAGAAACCCAGAAATATCAGTTGAACAATATTTTATGGAGTGTCGTTTGCGTCTATATGCTAATGGTTAATTTTCATGGTCTTCGTCAGCTTTATGCGCTGTTTTCTCTTTCCCTTTCTGTTTTTTGTCATTCCCTTTCGGTTTATTCCATTCCTTTTGCCTAATTAACAACATTTTCCTCTTCCCTTTACCAAATTCTCATTCCCTTTATATTTGTTTATCATTCCCTTTATCCTTATCATCATTCTTTGTCTAATCACAGCATTTCTTTGTCAATTCTCTTTCCCTTCGCCAAATTCTAATGGTCTTTCTTATGTGCATTTCTTATTCTTATTCTCTTTTACCATTACATGATGCATTGCGGCATGGTATGATGCATTGCGGTATGGTATGATGCACTGCGCTTTTAGTGCGAAATTTTAGCCGAATCAACAAACATGAAAGGAACGGCCTCGGTTTCGATGCTCAACATGTGTACGTCGATTCTCGGTTCAGTCTGGTTTAGTGCAAGAATACTATGGCAAATTAGTGGCAGATTTAGGAGGGCAGATGGGGGCAACTGCAGCCCCCCTTCACGATGAAAACTCAGCTTTGGCGCCCCCTTCTTGGCAAGAACATCGCCCTTTATCCTGACCCACATGCACTCATTTTTGAGAGTTTCGTTCTGAATGCAGGAAACACATGAACTAAGGCGTTATTCAGTAGCAAAACCAGATAATTTTCTCGAAAAACGGCCCAACAACTTTCGCGCTCCTTCGGCGTGCTCACTTTCCATCATGTTTTTGGCACACCCTCTCCAAGTTGTACCCCCTTCAACATCGATCTGGATCCGCCTTTGTGGCAAATCACTGCCAGTAGATTCGTGACAGGCTTGCAAGGGCCATGATTGATCCTGGTGAAGCTTTTGTGGGATTTATCGATACTGCTCAGGATGTTTCAGGGAGCTTTCAAAAACTGATGCTGAGACTGTTGACCCTGACTTTTTGGAAAACTCTTCACTTCGCCTTGAGGATATACAATCTCCCTCTCGCTTTCCTAATTAGCAGTCTTTCACCTTCAGTCGCCAGTTGAGTTATTCGTGTTATCGCTTCTCTTACTGACTCATTTGTCGAGGACATGCCGGACTACCGTTCAAATTTCGTCTCACTGAAGGGAGACCGTCGAAACTTAGGCCGATTCTTCCACGTGTGTTGATTCGGCTAAAATTTAGCGCCAAAAATCGCAATGCATCATACCATTTCATATATTTATATTTTATATTATATTTTTTCATATTTAATTCTTTTAAGGAGGGTTGCCCTTCAACAAGTTGATTTTCAAGAGGCCCTCCGATAAAAACATTAATTACAATATATAACATGAAAGGAAAAAAGCTATTAATTAAATTAAACTATAAAACCTTATTTACAATATCTAAAACTTATATACAATAATGTTCAAAATTTACAATAAGAGTGAAAGGAAGCATCTGTTTCTAAATAGTTTTTTGAAACTATACAGACATTTATGCACATAAGAAAGACCAGTATAATTTCGCAAAGGGAAAGAGAATTGACAAAGGGAATTAGAAATGCTGTAATTAGACAAAGAGATTGATGATAAGGATAAAGGGGATGATAGCAAGTATAAAGGAAATGAGAATTTGGCAAAGGGAAGAGGAAAATGCTGTTAATTAGACAAAGGGAATGGAATAAACAGAAAGGGAATGACAAAAATAGGAAGGGAAAGAGAAAACAGCGAATAAAGCTGACAAAAACCATGAAAATTAACCATTAGCATTTAGGCTGCGTTCACACGATACCGGATTCATTTCGTATCGGATTCATTGACCCAATCAGATATGAAAAGTTGCACTGTGCACACGATATCGGATTGGTTTCGATATCGTTTTTGGTCTTGTTCACACGGCTCCGCTCCGCTCTGCACTGCGATCTAAAGCCCATTGTTCCATTGCCTCTGCCTGGTAGCAACGCCTATTGTGTTTAATTTCTGTGCAGTAGTTTGTCATCGTTTGCTTTGCTGATGTTGTCATTAAAGCCCTTGCCTGGTGCTTTCATCGTAAAAGGAAATAGTTCGTTCAAAGCTTGAACATTGAGAATTGTGACTGCATCATATTAGTGAGTCTAATCATCATAGAAAGGAAAATCCGTCCCACTTTTTTTGGCATCTATCTTTGTCTTGGTTGGCTTTCGTAACAAACAAGTGAACAAGTGCGCCAAAATTTCTTTCAGAAATTCAGAACGAAGCTGCCTCTATTGAAAATGAGGTTCCGGAGTGAAAAGCGTATCGGATTCATGCGTTCACACGAGCACAAAAGTAATCCGATACGTTTCATACCACCTTCAGAGCGGAGTGATTTCGCTCCGCAAAACGATACGTCGCGTATCGGATTGGGTCGTCGCCGTGTAAAAAGAACACCTATCTGGTATGAAAAGTAATCCGATACAAAGTGAATCCGGTATCGTGTGAACACCACCTTAGACGCAAACGGCACTCCATAGCATTTGATGCCAAAAAAATATAATTGTCACACATTTATGTTCAGTTGAGTATTGTGTTGTTTGTTCATGTCTTTCGTTTGGTATATCGCATTGTCTTCTTGCATTGTTATTTGTTGTAAGCCTATTATGTTATGGCTTTTGTAGTGAACGCTATCAATGACTATTGAGTAGAGGCCTCAAGAGGACTGGACGCATATTGTTGTTTTGATAGAAGGTGTGATTTGGAACGCAACTTGTTTTTTAATGAGGTTGTTGAACGTGTTGAAAACATGTCGTTCGTTTAGATTTATCCATAAATCGGTTTCTTGTTTGCAATTCGCTTTAGGCCATTCATTTCGTACTGGTGACAATTTTCAAGCTGTTGGAAGCTAATTGTTTGATGTTTGAAATCGCTTTTTGGAAAATTGGTTGTCGGGAATCAATGGAATTTCATAGCGCGATGGCGGACATCAAAGGGAACTTCGTTTATTATGCTGAAAGTTTTGAATAAAGCGAAATAAGAGCAAAGTGAAGCCAGTAATTATGGATAGATTGATACAGTGTGGTCGCGAGGTCGGGCTCGAAGGAAAGGAGTTACAGCATTTTATTGAAGCGCAGCAGATTACTGTGGTAGCCTAAATCATGAAGCAAAGGACTGTCCTTCTCCAGGGCAGGGTAGAAAGAAACCACCCACAAAGGCTGCAGCATCATTGTCAATCAAACAAGAGTTAATTGATAAAGAGAATACTAAATTAGAGGCAGCAGCCACACAGGCGGATATTGAATCTTGTATAGTAGGAGATGAGCTTACTATAGGGTGTGGTAAGAGAATTCCTATTGTCAAATCCGCGTGCATCAAGCCAACAGAGGGGAGTGAAGATAGCATGCCAGTGGTAACAGGAAGAGTAAGGAACAAATAAGTAAGTGTATTACGTGATACAGGCTGCAGTGGCGTTGTTATTAAGAGAAATTTGGTCACAGAAGAGGAGCTAACAGGCAGATTTGGTTACATGCTTTTGATTGACAGAACAATTAGGAAAGTGGCTATTGCAAGAGTTTTTATAGACACTACGTATTTCACTGGAAAAGCAGAGGCTCAGTCAATGTTTATCGGATGCAATGTATGATGTGATTATTGGAAACATACCAAATGCTAGAGGACCTGAAGATCCTGACCCATCTTGGGAGATAGCATGTGCTGTTACGAGAGCTCAAGCAAAGAAGGGGCAAGCTATACCACCATTTAAGGTGCCTGGTGCGACAAAATGTGCAACAGTTACAAGAGAACAGCTTATCAGATATCAACGAGATGACAATTCATTAGAGAAACTTCGAAAATTTACAGAGCCAAAGATAAAAGGAGATCAGTCGGTGCACTTTGAAGAGAAAGGAGGAATTTTGTAACGTGTTTTCAGCCATCCCAGGGTAAATGGAGGCAATGAAATACGACAAGTAGTTGTGCCAGGAAATCTGAGAAATCAAGTCATCGAGCCGGCGCATTGTTCGTTAATGGGGGGTCATATGGGGATAAGAAAGACAGGAGACAGAATTTTAAGTAACTTTTACTGGCCAGGCCTTAATGATGATATTGCACGATTCTGCAGGACATGTGATATATGTCAGAAAACTGAGAGCAAAGGGAAGACAGCAAAAGTGCCACTACAAAAGATACCTTTGATAGACACACCTTTTAAGAGAGTTGCAGTTGATTTAATTGGGCCCATTTTCCCTTCTTCAGAGAAAGGTTATCGCTATATTTTTTCCATGGTTGACTATGCTAAGAGATACCTTGATGCTGTACCATTAAAGAATATTGATACAGAAACTGTTGCAGAAGCTTTGCTTGACATGTACAGCAGGTTAGGTTTTCCAGAAGAAGTTTTAAGTGATAATGGTACACAGTTCATATCAGAATGCATGGAAGAAGTTTCCAGATTACTTAGCATCAGACAGCTAACATCAACGCCATATCATCCGATGTGTAATGGTTTAGTGGAGAAGTTTAATGGTACATTAAAAGCAATGCTGAGAAGGTTGTGCAGTGAACAGCCAAAACAATGGCCTAGATATATCAATGCAGTACTAATTGCATACAGAGAAGTACCCCAAGAATCTACTGGATTTCACCATTTGAGTTGTTATATGGGAGAACAGTAAGAGGACCAATACAGATACTGAAAGAGTTGCGGACAAAAGAAGTACAAGAAGAAGAAGACAAGACTAGTTATCAATATGTCGTAGAGTTAAGAGAGAGGTTAGATCAAACCCAGAAGATTGCAAAAGAATCATTAGAAAATTCAAAAGTACGTTACAAGAAGTACTTTGACAAGAAAACCAAAGATAGAAGCTTTCATCCTGGTGATCAAGTGTTAGTTCTGCTACCAACTAACAACAACAAGCTTCTTATGCAGTGGAAAGGTCCGTATAACGTGGAGAAAAAAGTAAACAAGAATGACTATACGATCAAGATAGGTGCTAAATCAAAGGTGTACCATGCTAATTTGTTAAGAAAGTATCTTAAGAAAGAGGAAAAAGATGATGTAAAGGATGCAAAGAGTAATGAATTACTGAAAGCAGCTGGAGGAGATGTAAGAAAAGACTCAGAAGAGGAAATGTTCAATGAGGAGAATTTGCTAGAAATAGGTAGTTCAAGTTCAAAAGATAGTTACAAAGATGTCAAGGTGTCACCAAAGCTGGAAACTACACAGTCAGACGATTTAGAGTCATTAATTCAGGAATTCAAGCCATTATTCACTGACAAAGCAGGATCAACCAGTTTGATAGAGCACACCATCAATTTGACAAGTGATGTACCAGTTAGATCAAAACCGTACTCAGTGCCATACGGAGTCAGAGAATCACTTAGAAATGATATTCAAGAGATGCAGGACCTTGGTATGATTAGAGTCTCAAATTCAACATATGCATCACCTGCTGTTATCGTTAAGAAAGAAGACGGTTGAGATCGAGTCTGAGTTGATCGAAAACTCAACAAGTTAACAATGTTCGATACAGAGCCTATGGTAACATCAGAGGATCTGTTCAGAAGATTTAGCGAAGATAAGTATTTCTCAAAGATCGATTTGAGTAAAGGATATTGGCAGATTCCAGTAGCAGAGCATGATATTCGCAAATATGCCTTTGTAGCACCGGATGGTACATATGAGTTCCTAAAAATGCCTTTTGGGATGGTGAATTCAGCTGCAACACTAGTGAGAGCAATGAGGAAATTACTTGCAGGTTTAGAGAATGTAGATAGCTACATAGATGACATCTTGATTCATACCAGAACATGGGAAGAGCATTTACAAGCATTGAGAGAGTTGTTTAACATGTTGAAATGGGGTATCACTGCAAGACCTTCGAAATGTGTCATTGGAGAAGAGGCAGTTAATTTCATTGGACACAAAATTGGGAGGGGTGCACTAGGTTTACAAGATGAGAATGTCAAGAAAGTTAGAGATGCACCAAGGCCAAAAACAAAGAAAGAGGTAAAGTCCTTCCTTGGACTCACTGGATATTACAGGAACTTCATTCCTAATTATGCAGTAATTGCATCACCGTTGTCTGATTTAACCAAGAAAGGATTGCCAAATGAAGTAGGGTGGAGTGATGCACATGAGAAAGCCTACGGAACGTTAAAGAGGTTGACAGTGACAAAACCAGTTCTTCGTTTACCAGAGATTTCAAAGCCATTCGTATTGAGAACAGATACATCAAATACAGAGATTGGTGCAGTGTTACTGCAAGAACATGATGGCTAACTATTTCCTGTCAGCTATGCTAGCAAGAAGTTGTTAGAGAGGGAAAAGGCTTACTCGACAATCGAAAAAGAATGTTTTGCAATAGTATGGGCAATAAAGAGGTTCCAACGTCATCCTCATGGAACAGAGTTCATCATACAGACAGACCATCAGCCATTAGTCTACTTGAACAAGACCAAATTTGTGAATGATAGAATAATGAGATGGGCAATGTTCATTCAGAACTACAAATTCAAATTGAAGTAATAAAAGGATCAGAGAACGTTGGTGCAGATTTTTTGAGCAGAGTGATGTAGAGTTACAAAGAGACGAGAGACTGAAACAACATTCAGAAG
The DNA here is from genome assembly GCA_964019985.1 of Aurelia sp. 4 Dawson et al 2005. Taxonomy (NCBI): domain Eukaryota; kingdom Metazoa; phylum Cnidaria; class Scyphozoa; order Semaeostomeae; family Ulmaridae; genus Aurelia; species Aurelia sp. 4 Dawson et al 2005. The sequence continues at coordinate 10,862,122 of OZ026497.1, forward strand.
GAGTGACATGCTGAACATAATGTTTAATATTGAAAGAAATCAACGATTTCTCTTTAAGAACGGAGGTGTCACACATTTATGTTCAGTTGAGTATTGTGTTGTTTGTTCCTGTCTTTCGTTTGGTCTATCGCTTTGTCTTCTTGCATTGTAATTTGTTGTAAGCCTATTATGTTATGGCTTTTGTAGTGAACGCTATCAATGACTATTGAGAAGAGGCCTCAAGAGGACTGGACGCATATTGTTGTTTTGACAGAAGGTGTGATTTGGAACGCAACTTGTTTTTTAATGAGGTTGTTGATCGCTTTAGAGTTGGCGTTGGTTAACGTGTTGAAAACATGTCGTTCGTTTAGATTTATCCGTAAATCGGTTTATTGTTTGCAATTCGCTTTAGGCCATTCATTTCGTACTCGTGACAATAATGAACATGAGATTATATCTAATGATATCCAAATCAATTAGAAGCAAAAAATTTCAAGGAAATGCCTCATTTTATTGTTTTAGTCATGATACTGGTGATAATGGCAATCATAACTTATTTCTTCTTATAGCCGTAGCAACAGAAACAATAGAGCAATTTGATTTGATCGAGTGATTTTGATCGTTTGCATCGAAAGTTTAATGATCATAGCAGCTTTTACCATGAGCAATAGCAAACCCAGTGTGTAGCAGTTTGAGATTTATAACAGAAGCGAGCCGCCTCAACTTATTGTCTTTTTTTGTGTTTAAACTTATTTTTACTTGGTATACAGCCACCTTTCACTTACTTAAAGGCTTTACGGTTAACGTGGCTCTGCACTTAAGGTGGCTCACTACCGAAAAAATTCAAAATCACGAAACAGTGAAAGGTGGCTGTATACTAAGTGAAAATAAGTTCAAAAACAAAAAATTAATAAGTTAAGGTGGATCGCTTCAGTTATAAATTTCAAACTGCTACACACTGGGTGTCCTATCGCTAATGCTTTTGCAGCGAAAAATAGAGGAGAGTGGAATCCGCCCCCTCAGGAGCTCTAAGATAAGGTAGGATTAAAGAGTGGGTGTACATGAGAAAGAGTAAGGATACAACTATGGAGTGGTGAAAAGAGCAGTGATGAACCTCAAGAGTGGAAATTGAACAATTGTCAAGCATATGTATGAACGGCCACTTCGTAGATCGAACCCTAACGAAACCTTTATGACAAAAGTTTACCCACATAAAGTGGTTAACGGCTGCAAATGCCAACAGGCGCCGCAAATTCCTCTTAAGAAATTACTCGGTACGATGGCGGGCCAGCGCGGCGCCTGCGGCGCAGCGCGGTAAGCCTAGTATCTTGTTAAAAGATCTGTTCTTGACAGATTTGGATTCTGAGACATGCAACTTTGCCAACAATACAACAAGTTTGCATGTAACTCATCTCTAGACGCCGTCACGATAAAGCAAATGGACGACTTACGAAAGCCTCTAGATTGGTTTAACAATTACGAGTCAAGAGTGACAATTCGTTCTGCCTCAACATCGGTTGACAGCAAGTAAAACAAAGCGAGCAGGTAAAGCTCATAAATAGATACCTCTTTAACATTTGATGCACACGTCAAGGAGTTATGTCGAAAATAAACCAAAAATTATGTGCGATTTGCAAGGATTGGACCATGATTTAGCGAAGAGAAGGCGTAGATGCTACTAATTTCTGTTGTTAAATCAAAATTTTCGTTCTGTCCCTTGATATAGCTAATTTCATTGCGAAATTGCTAACAAAGATATAACTAGGACAAATAAACGTGCCTTGAGGGTTTTGTACAGAGATGAGGACCCACTACTCGATTGGCCTTTAGCCCGGGCTCGAAGCACTACAGTTCACCAAAGAAGCTACGAAGTCTTATTTTTGAAATTTATAACACCATGAACCATGTAAATCCTTCATATATTTGGGAATTCTTTGTTAAAAAGGATACACGTTACAATCTCTGCACCAAAGAGCTATGCAAGCTTCCATTAGCACAGTAACCTCGACATGGGCTAAATTCTCTTTTGTTTAGAGGCAGTCTCCAGTCGAACAATCCGGACATTTAACGAGAGCTGATATCTTGAGACAAAAGGATCAAGGAATGGGATGGCAAAGGATGTAATTTGTTAATGAATTTGTATATTGTCAAATAGATTTTGACATAGGACAAGTTGTGTATTTCTTAATTTTCTTTCTGTTTTCTTGTGGTGAATGTTTTACTTTGATATAAATTTGTGTGTTGTTAATAGTTGGTTTAAATTAGTTTTTAGTAGGATTCTTTGGCACACCAGGTACTTTATTGGATTAATGGTTATCTCAAGTCTACACATTTTGACAAACGTTGGACATCAAGACATTGTGAAAATTTGACAAAGTATTCACTAAAAATTTCAGGGAGGTGTGTTCCGCTGCTTGCAGACAAAAAGGCTTACGTTTAAAACATTTCTAAACAAGAAAGCGTGGAAGAGAAAGAGTGACTCACAAGATCTTTGTCTGTCAGCTCAATTGTACGCTTGATCTCATCTTCATTTTGAAGTCTTTTTTTCAGTCTTTCATTTTCAGCCATTTGATCGTTGAGACGGTTTTGCACTTCAAGCAGATCCTTATCTCGTTTTGCTAAACTACTAGCAACTTCATTGATACCTGAGTCGTCACGAAAAAACTTTGATATCAGGTCTTCAGCTACAGCTTGGAATTTATCGTTAGTTTGTAGGGACCCTGATCCATTCCAATATCTGTAGAAAAATAATAGCAAACGTATTCAAAACAGAATCTCTGTATCTTACGGCATAAAAAATGACAACCAGCCCCCGTGGAGGAAATGGGTAGAGGTAACGAAGAGAAAAGTGCTGATTATACAGGGAATTTCGCAAAAAAGCGACCAAACTACGATTGAAAATATTTCAAAATGATAGGAATGTGGTAAATGTACTGCATACCATCTAAAATATACATCCATTGTTTTTACCAATGATATGGGGTTTGGATACATCAATGGAATAATTAATCATTTGATTGCTATTCTACACCTGGCCGATTTTAATGCAGCAAGCTGCAAGAGCAAAATTGCTAATTTATCTTTACTGTAAAAACTAAGAACAGAGTTTTCAAAACGTTTCAGCCTAGAAAAACTTGAGGTGATCCCCTAAGGTAGGAAAAAGCCAAATTGTTCCCACGAGGTGCAGACATTAATAAGAATGTTTCAGTTCATTTTAGCTTCATTTATACTTAAATTCACTAGATACAATCTTATGAATAACAATACCAACAAGTAACTAAACTACAAGGAAATAAAACCCTATTACAGAAAATGAATACAATGATATGGAAAATAATACAATATACGCTATTAAAGAGAAAAACATGATAGATTGTACGGAGGGAATTACTGAAAGGAGGAGATCTCTCAATAGGTAAACTAATCGAGGAAAAAGCCCCCCCCCCCGCCCATCCTGGTATAATTTCATATGAATTTGGCTGAATTTGAATTATTCCACGAAATACACCTTATAGGTCTGCATTTCACCTGTTTAAGATAAGAGGCGCAAAAACCCCCCAAAACGGTGGACTCTCAAAAATAGCTTGGAACTACTGACAGACCTTGTTCAATAAGTAAATTTCAGTTGCTTTTTGAAGGATATTTTTGATGGAGCGTTTCGGAGTTCCACTGGCAATGTATTCCAAAGTTTCGCACCAAGATAATGAATCGACTTTAGACCATATTGAAGACTGTTCATTCGAGATAAATATAGATCACCTTGAATGGCCTGTCTTGTGGAATATTGATGAGCACATGAACTGAATAAAAAGAAGTCATGGAAGCAACTTGGTAAAGTTTTATTAAGAGAGTCAAAAACAAAAGTTAAAAGTCGGAGTTCAAAAAGTTCAGAAAGATTGAGAAGTCTTTTAAACATTGGCAGAGAGGATGACAAGGGAGGCTGAAATGATATGGTTCTGACAGCTTTTTCTGCAGTTTAAAAATTGGTTCAATGTAGGATGCATATGTTTGACCCCAAACGATTAGAAGGACAGAAACAAAGCATTGTACAAGCAGAGTAAAACATCTAATCGAATTAAGTTTCTTATTTGAAAAAGATCCCATATGTTCTGGCTAATTTTTTTGGAAGTTCACTGAGATGGTATTTCAGCTTAGATGAAACAAATTGCTTTCTATCAGACAGGTAAGATTTAAACCATTCAAGGGCACAACCACGCACACCATAGTGTTCCAGTTTTGATAACAAAATTTTATGATTAAAGGTATCAAAATTTTTTGCAAAGATATAAAAATTCCGCAATCAAATCCCCTATTGTCAAGTGTAATTCTCACAGCTTCTGTCAAAGTCACTAGGGCATGATCAATCGAGTGGTTTTTTTGAAAACCAAATTTGTAAAGAATACAGAATGTTCTGCTCTTCAAGTCTCAAGTCTTCCATACATCAACTTTTCAAATATCTTACTGAAAATAGGAATACGGGAAATTGGCCTGTAGTTAGATGGTAACTCAGGATTCCCTTTCTTGAACAGAGTTATCACCTTGGCTATCTTAAGTTTTTCAGGGAAAATACCAGACTGGAAAGACTGATTTACAAGGAAAGCAAGCAGTGGAGAACTGAGGATCAAATGATTTCCAGTAGTTTTATGGGTATGCTATTAGGGCCAACAGATTTAGATGGATTCGAGATGTTAATTAGGTCATTAACTTCAATCAAAGTAATTGGGGTTAGGAAAAGTGAATTGGAAGTTCTGTTTGATAAATAGTCAAGTGGAGATTTAAGGGTCATTGGAATTGTCTTTGTTATATCATCAGCAATATTTACGAAAAAATCATTAAAAATATTTGAAATCTTGCCTGGGTCAGATGTTACATTTCCATTCTTGTCTTTGATTTTATTAATTGAAGAAGAATTTGAAGACTTATGAGATATGATAGTCTTTATACGTGACCATAATTTTTTCATATTTTGACATTTGATAGCAAAATAGTTGTGAAAGTATCTTGCTTTACTTTCTTTGATTTCATTGAATACGCGATTTCTAAATTTTTTATACAAATTAAGGTTATCATCAGTTGACCTTTTCTTTAGTTTCTGCAAAACTCTATCTCGGATTCTCACCATCTTTGGCACCCTTCTATTTATCCATGGTTAATCTTTAGCTTCATTTCCTTTCTATTCCTCTTTGTATTGGTGTATGTTTATTTGTTAGAGTACTAAGATATTTAAAAAATTTGTCAATTTTTTGCTCACATCCATGTCACTATTTTCTAAATAAGTAAAGTCAATCTAATTAAAGTACTCAAGGAATTTGTCATCCTTTAATTTAGAATAATCATATTTGAATGATTCTGATTTATCATGACTGACCGGGGTATTTTTTAGAATTGAGAACTGGGCAAAATGGTCAGTGATTTGTATTAAAATATTACCACTTGGTAGCATTAGTGCATATGTTATCAATAACTGATGCTCTATGTTCAGAGACTCGAGCAGGATGATGAATACAAGGAAGTATGCTGTGAGGGAAAAAGTTATTGATAAATCAGTTGTTGGCGTAGGGAAGCATAATCAAACAGATTGACGTTGAAATCACCTATCATATATACCAGTCTGTTTGAAGAAATTTTAGAAGTGATTTCAAATGAGGGTGCGGAGTCAAAAAATGAGGGTATGCCAAAAATTGCAAAGTCCTAAGAGCTCACCATTTGATAATGAGCGAAAAGGAAACATATCTGTTGTACATTTTTTGCAAAACCAAGAAACATCATCAGGCTATTTTTCAAGTTCTTTGTATTCTGAGGTAGAGATGTCATTGCATTTAAGATATAGAAATTACAGTTGTTACAAAGAACTGCCTTTTGGTTGGTGTGTATGATTGTGTGGCAAATACCACATGGCAAAATAGGAGTTGTATTTGCCATGTTTAGGGACATACTTTATGATTTAAATGGATTATCTAAACTACCTAATGCGATGACAGACAGCAAATTGAAACGGTTTTGAAAAAACGCTTAATTAAATGAACCACAAGAGCATTCAACAGGTTCTAATGTGGTGAATGACATCTCATTTTCTTCAGAATGATAAATTAGCCCTCATAAAGATGGGTTTTCGTCAATGTAAATGTCCTATCACTTTCAAGTATCTGAAATACAGCATACTTGCGAAGACTTTGATTCAGTGATGAATGATTCAATTGATACGCCAAACCTGGGTATTATGAGATAGAAGATAGATTGTCCGTTCAGATGGTACGCCTCAAATTAATCTAAATATTATCATTTTTGATGAATCTTGAATAGAGCTGGGTCTCCTTTTTTCTGAACATTCTGTATGCACTGCTGAAAAAAGCTTCTGCCTTTTCATTGCCAAGATAATAGAAACACTGCAATTTTTCCAGTTTTGCGACGGTCCTTTGGAATTGCTTCATTTCAAAGAACACTGGCGTGCTAAACAGAAACTCGTTGATTACAATATCTATAGCTAAGATCATCAATTAGATGCCTGTATTGTTGTACCAATTTAGTCTTCTTCTTATGGAGCTATAAGCGAGTAACTTAAAACTTTCCATTTCGAAACACAGGACACAGTCAAAAAAAGTTAATCACATTTTCTAAAGGCCCAACGAGAATGGACAAAGAGAGGACACTTTCGCAGTGATTAGGGTATTTAGGAATTACCACCGGAGCGTAAGATTACCTACAATCTACGGAATCCAAGTGCTTATCCGGAAAAAGGTGCCAGGACGGCTCGTTTTTCAAGTACATATTTCCAAAATGTAATAGCGGAATGGAACCTCCTTAATGGTGACGTGGGAAATTCAGAATCTGTCGCGGCATTCAAAAGGATGTCAATTTCAACTGTACGACCGTTAAAAAACTCCATATATGGTGTTTATGATATCGTTGGCATTAGACGCTTGACAAAACTTCGTTGGCATTAGACGCTTGACAAAACTTCGAATAGAATTTAGTCCTTTCAATGAACACAGATTTCGGCATAATTTTGACTATCTCAGCCCAATTTGTGCATGTGGATGTGCCATTGAAGAACCAACACTTTCTCCTGCACTGCCAACTGTTTGGTTCATACCTAAGATGGCGCTCCGAGTGGCGGTTTGTGTTACGACGCTGTTACTCATCGCAGTTGTTCAGATCAAGAAATGTACCTTTTGCAGTGGAGATTCTTTTAATCTTATAGCGAACCACGCCGGACCAGTTTACGAGATCCAAGATAGTTACATCTTCTCTTCTCTTTGGCAAAATCGAAAAAGTTCTGGAATATTGCTGCGGCCCACGAGATCTGCAATCGAGAGGTTAATTGGCCTACTCCTGATATGTGGTGACATTGAATCATGTCCAGGGCCGATGATAAAATGCAGTAGCTGTGCACAAACAATTCGAAAGAACCAAAGCAGAATTCAATGTTCCCAGTGCAATGGAAAATTTCACTTGAAATGTTTTATTGTGGACGACTCTGGAAACAAGGCAGTCTCCTGTTTATTTTGTCTGAATAATACGATGAACAGGACCCACGAAAACATTGCAGACGTCGAACCGACGAGACCTAATATTCAACGTGAACTACCTGAGTTGCAGGAATTACTCTCAAAACGTGGTTTGAAAATTCTACATCAAAATATTCGAGGCCTTCTGTGTCACAAACATTTCGTTTCTGAATTATTGGATCATTTTCGAACGATCCATTTGCTCGCACTAAGTGAAACACATACAACGTCCGACGATAATCCACATCTGGAAATTCCTGGCTACTATTGTGAAATTAAGCACAGGGAAACTGGACAGGGCGGTGGAGTCTCTTTTTATGTATTGGAAAACATCCCCTATCAAAGGAGGCACGATCTGGAATGGAACGATTTGGAATGTATTTGGATTGAGATCATTTTCCCCAAAACTAAGGGTTTTCTTGTGGGTGTTATTTACAAGCCTCCCGATTCGTCAAATCATCTATCTGAAAATTTTGAGGAAAAATTAAATGAAATGCTTGAAACCGTTATGGCTGAAAACAAAGAATGTATTCTGATGGGTGATATGAATTGCAATTATCTAGAGAGATCAGAACACAAAGAGGTCAAATCTATTATTTCAAATAATGGGCTAAAACAGCTGATAAAATCTCCAACGAGAATAACAAACAATAGCAAAACATTAATTGACGTTATTTACTCCAACGAACCTGAGAAAATAAATTCCATAAAAGTCATACCTGCTGATCTCAGCGACCATGAGCTACTTGGATGCGTGCGTAAGCTTCATTCCATCAAGCACAGTCCAAAGCAAATCAAATGTCGCAACTACACAAATTATGATCCAAAACTATTTTGTGAAGACCTCGAGTCGGAAAATTTTAGCGACGTTTTTGACTCTCGGAGTACTGATGTTGCATGGAAGCATCTTAAAGAAATCTTGCATTACTATATAAATAAACACGCCCCAATGATAACGAAAAAAGTGAAAGGTAGGCTATGTCCATGGATGACAACAAAAGTCAAGCAAGAGATGAACATTCGAGACAAACTCCTCCGCAGGGCCCGGAGGACAAAGGCGGAAAATGATTGGTCAAGTTATAAACGACAGCGAAATAATGTAACGTCACTAGTGAAAAAAGTGAAAAATAATTATTTTCGAGACCTCCTGAGAGAAAATGCAAGGAAACCACAAAAGTTCTGGACAATACTTAAAAAAGCCTTCCCAACTAAAGAAGTTTCTAATCATTCTAGCGCAGCATTCAATATCGAAGGAAAACAAACAACAGATATCGTTACTATTGCAAACAAGTTCTGTAAATATTTTTCCTCTGTTGCAAGGAAACTGAAATGCGGTAACAATGTGATCAAGGATTATGTTTGGGGAAAGCCCAATGTCGCTGGCATTGTCGGTACTGGAGGTGTGAATTTCAAATTTAAGTACGTCAATGAGAAGGAAATTTATGATGAGTTGAAAAATCTGAAAAGAAAGAAGGCACAAGGCTTAGACGATTTTCCTCCAGGCCTGCTGAAAGATGCTGCAAGTTTGATTGCAAAGCCATTAACTTACGTTATTAACATGTCACTGAGCGAAGGGGTAATACCGACAGAATGGAAAGCTGCTAAAGTTACACCATTATATAAATCCGGTCCTAGGACTGAACTCGAGAACTATAGACCGATCTCTGTTCTCCCTACACTTTCGAAAATTCTTGAACGTATTGTTCACAGGCAGCTGTTAACGTATCTTGAAAGTAATCGCTTACTTGTCAACTATCAATTCGGTTTTCGACGAAAAATGTCTACTGAATTTGCAGTAACATTCTTAACCGACTACATTAGAAAGAAAGCAGACAGTGGCAACTTGACAGGAGTTCTCTACATCGATTTGTCTAAGGCCTTTGATACCATAAGTCATTCTTTGCTGTTGAATAAACTACCAAGTTATGGCATAACTGACAGAGAGCTAGGCTGGTTCACGGATTACCTCTTTTTACGAAAGCAGTCTGTCGAAGTAAATGGGACGCTTTCAAACGCTTACCCAGTCTATACAGGAGTTCCTCAAGGCTCAATATTGGGTCCATTACTATTCCTTCTTCATATGAACGATATAGGAAGATGCCTAAAACATTCCTCGATCATCACCTATGCAGATGACACTGTTCTCTTCACATCATCTAAGTGTGTGCATGATATAGAAAGAAGATTGAACGAGGACATAAACAGTGTTCACAGATGGCTAAATGAGAATGAATTGATTTTGAATTTAAAGAAAGGCAAAACAGAATCAATGTTGTTTGGGACTGGAAAGAAGTTGAGCTTGCTAGGTGGGAAACAGCTCGAAATTCATGTGGATGGAAAGCTCATCAACTCAACGACAACTTATAAATATCTTGGAGTGCATTTAGATCCCACTTTAACACTTGCTACACACTTTGATAAAACCTGCAAAAAGGCTGCAAGCAGAGTGAACATGATGAGAAAAATAAGAAATAGTTTGACGTCGAATGCAGCTGAAGCATTGTACAGAACAATGGTATTACCAATTTTTACATATTGCGGTACTTTGTCACTGGGATTACCTGATTCTAGACTAAAAAGGATCAGAAGGATCGAGAATAGAGGAAAGAACGTAATTGCATCAACACTTGCAAAAAATATGGAAATACGAATTCCATCAGTATCAAGCCTGATTAAACAGAGAGCATGTACTATAGTATTCGATTGTCTAAACAATAACATTTGTGAGCTATTTGAAAAGTATTTTGAGAAAACGGAGCATAAGTATGCAACACGAAACAACCTGAATTCAGTGAAGTTACCGAAAGTGAAGATTGAGACTGGACGCAAGGGTTTCTACTTTCTTGCTGCTAAGGCATTTAATGCACTACCCCCTGAAGTTAGGAGCATGAAATATAGAACTGTATTTAGGAAAGCATTAGAAGAGCATTGTAAATAGGCAAAAATAGTTTTTAATCATATTTACTGTAAGATTTTACTTTTCATTTGACTTTAGGAACAGGACTCTAGTGATAACAGTGTATTTTTGCACTGATAGATTATCCTGTATAAAAATTCGATATTATTTATTGGTCCAATGCGTATAGATCTCCTTGGTCAGCTCACTGATATTCCAGGCTTAGATATCACGAATTTGGATTCAAACGCCCTATGCGATCGGTTATTATTTGGAAGTTCTCAACTGAACATTGTGGCGAATCGAATCATTCTTGAAGCTACAATAGCCTTTATTGATAAAACGGATCGTTTTGATTAAACTGCACCGGGTGAGTCCAAAATGCCGGCCGATGTCCAAAATGCCGGCCGATGTTTGTGAAGCTATTTGATACTATCTTCCAAGCGTTCCCGCTTGCTGTGGCTCGTCCTGTGGCGGGGGTGTTGGCTTGGGAGTGAGCTCTCTGTCTAACCGTATACGGTGGGTTGGGTCCTTGAATCTTGGTGGGCATTCTTGCTGTGAGGTGAATCCATAGCGCGTGGAAATGGCTTGATTACTCGAAGATTTTTATGTGCCGCACGTCGGCGGGCAATTGTGACTCGTTTCGGTACATTATGTCGGAACGCAAAGCAGCAACCCCTTCCTTCCCTTTACCTTTTATTTTTTGTTTGTTTTTGTTTCTTATTGTAACTAGTATAGTTGAATTGTAAGTGCCAGCCGCAGTGAAGACCAGATGACCAAGTGTCTTTCTCCGCTGTGGTTGGTACATAGAAATGTATTCATTTTACATTTCTAATGTTTTCTTAGATCTATAAAAAAGGGTATTTAGGAGTTGATCAAAACTCTATGTTTTTCTGACTTCATCGTGTCGCTTTACTACTACTTTTATTCCCTTGACACAGGAAAGCAAGAACTGCATCAAAGTATGAAGTTGACGAAATTTCATAAGGAAATGCATTTCTTTGGATCATTAATGGTATATTTACATTTCATCCAATATACAAGTAATACTCGTGCATTGGATTATAATTGATCAAACTCTAAATCCTCAAATCCCTACAAAAACATTCCCTGTTTGTCCATTCATGTTGAGTCTTTAGAAGATTGTTCAACGTTTTTGACTGTTTTTCAGCGTTTTCGAAATCGAAAATACCAAGAAACTCGCTTACAGCTCCATAAATAGATGAATACCAGTTTGTGCTACCAGTCTCACGATTTGATTCGGCTGAACAAGGCTATTAATAGCGACCTCAAAAAGCTGGATACTTGGCTACAAGGCAACAAGCTTTCCCTGAATGTTGCGAAGACCCAGAGTCCAGAAAACATTACGGTCGCACGGTCATTGACCGGAGGAAGGTTGGTAAAACAATGGAGATTTTGAGGAAGGTTTGTCAAAATAGAGATTTGAAGGAAGGTTTGGATACATACTTTGACAATAAAAAATGAGACAAATCATTGGAAGAAACTGTCAATGCAATGAAGTCTCACAGATGATTTGTCTCACAATAGTCTTTAGCATTGATAACTGGTATATCTTCTCAATTTCAATATGCACTTCAATACTCTTGATTCATTTTCCATTTCAACTTGCTGCATGTGTAATACAGTTTCATTTACCAAAGAAAGAGGGTTATTTTCAGTAATATGTATTCTGGAAAGACTCTAAAGCTTATAAAAGCTTCATCATAAACTCATTGAAACAGGGTGATGTCTATCAGCTTCACCAAACACGGTGCCACTATCAATCCTCAGTCAAAACTTCAAGCAATGGCTTTCTCATGGCATAGGCCTATATTAACCAAACTTCAAATTCTTTGGTTCTCTGATGTCTTTCATCTTCAGATTTTGAACTTCCAACAATAAATCTTATGACGAAAAAGATACTGGGTATCTATCAATCATGCCACTATTCAATTCTGATGTATTTCAAAAGATCTTTGATTCTTGGCTGTATTCCTAACATTACAAATCAGTACAGAGAGGTACAGTGTCAGTCAGTCACCACTTCCTCAAAAGAGAGTCCACCACCTTGTACTCTGAGTTGTTGGTTCTGACTCCTTGTCATGTGAAACAACAATGTCTTTTCACCAAAGCTGGCTCCTCTATCAAGCAATCATATCACTAAATGTTTACGCAATTTATACGAATTCACTTCTTCCATTTGAATCTGATTCAAATTGTGATTCATAGAACTATTTGCCTAGGCCATCGATATCCACTGTTGTTGTTGTTCCTCCAAAACAGTGCACTTAGACTTACTACGGGAGTCCTGCATTTTGCCATATTGCTACGAGAAGTCGTGCAGGACAATGTCGAGCTTAGGTAATAAGTCTACTGTAGTAGCAAAGATTCAAGAAATTGTCACGACTTTCTATCGTTTTTAAAGGTATTTCACCTTATAATTCCAAAGACAAAGACTGCCACGCCCTAGGTATGACTTAGCCACGCCCTGGTATGTAAAAAATTGGAGGAAGGTTTTGTTACGAAAAAATTTTGAGCGGAGGAAGGTTTAGTACTTTTCTGGACTCTGCGAAAACCCATTCCATGCTTATCTCTACCAAGCAAAAACAGAACAGTATCAAAAGTCAAAATAAAGACCTGGATCTGAAAATTCGCGACAATGATCTTGAAGTAGTCAAAAAGACAAAATACCTTGGTGTGCAAATCGACTGCTCTTTGAACTGGAAAGAACAAATCAAAGCAGTTTCTAGCAAGGTCTCAAGGGCAGTTGGCTTTTTAAGACATGCCAAGTCTTTTCTCCCGAAAGAAACTTTGCAGACTCTCTACACCGGCATTGTGGAGCCACACTTTCGATACTGCTGTTCCGTCTGGGGCTGCGCCGCTTTAACTGAAATTAATCAGTTGCAAAAGCTTCAAAACCGTGCTGCTAGGATAATAACAAATAGCAGCTTTGATGCCCCAGGCGGACCTCTTATCGAAGAGATGGGGTGGAAGACCATTGACGAACTAATTACGTGTGAATCTAAGACAATGGTCTTTAAGTCCCTGAATCAACTGGCTCCAGAATACCTTTGTGGCCTTTTCACTCGAAATTCGCTCTGCTCATCATATAGCCTTCGTAATACGAGGACCGACCTAAGGTTACCGAAGAAAAGGTCATCAAATGGCCAGAGATGTTTCTCATATAGAGGTGCAAAATTATGGAATGGCCTGTCAGCCGAGTCAAAGCAGGCAACCTCCTTGTATAGTTTCAAGAAAATTATTTAAAAAGTGATCCCTTTCATTTTGATTTTAGGTTTGAATTTTTCACTTCATTGTAAATAGGTTTTGAACATACATTGTAAATATGGTTTTATAGTTTAATTTATTTAATAGCTTTTCACTTTCTTTTTAAATTGTAATTAAATGTTTTTATTGGAGGGCCCCTTGAAAATCAACTTGTTGAAGGGCAACCCTCCTTAAATATATAAAATGAAAATGAAATGAAATGAAATGAAAATAAAAATGTACAAAAAATACTAGCATTTATTTAACTAAGTGTTAAAACATAAATCATCGAAGCCGGCCTAGTATATGATTTCACGTGGCCTGTCAAAAAGTGTGGTTTATTTTGACGAACTCGCTAAATTTACAATGATTAAGAATAATCTATGTTGCCATATTTCTGCAGGCAAGATTTCACGATCCAAATAACGTTCAGCTAAGTAAGCCAAGCTTGTCGATTCCTTGATCTGACTTGAAAATGACAAAACCATGTAAATATTCTTTAGCCAATCTTTATTTAGTACAGAGAACACGATGCAAATTTGGTTGACTAGGGAAAAGAGCAAAGCATTTTGACATGTAATGTTCATGATCAGTCGTCAACGGATATAAATTGCATTAATTCAACCATAGTTGATATATAAATTTTCGAGCGCATACAAAGCCATCCAGCAAGTCACTAGAGCATTTCCAATCTCAATATTTTTAAAGATTATGGTGCCCAGGGCATATCTTTTGGGATAGTGGGTGGCAAAACAAAACTTACTTGTCAACAAGGACCAAGATACTCATCAACAAATGTCGAGTTTGATTATCTGCATTCGTGACTCCTGAAGGCTCTTGAATAACCTGAAATAGATCAATAGTCATGCATAACAACAAGGTGAGATTCCCGATTTTCGTGAATTGACCGGATGACAGAACGAACGACGACATGCAATATGCGAGTTTTTGCAGGATTAGATACAGCAGGCTGCTCAACAAACAGAAATTTATCAAAAAATGAGCTTTGCCGAAACCGTTCAAGGCTGAGAAAGATAAGCAATTGCTGTATGCAAACACGATATTTCAGATGAACTAGCTCAATAGTACCACTTTGGAGAAAACTTTCTAAAACGAAGACAACTCGTTATCAAGAGTCAAATCCGAATTGAGAATCCATATTGAGTAACGGTACCAATTGATATTCTTTTGTGGTCGCAGCACAATCGTCAGATGACGTGCGTAGCGTCTGATGAAAATGATGGACAAATGGCTCACTTGTTGGTCAACCCAAATTTCAATTCCCGGTCCTTTAAAACTTTTCAGCAATCGACGCCTGACATTTCGAAAGATGAACTGATACTAAATAGCATTCAATAACATACTGCACGCATCATTTGGATATCCCACAAAAACTTATTATTTCCACTATGTTCAGACAAAGAGGTAAGCTGAGCTTCTGTAGAGGTTTAGCAGCGGCACAAAGTTTACAACAAAAAATTATCAAGTTTAAATTAGTAGCATAAAATTTCATAACACGCCATAGATTTTTATATTCAAAATGCATCTTTCTTTAAAGAGCTCTCGGATGAAACTTTTAGGAAACTCTCAGGGAGCGGTCGTCTTTAATCCTGGGTACCATGACGGAGGATAATTTCACACTATTATAGAAAATTTCATAACCCATCTTGAACCTAGAAGAACTTTTCCTACAGCACCATCCTTCAGTAAAATGGTTTAGTACCCCTACCCCCAAGTCTTCTTGCATAAACATAGATATATGGACAGATACCGAGTTGATTCAGATTTCAGATTTTAATTTTTCCATCAATAGCTCAGTACAAGATATCTTGCATACTTAAGCAGGGATAGTAAATAGCTTAGCAGGGATAGTAAATAGCTCTGGCCAACCTCTTAGACAAGTAACTACTAATGTCTCCATCAATCAAATCCAAAACAAAACATCCTCTGTGAAGAATTTTCCCAATTTGAAAAAGAGTTTTCAAATAATGTTACCAACTCAGCCCCATCCTACACGTCTGAGATGTTCTTACCAGTTGGCCAGAGTCGCATAACTCGTAGATCTAAAAACAAATTGAATCAAACTTTCCGAAAGAGTAACATAGGGCAAAATTGTCTCTCATATCTTGGACCCAAAATGTGGAACAATCTACCATCAGAAGTAAAATCTGCAAAGAACATTGACAGTTTCAAACATAAGATCAAAGATAAATTTTTCAATGATCTCCAAAGTCAAGATGACAGCCCCTACATATACTATTGAAAACACAAAATTCGCCTAATGACAATGGAATCATAATTTTGTTTAAGAGATCCTTTTTTCCGGAACAAATTTTCTTTTTACTTTTATAACACCTCCGGAGGGACCATTATGAAAACAAGGTCCTATTGACCTTTTTAATGCTATCCCTGGCATTTTTTACCTGGGGTGTTTTTAAACTTAATTTTCAACTTTTTGCCTGTAAATATCATATTCCGGTATTTAGATTACTTTCCTTTTGTTAACTTATGTTGTAATTAAATCTTCATGGCAAAATTATGCATACATACATATATACATAAGCAGCTACTGAAGAACGAACTACAACAACTAAAACAATATCGAATGAACAGTAACATTGGTCTAAAAGAACGTGACTAACCAGTACAAATTCGGTGAACAAAAACAAATCATAAAGGCTGCACATTTAGGGCTGAGTTCGGTGAACTTTTTAGGTCGTACGAAGCTTTTACGCAAATCACAATAAAATTTTGTATAGGTGGACATAGATTAGGGTCATCATTCTGCATTAAATAAATCAACCGATCTTTCGTATTCAAATGTCTAAAGATAAGATGCCAATGCTCGATTTGTTCAAACAATTTTTCCCTGACTTCCCTAAATATATCACATGCCATTGGGCAATGAATTTCATCTCCTAAGAAGTTGCATTTAGTGCACACTCTCCCTTCTGATTCTGTCTTGCTCTATGATATCTACTGATCTCTACCTCCCAACGATTACCAGATATTATAACCTAAATTTTTTCAGTAAAGTTCTCTCTTCAATATTCATCACGCTTTATATATATCTTTCAATCTTAAATGCAGTTTTGCCCAGGCCATGGATAGTAGTCATGTAAGTCTTGTGGTTCATCATTTCCAGATGTCTGTCACCTTTCCTTTCACTTTTTGCTCGATGAATTCATCCAAATTTCTTCAAGCAACATGGCATTGAACTCCACAAAAATTGCTTTTAAAATTTTCGTATCTCAACAATAATGGAAAAAAGTTTCAAACCCTGCCAAAAATCCTCCGCCCCGGTACCACGGATGAATATGATCGTTCCCTAAATCAATCATTTGATGCTTTATTGCCAGATTCAGGCAAAGTTGTTTGATTTCGTATGAAAATAAGGCAAAAATCGTTTTGTAATCAGTGTAAAGATTATATTGGCAAACATAAAAGAAATGTATATTGGAATAATTTAAGCCTGGTTTTCAACGGACGATCTTAACCCAACTTTTATGAAAGACATTTTTGCAGAAAGAGACAACTATTATAGCCTGCGGAATATAAATCATTTGCAACTGCCGAAAGTAAGGACGACAATATATGGTACAGAGAATATTCAATATAAAGGCTGCCTTTTATGGACCTCACTTCCAAGTTTTTGAAAGACAGTTGCACAATTCAAGAATTCAAAAGAAAAATAAAACAGTGGCATATGCACCTGCAGATTGTGTAGAGTTTTTATAAAGATTTGGGGTTTTTAGATTCATTAATTTTGTCTTTTTTTAGTGTTCTTTTTCATTGTAAATTATAATTTAGTTTCTTTTAGTTATAGTTGGCCTTAATTGGCTATTATTTGATCTATTCAAATAGAAAGCCAACTTTAAATAAATCGATGATAATAATAAAAATAAAAATAATAATAATGATAATAATAATAATTCATCAAATCGAAATTCATTTCTGATGATCGCCGATGTTCTGCTTTCATAAGAATTAGTTGTTTCAAAGCATCGGCGATGATTGCCGATGAGCTCTGGAAAGCAAAATTGCTCGATTTTGAAGGTAATCGGCGATGATCGCCGCTGGTCACCGATGGTGGCTGATGAATTGTGATTAATGAAAACTAGGCTTTATGGCAATCTGAAATCAAAATATGAAATCGATCATTGGATGTTTCAGTGTATCTTGGCTAGGCCTTTCTGCTTCAGTATGAAACTATGGAAGCAAAGCCTTTTGCAAGTCTGTGCAGAGATGATACGTAGTAAGCCGTAATACGTAATAACATTGGATGAGAAATTACACTTAAGAGACTAAGAAATGAGGACTCGCAGACTGAATTAAGGTTGATCCGTAAATCACATTTTCTGGCACGCAAAGTTTTTGGTTATCTGAGACTTGCGTTTCTTACAAAGAGTTCCACATAAGAAATGAGCAGGGTAGTTTTGACTCCCTTTCGTGACAAGTAAACTTCGTTTCGTTCACTCACGTTGCAGTACTACTCTTCTGCCTTCTGTTGGTACGGTGGCCGAAATGGGCCATCGCTAAAGTTTTTTCAAAGTCAAGAAAAAAGTTTTCAAGTCAAGAAAAAAGTTTTCTAATCAAGAACTGAGGTATTGTGTTATTGTTCAATAGTTCAATAGACTGGTTAGACTAGTCCCGAGGGAACTCGTTGATGCGTAGATAGTTGTCTACGAGAAGTTGTTTGTAGTTTTCTGAGTTGAGTGTTTTGAAAAACAGTCGCATTGTTTTCTGTCTCGTTGGTTAGGCCAAGCTTAGAAAACATAACAATTTTGGCGCAGTCGACAGGATATTCTGCTCGAAGATGTCCGATGATGATAGCCCTGAACAGGCTGGACAAGCTTCTTGGCCAAGAAGAGGGCCGTATGTCTGTGCAGTGCAAGAGTTACTTAGAACCTCACAGCGAAAGAAACCTTCAGCCATTTACTCATAATGGGAGACTTCAATTATCCTGAAATAAACTGGGACGAGCAAACAACTAACACTGTCGAAACACACCCTGCCAATTTATTTTTGAAGACAGTTAATGATTGTTACTTGACACAGCACGTTGATCAACCAACCAGACATAGGCAGAATCAAACTCCAAATTGCCTGGATTTGATACTGACCCCCAACGATAGTGATATCTCTAGGATGCAGTTTAAGGAACCACTAGGCAATAGCGACCACTTAACACTTGAAATGTACTATGTTGCTAATGCCAAAAAACTACATTCTCATAGCACCAATGCAAAACGTTTTTCTTATGATCGTGGGGATTATGATAAGATGCGCAAGATGTTACAGGAAGTTGACTGGGAAGTTGAACTGCAAGGTCTAGATGCGAATTTGATGATGCTTTTCATTGAATCTAAGATTTGCACTACAATGGAAGAGTGTATTCCCCAATATCAAATCAACAATGAGAATAAAGTTCCATTATGGATGAATGACAAAATAATGAAAATAATCAAGAAGAAACATAACGCATACAAAAGGTGGTTACTAACCAAGAAAGGAAAGGATTACGAAAGATACAAAAAAAAGAGCAACAAAGTTAAATCTACGTTGAGAAAACACGTACAAACATTTGAAAAGAAGATTGCAGAACAATTAAAAACAAATAGCAAAAAGTATTGGAGGTATGCTCATTCCAAGCTCAAGTCAAATACTAAAGTACCGGATCTAAAAATGACAAATGGGACCTACACAGAAACTGAGCAAGAAAAAGTTGATATCCTCAATAAATTTTTTAGTTCGATATTTAAGAAAGAAGATGAAACTTCTGTCCCACTGCTCGATAAACAATTCTCAGGTTCAGTGCTAATGGATATGGATATTACAGAACAAATGGTACTAGAAACATTACAATCGTTGAAACCCTCAAAGTCGCCTGGTCCCGATGGCCTGCACCCGAAAGTCTTACGTGAAATTGCTGCACAAATTGCAAATCCATTGTCTATTATGTTTAGAGCAAGTCTCCAAACTGGACTAATTCCTGATACTTGGAAACTTGCTCATGTCACTCCAATATACAAGAAAGGCAAAAAAGATCAAAAAGAAAACTATAGACCAATAAGTTTGACTTCGGTTGTTTGCAGAATAATGGAACGATTGATCAAAAATGTGCTAACTGATCACCTACTTGAACACAATTTATTTACACCGGATCAGTATGGTTTTAGAGAATTTCGATCGTGTTTGTCACAACTATTAGAAGTCTTCGAAGAATGGACATCGCTTTTAGATGATAACATTCCCGTTGACATAGTTTATTTCGACTTTGCCAAAGCATTTGACTCTGTACCGCATAAACGCCTTCTTACCAAAATCAAGTCGTATGGTATTGAAGGAAACATATACAACTGGATCAAGAGCTTTTTAACTGATAGGAAACAGAGAGTTGTATTAAACGGCTTCAAATCAGAGTGGACAACAGTGACTAGTGGAGTACCTCAGGGAAGTGTCCTTGGTCCACTATTATTCTTGCTGTATATAAACGATTTACCTGACAACGTAAAATACTGTCAAGTCAAGATCTTTGCGGACGATACGAAAATATATTCTCCTTCTAACTGTCAAGCGCAGCATATTCAAAATGATATTGAATCACTCAAAAATTGGTCAAAAACATGGCAGCTTCCATTTAACAGCGATAAGTGCAGTGTACTTCACTTGGGTAGCTCCAATCAAAGAAATGAATATTACGTGCTAGATGACTTAACACAAACAGATACGATGATTAAATCAGTAGAATCAATTCGCGACCTTGGAATTATAGCTGACAACAAATTCAAATTTGACAAACACATCGCAGAAATCGCAAAAAAAGCTAGCGGTGTTTTAGCGTCTATTAAAAGAACCATGAAATTCGTCAACAAAGAGACCTTCAATGCCCTTTACAAAAGCCTAGTTAGGCCAATCCTTGAATACTGTGCGCCAGTTTGGAATCCATTTAAAGTAAAACAAATTAAGACATTAGAATCGGTGCAAAGACGAGCAACAAAGTTAGTGAAGGAACTCAAAAACAAATCGTACACGGAACGCTTACTTTTCCTCGATCTCCCAACGCTAAGCTATAGAAGAAGACGTGGAGATATGATTACAACTTTCAAAATGTTACACGGCATGATCGATACTGATAGTAAAGTATTTTTTGAACGAAGTACTTCAGTTACGAGAGGACACAATCTGAAGCTTTTCAAGTTTGCTTCATCGTCGAGCCTGAGGAAGAACTATTTCTCAAACAGAGTAATAAACGAATGGAACAATTTGCCAGCAACCATAGTCAATGCGAAGTCAGTTATCGAATTCGAGAAATTATATGACAATTTTTGCGGCAACGAGAAGTACAACTATGAATGCGCTTAAAAACGAACACTAAAGGGTTTAATAGGCCAATGGCCTCCTTATCCCTCATCATATCATATTATTATTATTATTATTATTATTATTATTATTATTATTATTATTATTATTATTATTATTATTATTATTATTATTATTATCATTATTATTATTATTATTATTATTATGTCGGAATTCCTGGGGAATTCGATGAAAGAGAAGACTTTGATAGCTACGTTGTTCGTGTGAAAATGTTTTGGAAAGTAAACAAAGTCGCCGAAGAGGAGAAAACCGATCAATTCTTGCTTTTCGTTGGACGTGATGCTTTTGAGAAGTTGACAACGCTATGTTCACCAGAAGAACGAGAAGGAAAGCCGTTAGAAGAACTCCTAAATCTTTTGCGAAATTATTACAAGCCAAAACCTTCGATTATGGCCGAGCGTTATAAGTTTTATGACAGAAAGCAAATGCCAATGAGTCAATAGCTGAATATGAAGCAGAACTGAGGAGATTAGCAAAAACATGCGAATTTACAGCCTCTACAGATCCAGCTTTGACACCACTACTACAGTCATTGAGGGATCAATTTGTTTTTGGTTTGAATAACGAGGCGTGGCAACGTCGATTATTGCAAGAAGCTGAAGTTTTGACCTTTACGAGAGCTGTCGAAGTAACAAAAGCTGCCGAAGCTGCACAGAAGGACGCTCATCAGTTCAACACTTTTTCAGCGAGAGGATCTAGTGATGTTCATGCAGTGAAGCCAAGAAATAAAGAAACGAAAGCTCGAAAGGAAGAAGTTTCTAAAGGAAAACAAAACTTTTCGAGTGCAGTGAAATCAGTGAAATGCTATAATTGTGGTAAAGAGGGACATTACGCAAGAGACTGCAAGGCCCCCCGAAAAGCCCCTCGTGCCCCACGCAAGGATTCAGCACAAAACGAAGTCAAGCACATTTCTGAAGAAATATTAGATTATGAAGCATTGTCTGTTGATTCAAAGGAAACAAATCATGTTGCAGAAGAATTGAAACCATGTCCGAAAGTTGAAGCTATTATTAACGGACACCCGGTCACTTTGGAAGTGGACACTGGCTCTGTCGTTACGCTTATCAATGAGGCTACATGGCGCAACTTACTCGATGCCCCTACATTGAGACCTGCATCATTGGAATTAAAGAGTTATTCTCATGGAAAGGTTCCATTACTGGGAGAATTCGATACAAGCGTTGAAATTAACGGACAACGGACAGAATTTTGTGCAAGAGTAGTGAAAGGAAAAGCTAGGAATCTCTTGGGAAGAGATTTATTGTGTCAAGTTCGCCTTGACTGGCAGTCAATTTTTGCTGTTTATATTCCAAAGGAAAAGAAATTAAAAGCTGTTTTGGATGAATTTGATGAAGTTTTTGTGGAAGAAACAGGTTTATGTAAGGGTGTTAAAGCAAGAATCAACATGAAAAGTGATGCAACCCCAACATTTCGTAAAGCACGTCCATTGCCATATGCTATGAAGAAGAAGGTTGAGAACGAGCTTGATCGTTTGGAGCAGAAGGGAATTATTACACCAGTGCAATACTCAGACTGGGCAGCTCCAGTTGCTCCAGTTTTGAAGCGTGATGCATCGGTATGATTGTGTGGTGAATTTTCAGTATCGATTAATCCTAAGATGGAAGTTAATCAGTATCCTCTGCCTCAACCAAATGAAATGTTTACAAATTTGAATGGTGGTGTGTTGTTTAGCAAGCTTGATTTCTATGAAGCATATTTGCAAATAGAGCTGGATGAAGAATCTCAGAAATTAGTGGTTATTAATACACACAAAGGATTGTTCCAGTATTCTAGATTACCATTTGGAATCAGCTCCGCTCCTGCGATTTTTCAACAAGTTATGATCAAATATTCCAAGGATTGAATGGAGTACAGTGTTATTTAGATGACATTATTGTCACCGGGAAAACAGAAGAGGAGCACATGCAAAATTTACAAGCTGTTCTTCAACGAATCAAGGAATATGGTTTAAGATTACGTAAGGAGAAATGCAGTTTTCTTCAGGAGTCAGTTGAATATCCTGGTCATGCTATTTCAAGTCAAGGTATACATCCATCCCCAAAGAAGATAGAAGCTATACAGAAAATTGCCGAGCCTACTAATGTCACTGAGCTGAAGAGTTTCTTAGGAATGGTTGTTTATTTTGCCAAATTTTTGCCTCAGTTATCTGATCGTGCAGCTCCTTTGAATGAATTGCTGAAGAAAGGTGTTCCATGGAACTGGAATTCGGAGAAGTCCGCTGCTTTTAATGGTTTAAAAGATGATCTTATGTCTATGTCAGTATTGATGCATTTCGATCCTAGTTTGCCTTTAGGACTTGCCTGTGATGCAAGTGGTTCTGGAATTGGTGCTGTGTTATTTCACATTTTACCGAGTGGAGAGGAACGTCCTATAGCCTATGCATCAAAGTCGTTAACCCCTGCAGAGAAGAATTACTCGCAAATAGAGAGGGAAGGTTTGAGCATAGTGTTTGGCGTGAAGAAATTTCATCAGTTTTTATGGGGACATACATTCTAGTTAGTGACGGATCACAAGCCACTTGTTACTATCTTTGGATCAAAGAAAGGTATTCCAACAATAATTGCAAGTCGATTACAAAGGTGGTCAATCATATTGTCTGCATATACGTATGAGATTGTTTACAAGTCTACTGCAAAACATGGAAACGCTGATGGTTTGTCTCGATTGCCTTGTGGTTTTGACCCACAGTTTGAATCTGGACATGCTTTGGTGGATCTTGTAGAATATGAGGTGTTTGGAACCTTGCCTGTCTCTGTTGAGGTGGTAAAGGACGCTTCAAAGAGGGATGCTGTACTATCGAGTGTTATTGATGATGTTTGCAAGGGAAAGAAATTGAACAAAAATGCGAATTTTAAAGATGGTGAAGTAACTGCTTTTAGTAGACGTGAAGCTGAACTGACCGTATGTGATGGAGTTTTGATTTGGGGATCTCGTGTTGTTGTACCTAAAGAGCTGACAGAAAGATTGTTGAAGGAATTGCATGCTGTTCATTCAGGTATTGTTCGTATGAAGTCGTTGGCAAGGGAACATTTTTGGTGGCCTGGTATGGATGCAGAGATTGAGAAAATTGCTCGTAGTAGTTGTGAATGTCAAGAAGGTGGGAATGATCTTCAAAAGGTGCCCCTCCATCCTTGGCAGTTTCCGGATAGGCCTTGGGAAAGGTTACATATTGATTTGGCAGGTCCATATTTTGGTTTTATGTGGTTACTTGTTGAAGATGCTTACTCTAAATGGCCTGAAGTGATTAAATTGAGAACTGCAACATCTGCAACTGTAGCAGCAGCTCTAATGAAGATATTTGTTGTTCAAGGATTACCTGAGCAACTAGTTTCAGATAATGGATCACAATTCACTTCAGAGGAATTCAAGGAATTTTGCAAGCTTAGGGGAATCAATAATTGCTACGTTACACCATATCACCCTCAAGCAAATGGTCAGGCTGAGAGATTCATTCAAACTTTCAAGAAGTGTATGAACAAGATGGCAAAGAATAGCAAGAATATTGATTATAATGTGAATAATTTCTTGCTTACATATCGAGTTACAGCACATGCAACAACTGATGTAGCTCAAAGTCAATTGTTGATGGGAAGGAAATTGCGTACTCGTTTAGATTTGATTCATCCAAGAGTGAAAGAGAATGTCAATGATTACCAAAATCATGCTACTATCCAAGAGAGAGTTCATCAGTCACAGAAGAAGCAGAAAGCTTATCACGATCGTACGGCGAAGATGCGAGAATTTGAAGTAGGAGATCATGTATGGGCACGTAACTACAGTAGAAGAGGACCGAAATTTGTTCGTGCCAAGATTCATCACAAGATAAGTCCGCTGTCGTATCGAGTGTTTGTTCGTGACGGCTTAATTTGGCGACGACATTCTCAACAACTGAAATCTCGAGTTAGAGCAAGAGATCAGCCATCAGACCTTGATGAAGATGACTTACCGTTTCCTTCATTCAGTCGATCAAATGACGATGCAACCAATGTTCCAGAGATCAATGCGGAGGAGCAAAATGTACCAGTTCAGCGTCGCTCAGTTCGTGCGAGAAGACAGCCGGAAAGACTGAACTATGACATTTTGGGTGGACGAAATTAAGAGGGGAGATGAGGTATTGTGTTATTGTTCAATAGTTCAATAGACTAGTTAGACTAGTCCCGAGGGAACTCGTTGATGAGTAGATAGTTGTTTACGAGAAGTTGTTTGTAGTCTTCTGAGTTGAGTGTTCTGAAAAACAGTCGCATTGTTTTCTGTCTCGTTGGTTAGGCCAAGCTTAGAAAACATAACAAGAACAATATTTTCTAATCAAGAACAAAGTTTTCAAATCAAGAAAAAAGTTTTCAAATCAAGAAAAAAGTTTTCATGTCAAGAAAACAGTTTTCAAAATGAAGAACACGCGAACACGATCAAGAACACGCAAACACGATCAAAAACACGCAAGAGCATGATCGAAATTTTTGTTTCAAAATCGTGGAAAGATTTTCGAAGACAAGAAAGGATATACTCAGTTGACAATAGACCCTTTCACGGTAGATCGAACGGGGGATTCGAATGGAGTTTTCGAGACTATGCGGCGTGAAATTTTGGATTTTAGAACTTTTTGGTTATCGTCACATATTGCAAGATTTCTCTACATCAACGAATTGGATCCTGATTAAAACTTAACTGGACCTACCTGAGTGACCAAGGAACGTATCTTTTGTTTTCGTTCTTTCTAAACTTTCTCAGAAATGATGAAGAAACTTCACAAACACCGACGACTCTTTGCTCCTTGCACAAAACCGCTGCCAAGGCCCAGCGACCGCCCTAAACCCTTTCAGCAATAAATTCTGTGCCGAGGCATCCATCAACTTGATTTCCAAAATAAAGAGTCTTTATACATTTATGATGAACCTCTGAAATTTCCACCCTTCGATCTCTCGTCATTTTTGCGAAATTTCCCGTTGATTTCACTCTTGCTGTGTTTCCAAGTAGGCTCGCCGTCACAAGTCGATGACAGAAAAGTTAGCTTGTTGTAAAAAGGATCGGGGAAACCCTTTCACCTGGGACGGGGGAGCCAAACAGGGATAAATATTTAAATTGACGAAATATTTTTAGTACTTTGGATTTCTTGCGAGTCTCTGAAAGGTTTCATAAATATCTTTACCTACCTGTACGCTCGCGAACATTTCAAAAGTATCTTTTTGAAGCCTTTCCAATGTCTACCTTCTGAGTAAAATGATACATGAAACACATGAAAATAAAGTAAAACTATGTTAAGGATTTCCTCTAACCACATTTTTTCATCAATTAAAAGCAACAATAATATATTTAAGACTACAAAACTACAATTACATTAAACTGTGACGTTTATGGCGAAGAAAGACACGAGGTCACCGGGTCCCAACCATGAGAAGAAACAAAATTATTGGTTTCTAACCATAGGTTTATTTTCCCAGGATTGGGGTTTCTTAATTTTGTGGCGATCGAAGAGTTGAGATTTTTATGAGGTAGTTTGTTATAAAAATATACGTGAATATCAACTCTCAGATCGCTAAAAATTAAGAAACTCCAGCATATGTTTTCTATACGAAACATGTATTAGGTCACTGTAGTACTAAAAATTTCTCATTTCAGGATGAAAATTTGTCCATTGTGATTCTAAATGTTTCTTAATGGGTTTCTTATGTTTTGAATGCATGATTATCAGTATGATCTCTAACACTGCTCCAGATATATTTCTTGACAGTTATTAAACACCATATACACGTTTTTTACAAGAAACTGGTTTATAAGAAACTAGTACTAAGATGGACAAAATTTTAAGAAGCTCTAGTACTATGTCTGAGAAGTAATAAGAAACCTTTAAAAGTTAAAGGCATTGATATTATGGCAAATAGATCGTTGAACCTTCATCCTTGAGCAATAGTCACTAACCATTTGTGTTTTCAACATAACAGAACACTTTTTATTCCAATATAATGTTTTAAATGTTAAGAGACATATCTGCCGCAGTGTTAGCGACCACATGAATAATTCTGCATTGAAGCCAATTAAGAAACTTTTAGTACTAAAATGGAGAAAATTTTATGTGAAATTAAGAAACTTTCAGTACTATGGCCTGATTAAAGTTTCTTAGGAAATAAAAAACGTGTAGGAATAATAGTGTTCTGCTGTTCAAAACATAAACAATAAGTTATTGTTACTCAATGATAAAAGTTCAACGATAGGTATACCCGGAAGGCTCTTTTAATCTCCCAGGAGCTTATCTAATTTTAGACACTCAAGAAGAGACTTAAAAGAGAGGGGGCTTATTGGAGAGTGGGGTTTATTGTCAAAACCAAAGGGCGATGGCTTTTCTGTTCTTTTTGCACCATATCTTACGTATTCGACGTGCATTTTCACAAGTCAAGTACAAACATTCGACAAAGTTTTATTCCAAACCACATCAAAATTAACATGCAAACGTTTTAAGCCAAATGAATGTTCAAAATCTTTGATAAACACTCGAGTTTTATATAAGCATGGGGGGGCTAACAGAGAGGGTTCCTATAATTTTCTTGCATTTAGCTTTTAAGAGTTTCTCAATCCTCCTCCGATATATTACTAAAGTTTCTTAAGATCTAGCTATCTTAGAAGTAGTTTCTTAAAAACCAGTTTCTTAAAAAACATGTATGAGCAAATATCTAGCTAACAAATCGTAATTAGGTAGTCCTTAGCATAGTTTTACTATATTTTCACTTGTTTCCTGTATCATATTACTAGGAAGGTAATTGTGGCAATGTCTAAACGTTGCTAAAGGCTGCTAAACCATAGCTTTAAATATTCGCGAGCTCACAACTAGTGAACATGAAGATTGTCATGAAACTCGTAAGATAGTTGTAAGAAACACTGAGCACTCAAATCCTGAAAGAAACCTTCTGTGGTGGCTCAAATTCTCTTATAAGAAAGTTCACCATGTTGCCCCTGCTACACAAACTTGTTCTTTTCTTTTCTTGCCACAACATCAGCATATTTGCACAATTTGTATTAAACTTGATGAAAGGGACGAAACCCACTGCAAATATACAGATGATGATTTGGAGACCGAGTCTAAATTTGGCGGGAAGTTGTCAGCTGATTCATCAAGTTACATATTCACCCCTGTTTGGTTTCCCCTACCCTGGATACCAGAACCTCAACATTTAAATGAAAGGAAAGGGTAGGTTTCCCCCGTCCCAGGCGAAAGGGTTTCCCCGATCCCTTTTACGACAAGCTAACTTTTCTGTCATCGGCTTGTGACGGCGAACCTTCTTGGAAACACAGCAAGAGTGAAATCAACGGGAAATTTCGCAAAAATGACGAGAGATCGAAGGGTGGAAATTTCAGAGGTTCATCATAAATGTATAAAGACTCTTCATTTTGGAAATCAAGTTGATGGCTGCCTCGGCACAGAATTCATTGCTGAAAGGGTTTAGGGCGGTCGCTGGACCTTGGCAGCGGTTTTGTGAAAGGAGCAAAGAGTCGTCGGTGTTTGCGAAGTTTCTTCAGCATTTCTGAGAAAGTTTAGAAAGAACGAAAACAAAAGATACGTTCCTTGGTCACTCAGGTAGGTCCAGTTAAGTTTTCATCAGGTTCCAATAAGTTAACCCAGAGAAATCTTGCAATATGTGACGATAACCAAAAAATTCTAAAATCCAAAATTTCACGCCGTATGGTCTGGAAAACTCCATTCGAATCCCCCGTTCGATCTACCGTGAAAGGGTCTATTAAAGAAAATTACAAATCAAGATTTTGTAACTCAATTTTTAGAGAGATCACCAAAGAGAAGATTTGAAATGCTTTATTAACGTACCGAGGGTTACTCATCAAATATTCTATTTGTGAAGTTAAAGCCCCCCAGTCCTGCTGCCTTGCCCCCAGTCGCAGTTTTTCACCATGTTTTAACCCCCTAGGATATAGTTCCTTTTTTCTTTTTGCTGTTCTTAGGTCCCTTTTCAGGCCTTTCGCGACATTTTTGTTAAGTCGAATGAGTGGAATTTTCTTGTCTTTCCAGCGCAGTGCTCATAAAAATAGAAGAAACATACAGAAATGCTTCAATTTCTTGGCTCTCGGCTATCAAGCAAATATCGATTCATCAGACTCTCTTGGTGCTATGAATTTTCAAAAGTGGGGAATCTTTTCTGGCTCACCCGTTTCGCTGGTCCATGTTTCTATTCAAGAAATGCCTGTCTTGGCCTATATGTGACAGTAGATTAACTGTTACTACAGTTAGTGCATAATAGATGGCCATTTTGATACGATAACTGGGCTAGAGGCGAATCTAAGATTTTAAAAATTTTCCCAGGGGAGCATGCTCCCGGACCCCACTAGATGGACGCGCCTTTGGCGTACCTTTCAAAATCACTTTGCAAAAGGCCCATGTTTTTTCTGACCCTGGGCCATCAGTAAATCCTCTCCCCGAAGATGAACGGTGAAATAGTAGTGATAGCCCTTCTACCACAATTTATGCCTTGTAAAAAATACAGGCTTTCCCAAGGAGTTCATAAAGAGAAATATTTCTTGTATCGAAAATGAGGTGCCCGTTTTGAAACTTGCCCCCAAGTCATGATTCCTTAAAAGAGGCCCTGACTTTCAGGATCATTTCAGACACCGCCATATTTTGTATCACTTTAGTTGACTGGTTTAATTGCAATTCATTGTTATTTGCAACTGTAATTGTATTTGTAGTATCATTTCTAGGAGGTACTCTCCTCGGCGAGGTTTCTTTAATGTTTTTCTTTTTAACTTCACATATAAAATATTTGATGAGTAACCCCCGGTACGTTAATTAAGCATTTCAAATCTTCTTTTGGCGATCTCTCTACAAATCGACTTACAAAATCTTGAATTGTAATTTTCTTTAGTTGTCAACTGAGTATGTTCTTTCTTGTATTCGAAAATCTTTTCACGATTTTGAAACAAAATTTCAATCGTCCTATTACGTAGTTTTGATCGTGTTTGCGTGTTCTTGATCGTGTTCACGTGTTCTTGATCGTGTTTGCGTGTTCTTGATTTTGAAAACTTTTTCTTGATTTGAAAACTTTTTTCTTGATTTTGAAAAAAGTTTAGCGATGGCCCATTTCGGCCACCGTATGTTGGCGATAAGTCGGAAGCAAGACGATCCTATCCTGCAGAATCCTGTTTGAAACTGATCTACGAAATTACATCGACACAAGTTAGCCTTCCATTTTGATTAAAAGAGGAAGTGTAAAGCCTTGCCACAATGCATTGTTTGAGCGCCTTTCAAATTTCTGTAGCGATGGTTTCATTTCATTTCATTTTATATCTTTAAGGAGGGTTGTCCTTCAACAAGTTGATTTTCAGGGGGCCCTCCAATAAAAACATTTAATTACAATTTAGAAAAGAAAGTAAAAAGCTATTAAGTAAATTAAACTATAAAACCTTATTTACAATGTTCAAAACCTATTTACAATGAAGTGAAAAATTCAAACCTAAAATCAAAATGAAAGGGATCACTTTTTAAATAGTTTTCTTGAAACTATACAAGGAGGTTGCCTGCTTTGACTCGGCTGACAGGCCATTCCATAATTTTGCACCTCTATATGAGAAACATCTCTGGCCATTTGATGACCTTTTCTTCGGTAACCTTAGGTCGGTCCCCGTATTACGAAGGCTATATGATGAGCAGAGCGAATTTCGAGTGAAAAGGCCACAAAGGTATTCTGGAGCCAGTTGGTTCAGGGACTTAAAGACCATTGTCTTAGATTCACACGTAATTTGTTCGTCAATGGTCTTCCACCCCATCTCTTCGATAAGAGGTCCGCCTGGGGCATCAAAGCTGCTATTTGTTATTATCCTAGCAGCACGGTTTTGAAGCTTTTGCAACTGATTAATTTCAGTTAAAGCGGCGCAGCCCCAGACGGAACAGCAGTATCGAAAGTGTGGCTCCACAATGCCTGTGTAGAGAGTCTGAAAAGTTTCTTTCGGGAGAAAAGACTTGGCATGTCTTAAAAAGCCAATTGCCCTTGAGACCATGCTAGAAACTGCTTTGATTTGTTCTTTCCAGTTCAAAGAGCAGTCGATTTGCACACCAAGGTATTTTGTCTTTTTGACTACTTCAAGATCATTGTCACGAATTTTCAGATCCAGGTCTTTATTTTGACTTTTGAGACTGTTCTGTTTTTGCTTGGTGGAGATAAGCATAGAATGGGTTTTCGCAACATTCAGGGAAAGCTTGTTGCCTTGTAGCCAAGTATCCAGCTTTTTGAGGTCGCTATTAATAGCCTTGTTCAGCCAAGTCAAATCGTGAGACTGGTAGCACAAACTGGTGTCATCAGCATACATGGACACAGTAGAATCCTGGACAGTTTGTGGGAGATCATTGATGTAGATGAGGAAGAGAAGAGGGCCGAGACATGAACCTTGTGGAACACCAATTTCTATGTCCCCAATTTTTGAATCCACACCATTAACCCTGCAAAATTTTTCCGGTTGGAAAGGTAGGATTTAAACCAAGAGAGTTCACGTTGCTGTACGCCGTAAGGCTCGAACTTTTCGCAGAGAATGTTATGATCAACAGTATCGAATGCCTTTTTAAGGTCAATGAACACCAATCCCACAAGCTTTCCAAGATCCATTCCATTGTACCAGTCGTCAGTATTTTTAAGCAATGTCACTGTTGAATGAAGGCGCAAAAAGCAGGATTGGCCAGGTGAAAAGTGTCCATTATCATTCATATACGGGTACAGCTGATTTGTTACTAATTTTTCAAAGAGCCTTGAGATGACAGGCAAGACTGATATTGGTCGATAGTTAGACTTCTCAGCCTTATCTCCTTCCTTGAAAATCGGAGTAACTCTAGCAACTTTCCACGAGTCGGGAAAACGACTTGTTTCAATGGATGTATTTAACAGGAAAGCAAGTGAGTTTTCAATAAAAGGCTGCGCAAGCTTCAAAAAGTAGCTAGAGATTTTGTCAGTCCCAAAGCTCTTTGCTGTCTTAACGGTGGCAAATGCATCCCTGATCTCCTGCACTTCTATAGTCCGGAAACTGAATCTTGCCTTACGTTTGTTAACTTCATAGTCACCTTCAAGAAGGGGATTTGGGGCTGGATCAATTTTGTCAGCAAGATTCTTACCTACTGAGCAAAAGAAACTGTTCATTGCATTTGAAATATCTTTTTTATGAACAATTTCAGCACCAGACTCTTTGAGACAATCAATGTTGCAAGACTTTGATCTCTTATTGAGGAGCTCATTGATTGCCTTCCATGATTCTTTCATGTTACCTTGACATGCAGAGATCTTATTAATATAGTACTGCTTCTTTAGTTGGATGTTTAGGACATTGACCTTGTTACGGACCTGTCTATAAGAGTCCATAAGGAATTGGGACTTTCTTTTGGCTGCAGCCTTTTTTAGCTTAGTTACGTCAACTTCGAAGTTTCTTCCCTGTCGACCACAAAACCTTCCCCGCAAATTGCATCTAAGACTTATCCTGACTAAGTGGTCTAAGAATGACTCTGAGTATATCCAATATGTCCTTACTCGTATTATATAAATAGCGCAATGGCGATTTCCGTTACGCGATTGTGTCGCAATCATCATACAGAAAAGACGGTCTCTTTTATATCTGAATTTTGAGGTCTTTATGATTTTAAATGTGAACATTACAGCTATTTTTAAACGGGTTTGAAGCAGAAACTACCAAAAATGGATCGTTCTTCTAAATATAGACGTAATTCATAGGATTTCCCTGCTGAATGCATTAAAAATTGACCATAGAAATAAATAACATTTGCTAATCCACAGTAGCTTATGTAAAATTCAGGATCCTATTCTCAAGCAACCCACTCAGAGTACTCCGAAGGTGCAGTTGATCAAAAGGCGTGAGAACTGAGCAGAGGTTTATGACTGTGAGTAGACCGTGAGAGCATAGACGACAGGAAAGATCTGCGCAGGGGAAATTTTTTTATTGCTAACGACATCACCACAGAGGGAAAACAAATAATATCGACAGAAAGTTAAGAACAATGAATAACTGAAATAAACCAAGAAAAACGATGAACGATTAAAATGAACGAATGAGGTTCATCTTTCCACCAGAAAGACTTTGGTATACACTCATACCATCTGATGCGTCAGAATGAGTTAGAAGGAAAAAAACAAGCAGAGCAAATAACAGGTGACCTTAAGACCATATTTGACATTTAACCCTATCTGGCCTGGGCGATTTGAAACACTCAATGCCTGGGGGGCGGATTCCGCCCCCTTGTTTATCTCTGTTGTTGCTTGAGATATGGCAACCAAACTTAGCACAAAGGTTGTTCATCATATAAACAATGAATTTTTGAAACAATGGTCTAATTAGCATTGTTGTTGTTGTTGCTAAAGCATAATTAATATTATGACACCATATGACGTCATAAAAATGAAAGTGTGTTAAAAGGTCGTAAGACTTTAATTTTTGCATAGAAATGAAATATATAGATCAAGATAGATGAAACTTCATAGTTTTGACTTAATTGGACCAATTAAAACGGATTAAGAGAGATACAATGTATATTTTTCACAGAGTGGTGCACGACAAATTGGTTACCATGGAGACAAGGCTAAAAATAGAACACTAATATTGTTACCGTTTCATTGCTTTATGATAGAAAGTTAAACTTGCTAAATCTTAGAGGCATCCAGCAAACACGGAAAAACGTACAAATGAAAATGTACGAGGAGGGGTTAAAAAAGGGTCTAGGAGAGCAATATCATTCTGGTAAACGACCGCCACACGGCTTCCTCGAACGATAAATGGATCCCTACGAGTACATAGGTTTAAAATAAGGAAATAAATTGCCCATAATGTACCCGAAAAAGCTGTCCTATAACCCATGAGCCTTTTAACAGAAGGCACACTCTCTCTCCCACCTAGACCTCGACTCCAACGGCTGTTTGATTTTGGCGGGAAAGTTTTCCTCCTTTTTTCTGTTCACTAGGATAAACGAAGCAGGTCTTGCTGCAATACTGGTCAATAGATAACTACTTTAGAGCACTATAACGAATATCAACATGAGTCGCGGAAAAATAAACTAAGAGTCACATCTGAAGTTTATTTAGTCCCTAACAAACGTGCACATCAGCAATAAAATCGAATGTTGATGAAATTTCAAAGGCCATTTTGAATTATTCTCCTATTTTCATATGCTGCGAACAGTTGGCTTGTACAGTATCTCCATAAAAAGGCATTATAAACAACACCATACAGTTATGAACTGGAAACTTATAATTTGTGCAGCATAGAGCTCAAATCTTTTAAAAAGGTGGGTGTAAAATTCTGTTACATTTTTCTTTGAATTAAAGTGCTTGATAGAAACTTCAGATAATTCGCAATAAATTTGCCGTGGCAATTTCTAGATTACTTGACTACTTTCAAAATGGTGGCATTTATTAATTTTGAGGCTGTGACGTCATCAAATTTCTAAATCCTTAACCAGAAGAGCAACAGATTTCTGCTTGCAACCATATTGAAGACCTTCATGAATTCTGGTTATCTTGAAGATTGTATCAATTTCTCTCGATTAATTTAAGATTTACAATGATTTTAATTTCTTCAAAATTTTCGATGAATTTTTGCAAAATAAGTCAAAATGCCGCCATTTTGAAAATAGTCAATATATCAAAAAATTGCCACGGTAGATTTACAGCAAATTACCCACAGTTTCTTTCAAGCACATGAATTCAAAGGAAAATGTGATACAATTTTACACCCAAGAATTGAAGGATTTGAGCCGTATGCTAATTTGTGCAAGCTTTTCCCTTACCTTCTGCTTTCTTTGTTTCTCATGTTGTTCTTGCACTTTTTTGTCTGGCATAGATTTCTCTGAAGCTGCCACAGATCTATCAGCATCCTGGCTACTTTCAATTTTAGAGCTCTCTCGAGAGGAGATGCTTCCATTCTCTGATGCAGCTCTAGCTCTCCTGTCATTGTATGATGAATCGCGCCTCAAAGGTAGATTTTGAGGTCGATGCCCGTCTGTGAAGGAACGTTCTTCGTTCTTTCTTGTCTCTTTATGGAAGCGTCTGTCATTGAAAGAACTATATCCATGTCTAGCACCTTCCACGTGTCGACCTTCATGCAACTCGTTTCTAGACACGTTACTTGGATTTGGAGTAAAATTTCCATTTGTTATGAAAGGATGATCATCAACGAAAACATTTTGTCTTCGATAACTTCTCTGAGGAGGTGGATCGACAACAATTTCAGCACGTTTGTTCTTCCGTTGGCTTTCAAAAGTCACTGATTTCTCTTCATTGGTAGTTGACTGTCTGTATCCAAATCTCTCACCATTTGGGGAAGGTAGCCTTTTTATTTCTAGATGCGGGAGAACAGGAGACAACAAAAATTCAATGCAACACATGACACCGAATAAATCACACCTGAAGAAATTCGGTTTAGCAAAGCTGTAAATTTTTTGAGAAGCTGATGCCTCAGACTGAGCAACGAACAACCTCACATCCCTATCCAAAAATGTTATGATTTTTATTTCTTGATATAGCAAATCATGACAGAGAAAAATATTAAAAATGAGTTCCAACGTTGATCAAGCCCTATGCAGTCTCACAAACTGCAGACATGAGTCGATTGAATGAAGCTGAAAGAGAAACGAGCAAGTTGAAGTGATACCTAATTTGAGCAAGTAACACATCAGACGTTAGATATGAAATGAAATCTGGCACCGAAGAAAATAGTTTCAAGAACGGTCCAAACATTTTCAATAAGCGCCCAAGCATTAGACTTAAAACCTTCTTTTTCCTATTCATGTGTGCCACTACCCTTACCACTACCTGTGCCACCCTGCTCAGACTTGGATTCACAATATTACAGTTCAAAAACAAGACTTAGATACGATCCTCTTTTTTACATCAACAGAAAAGAGGCTGCTGAGCATCTTACTGCTAAAGCGAAGGCTCTAGGCTTTGGGAATACTTCCTCAAAGCTTTTCCGACTACGTCCCGACTGCTGATTCTACTGACTGACGTGCAATCAAGATCGAAGCAGAAAAGCCAAATCCCGTTTTTGAGTTGTAATATCATGATTCCAGTCTGAGCGGTAAAGGAGGTAGGAGTTAAGGTAGTAGTAGCCACAACTAGGACGAAGATCGTAAATCTAGACAAGTATCGCTTTAAAATGCAGATGCAGTGGAGAATCTTTGATTTCGATTTTGGTGTTTCCGATATCTTTGAATAAGTAGAGGATGCTACAACTAGGGTTCTAAGCCATATTCCATGAACATAATGAGAAATAACTTCGTTATGGCGCAAAAAAAAAGATTTTGCAAAGAACACAAGGACCTACTTCTGGACCGTAGTTAACACAAAGTCATGAATTTTCAAAATTGGTTCAGCGCAGTGTACCATGACCTGTAAAATGGACTGTTTTCTGACACATCCAGCTTTTAATCATGTCTTCCCAGGGCAACCCCCTTCGTAGGTACAGCAAATGAGTCGGCAATTCACCTTCCACTGCATCTGCTGTAGCTTACTTTGTTCACATTGGGAGCTTGAATAACCAGCTTTAGAGATTCCTTTGCTTTGATTACGGATCTCTTTTCACTTGCTTGTCAATAAAAATCGAAGGATGACATTGCTTGGCTGAGAGAGACTTAAAGACAGTAGAAGGTTCGCCTGGGTAGCAAGAGGCCTACCTTGTGCATCATAGGTTTCCACCCGGTACTGACTTAATTGAGAATCACTGCGATTTAGCCTTGAATTAGAAACAAGGTCTATCAATGCAACATCATCATCTTCCAAAACTACAAAAGACGAATGCATTTAAACAATGTTTCGGTTTTCTTGTTTAAGATTCAAAAACTTGATAATGTCAAAACCTTATAAACTAGCTAAAAAATTCGATTTGACACTCGATATCTATACGGTATTGTCATAGTGCCTGATCTGGACAGCACCAAAACTTCCATTCAAGACATTCATCTGACCAAAAAGTACACAAACAAACTACAAGAAGCTCAAAGATAAATCTTGTTGGGCATATATGGCACTCGCCCTATTGTTTTCTTGCTTTGTTTTTGGGTCAACTTGACAGCCAATGAGCGCGGGGACTATGAACGCATGCGCTTTAGACATAGGTTGATCATTCAGCCGTTGCCAAGATCGTTGCAGTGACACCGAGCAGTGTGGGAAGACTCGCAGCTCGATTTACGGGAAACTTTGTTTATGCTATATCAATTCTTGACTGCAGTTGTGTTTGATATGTGCCTGCAAGAAATAGCAAAGAAAGATTTCATGACCGATCGTTCTGGAAGCTTGGTACAGAAGTAAATGTTGAGCGGTGGTTGATCTCCACATGGATGAATTGGCCTACACAAAACACCAG
Organism: Aurelia sp. 4 Dawson et al 2005; assembly: GCA_964019985.1. Lineage (NCBI taxonomy): Eukaryota > Metazoa > Cnidaria > Scyphozoa > Semaeostomeae > Ulmaridae > Aurelia > Aurelia sp. 4 Dawson et al 2005. Next base: position 10,899,523 of record OZ026497.1, read on the forward strand.
CGCTCTGAGCATTGGTGTCTAAAGCCCAGATTTCACACCTGTATTTGCCGTATTGACGAAAATTTCGACGAGCCCATTTGAGACAAACCTACGCGATTGGACACTGAAACCCAAACAAAGCTGGGTAGGCCAATATGAGTGAGTACCCTTTACTTATCAGATAAATACATTTCTTTGCCAAGCTTCCATGAAACGATATCGTGAGAGGGATTTCGAAAACTGTTATTATTATTCCCCCATCGAAAATTGATTGTTCTGTGGCGGATATAGTTTCCTTCCAATGTCTGACTGCCGGTTACCTTTCAAATGACTGAAAATTCCTGATGAAAATAGTGACATTACGTAATCAAATCGACAAAATTTACTCACTACGCATGCGTTCATAGTCCCCGAAGTGATATGCACTGCCTCGTCAACTTGAGCTCGCACGTATCCTCAACAAAATCCTTTATTGTTGTCTGTAATCTTTGATTTACTAGGGTACTGGCGGTATTTATCAGGCACATAAGGTTTATTAACTTAACAATCAAAATCAATTCATCCACAGCGACCAAAATCATTTCATTAGCATATTTCAAACATTCCTAACAAAGTTTATGCACTTCGTTGGGTCATCTTTTCACAAACCGTAGTGTTTGGTGCTAAGTATTATGACTACTCCACAGTGGGCACAAATAAGGGGTCATGAGGACATTTCGCGTATATTCAGTATAAGTAAAGATTTCGGGCCTGAGAAATATGGGAAATGCTTTAAATATCTTTACTAATATCTTAACAAACACAAGAAACAAAGTTATAATTGTTTTGCCCTCTTTAAGGGCTCCAATATTTGATTTGACTGAACGCGCATGCCCCGTCTAATTTTCTTAAAGCAGCAGAAATATACTTGAATTTTTTTTTCTCAAATAAGGTCATGTGATACATCATTTTGCAGCAAATTTAACAAAGATGCAGAGTCACAATAGAAATAGGGTGTAAAAATGTAGAAAAAATCAGCTATGACGTACGGAATTACTGATGATTAACAAATGTTACTTTGGGTAAAAACACAACTATTTGTTTTCTTTTTTTCTAAATTGAATCTACAAGGATTTCATGCACAAGTAGGTCATAGCAATCAAGTTCCATTGTCTTGACATGTAACCTTGATGAATGCTTCCTTGAACCACATTCAGAACATTCTTTACCATTTGGTCTAAAATTGAGCTTCCTTTCTAGAATATAAGGGTCACTGCGTTCAAGTAACCTTGCCAAGCAGTCTTCAAGCTGAAGGTCTGGTGATGTCTTTCTGGAAAACTGCTCTAGAAACCTTCTTATAAATTTATTGTTTGCTTCCAATGCTTCTTCCGAAAGACTGCCCAGACCTTTGCCACCATTCATTGCTATCAGATCTCCAGAATGGTGAATGACTCCATGCAAGGTGTAGTTAACTTTCGCCCAAGTAAACTTTGTTGCAAGGAGCATGCTGGTTTCTCTTAGCAAGTCCACATACTGGTCAATAACCACATCATCTTTGCTTGAAACCACTCTCAAGGCGACACTCAAGTTCTTGTGCAGACTGGCTAGATCCTCTTTGAACTTATCTTCCACACAGCTCAATATTGCAGGTAGAGTCGCCATGCTGAAGAAGCGTCGTCCTTATTCAAAATATAAAATAGAATTCCGTCAAATGTGGACATATCATGTTAGCCAAAAAATTTCATATAAAAGACGTGATTTGAATTCAATCAAAAAGGATAGGTTTCTAAAATAAAAAAATTATGGTCATTAGAGAAATATTAACCAGTATTTCCATCCTCTGAACCTCCACCTTTGCCAAGGGAGCCACAGACCTGATTCAGCCGCAGACCAGTCTGCTCTTCAATTATTGTCTTTACCTTTAAGGAATGAGATTCATTAATTGAAATTAGTGTGGGAAATGAAATGCCTTGAAAATAATTCAAATCTTCATGTTGTAATTCAGAGATCGATGTTTTTAGAAGGATTGATGCCAAAGTTTTTCAACTGTTTTATCAACATGTTAATGACATATAAATATACCCTTTCTGTTCCTGCTCTAATGTGGTCGCCAAAGCAAGTGCTTCTTTCAATCCATTGGAAGTAGGCTGCATTTATTCTTGCAAGGAGTTTAACAAACCAAGTTGTGCAGTTGATGTAAGAGTGGGTCACACAGATCGACCATTGGTCAGAAGTAGTTAGAGGTTTTTTCGTGAGACCTAGTGAGAAAAGAAAAATTTGCAAAGCCCCTTGAATACATTTAAAATATCTCGCGATATCATTCCTACAAATCAATAGATTGCCTAATCGTTGGACTATGGTGGTTATTTGTGAATCATAATGTCACTAACCCCTTCTTGTTTCGTAGTCTCCTTTTTGTTTCAGAATATTTCCTTCAGGAGTCGAGAGTTGATTGTATATTTGCTCGACCAATTCTGCCGACGTTGTGATAGGAAATCCTTCAGCAATTTGTGCCGGGTCCATCCAGGAAGACTGTGGGAATTCACAGAGAAGACAATCAGCACCTCCCTGACCACTGATCATCTTCTTTAGTTTCAGGTCCTTCATGGCGTCCTGGATCGTGTGTTGGACATGGTAGGCAACTTCCTGAGAAAAAATAGATTATAGAGCTGATAAACAATTTCATTGTCTGACTTCAATTGATTTACGTGAATCGTATTTGTTTCAATAAAAACCTAAATAGAAAACTAACCGGATTTCGAAATGAAGTGATGACCGATGGTTTCTCATTCAGATCCCTCCTGCATTTGTCCGTGTATGGTATTGTGTACCCAACACATCGGCTTTCCTCTTCACGGATGAGTTGCTGAGGTCTGCACCACATGGGGCTGTTTGGTGTCATATTCTGCCAAATGTCTTCTGGCTCTGCACTGGCACTGAAAATATTAGATTTTTTGTCCACATAAATTATTCCAGTTTGATTTAAAAGACGATAACGGCTTAAGTTAAAATTATTTTGTTGCATTTAAGCAAAATATATTGAAAGCTGTCAAATCCAAATTTCAAAATAAGATAATCCAGGCAAATAAATATGGAGAGATTTAATGATCTTAAAATAATAACTTACTCAGTGATGCATTCCAATCGAAGGGGCACAATTGAGTACTGGAAGATGTTCTGCTTCATTCCAGCCATGCTTTTACTCTTCCACACAGACTGGGATCCAGCACCATCACAACCATCCTTGTAGTACATGCGATATGTATGAACAGGGTTAAGTTGAACCAAGGAGCGGGCATTAATTGCATCAATCACCGAGGCTGTCGTTAACTTCACCAGTTCTTTATAATCAACAGCAACACCTAAGTTCATAATGTTTTGAATCAGTTATGTAATTCAAAATGTTATTTACGTAGTAAAAGAAGTTTGATCAATTTTTAATGATAACGAATTGTCAATAATAAGGAAATTGGAACGAACCACTCTGTGCAACAATGCTATCAAACCTGGAAGTTCAACAGGACATGGCATAAATTCTTTCAAACAACTGATTGCGGGGCGGATCTTCTTCCTTGCCTCCAATAGCTGGTTAGTGTTTGGGAAGAAAATACCCTTTGCTGTCACGTATCTCTTGACCACTCGCATCTGCTCTTTACTTAGAGTGAGGTCGTGCATTAAAGAGATAGCATCCGTTGTGTCGAACCCAGTGATACTTTTGTTCGTCATCAGCATGCTGCCAATGTCCGCAAGTTTCTTATTGTTGTGATACTCAGCTCTGTGAAGGAGGTATCCTAACAGGTTGGTAATGGAGAATGCCGAGTGACCCACTTCTCGATTCTTGTTCTCTTCCTCTACAAATTCTCTCAATTGACCAAATATCTCCTCAGTGCGCCGAAGTTTGCTAAACATAAAACAATATAAACTTACATACAAAGAACTCATTTAGATAGGGTTTCATGAACCTCTTAATTGTCAGCTGACTACTAAAATCTGATTAGGAAGTCAAATAGAGATGATCAAAATTGAGCAATACAAGACTACTATGTGATGCTATGAACTGTCACCTTTTCGGCCAAAGTTCCTCAAATGGCTTGTAACACTTCCTTTTTTTCTCAGTTGGCTCTTCTTCTTTCTTGGCTGCTTCCTTCAGTTCATCTTTTGTGAATACAATGTTATTGTCTGGAAATAGTCTTCTCTGTACTGAAATTTAAAACAACGCTTTCTAGTTTCATACAACAGCTATTAATTCAAAAATATGGTAAACTGTCGAATGTGGAAATAGAAAGAGCACACAATATCATTTAAGGACGTACGATAAAAGAATCTTACCAGATTTCTTCTTATGTTCCGCTTTCTTGAATTTGTTGAAGGCCCTAACTTCATTCCTGACCTTGTCAAATAGGTAGATTGACTCTTCCACTGACATCTCATTGCATATAATCTTGACTGTACGCTCGACGTCAATTGGCTGTACCTTGTTTTCTTTTGACTCCACAAAAACTTCCCACAACCTTTCTCTATTCATTCTAAATTCCGGTCAATGTACGAAACGTTTAAACATCTAGCAATGGCACCAAAACCAACAATAAAAAACACCCCTGACCATTGCTGTAAAACGAACAGAGTCAACCATTTCTTCATTTTCGAAGCAATTTATATACTACCTGCTTCCTAAGGCATGCCCGAACACGCCCTTCCTTTCCAGATGGCACACAAAGGAGGCCTAGCAAACAGGCTCACATACCTGGCTTTATGGCACTCCCTTGGGACTTCTTAAACTTTGTAATTCAATTTTTTTTTTGTATTTATAAAAGTGGAATATGCACCTTATTATATTTCATCAAAGTAAGTGTTACGAACATAATTATTCATTGCTGCATAAATATCCACAAAACAATGATTTCTGTTCTCTGACATTTATTTGCATTTGTCACCTACATAGATTATTTACTTCCTTAAATTACTGAAAAGGCCCAAAATGGGCCCATAAGCGGGTGTGCTCATCTGATAGCTTATAGTTTCTAGATTCAGAATCATATATGGTTTATATGGGCCAAATTTGGGACTTTGGAGCTATTTGCAAATATTTGGCAAATTTTTGCTGTAAAACGGCAAAAAATTCTTTGTGTCTTAAGTCGGTAGGCAAAATAAAGCAAAAAAATTCAGGCCAAAACCAAATTCCAATGCAAGGAAACACTTCTAACATCAAACTTTGATGCCTATGCTTGTAATAAATGTAAAAAATTAGGTTTTAAAATAGTTTCTTAGATTTTTAAAAGATTTTTTTAAGAAGAGAAGCCAAGCAAAGAAGACAAACTGGCAAATTATGGGCTTGATGAAAAATTCTACAATCTACCAAATTCAAATTGCAATAAATCTTGATGGAAACAAGATAAATTAAAAATTTTTTCAGCATTCAATCACAAATTTAATAGGCTTTCAGAGTATCGCAAGTAATTTATTGTTTTAGAAAATTCAATTTTGGCGAAATGTCCTCATGCGTGCCCACTGTGTACTCGTAGAGGTGAATTTCGCACAATGTCGGGATTAAACAGGCAGCTATCACTTCACTTATTTGAATTCATGTTGCAAATGGAAAAAATTACAATATGAATTCCAAAGACTTAACATCCTTTCTGTGCCATGCTATTGACTTCAACATACTGGATTCTAAGGAAGTTTTTCGCGGCCTCTCAATATCTCGCCTAGCCGTAGAAAAGATGGACGCGCGAAGCTTTCGGTCTAACCCCGAAAAACTCCACCGAGCCTGGTGAGATGAAGCAAAGAGTAACTGGGACAATAATAGTATTGAATGAAAGAAGAATGATCTAGAAAGGTTCACAAAGACTAATTCTTGATTTTAAGATGTTTATGTCGTGTTTCTGGCTGCGTGTGCTTTATATATCCAATTCCGTGATAAATCCCGCCAGTACCGTACGTAGAGACCCGACCAAACAATAAATCGTATTCAATGCAGACTGTTAAAAGGAAGATAAAACCGTGAATCACACCAACCTGGATCCAAGTGAGCCTTTCAGCAAGAGATTGCCCTGTACATCGCTCAACGAGGTGGTGGTTGTAGTTCTGGAACCGTTCAAACGGGGAAAGTTTTTTTGGGACATCCGGTATTGTGGTCTGTTCACTCAACTCGTGGACAATTTTATCTCAACGGAAGCGTAGTTTAGAGATCGGTTATCTCTCTTGTACTTTTTCTCTTACTCATCACTGACCTTACCACATTAACGTCCGGCTCTCTCTATTGCTATGCTGATGATATTTACTTTAATTCCTCCTCGTCTTTCGAAACAAAACACCAGTACAGCAAGGGCACCCAATTCCATAAATCATTTGAATTTGATCTGACATGACTTTACCACACCTGTTGCGATGAATGGCCTAGGATTGGATTTCTTTTTGTCAATCTCCCAACCAAATATCTTCCTTTTTAAACCTATCATAGAAATCCCACATCACCTAATTTGCAACATCCACCTCACAATTTCTAGGATCTCTATCAAGAACTCTAAATTATTTCAATTCCTCTTAGCTACTCATCCAAAACCACCTTGACCTTGATAAATAAAATCTTGCAGAAAGCCATTCATTGGGTGAGTGGTGAGTGGCCGAGTGGCTTGGGGGTGAGTGGCCGAGTGGCTCATACAGTCTTCGTCAGGTGACTGAAGTTAAGCTTGGTCGAGTGAGGTCAGATTTCGGATGGGTGACCACTGAGGCCTGACCTCGCAACTCACCTCGTCGTCCTTCGGAAGGGACGTTAAACTAGGGGTCCCGTGCCTGGATGCGGCATGCACAGTGGGCCTAAATTAGCTTTGAGTAGCTAGAAATCCTGACAAGCCCACTCAAAAAAATAGAAAATAAAAAAAAAATAAAAATAAATAATTGGCTATTAGAAATTACCGGCCCCGGCCCCCGGCCCCAGTCCTGGCACCATGGCCCTCGTCCCCCGGCCCCCACATTTACAGGTGTTCTTAAAATTTTGTAACTATCTGCTTGTTCCCGAATTTAAGCTAATTTGCAAAATCGTCATTCCATCCGAAAATTACACCTACCAGAGCTTAAGACACTCCAAGTAAAGTGAGAGAACTTCGAGGGGCCGAGCCGTCATCTGAGTCTCGCAAAACAAACTGAGTATGATTTCCTAAACAAACCGCAAATGTGTACACACACTGATTCGCAATATGATCATGCGCCTTCGCACCATACACTCGTGCGCCTTGGCCCTGAAAATATTGTAACTTTTTTGTAAGGAACTCTTTCGAGTCGAGTCTCGAAGGCCGGTGATTTCTAATAGCCCCATTCATTTCATCAATGACCACAATCTCATCAAAGATCAAAATTCCTTTGCTCAAAAACGCTGTCTCTTTTTCTATCGTTACTTTCACCGGCACTGCTCTCATGAGCAAAGTACATTATGCCTGATCCCTGAGAGTAAATAACACAACACGGTGGTCTGATGTCGATCATAGACACTCCGTTGCACACCCGACTTTCGAACTCCTTCATTCTTCGAACTTCTCTCCTTTGAAGGTGTTGTGGCACCGTGATGTAATCCTCTGACGCTGCAGTCAGAACAGTCCGGTGGAGTGGGCTCAATACCCGGTAGGACCCTACTACTTGAGCGTCATGACAAGGAGTCGCGGACTAGATTAGGTCTTCTCTATATGTACGATCCAAGCGCTTGGCGCTGAAAAACGAGCCTTCACCTTCATCTTTGCAACATCCTCGTCAGCCCTCCCTCCTCTTCCCCCCCCAAACATATGACTTACATGCTTCCAACGGCTCAATAGACTCCCTCGATCTTACCTGCCTCAGCAAAAGCTGTGCAATGCAAAAAGGTTTTTTGTGATCTACAAGGCAGCTAAGAGGGGACTGCAAGGAAATGATTAGCAATGTGGTTAATGAAAGAGTCAATAAAATTGCCTAATAGTTGAGGCAGCACATTGCATGTTAGATGATTTATATTATATCTAAATTCATACCTGATTTTGTTGTAGCAAGACTTTGGACGAGTTTTGTTCTGTGTGGTTGATAATGCCTAAATCAACATAAAGAAGTTGTCATATTGAGCAATTAGATGTAATACTGGGGCTTTTCTGAAACCAAGACGGCAACTGCAACGGCATGAAGTGTTGCTGCTGTCTAAGAACATCGCTTCAACAGACTGTGTGGTTTTCGTGCGAGATTGCTTCCTTTGAAAGACTACCAAGCTGTTCTTTAATGGCACATCTACAGGAGACCCTTTCTGTTACCCTCTGCTTCAGGTTTTCGAATTAAAAACCCTCTCTCTCACTTCAAGTTGCCAAAAAGGCAGTGCTGCTACCCATTGAAATTGCACTCATAACACGGAGACCAGAAAACGTCCGACTTTCTTTCACATTTCATTTAGGGAGCCAAGCAAAAACCGGCAAAAACAAGCTGGTGAGCGGCAAAAAGTAAAGATCCAGTTTCCCCAGCTCATTAAGCATAAGCTTTGCGATAATTTTTTGCAAAGCCTGGATGTTTTTCGTTTTTAACCCAACATCGGATGAATGGCCTAGTGGCCTGTTTACACGAGCCAGGGTTGGCTCCAACTCCGACGCACAGGGTTAGCTCATTCCATATGGACAATTCGTGAGATCGGCGTTCATGGCGCTAAAGTTTGGAATGCAGTACCCGTGAACTTCGCAATGCTCCAATTCAAAGCAAACTAATGATTTACAGTAAATCCCAGCATATAGGAACCTACTTTTTTGAGATATGTTGAAATAGGTTCTTACTTCAAGGGCACTAACACTAATTTCAAGGAATGCATGTTCTTATTTGAATGATCCCTTTTGTCAGCCTTTTCAGAGTCCCACACATGACGTTCAGCACCATTATTTGTTCTTGAAGGGTTTTAGGACCTAGTAACTAATTGGGGAGGAGAATCACGCTTAAATAACTAATTGTCACCAAAACGAACTTCATAGAAGCAATCAAAAATCAACTTTTCTACCCCTGCAATAATAACCTATGTTTCAGAATACTGAAACAGGTTCTTAGTTACAAGGAGTATAATTTAGGAAAAACAGCCTCTGGGTTCTCATTTTGGTAGGCTCTAATATGCGGGGATTTACTGTACTTTCTTGAACGAGGTCAAGCAATTTATCTAGATATCTTTCATACTTGCCCATTTTCTGTTTATCATACACTTTCTCCAGTCAAACCCTTTCACGCGTTTACACGAACTCAACAGCGAACCAGGGTAAACCCACCTCGGCGGGTGACCCTTCTCGAGGCTAAGGTTGACCTGTTGAGGCGGGTTGGCTATTAGTAGAATTTTTCCATGTGAAGGCGGGTCAGCTCAACCCGAAGTCGTGTAAACGCTTCAAATAGCCAACCCGGGGTCATTTGAACAACAAGAATCATCATGAAAACAAAAGGCAATCAAAGAGGCAACTTGCCGCATGCCAACTAATGCAGCTCACAGAGCTGCCCCGGGTTGGCTTTTTACCTCTCCACGGAGCTACCCCAGGCTCGTGTAAACAGCATTTTCTTCAGTGAAGCAATTAGAGCTGACTCTGGGTGAATGCCACCCCGGGTTCGTGTAAACAGGGCCTAACTGCCCTTGTGTCTTGCCTGTGAGCACGAGAACAAGTAATTAGAGCTAAAAAGCAAACAGTGTGCATACATGTGGCATCCGTAAATATTTTTGACGGCAAAATATCAAAATTACTTGTACCCCAAACAAACCCTTAACATGCTTTCTGGGCATCTTATTGAAAAAAAAGGTTTCGACTTGGTCTTTCGAATGAAACATACAAAGAAGAACATAAAAACAATGCTAAATTCGCATGATGCGTTGACTGTTGTTGCCTCCTACTTTCAGAAACTTAAACTTTAACTAATGAGTTGACGTGTGATTTTAAGCTATTCGCCGATGATACATGGTTATTCAAAATGGTACACGACACAAATGCAGCTGCCTATGACATGAATCATGACTTGGATTTCATAAGAATTTGGGTTCATGACTGGAGAATTTCATTTAATCTGGATCCACAAAATCAAGCTCTGAAATTAACACATACAATGAAAAGAATCAAAATCGAACATCCACCAATTGGTTCTGATCACCTACCAGTGCTGAGACTAAATGAACCTAGACACACTTTGGAACTATCCTGGATTAAAAATTCTCTTTCCCTGTTCATATCAAATCAGCCATTTCTAAAACCAAAGACTGTATGGGCTTGCTGAGACGCTTTTCCAAATATGTGTCCAGACATACTATAAATGAAGCATACACGTTCTATGTAAGACCTCATCTAAACTAATGGGATGTTATGCACTATAATCCGGCAAAAGCGCGTGATTTTAGTGGTAATATCACTTTGGTGTACTTTACCAAGCTTAATAGAGACATCCGGATCTCCACGGTATTCTGCTGCTCGGGCTTTTACGGGAACACGCAGAGGAACTCGCAAAAAAGTTGTCCACAGAGCTCGCTGGGAATCATTAAATTGTCCCACGTGGAGCAGACGCCTTACGTTGTTTTATAAGATTCTGAATAATCTCACCCCAATGAAGAAGCCATTTTAACCTCAAAAACTGTTGCAATTCTGTCTTCGCAACCAATATGTCATAAGGCGAGTAAAAGCAAGAAGAGAAAAGTTCCAATGTAGCTTCTATCCGCACTACTCATCTGCATGGAATTAACTGGATCCTGACATTAGACTTGGACCGCTGGTTGCTGTTTTAAGACAAAACTTCTCTCAACAATCCTCTCCTTGCAAATCTTGTTTTGGAATTCATAACCCAATAGGTTTATTCCACCTTAGTCGATTGAGGATATTGTCCCAGCAAACTAAACTTTCTCAAATTTAAGCACAGTCTTAGGGATACCATAAACCAAATGTACCATACGAGCGATGGCCTCGAGGATACGGAACACTTTTTGTTGCTCTACCCTTCTTTGAAGTACCAAGAAGAGATCTTTTAACCGGTGTTTCAACTCTATACGAACACACGGATAAATCCAACAATTCAAAAGAGGCTTCGATGCACGTATGGTGATAAGAGCCTTCGTAATGACCTTTATAAATGTATGCTGCTTTGACTTTGAATCTTATCCGAAAAAACTGGTCGATTTGATTAGAAAATCTCAAATTCCGCTGCAAGCTCTAAAATAACCATAGCTCCTTTAAGCAAATTTCGTCATTGTAGTCACGGATATTGTTAGGTTTTCTTTTGTGTCTTATCGATTGGTAGTTCTAGCTCTATGTTATGGCTACACGGTAGGCAATGCTTTCTTGCTCCATGCGGAATCATTTTAGTAGAAAGTAAAGTATTTTTGTAAGTATAGGAACTAGTAGGTTAACTTTTAAGTAGTGTAACTGGTAATATTTCGGTTAAATTTTTATAAGAAGAAGAATAATTTCCATGATAGGCTCTGAAAACAACACATTATCCAAGCTGTGAAATTCAAACTGTTGTTAATACCATAGCATACAGCTTCATCAAGGTTAGGCAGAAAAGGTAAGGTGATAAGCCTACATGACACAATGAAAGATTGTGAGACTGTAAAATAAGATTTAAAAAGAACTTTCATGGGTCATCGAGTGACACTAATTTCAAGGAGAGTCCTCTTTGTGACGACGAGTTAAAACTGAAACATTGTCCTTGAAAGAGTAAAGCTTGAAACTTTAAGGAGTAGAATTAATGATCTTGCAATGCAATGCATCCCGTGAAGTCCGCAATGCTCCAATTGAAAGCAAACTAATGATTTACTTTCTTGAAAGAGGTCAAGCAATTTATCTAATGTTTTTTATACTAGCCCAGTTTCTGTTTATCTGTATATAAAAAGCGATAGCAAACTTATTCAAATCAGTTAAACCCATCTGTTTAACTTTAGGATAGAGGGAGCTTTGAGCTCGATTAGTTTGCCTATTCAAAGCCCCCCTTCCCCCTCATTCAAGGATTAAATCCACACAATAAATCTTGTTCCTCTTTTCTGTTTGTATATCATATAAAAGTTCTGCATTACTTTATCAATTTCTGTAATATCATCTTACATCCTTGTAGTTTAGTCATGTGTTTGTTTGCATAGTTAGTGTCATCAAATTGTGTATAGCAGAACGTAAATGATATGAAACTAACCTGAAACTGACATGAACGAATCAAACTGCTGTAAATGCTTTTCAAAGGGAATCCCAAAACATTTTTTTGTTTAAAAATCACCGAAATTCGATCAATACTAATATTACAAAAATTCCTTTTTGAGCTATCTTGTCACTTGTCCAGTTGTCATTAAAAGTAACATAATCTTTGTTCTCATTACATAATAAACATAAAAAGACACGTTGGAAAAGCCTTATTTTGAGTCACTCATCAAGAAACCCATCAATTCTTCCAAAGAGGCATCATTTTGAAACATTTACTCATCGCTCAATAGTCAGATGATGGCGTGCATTTCCTTATCAAACATGAATTTAGTCTACCCTAAATAAACTTAATCTATGCAAAGAAATAAGTGTGATGGTCAATTGTGTTTCTATAATATGTTTCAGGTTCATGCAGTTTGTAAATGATCGATATCTTTACATTCTTAAAATCAATCAATTAGGTAAAACATAAATCAATGTGTGTTGTAGCTTGAAGGGTAACAACATAAAAATGTGATGAGCAAAGTTAGCATGTGTCAATCTCGAGAACACTAGGATTGCATAAAGAACAGTTGTTGTTGTTCAATTACTACTTCCCAATTCAGCTCAAATAAGAAATACAGACCAGTGCCAAAGCATCTGGCATTTTGAAAACTTGTGCCAAAGCATCTGTCATTGGAAGGAAAGGACTGTTCACAACTAACCTCTCATTGTCTTTAGGCGAGTTAGGTTTTGGGGGAGTTTCTTCGAACTGCGAGGCCTACAAAAGATGCAGATTGGATGAATAAGAATCTGATGCACAGTTATCAAAATGGCGGAAAGCACTCTTCCTTTGGTCACACAAGGCTCGAACTAAACACCACAGAGTCTTTTCTTTCAACTGGATGGCCTGAAAGAAACTTTGCGTGCTTTGCGATAATTCTATCGTTAGACTTTACAGTAGTCTTGAAAATTTCTCGAATTAAACCATTTCAACTCATTTGAGGATATGACATCGTCCAATGCCTAATTCATGAACCAGAAGAGCGAAAAGTAATTTAGTGAAGCTGTCTAATTGGTCTCACTGAAAATGTCTAATTAGCAAACCAGAAGAGTGAAAGGTTCTACTCCGTCCAGCATTATGCAGCTCTAGTGTTACAGGGACATGGAGGGGAACATCGCAAGAAAAATTGCACGCAGAGCTTGGCTGGGACTCTACATGTTCCCGAAGACTGAGAAGACACATGACGTTGTTTTATAAAGTCATAAATAGCCTGTCCCCCCACATGTACAATGGATCCAATCCAGCAACTTCAACAGTCACAATGTTCTCTCCGCAAACAGGATGTCATCGGGCGTATTAGGGCAAAGATAGGGAGATTTCGATCTAGCTTTTATCCCAATCGCCTGTTTGAATGGAATGATCGACAGACTTGCAACAACCATAGCCATTTCTAAGAAAAGGTCGCTGTCCATAATGCACCCCCCCCCCCCGCTAAATCAGTCATTGGGATTCATGGCCCATTAAGACTATCCTATCTTACTCAACTTTAGATTGGTCTTGGCAAATTGAACCTTTACCAGTTCAGCACAATTTGAGGGATACCATAAACCCAAGGTGTCCCACGAAGGCGGACCCCCTGAAAATCATTATTGCTGACATTAATGATGGGTTACCCTCCTTAAAGATTTGAACACGAAATAAATAAACAATGAAATTGATAACACGGAACACTTTTAATGATTTACCCTTCCTTTGAGGTTCAACGCTCTGATGCTTTAGTACGACCACTTGGATATGTCAACATTCCAAATGAGATTTCGAAACAGCTCTAATCATATGGCGACAAAGACTTCCCTATTGACCATAGCAAAAATATTCTTGAATTAGACCCTAGAGTTCACCTAAAAAGCTTGCATTGTCGATTCGATTATATCTAGCTATACCCCATTCAACGACCAGGTTTGTCTTCACAAAGTATTGTCGTCGAAAAGTATCTGCGGAAAGTACTGTACAACAGATTTGTTAAAAATTCCAACTTCAATTCTTTGACTAAAGCCTTAACATTATTTTGTTAAAGCCTATTCGACACACCGTTTAAATCTTACCTAATTATATAATTCGGTTGGGTGGGCCTCTTTGTCTGCGGCTTTTGCTAGTGGGTAGTACATCTTCCTGACTCACCCAGTACTTTTACTACATTCTTTTTAATTGCACTGCGAGGCTGTCATAGTCTATTGCTGCCCATGGTAAAACTATCCTTGTAGTGTTCATAGAGAAATTAGGAGGTAGCGTAATAAGCAGCTATTCTAATCTTTAACGATTGTTTAGGAATTCGATTAAAGAATGCAGTGCATCTTAGTAAAAAGTTCCTTGCAGCCATCTTTAGCGTAATCGTCTATTGGAAAAAATAGATGGTCTCAGTACACAGGATGCACATGATATCGGATTGCATGTAAACGAGGGAAAAACCAAGTACATGAGATACAATCTGCCGCAGGGAGACATAAGGTCAATGAATGGGACTGCATTAGATGAAGTGGATAACTTCCTCTATCTTGGAGCATGGGTGGATGATACCGAGAAGGATATAGAAGTAAGAATTGCAAAAGGATGGGGTGTTCTAAACCGGATGGAAAAAATTTGGAAATCTAAGATAAAAACGGGAACTAAAAGTAAGATTCTTTCGTGCGACGGTAGAAAGTGTGATAATGTACGGTGCCGAAAGCTGGACTCTCACTAAAACATTAGAAAAAAGGCTGGATGGAGTATACACAAGGATGTTAAGAACAGCATTGGACATACCGTGGAAAAGACACGTCACCAATAAAGAACTCTATGGGGACTTGCCAAAATTAAGTACCACTTTGAAAGAAAGACGGCTTAGATTTATTGGCAACGTGTGGAGAAAAACTGATGAAACAGCACAAAAGTTGCTGCTATGGGAACCAACACATGGAAAGAGGAAACAAGGCAGACCAAGATACACCTGTGTTGACCAACTAAGAGATGATACAGGCTTGGAGAAGTATCATTTGAAGGAGATGATGCAAAACAGAGGTGAGTGGAGAGGGTATGTGCAATATGTTCGAGCAAGTAGCCCGACATAAGTAAAGCAAGTAAGTAGAGATAAGCCGCTGGAGTGCCTTTGAAGCTATTCGGTTTAAAGAAATAGGCCATAGATTTTACACCAAAGGGTTCAGAAGCTATGCTTTGCACAATAGAAATCAGAATGACCATGAAGGGTAATTAAAGGCAGTCTGTCACGCATCTGATTGTGTGATAAGAAAAACAAAGAATACGACATGCGAATAGCTGCTGACCCTGCTGATTTTCCACTGCCGTAGAAAATCAAAGAACCCTTAGAGGATTCATACACCAAGCCTCTTGAGTCAAGATGAAGTCTTGGTACAGCTTTTATCCTCAATCAATAGTATGCAAGCAACAGCGTGCCGATATATTGGCATCGATAACAATTTTGTTCGAAATAAAACACAAACTCAAATGAAAAGGTATCCTATTTCCTAGTCCGATAAATGGATCAAAAACGCAAGGCCCAATACCCTGATATTGCAATTGATATTTAACACAAATGACGGAGATATAAGGTGACTTAAATCAGGGGTCTGGGCAATCTAAATATAATCTATTGTCTTCCATTATATTTGATGATCTCGAGAGGTTATCAAAACAATTGGACAAATGATGGCAGGGGCCAATCTTTTGTTCTATTTCTTAACTAGACGCTATATATCCGTCATTTGTCTTTAACCCTACTATCGTACGATTGTTCATTGACCTGATTAGTCAGTCGACCGAGAGTCTAAACAGCCCTCAAAGATTGGAAAGGATGTGTTTCCTTTGATTTTCTATTGCTCATTGCGGCAATTAACATCATTATTCCAAGGAAGCAGGGGGCGTTTTTAGCTGCTTAGGTATCATCCATTTGTTTGTCGACTCCATGCTCCATTACTGCCAAAATATAACCCCTTGCGCCATAACAAAACAATCATGTGCACGACGGAGAAAATGTAAGCTATCCCATAGACTCGATAAGTCAATGATACCGATGAGCCTTCATTCATTTCAAGTGTACAGATTAAAAAAAGACATCTGTTATGTTGAGTTACATGTTCATTAATTTCCAAAATTTTCGGACGTTTTAATTTTCGGACAAATGAGTAGTCCGAAAAAAATAATTGTCCGAAAATTTAAGTGTCCGAATTTTTTAGTGGTCCGAAAATCTAGTTGTCCAAAAAGTTAAGTTTCTGAACTTTTTTAGTGGTCCGAAAATTTAATTGACTGGCAAATAACAATGACAAAAATATTCTTTGGATAAGAAATGAAATTCTGTTACAAGATTACTATTGTTCTAATGGAGGAACGTTGGACATCTCAGTGAAGGACAGGCAATGTCTCAATGAAAGAAAGATGTAATAATCTTTAGTGAACTTGAAGATTGTAACGGATCTTATGAAACTGATTTGAAATCCTGGAGTGCTGAAATTCTGATCATTTAGGAAACTCTCAGCACTGACTCAAATTCTAAGTTCCTAATAAAAGACGTATATCTGACCTCTATTATTGTTGTTTTGTTACTCATTATTGTTGATGTTATCGTTGTTCCATGAGGGACAAGTCTTTTTGCCCCAACTTTAATTCATGATTATCCTTATAATGCTTGTATTTTACACTTGATTACTATGCTGGTTTCCGTTTTGAGACATAGTGTGAAGAAATTTTGCTATATCTGGTGTATGATTTGCCTACTCATTATCAAATCGTATATGTCCGAAATTTTATTCACCTGTTTGATAATGTCCGAAATTTTGCCCGAAATTGTCCAAAATCGATGATAATTTCGTCCGAAAATTTTTGTCCAAAAATATAAATGTCCGAAAATTAAACGTGCGAAAATTTGTGAAATTAATGTTTATTACAGCCTATCAGATGTGTGACTGACTGCGAAGTAAAACTCAAACAGTAGATACCTGATACGTCGTAAAATGAGACAAAGCAGCTTTTCTTTCGCTGTCCCTTACTGATCTGTCATCTAAGAAGAGGAAGTAAACTCATTGTTGTGGTCACTGGAACAAATTCAGTGTAAAGATTCGCATAGAATCTGTTGTTTCTCTTATACAACCGACCCAGCGACTTCTTCGCAGGGACAACACCCAAAGCCAACAGAAAGATTTGTCTTCGGGGTTTCAACGAATCCCTCCCCTGCTATACCGGAATCTCCCAAAGTGAGGTAAGGATCAGGTAATTTCTCACTGAAAGAATGTGCCTAACAAGAAGTCGTCGTTTCCCTTGCAAGATTTAATGTAAGTTTCTCTTGTTACACGTTAACTGGGTTGCTAGTCTTTCAAAGGAGTCAACAGTTTCTTTCAAAGGCTAGAATGCCAGATGTTCCATTTGTGGGCCTCTTACGCTGAGTCCGTAATTTAAGACCATTTTTTTCAAATTCTGTGACGCATATCAGTTGCATAAAAACTATTCTTACCAAGTATCTTGACATTTGGAATCATGTGAATAACAAATAGCCGATAGTCAGGTTCATTTTTTGTTAGTGGATTCAACCTCAGGTCAATCTCCTGCAAATGAAACGGTCAGAACAACAATGTTGCAAAGTAGACGAAATTTACAAATCCTCTTATTCGCAGCAAGCAAAGAATCACGATTATACTACTACGGAGCTCTGATTGCGGTTTGCATAACTAAGATGAATTGGGATACGATTATAGCAAACATCAGATTGGCCATTCAAAGGAGTGCATCGCATCTCTAGAACTAAACAAGACATGGACACAATCACACATGAGAAAACTTCATGTATTATACAAGCATCAGAGTGTGGTTATTTTTTCTCGCCGAAGAACAATAGATTCGAAAAATGGCGGTATGGCTTCTTTGCAAGGCAATATGCACGAGGTCCATCGAAAAGCGATCCAACTTTACATTCTACTCAAGAAAGACCCTTAGCATCTTTAAAAGAAGAAAAGTTCTATGGGCACCAGGAGGCTGTTAAAGGAGAATTTTTGATGCAATTGAAACAATTCCTGTTCAGCTTCTGAACCTAAAAATAGCATACTTGTGGCAGAAGTTTGGATATATCCTTCTTCTTTGGATGGATATAAAGCTCTAAGCCAGCTACTTGGGTATCGGAGCAACTTCTACGCCATAGTTTGTTTGAAATTACTGGCTGAGAGAATTTCCTTTGTCTGCGATCGCTTTGAATTTTTTTGTCAATCCAATGCAATTGATGCCATTGTATTACGAAATCTATCCTGGCTAGAATGATTCAACTGCTAGGATGATCATCTCTACTATCCGCAAAAGCTCTATTAAGCCCCCCTCTCTATTAAGCCCCCCCCCCCCACTTATGCAAAGTTCTAGAATTTACCAAATATTTCCATTTACTTAGCAACACTACCTTGCATGTTAATTTTAATATGGTTTGGGATAAAAAATCTGTTGAATTTATGTATTTTACTCGTTAAATTGTCTGTCGAATCCGTAAAATATGGGACAAAAGAACTGAAAAGCTACCAAATATGTCCTCGTCGCTTGATTCTGTGAATAAGCCCCCTCTCTAATAAGCCCCCTCTCTATTAAGCACCCCTCTGGAAGGTCCGAAATCGAATAAGCTCCCCGGGGGCTTAATAGAGCTTTTACGGTAAGCCTGATCACTAGGTTGTTTGGGTCGTTAAGGTCGTGGGGAAAGACCCGTAAGATGAAGGACTCAAAACTCTGAGTCTGTGTATTTTGGGTATAATTGCACGACTCTAATGAGTCAAACGACTTAGTGTGAATCAGGCTTTATAAGCAGGCACTAGATATGAGCTAATCTTTGATATATGAGATTAGGATGTCCCAAAAACATTTGCGCCGCTTGAGTAGCTGCTGCGGAGCAGTCATCAACCCATCCTCGCCACCTTTAAGATTTTCAATAGAAGAGACATCAACTTAAAGGTTAACACCGAGTTGGAGTTAATCTGATCAGTACTTGTTAAGTTATCGAGCAAGAAAGTGAAAATCATTTACCGCCTCAGAACCAGAGGATTCATCATTCTCAACTATGTTCAAATAGAAAAATTAATGAAAGAACATGGCCCTTTTTTCTGATGTTCAAAAGGAAAACAGATAGTCATGGATTGGACTTTGTGATAACCAAGGATATTGATCATATTTGGGTTGCTAGAAATGTTTATGCGCAACACAGGTACTGTTAGGCCATGACATGCGACCATCAGTTACTTTGCTTCTCAAAAGTTATGAAGTCGTTTTAAACCAGCAATATTGGGTTGCGTTAGTCAGGCCGCCTGATCAATACTCTTGAGTTATACGGTTACTCCAAAATTTTTTTCCTGACACAACCGTAAAGTTTAGGTCCATTTGATGCTGTAAGATCTTCTGGTTTTGAAACAATCAATGATTTTCCCTTTCTTTCTCAATAAAGCATCAACAACTTCAGATTTCGTCAACTCAGTGTCCAACTCTCAGTTAAATCTCGTGTATCAAAAAATTTGCAAAATGGGAAAGTTGGATTTATGGTTTCTCCACAGTAGCCATTTAAAGGGCGTGTGTGTTTTCGAGGCACCCTGTATATGGTTTGGGCTACAGTACCTTTAAATTTGAATTGTGCCTTAACTTGCGCAACTCCTTTAAATTAGAGATGTTGTTGTAATATCTTTCCAATACATATTAAGAAGAAACAGCTGGCGCATAATGCTTCGATATGATGAATATGTATGAAGTATGATTCTATGACTGGCATTCATTCACGTTAGTTGAAAAAAGCAAAGAGCTGAATTTTGTTGAGAACACGACTGCATTTACATACGCACAATTGATATGCCGGCAGACGTATTCAAACTTCTAATCTTGAACATCACATATGTTCTTAAAATCATTATCTTTTATAGCAAAAAGGATTGCATTGTCAGGGATAAACCCGGTCGCACACCATAAGTTTGTAAAATTAACGATCCTTAGCATATCTACAAATACTTGACTTTACAATCTAAAACATAAAGCTCTGATGTGGTTTGAAAGAATGCATAACCAAACTAACATATGATTCAGGACATGAAGCAAAGCAAGAAGTTTTACAGATGACGTGTTACAGAAGCTCCACAGCTTCATAGCAAGAAAACTACCGGTTGAGCCAGAAAAGAGATCCCACTTTTGAAAATTCATAACAGCAAGAGTATTACACAGATTTGAATGATTCTAATTCTGGTGAAAAGCCAAAAGATCGAGGTATTCTTGTGATTTTTCTCGCTGTCTCAAAAGCACTAGAAATACATAGCTAAATTCAACTTTTAAAACAATTCATGGCTGCAAAATGACTGAAAATGGCCTAAAACATCGATCAAAGCATAAATAACCTCTCGCACAGAATAATGATGGAAACGCAACTTCTCATGAGTAAGATATATCCTTTGCACATTAATTGCCATGGGATTGGAAATTTTTCTGTATTTGTTTGAAAATCGATATCTTACAACTCTTGAGGAACGTGAGACACCCATTGCCTATTGTTCGGTTAGTATAGATTCCTTACGATTTGATCAATGTTTTATGCCCTTTTTCCGTCATTCTGCAATCTGTGAAATTTTTATAAAGCTGAATTTACCTATACTTCTAGTGCTGGTAGGACAGCGAAAAAAATTACCAAAATGCTTTGATCTTTCAGTTTTTAAACTAGAATTTGAATGATTCAAATCCGTGAAGTAGTCTTGGTGCTACGAATTTTCAAAAGTGGGAACTTTTTTCTGGCTCATCCGGTAGATGTAATGAAGCACCTGGTGATATGCTGCTTTTATTTGCAACTTTTTGATGAATCAGAAAAAAGGCTGGTTTTGAATAAGAAGACTTAAGAGTGGAAGGATGTTCTTGCGGAGTACCTCAAGGGTCTGTGCTGGGTTCATTATCTTTCATATCTGTATACATTATCTACGCAACAACTTAAATAGCGACGTCAGACTATTTGCAGCTGACACTTGCTTGTTTTTGCTGATTGAAAATGACATTTTTGGCGCTGACCAACTTAACAGACATCTTGAGAAAATACGGCAGCGCCAGGCAAGTATACCCCGTAGCGCCAAGCGTATATTGGCAAGATAGTCTGTTGTTCAGATATATCCCGTAACATTTGAAGAAGACCAGCGCTGAGAATTTAGCTCAGGTCAATCGGAAGAAATCCTTAGACTAATCCTCGGTGGTTTATTTGAAGACATATACCTTGTTTGTTGATATTGGAACATTGCGAGTAGGCATTTTATCTTGAAAGTGTAGATTTGCCTCCACCTGCCAAACCAGAGCTTTTGGTTTGCCCTAAGCCCTTAATGCACTTCTTGTGGAATCTCCCGAATCGAAGCGAGTACAAGCAAGAAGCCTCAATTCTTAATAGAAATCTAAATCGAATTTGACATTAAACGTCGCGAAGTTTGTCCCGAAGAGACATCTTTGTTCATAATACAAATCTTTGAATTACATCTGTCGAACAAAGTTATTCATCAGCAAAATAATTCCCATGGGTGTGAAAAACTCTTCCTTGTTCGAATAAAATGCATTTATCATCATTGGAATTATCAATCAATCGCAGTGAAAACAAACAGTTTTGTTTAATATGTCTTTCGATTGAAATGAGCCGTCCCCAAAGCAGTGAAAACAAACAGTTTTGTTTAATATGTCTTTCGATTGCCAAGAGTATGAGGAATCCCGTACTTTTTAAAGAATTTCGATAGCCAGATTGGTTGCAGAGCAATTAATAAGTTTCTAGAGAGGAGGATTTCTGATCTAAGTCTACAGTTAAATCTAAGCGAAGACTCCTTTCGAAAATAATTGCAACTGAAAACTCTGTGTATAAATTCTGTGATGATGAGGGTGTTAGGATAAAAAAACTGCGTTTGAACTTTAGTGCATTAAAGTAAATCAACGGGGTTACAAGCAAACTTAGCTAGGGGGACTAGGTAATCTAAATATTACCTATTGTATTTGATGTTTTCGATCTATGAAACAAAAGTAAGACAAGTGGCACCGGCGGTTCTTTGGTGCTATGTTTAGATTATGTCGCTATATCTCCGTTCATTTACTTTAAATGAGCATAATAGGTATTGGCATAGATTCAACATCGTGAGTCCATTATGTAATTGCGATACCGCGAACGAGGATACATAAGAATTTTCTCCAGCATTACCCCTTGCTTATCATCTTAGCAGAAACGTCCTTAGTCAGCTCACAGGTAGTGGGGAAAAATTAGTAAAAATTACAAGTAACTTCTCCTTTACTTTAGTGTATGCCAAAGTCGCCAACTTTGTCTAGATTAGCCAAACGACGCCGATGTTTGTGATACAAACATTGTCATCGTTGGGCTTATCTAGACAAAATTGGCGAACTTGGCAAACACTTACAGTAAAATGAGAGAGAGGTACTTGATATTTTTGCTAATTTTTTCCCACTACCTGAGGTCAGCTCGCAGATATGCTGAACGTGGATGCTTCCAATTTCGATGATGACATTTTTTGCTCGCTGATGTTGTATGGAAGTTCTGAACTTCCACACGGCGTTAACAGAATGATTCTTGAAACTACACTAAAATACATAAAATCATCCAGACACTTTGCTCCATTAGACTGCGAAAATCAATAGCCCTTGAGGTCAGGAAGGTCGTGTACAGTATCTGTCTACGTATGTAGTTAATTTGTGGTGTGCACGTGTGCGGTGTATGTGCGTGTTAGTGCACGTAGCTTTGTTTTTTCGTTGTAACTTAGCTGTGGGAGAGAGACAGCTTGGAGGCACTCCAATTTTAACTCTTGATAGATCTTGCTCGAGCCTGAACACAGTGGCGTAACACAGTTTAGGGCACTTTAGTTCAAAAACTAAGGGCCCCGGCCAAAAGGGGCCCCCAGCAAAAAAAATTTTCGTTGCCTATTTTCAAGCTGAAGCTGTGGCTTTGATTAAAACGACCACGGAGCCTCACGCTTGCAAGATGGGACAGTGAATGGAAAGTAATGTTGATAACTAGCAGTTGTAATGTGCTGCTCTCTAATGTTAGACTGACGAATCTACGGTTGTATGGAGATGGAGCTTTTAAAGCTACTGTTTTTTGAAATTGTGGACGCATCGATTCTATCGCAAAGTTATGCATTTTTCTCAGTAAATCATTGCAAATGTTTAACCTTGTCTGCATAACTTATTTACTTCAAGTTTACACCGGACACGCCATTTTATGTTTCTATCACGTCATTTACAAATGCTTTAGCTGGGGGCCTATGGTGGAAAAAACTCCTAAGGGCCCGACTGTCTCCGTTACGCCACTGCCTGAACCTCTGAAGGTGCACGGTCGTTGCTCGTATGGCGAAGTGTTTGCTCCTGGGCTATCCCTCTCTTACGGCCATGATTAGAATAGCTTATATTGAATTGCAATTGTCATACATAATGGGAACTCGCTGACAATAAGTCCTTCCAGCTATGGATGACACGTAGTTAATTAGTCTTGCTCTTTTTATAGTTTCGTTGTTTGCTTTAATGAACAAAGAAAAAAGCTTTGTAGTCATACGAAAGCAAGGTGTGAGCATCAAGTTAGAAAACGAATGCTGATATGCATGCTGTGGAGCTCGATTAGACTCTTCCTCCATTAGATGATAAGTTCTTAGTTACTGTATAAGAATTTGGACAAATTATTCCCTCTTGAAGGCATTGAATTCTTAGAGATAGCGCGTTCTTGTCTAATATCATCTTCTTTTCCATCATAAAACAAAATTTTTCATCTAATCACTACTAAGATTAAATCATAGCAATTCTTGAGGAGAATACAAGGATTAAGACGTTTGCCGTCTCAACTACTAAGGACTCTTGCAATGTTGTGCGATAACAAAGGACAGTCAGTGGTTTGTCAGCAAAAATTCAGGATAAGCTTAACGCTCAACTATTTATATGGACTTGGTTTCTTTAAAGCGATCAACTTCCCTAGCTTTCGCAGTTACAGCAAGTTCAAAGGATACAGATTAAATAATCTGTGTAAAAACTGTAATACCTTGCACGTAATGTTAAAAATAAAGGATACAGATTTAACAATATCTGTAATAACTGTAATATCTTGCATTTACAGCAAGCAATAAAGGAAACAGATTTAATAATATCTGTAATAATTATGATATCTTGCATTAATAGCAAGTAATAAAGGAAACAGATTTAATAATATCTATAATAATTATGATATCTTGCATTTATAGCAAGTAATAAAGGAAACAGATTCAATAATATCTGTAATAATCATAATATCTTGCATTGATAGCAAGTAATAAAGGAAACAGATTTAATAATATCTGTAATAATTATGACATCTTGCATTAATAGCAAGTAATAAAGGAAACAGATTTAATAATATCTGTAATAACTGTAATATCTTGCATTTACAGCAAGTAATGAAGGAAACAGATTTAATAATATCTGTAATAATTATGATATCTTGCATTTATAGCAAGTAATAAAGGAAACAGATTTAATAATATCTGTAATAATTATGATATCTTGCATTTATAGCAAGTAATAAAGGAAACAGATTTAATAATATCTGTAATAATTATGATATCTTGCATTTATAGAAAGCAACAAAGGAAACAGATTTAATAATATCTGTAATAATTATGATATCTTGCATTTATAGCAAGTAATAAAGGATACAGATTTAATAATATCTGTAATAATTATGATATCTTGCATTTATAGCAAGTAATAAAGGATACAGATTTAATGATTCCAGTAGCTTCAGGTGATCCAAACCCTAGAAAAAAGAAATTTGCTTAGGCATGGCAGATGAAAAGGTACTGAAGGGAATGAAAAGAAGTAGTGAATGCAGAAGCTCAATGAAGGAAGAAATTGATGATCAGCATTTACCTTTAAAGGCATATGCTATCGACTATTATGATATCCTTGCAAAATTCATCTAATTACATAATTACACCCTGCAACCCAAAAATAATCTACGGAAGTTTGCAACGTTTCTCTGGAAGATCTTAAGTCTCAACTGTGTTGACTTTACTTTTCTCTTAAAGTAGAAGTAGCTTCAACTTAAAGTTTGGTACCCTTGTTGCCCAATTCTAGTCGATAGCAATTGAGTAATAGCCAGTTAACATTAAATTGAAGGCTACTGGAAAATCAGCGGGTTTCATATTGAGAAAAATGACCACATTTATTCTAAACTATTCAGATCATTGTACAAGGGCCCATCTACACGAGAGCAAAAAAAAGCATTCTCACATTCTTCAGGGCATTAAGCGGATTATCACCTTCAGCGAGCATCGCTGCCTGTGTAGATGGTCATTTTTGGCCACTTTTCTTGAGCATGATCTTAAGAACACATGAAAGACGCCGCTTGGCCAAGTTAAGCACCTCATGGAGGTGCTCAACGTTCTTAATTCTATTGTTTCACTAATCCTTGCCTGTCATGATGAATTAAACAGCAGTGAGTGTAGCATTTTTAGTCACGCGCGAAGGCAAGATGTGGAAGGAGGAATTCTTCATGTTTCTCCTTCATATTTATTTTCTTGAGCGACGTAGGTAAGTTAGAATACGCAGGTTTACGTCATTCGCTGCTAACATGTTTATTACAAATTTGTCTTTCAAATGCTGGTCCTCTTGGGGGGGGGGTATCTAGACCGATTTCCTGACGGGGGCGTGCCATTTTGCCCGAAAAATTGGTACCCATAATTCTGTAAATTCTGGTGGATTTTAGGGTCATAATTCCTTAAATCGGATGAAAATTTGGGCTATAATTCCGGAAATTATGAAAATTGCTCTGAAAAGGACACCTATAATTCCGTTAAATGTCTACAAATTGTGAAAATACTACCCATAATTCCGAAACTTGTTGAAAAAGTACCCCTAAAAATGGCACGTCCCCGTACTATGAAGAGTACTAAGCTACCCCCTCGAGCTGGTCCTCGCAGTCTTCACGAATTCATCGCGTTTTTCCTCAAAATGAAAGTGGTCGTTCACCATGCGTCTGGGAGCGGCCATTGAGACACCGTATTTGAAATTTGTTTCTGTGTTTGACCTTCTTACTACTCAGTGAGCAAGAGTGCGCAGATAACGTGACCTCACCTCGAATTCATTTTGATTTGCTTAGTGCTGACAGATCGTGATTTGACGCGCTGACAGCAGTTGAGGGACCTTGCTGCCGCCAATTTGAAATATTTCAAGCCGGAAACGCATTAATTGGATAACTGAATTACGACGCATGCAGAGTTGGACCGACTTGGTCGTGTTTTAAGCTCTCGTGCAGATGGGCCCCAAGTATTCTTTTCTTAGTTGTCAGTCTTCATGATGGATGTAATGATGTAATGGAGTAGGTCCCAGGCCCCCTAGGGCGTAACCACTTCGTGTACACGTGTTGATCTTATTTGTTCCTTTGATTTGCTTGCTGTAGACACGTTCCTTACTTTTGCCTTGGCCTTCCCCCTCGTTAGTTACAGATAACTACAGGAAATTACACTGGCGACGAGTAGAAAACTAATAAACAAGTATGTCGAATGCTATTTCCCTCCAACCTGTCCCTGAATTCAACCCAGACAGTGGAGATGTGGGTGCAAGTCTTGCTACGCTGTGGAAGAAATTGCTCGCTGATTTCGAAATGTTTACTGTCGCTGCTGGAATCACGGACAAGACTCGTAAGCGTGCTCTGTTACTCTACCAGGCTGGCTCCCGACGGCTCCCGAGTGAGAGAGATTTTTGGACAACTCGAAGCAACAGGAGCAGCCGATGAATATGATACAGCCAAGAAAACGCTCACAGACTACTTTGAGCCTCAGAAGAATCGTAGATATGACGTCTAATGTTTTCGACAGGCCTACCAAGAGCCTAATGAGACGTTGGATCATTACCATACTCAATTGAGAACATTGGCTGTACCTTGTGAATTTGGAGATAATCTTGCGTTTGAGATAGAAGAGCAAATTATTATTGAGGAACTTCCTCTCGCATACGGAAGCAAGCTCTTCGTGACCCCAAATACGACCTCAAAGCCATGCTGCTAGATGGTAGAAGGGATGAAATTGGCCAATTTCAATCCACTGAAATTGAGTCACAAAACCCCGAGCGACGAGCAGAGGAAACGAATCAGATTGTTGCTGCAAAATCCACACAGAAATGCAGAAATTGTGGAAGAGCATCTCACCAAAACACTGTTTGTCCTGCGAAAGGGAAGGAATGCAATAAATGTCGAAAGCAACCAAAACAGGGGGACATTCCACGAAAAGGTCAAACAAGCACAACAAGGGTAACCAAAATATTCGCCCACTTGCCCACTCAGATTCCGAGTCAGAAGGGGATTACTTATATCCAGTCAAAACAACGGAAAAGCGTAGGCTCAACATGTTGCTCGATTCTGCCTTTCGAAAGCAACCAAAACAGGGGGACATTCCACGAAAAGGTCAAACAAGCATAACAAGGGAAACCAAAATATTCGCCCACTTGCCCACTCAGATTCCGAGTCAGAAGGGGATTACTTATATCCAGTCAAAACAACGGAAAAGCGTAGGCTCAACATGTTGCTCGATTCTGCCTTTCGAAAGCAACAAAAACAGGGGGACATTCCACGAAAAGGTCAAACAAGCATAACAAGGGAAACCAAAATAATCGCCCACTTGCCCACTCAGATTCCGAGTCAGAAGGGGATTACTTATATCCAGTCAAAACAATGGAAAAGCGTAGGCCCTACACAAAAGTCAAAGTTCTGGGTCATTCCTTCAATGCCATGGTTGATACTGGAGCTTTCATAAAAGTGATCGATAAAGAAACATTTGCAAAATTACCTGAAATAGAGTTGGAAAATACCAAAACTCGTGCTTTTGCCTATGACACTAGCAAACCAGTTAAATACATTGGAAAATTTGATGCAGTGATTGAAACGCGTAAACGGTATGCAGTTGCAACATTCTATGTTGTCAACAACAAAGCGTCTGGAAATTTTATAAGTGCAGACACAGCGCAAGAATTAGGATTAGTGACATAGCATTTGAACAAGATTTCATCACATAATAAAGTTTCTTGAAAAGCACTCCGCTGTGTTCAAAGGGTTAGGAAAACTGAAAGATAATGCCCTGAAACTGAATATCGACGAGAATGTTATTCCAGTTGCGGAGCCGCGAGGCGCATACCGTTCTACATTCGTGAAAAAATGAAGCGTGCCATTGAAAACCTCGAGAAAGACGACATTATTGAAAAAGTGCCCGGTACACAAGCTACACCATGGATCAGCCCAATCGCTGCTATGCCTAAGAGAGATGTTGACGTACGCATTTGTGCAGACATGAGCAAACCAAATCAGGCCATTCAGAGAATAGCATCTTATTCCTACGGTAGATGATGTTAATCTAAAGTCAACTGATGCAAACTATTCTCGAAGCTCAACATGTCTCAAGCAAATCACCAGCTGGAGTGACACGAGGACAGTCGATACATTACGACTTTCAGTACTCATGTCGGACTGTTTCGCTATAAAAGATTGAATTATGGTACCAATGCTGCCGCAGAAATTTTTCAAAATGCCCTGCAAACTGCTCTTGAGGGAATTCCAGGTGTTTGCAACATAGCCGATGACATTATCGTGTTTGGTATAAATCGTCAGGAGCATGACAAGGCACTCAATGACTGTCTTCAAAGGCTATAAGCTAAAAGTCTCACCCTTAATGCATCCAAGTGCAAGTTTTTATCAACATCATTGTCCTTCTTTGGCCAGATTTTCTCAGCTACTGGTACACGCCCAGATCCTAAACACGTTCAAGATCTTCAGGATACACAAGTGCCCAAAAATGTGCATGAAGTACGAAGCTTTTTGGGAATGGCTAATTACAACTGTAAATACATTCCAGATTATGCTACTATCAGCGCTCCATTGAGAGAACTGACCAAGAAAAACGCTCATTTTCAATGGAAGGCTGAGCACGAGGAAGCTTTTCAAAAGATGAAGAATGCTCTTACGTCTGTACCAGTGATGGCCAATTTTGACACGAAAAAGGACATTGTTATCACAGTTGATGCTAGTCCGGTCGGTATATCGGCGATCCTTGCCAGAAAGAGCCTAGCAATGATGACTGCCGCGTTGTTGCTTATGCCAGCAGAGCATTGTCTCCAGTTGAAAAACGTTATTCACAGACAGAAAAGGAGGCATTGAGCATAGTTTGGGCAGTTGAACATTTCCACTTGTTATATATGGAAAACCGTTTCAACTCGTAACTGACCATAAGCCATTGGAAGTTATAAAAGGCAACCCTAAGTCGAAGCCATCCGCTCGCATCGAAAGATGGGTATTACGTTTACAGCCCTACCGGTTTCCTGTACAGTATAAAACCCCGGTCAAACTGATCAAACATTGCACAAAACATTTATCAAACTTTATATTTTGATTTTGCTTCATGTTGTGGGTTGGAGGTCAAACAGAACTAACATGTCACCAAACATTTCACCTTACATTTGGTTTGAACCCTGAGACCAAAAGGTGCCTGTGCAGTCAACGAAACACTGCGGAGCACGCACAAAGGCATTTTGATGAAAACAAAAGGCAATGTTTGGCGAAATGTTTGTTGGAGTGGTCAAACATATCCAACATTTCACACAACAACGAAAAACAAAATTTGTTTTTGACCTAGATCAAACTTTGCCCAACACTGCCAAACAAATGTTATGAGACCAAACAAGGTGGTCAAACAAGCCCAACATTTCATCAAACATTTGTTTTTGAAATGTTAGGTGAAATGATTGATCTGTTTGACCGGGGCTTAAGCCCGGTGTAGACAACCCTGCCGACTTTCTTTCACGTCATCCAACAAAGGAAAGTGCTTCCAGACAAGAAAAGATGATTGAGCAATACATCAACTTACTCACCAGATCAACAGTTCTAGAAACAACGACGATTGCAGAGATTCAGAATGCCGCCGACAGTGACAAGACACTGCAAAGTTTACGTGCCGCTATCAGACTGAATC
Source organism: Aurelia sp. 4 Dawson et al 2005 (assembly GCA_964019985.1). Lineage (NCBI taxonomy): Eukaryota > Metazoa > Cnidaria > Scyphozoa > Semaeostomeae > Ulmaridae > Aurelia > Aurelia sp. 4 Dawson et al 2005. Next base: position 10,929,594 of record OZ026497.1, read on the forward strand.
GTTGGGACTGTGTTGTAGTAAAACCATTTAAATCAGTGCGCGATGAGCTAACAATAGGAGCTCACAACCTGATTTTACGCGGAACCAGAATTGTAATACCGAAATCACTTCTAAAGAAAGCAGTTGACCTCGCACATGCCACTCACCAAGGCCTAGCCAAGACGAAATCGCATTTGAGAGAAAAAGTCTGGTTCCCGGACATAGATAAAATGGCCAAGGAAAACATTGACCATTGTTTACCCTGTCAAGCAACTGGGAGACCAAACCCCCCCCCCAGAGCCCCTGCAGATGACAGACATGCCCGATGGCCCGTGGCAGAAAATTCATACAGACTTCTACGGACCTTTGCCATCAGGAGAGTACCTACTCGTGGTGATAGACAGATATTCTCGATATCCCGAGGTAGAAATCGTTCATTCTACTAAAGCTGTAAGCGTTATACCCAAGCTTGATAAGATGTTTGCCACACATGGCATACCAAAGACGATGACATCAGATAATGGCCCTCCGTTCAACGGAGATGACTATCAACGATATTTAACTGCCCTCGGAATCAACAAGAATCCGTCCACTCCGAAATGGCCCCAAGGGAATGCAGAGGTTGAAAGGTTCAATCAGCCATTGGGAAAAGCATTAAAAACTGCTACGATTGAAGGAAAGGTGTGGCAGCAAGAGATTAATCGCTTTTTACTGCAGTATCGCAGCACTCCTCACAGTACTACGAAAGTATCTCCTGCAGAGCTTTTGTTCAACAGAGTAGTCCAAGGGACATTGCCTTCATTGAAGAAGAACGTTGTGGTTGACAGACACAGGGAGGCGAGAGAGAATGAACTTTCCAGTCAAAGACACAATAAACAGTACGCAAACGGAAAGCGGAGAGCAAAAGCAAGTGACTTGAAAGTTGGAGATAATATACTTGTAAAACAAGACTGACAAAACAAACTGACACCGACATTTAATGAGACGCCATACATTGTGACCGACAGAACCAAGTCAAATGTGACTGCTAAGAACAAACATGACCATAAAGTTACACGGAACGTCTCACATTTTAAACATATACCGCAACCAGCAGAAACCGACAAGGACGATGTATGTTACGAAACAGACTCCACAGTAGGGAACAACAATGACAAAAACGAGAACGAGACTGAAGAACACCAACAGCCCTTAAGGCGATCCAGTAGAATTGTAAAAGAACCACAAAGGTTTGGGAGTTCATTGCCCTCGAACTTTATTAGAAGAATAGCTGCTAAATAAGGGACTAAAAAAGGGGAAGCGATGTAATGATGTAATGGAGTAGGTCCCAGGCCCCCTAGGGCGTAACCACTTCGTGTACACGTGTTGATCTTATTCGTTACCTTGATTTGCTTGCTGTAGACACGTTCCTTACTTTTGCCTTGGCCTTCCCCCTCGTTAGTTACAGATAACTACAGGAAATGACAATGGACTAGAGATATCCGAGTACAAGAAGTAAATTTATCATGTTTGAAATGAAAATCTATAACTCTAAGTATAATAATTAGCATACAGATATATTCTAAGTACGCTCTTGTTCATCAAAGAAACTGACTTTTGCTCTGGTCTGTTTAATGCATAATGATCGATAAACTAAAAACAAGTAATTTTGAAATGACGATCTCAAGTGGCAGCTGGAAAGCTCATTTCAATGAATACCTGCGTTTCAAGAACATATTGAGAGATTGCCTTATGATTCTGAAATTCCCTTACGTTTCATTTTCATTTCATTTTCATTTGATTCAATTTCATTTGATTTGATTTCACGTTTTAGGTTTCATTGTCAGTACTCACTGAATATAGATTGAGTTAGATTAGATACGAGGTCCAACAAGATACCAAAGTCCTATCGTCACATAAATGCTCTCTAGTGTCAGCTTTCATAAGTGAGGCTTTTCAGTCTGGAGATAAAGTAATGTTGGAGCATCCTCATCACTTCTTGTCACTATGTTTGGTGAGTCAAAAAGGCCCAACGTTTGAAAGGCTACCGCCCCCTGAATACATTAGCAGTGATATTTTTTGCATAAAATCTGGCTGAATGCAATGGAACCTCCACATAACGGATACTGGTGGGACCGAAACCAACGCTACTTTATTAAAGAGAGGTGTTTGCATAATGATGGTTTCGTTTTATGATATTGAATTTGGGAGCCAACATATTTCTTCGTGGTTCGGAGGCGTCTGTTAATGGAGGCTCCATTTAAAATAACACGTTGAATTATCTTTAGAATTTTTCCTGGCTGAAATCAATCAATCCGGTTCAGATATTAACAGGGATTTGCTAAAAAAATTCCATTCGAGAAAGCCTTAAGAAACGTGCCAAAATCACAAGCAAGTTTTCTTAATGTCTACCTTACAGCAAAGCAATGATTTGAGAAAGCTTTAACGTGGTTTTCGTTCGTTTCGGCTCTTTGCAGAAAATCTCCTATATCGACGGGAAGCAATGGCCATTAAAGCCAGGTAAATTACTGAACTTAATACGACATATCACGGATAAACAAGGGATATAACTATCCGATGATTTGCGCTATGGTCAAATTCAATTTTAGATATGAATTGGAATCACTGCACATAAATCGCCACTTAGAAGTGAAAACGGTTTAATGCTTATCTTTTCAGACGTTACTATGTATAGGCTGGCGAGCTGATATTGATGAAATAGGTTCTATGTCTTACATGCTATTTCCTTTTACAACGAAACAAAAATAGGAAAACCTCCAATAATTCATAAAGAGACACTGTATCAAGCCACAAATATTCAATGGGATACGTGATAGTCTTGCTTTACTCCCAAAGGGGTTGCAAAATCTTTGTGGACTTTCGTTCCGTGTTTCCGATGTCTACATTCCTTGAATCGAAGTGCGTGACAAATCAGTATATTGGCTTTAGGCGCATAACAAAAGCAGTTATTGGCAGTCTGTAAACCATGTAATCATTTAACGACGGAACGACATGATGAAATGCCGGAACACATGACGGAATCATGCAAGAGTGTAAGATACCTATTTCGTAGGCTCCTACTGATTATACGTAAACGACATACGAATGCTACAAGTTGCTTTTTTCTCAATGGAAAACCAAAACTTTGGTAACATCCGGGGAAGCACCTAAAAGGTCAAATTCTTCCGACTTCAATAAACTCATAGTCTGCTCCCAAAAATCAATGATACTTAATCCTCACGAAAAACTGATTGTAAATCATTAAATTCTTCAGCTTATGTTAGCAAAAGGGGGGCTTTATCCTCCATTCGAGTCCAGATGCCCTTACCTTCAACATATCAAACTGCACTAAATAGTTTTTGATCACGAATTCATGAATTGATAGTATCAAAATCATGTCATTGCGTCCATAAATAAGCCAAATAATATGGGACAGGGGTTTCTTCATGCCGTGCCGACTCACCGGGAATCCCCCACTACTTTTCTTGTTTTTGTAAAGCCACGTTACTAAAGTTTTGGTTTCCATTTAGAAGAAAAGAAAATTGAGGCATTCGTATCGTTCAATCATTTCCTCATTTCGTTGCGCCGTTTCGTGATTCCATGGTTTACAGACTGCCGGTGCACGCTTCGCTCGCTGATCGGTATGACGAGCGGGACTTGGGGCAAGTCTACCAGTTTCCTGCATTTTACCAATTTTATCGAGGTTTGATCGAATTAAAAAATCCTACAAGGTGTATCTCAGTGATGGCAGACAGTGAATCTCTCTTGCTGGAAACAAAGCTTACACTGAGGAATGCTTTTCAAGCTTCTAATCCCGAGTGTAATTAAAAGCTGATTAACTGAACATTTAATCAGAGTTGATTACGAGGGAAGGCACATTTCATGTTTCTGGTTGCGGCACTTCTCGTTTTCCATTTTTTTGGACATTGACAACAGCAACAACTAAACGTGCTTGTGAACACGTAGTGCATAAAACTATTCTGCACAGTCATGAGAGTTCAATTTCAATAGACTCACCCATCACCCATCCCCTTGTCAAAGTATTGTCACTTGGGGGTAATAAGGTACTTATATGTGAAGGCTGAACGGAAGCTTGAAGGACACTCCGTACAGGTAACCTACAAGGAAAAGCCACGCAGCCGTTTTGGTTACCTACCCACCCGATACCTCTGATTTTCTCCTTGCTTTTCTACTTCTTCTTCGGATTATCTCTCTGTCCCCTCCACAACCTTGGTGAAAAGGTGTATTGGCCTGGAAATTTGGTATTTCAATGGCAATCACTAGCCTTAAAGAAGCAATGTCACACAGGAACGTGGGACGGTATGCTGACATCCCAGTTTCCTGCATTTTGTCAATTTCATCTAGGTTAAATCGAATTAAAAAATCCTACAAGGTGTATCTCAATAATTACAGACAGCGAATCTCTCTTTTTGGAGGCAAAGCTTACTCGAGGGGTGCTTTTCAAGCTTCTCATCCCGAACGTATTTAATGAAATCGACAAGTTTTATTTGCTCATCTCGACCGTAACGTAAAACATGGAACGTGGTGGATTACCTTTCAAATATACATCAAATTTCATTGCCCTCCGATGCTTACAGATTTTCTTAGACTTTTAATATGCTATGAAGTATTTCACTTTTTTTCATTTTAAAATTATTTACCTTGGGTACCATTCAGTCTAAATACTGTTTTACAACTGGCCCTGCAAAAGCTACTTACAAAATTAAAAAGTTATATACTACAAAATTTAAAATAAAAATTAAAGATGTACGAGATTATGTTTCCTTGAGTTTAGACTTGAAGGCATTGACTTAGGGAGCCATCTTTGTATCCAAATCAAGACTGTTCCAGAGACTGGTCCGGCGATAAACAAAGGATTTCTGGCCATTGCCAGTTCTCAACATGGGTATTGCAAGGACTGTTTTAGAGTTTCGTAACTCTCTTGGATGTACCCCGGATAATCTCACGAAAAGATCACTGAGATATTGAGGTGCAAGAGAGTTATGAGATTGGTCAACCATAGAACCTGTTTCTTTATTTATCAGCTTTTGCACGGATGGCCAACCAAGTCTCTGGAGCAAAAGAGCAGCAGATGCATCAAAAGGGCTATTTGTTACTATTCTGGCGGCTTTATTCTGTAATTTTTGAAGCATGTCTAGCTTTGAAGCATCACAAGAGCCCCATACGGAGCAGCAGCAGCTGAAATGTGGCTCTATGATGCTTCTATATCAATTTATCAAAGTGCCTGTTTGAACAATATTTCGCGCATACTTCAATAGAACAATTGATCTTCTTTTGAACCGCACTAATAAATATGATTTTCCCAGGTAAGGCAATTATCAATCACGACTGCGAGGTATTTTGTTTCATTTATTAGATCGATTTCCTCGCCCCCTACCCTGAAAGAAGGAAGGGTGCTAATAACATTCTTTAGTTTTTTAATTTCTGGCTTAGAGCCAATTATCATATCTTGGGTTTTGACAACATTAAGGGAAAGCTTATTGCCCTGTAGCCACCTCTCAATAATTTGAAGCTCCTCGTTGATTACTAGGTCCAGTTCCTCACTTTTATCAGAAGAATACGAGATGGCTGTGTCATCGGCATACATAGTAGCCTTAGCCTTCTTTAGAGCATATGGCAATTAATTTATGTACAGAAGAAAAAGAAGAGGCCCTAGGCACGATCCCTGTGGCACTCCAATCTCAATATTTTCGATGCTAGAAGTTGTACCATTGACGCTACAGTGCTGCTTCCAATTATCAAAATAAGAACTGAACCATTTGTGTGCACGTCCAGTAATTCCATAAAATTGCATTTTATCTAAGAGTATTTGATGGTCAACCGTGTCGAATGCAATCTTGAGGTCTATGAAGATCATCACAGTATACCTCCCGTTGTCTATGTCGATGTACCAATCACTGGTTCCTTTTAGCAGACACGTCACAACCGAATGCAGAGAACGAAATCCTGACTGGTGAGACACTAGATACTTATGCTTATCTAGGTACTGGTATTACTGATCATATATAAAATTTTTTCGAAGAGCCTTGACACGACTGGTAGAACAGAAATAGGCCTGTAATTTGATCGGTCATCAGGTTTCCATCCTTTGAAAATAGGGGCTATTTCCAACTATCTGGGACGGACGCTGAGAATACGGAAAAGTTAAAGATATCACAGATGGAATTACAAATCACGGGAAATGCAATTTTAAGGAAGTTACTCGAAATGCCATCAGATCCAAACCCGAGAGAATTTTTCATTTTACCCAGAGCTCTATTAATAGTAGTTACATCTACAGGATGAAATTTAAATTCAGTCGGTTGCTCAGTGGATTCATTTATTTTGTACTCTTCAGATAAAAGCGGGTTGTGTTGCTGTGGTATCTTAACGCTAAGATTTCTTCCTACACTACAGAAAAACTCGTTCATAGACCTAGCGATATTTGAATTCTTAGTAATGATCTCCCCATCAACATTAAGAGACCCAACATTGGTCGTTTTTGATCTTTTATTTAGCAAAAGATTAAGCGTTTTCCAAGTTTCTTTAAGATTTCCCTTTTCAAGGGCAATCTTGTTGGAAAAGTATTCCCGTTTCAAATTTTTGTTGAGATTGTTGACTCGGGTACAAATGTGTCGATATGAGGCCATTAAAAATGAAGAATTATTCTTGATGGCCATGTTCTTAAGTTTATCCCTTGTACGAGCAAGGGCTTTAAACTCCTTAGTCAACCATGGGGAGTACTTGTCAGAAACTTTAAAGTGCATGTAAACTCAAATTTTCGACCTCCCTTAATAACAATGAAATCAAAGATCATTTCATGCTGATTATTTTGGTATATAACATTGTTGACAATAACAACCTTAATATGGGTTACAACGGTCCGTAACTGTGGGTTTTCTGGGAACCCACTGCGAATTCGTTCGCGCGCTTTTTCAAGTTCGTGACGTCATACTCATGATCATGGTGCGATTCGTGCAGACACTCCTGTCTTTCCTCAAAGATGGCAACCTCATCCACGGTGAAATGAATGTGACAAAGAAGAAACGTGGCGGCAAAACTGTGCAGTTGGTGGTCAATGGTTGCAAAAATGGACATTATAAGGAAGGAATCCAATTATTTCCAAATAAAGCCAAGGATGGCAAAAGACATCGCATATGAGTGCGCTTTGTTGTGCTAGGCAGAGATATCGACAGAAAGGCCTAACCGGCAAGCACTTCCTCATCTGTTTTGTGTTCCTTCCTCTTTGTGGAATCATCCTTCAGAGCTAATAAAGCGGTTGCAGAGTTGCTAAAATGCGAAGAAGATGGCAGCCAGATGTTACTCCCACCATAAATCTTTCAGCCATGGAAGACAGCAACAATACGAAATCAAAATTCACGTCGAAAAATGCGAAATGTAAGGAGAACACTTTCTAGGCAAAACCAACCTGTGTACAGTTTCCCCAAGATTTAAGGTTCAGTTTCATGATTTACGATTTCACGACGCGTGATTCGAGTAATAGGAACACCAGGGTCTATTGGGGTAAAATGGATAGGCAGGGAGAAAAAGGGGTAGTGTTGATTGCTGGAAAACAGTAACCCCAGAAGTGATAGTCAACATTCACTCATGTCTAGGTGGCGGTTCTAGCAGGAGGAGGAAAACACTGAACAAAGATTTTGGCAAGATTTATCCAATTTTTTCACCCTGCTCATTTTACCCCAAGTTTACCCACTTTACCCCCAGTAGGTCCTATACAATGACAATGTTATGGAAGGAAGTTTTGAAACAAAGTTACAGGTTTTTTTATAAGAAGCTGGTTTATAAGAGACTAGTACCAAGATGGCTGAAATTTTAAGAAAGTCTAGTACTATATTTTAGAAGTATTAAGAAACTTTTCAAAAGTTAAAAGCATGGATATTATAGCAAATAGATTGTCAAACCTTTATTCTTTTGCGATATCCACTAACCATTTGTGTTTTCATCATGAAAGAACATTGTTTATTCCTAAGATGCTTTAAATGTTAAGAAACATTTCTGTAGTAGTGTTAGCAACCACATTGTCAATTCATGGATTCCAAATATAAGAAACCAACTAAGAAACATTTCGTAATAAAATGGAAAAAATTTCATGTTGAATTAAGAAACCTTTCGTACTATGGCCTTGGCCTGATCAAAGTTTCTTATAAAAAACATGTACAAGCCCGGTAGCATCATTCAGGCTGAACTGAAAAGAACAAATACAGACATGGCTACATTTATCTTTTATGAGAAACTGAGACCTGGGCCAGTATAGAGTTTCTTAAATTTTAGGATACTTTCGCCATTTTTTCTTATATTTTTAATACCGGAAGTGTAGAATTAATTTAATTAAAAAGAAGGGCTCCCAATTCACTTGGTAAAACTCAAATTTGCACTCAAAGCAATGTCAAAACAGTTGCTATTGCTGTACAGTTTCAAGAAATTCTTTGAATGATATAGGGAAATTAAAGCTGTGAATTACAAAGCTTTCTCAGTTTTTTTATTCATTCACATAGGGTATATAGTTTTCTAATTTGTGAAGTATAGAACTTACAGTTTAAAAGTTGTTTCTTATGAAAGATTAGTGTAATCATTAGACAGCACCCTTGGTTTCACAATTTCTAATAACTAGTTATAGCTTATATTAATGGATACTAATTAGGCAGGTTTCTGGAATTTTAAAATCTTTGTGGAAGATACTCTGTCAAAATGCAGAGCATTTAAATACAAAGAGTTAAAGTTGCCCTTCTAGTGACCAGGCTGAGGCATATAGGGGACAATCAACATCATCATGCAGTACATCATAAATTCAATATGAAGCAAGCTGCTCTACTTAGGAAAACCCAAGTTTACTGTTCTACCATTCTCTTTGATGTGCCATGGCACATCTATGTTGTTGGTCATCTTGGAAATTTGTGTGAATATTGTGGTAGATAGAAGCAGGTAACAGTCTACTTTTATCCCATTCAAGGAAACCAAATATGCATCTTGTCACCCATCTGTCAGCTACTGTTCTCCAATATCTGAAGAAGAATCCAATATAAATTAGTCAAATGAGTTTCAAAATATTGAGCATGCAAGCAAATTTTGTCAGTTATGCATATTTTTTTTACATAAAATGAAGAACTTGGCCAAGTACTGACACTTCTTCAAAATCATCAGACTTTGAGTACTATGACTTTCTTATGAGGTTCCATTACAATCTAAATGTTCACTGCCTGTACCCTCATGAACGTTTCAAAACAATGTTTTTGAAGCCTGTCCAATGTCTGAAACCACTCACGTACCTTCTGAGTAATATGATACAGGAAACAAGTGAAAATAGGCTAAGGTTGTTGGATTTCCTTTGTTAAAATAAAAATAGTGTCTTAAGTTATATTTCCCAGTGCTGGAGTTTCCCAGTGCTGTTTTTAAAAGATCTAAAAAGCGTCCCCTGGGAGCATGTTTACAACAGTTCAGACGTGAATGCAGCATACGAAAAGTTTGAAGCTTTTGTCTCTGACTCAATAAATAAATATGCATCGATGATAAAAAGGAAAGTCCGTGCAAGCCGATGTCCATGGAGAACATCGGAGATAACTGATGCCATCAAAACAAGGGACTACTATCTTCGTAAGGCAAAGAAATCTGGGGCCGATAACCATTGGTGTCTCTACAAGAACGCAAGAAACAAAGTAAATAGGCTAATAAGAAAATCGAAAGCCAAATATCTTCGAAGCTTGACAAGTGAAAATGCAAAGGATCCGAAAAACTTTTGGAAGGCTGTCAAACAGGTGTATCCTATGAAAGAAACGCCCCCATCAAGTTGTAAGGCATTCGACATTTCTGGGAAATTGATAGATAATAAAAGGGACATTGCAAACTCCTTCTGTGAGTTTTTTGCATCACAGGTTGCAAAGCTGTGTGAATTACTACCTAATCAATTCAAGTGGCAAAATACCAGCGATATCGTCCAAACGCCTCATAGATTCAATTTTCGACTAGTCACTAAAGCAAAAGTTCTTCGCAATCTTAATAATTTGAAGGCCTCCAAATCAGCAGGCCCAGATAATCTGCCTCCAAGACTCTTGAAAGATGCTGCTGAAGCCCTTGCAGGTCCCTTGACTCATCTGATAAATCTTTCATTTAAACATTCAATTTTTCCAAAAAGACTCAAGATTGCAAAGTGATTCCGTTATTCAAATCAGGACCAAGAAAGAACTTAGATAACTATAGACCGATTTCCATTCTGCCCATATTGTCAAAAACTTTCGAAAGGATTGCTTACGAACAGTTTGCAGAGCACCTTGAAAATAACGAACTGATCGTCTCAGCACAATTTGGCTTCAGGAAAAGATACAACACCGAGCTTGCAGTTACAGTATTTACAGATAGTATCAGAAAATCCATTGACCAGGGGAAAATGACAGGTGCAGTGTTTATAGACCTGCGGAAAGCTTTTGACACTGTCGAGCATTCAAGTCTACTTCAAAAATTACCATATTATGGTATCCGTGATGCTGAATTGAATTGGATGAAAAGCTATTTGAAAGAAAGAAGACAGTTCGTTCACTATGACGGGGAAAGCTCTGACGGCTTAGAGGTAGAATATGGTGTGCCACAAGGATCTATCTTAGGACCACTGTTATTTCTTTTGCATATCAATGACTTGGTAAAGGCTGTGAAAAAGTGCCAGGTTCTCATGTACGCAGATGATACAGTTACTTACACTGCAAGTCAAAGCATCACCGAAATTGAAAGAGCATTGACCAATGAGATGGAAAATATTTTGAAATGGCTCGATAACAATAGACTTGTAATAAATCTAAAGAAAGGGAAAACTGAGGCCATGCTATTTGGAACAGCTAAACGCCGCTCTATGATAGATGGATTGAATATACTTTTTGGAGATAAGCGAATAAATGTTACAGATTCATACAAGTACCTAGGAACATACCAGGATCAAAGCCTGAACATGAGATTGCATCTTGATAAGGTATATAAGAAAGCATCTAGCAAGCTCAAACTTCTCTCGAAGATGAGACCTTTACTGAATAGATCAGCTGCCGAGAGTGCTTATAAAACCGTCATCGTACCGGGCATCCTTTATTGTTCTACTCCAATCCTAAAAATTGCTGAAACAGACTGTAGAAAATTTGAATCACTTCAGAACAGAACTTTAAAGATTATTTACGGAAAACAACAGAAAGATTGCAAATTAATGTCAATCGAAAGCAACAAGAAATACAAGGCTTGTCTATTGGTTTTTAAATGCTTAAAGAGAACATCTATAGAAGTTATGAACACATGTCTTGAGCCCTTGAATCATAATCAGAACACTCGTAACAATAAATATGCAGCCCGAATCCCGAGAGTTAGAACAGAAGCAGGAAAATAGGCTTTTTGGTTCCAAGGTCCCAAACTATACAATGAACTTCCGAGCAGCCTTCGCCAGTTGAACTCATTTATTGTATTTAAACATAAGCTTAAACAATTTTATATGGACAACTAGAAATTAATTCATGCTTCTAAATTTGACCAGTTATACCTAATTATTGTATTTCTTTATAATAAAATTCTATTGTAATGCATCATAGTTTTTAGATACAGGGCCCTCGTTGATAACAGAACTTCATGTTTTGAAGAGGTTACCCTGTTTAAATATTGTCACTATTATTTATTATTTTTATCTGAATATGTTGGTGATGTGATAGTGTAGTTTCTTAGAAACATTTTCTTATAAATACAAGTATACATATATCCCAAAAAGACAAAGGTCTAAGTTGTTGTGTCTTTGCACAAATATCAAGGAGTGGCTTGATGTAGTTAATAGTTATTAAGCTAAATATTGTATGTTCATATCTTAACATTGAAACCTTCAAAATCAAGTATTTGTGAGTTTTGATCTTGTGACAGAAGAATGTATAATTTTAGCTGTATGAATGCACAAACTTGGTTTGGGGTATATCTCATACTTTGATGACTCAAACAAACATGATAATTCAGCTCAACAAGTTTCAACAAATAATTAACTACCTGTAAAGTAGCGTTTCTTATTTGCTACACACCGACCACTGCAATAACACAGCTAAGTTTAAGCTTTAGTTTATCTGTTGCCAAGTAGTATCTTTAACGTACTCATTCTTGTTTTGGTGAGCTATTTGTTTGTACGAACTTCCTTTTCTGTTGCAACATTGGCCACCAACTCAAGAACTGCTTTGTTGGTGACAGCCTTGCAGTCACCAAAATTGGTGATGCATTAGATATTTTACTTCACACGTAAAATGGACAGATAAAGGAAAATACAAATGTTATACGTAAAACAAGCTACTGTATTTTGTACTGAGCCTAAAACGCAAACAGCCGTCAATTTGGTCTTTGGTGCTGCTGTTATTGTTCTTTCACTGACTACTCGTGGCCAGGCACTAAGGTATCTTCAAAGCAACTAAATAAACTGTGAAAAACCAGATAAAACTGGCCAGAATACGTACCGCTCGGTAGCAGGAACCATATTTTGTATCTTTCTTCAAGAGTTGCTACTGCAGATCGATACTCATCAGCTTCGTTAGGCCCATCATCGACTTCGGGAAGGCAAGGGGGCATTCTTCGCTCTCCACAACCGCTGCACTCGAGTTTTTGGACAAGGATTTCTCACTCTCCGACATAATACTTGCATTTGATTTTCAAGAAAGTTAGCGAAAGTTACGTTGGTCGTTGTCTTCCTTGTCTGCGTGAATCGCCCCCACGATCTTCTCTTCACATCGGACTCTCTGTTTGCACTAGTCATGAGAATGGCGTCACAAAAAACATAATGGCGAATGGCGCTGTTCACACTGCGTTGGTGTTTTTAATAGGGAATTTCTCTTGCTCAAATCGAGAAAAATGAGTTGAAAACAACGTAAAATGGTAAAGTAAAGGCAAAATTTTACAGCAAATGTTAAAAATGAATTTTGAAAATTTGGGTTCACATGCACTTTAAGTTCTGTTATTGGGGCGTGTTTTTCAATAACTAATGACAGACGATATGACCACTTGTTGACTGCCTCATCAATATCTTTACTTGAACTGACGATACTGTCCCAATCAATCTGGCCTAGATCCGACCATAAATTTCCTAGTTACATAGACAAGATAGTGACCACTTAAGGTAATACTAAAGACGCGAGATGCAACCACGTTTTCAGGCTTGTTCGTGGCTATGTGGTCGATAAGCGTTGATGAGGTTAGCGTCACTCTTGTAGGCTCGCCTATCATTTGCGTCAGGCCGAACAAATCGCAGATCTCAGCTAAATGTGCAGTATTATTGAGTGAGCTACTGTTTTCATCAGCTACCTTTGACGAGAAGTCAAAGTTGGTATCACCCTGGATAATCATTTCTTTGTTTTTCCCTATCGAAAAATTCTAAATTTCCTTCCAGGTTTTTGAAGGACTCAATAAGGGCAGATGGAGGTCGGTACCAGGCAAATATAAGAAAGGGCCTGGCTTTTATAGGTTCAATTTCTATGCAAATCAATTCGAGAGACATATCGGGTATGTCCGTTCGTCTATTGTGTTTTAACGAATTGCGTATATACACAGCAACCCCATCCCCATTCCTGGTTCTGTCCTCCCTGTGCAGAGTGTAACCCTCGATCTGAAGCAAGTCATCGGTGATTTCGCTGTCAAGCTTAGTTTCGTTCACAGCTTAGATATGGATGCATTTTTCATTAACCAAGCATTTTATTTCACGTAGATATAATTTTAAACTATCAACATTTAAAGAAGCAATCACTATTCCCTTGCGGTGACCAAGACATTGCACTCCAACAGGGATTTTATTAGTATCAGCAGGACTATCATGAGCTAGTAGCTGGCGAACAATGGCTTGCACCAAAAAAAAGTCACGTTGCAATTTCTTTTAGGTTTCACTAAACTTTTCAAGGTATCATATCGGCTATCGCTTATCGGGGTTGCATTTTCTCATCTTTTTGCACTTCGACCTTATTTGGCTTCGCGTCTTGCGCAGTTTCCGTCCTCTTGGTTTGGGGTTGGGATAATATTTCACTTCGTTTCATTTCATTTCCTCGTTCAATTTTCTGTAGCATGAAAAACGAAGGTTTTCCTTCCAACCGCACCTTCGGGAGGGTAATTTGCTTTCTTGAGTGAGAGGCTGGTTCCCTCAAAAAGCCCAAACTGCCCTAACGATGAGAAAATGCAATCTGTCTGATGATTATGAGAAAGGATTTACTACAAGGTTGAAATATATCTGAAGGGCAGCCAAGCCCCCGCAAATGTGGGCCTAGCTATGTGAGTGTAGCTTTACATAAAGGAAGGTAAAATCTAGAAACATCATCACAGGTTTTATCCGTCTTCTTCGCTTTTCGCTGTGTGATTGGTCCGTGAAAGTTAGGCTATGGGGGTTTCAAGCCACGGAACATGAGCAAAAATCGGCTAAAACATCTTATTCCTATCTCATTTACAACCATTGTTTTCAATGGCCAAAGTTGGAATAGAAGTAAAATTGAAATCTGCCAAGTATCATTTGCAAAGAAGACAATACAAAAAGCTTATGGGTTCAAATTGCACATGAATAGAAATTGATTAACTAGAATGGTGTGTTTGCGCGACGCACTGCCAGAAAGATGTTTTCGTAACCGGAATGATGTGTTGAAGCCGAGGCGTAGCAATACGTAAACCGCTGGTAACTGATTGTACGCTCGGTATTCTTATTTAGTACGGACTATGTGTCCTTGGTTCGTTCATTCCTTCGCTTGTTCGTGACTGAGTGACTCAATGAGTTAGTGAGTTAGTTGGTTAGTATACTACACTACTCACTCCTACTACATATACTCGCTTTACTTCGTACACGAAAACGGGAAAATTTTTTCACGGCTCCTTCACCATCCACATAAAAAATTTTCGAAAATTGATGGCTGAAATATATGTCATTGAATGAAATGAGTCCATAGATTGTATGGGAATTTCATGAGAAGAAATATGCGGCCTATGACCCATGAAGAAATCTTCGCAAACTTCCAACGGCGAATACAAGACCTTATAGAGTAGTATCTTTATCTTTCAAGGGCGGTTTCCTTTACAAAATTTCTGATTACAAAACAAGAAACGACACTCGCATGTTTTAAAAACAAGATAAGAATTGGGCTGGAGAACATTGCACCACCTGCAGAAAATCCTGCTAATGAAACGGATGTGGTACTGGCTTGTATTTAGATTTTTAGTTTTGTATTTATTCAAGTTGGTCTAAATTAGTATCCTTCATTATTAATGTGTAAAAACCAACGTTAAATAATGATTACATGATATGAAATATGATACACGTTAGCCACTCAAAACGGCGCAAATGCTTTTTTGGGACACGAAAGATCATAAAAATGAACTGACATTGCCTGCAAAAAACTATTCAAAGGAAATGGCTGCAGCCTGGTTAATATCTTCACGCAATCAAATTGAATAGACTTAATTGCCTAAAATTTATTTACTTATTTCAAGTCATGTGACAATTCTCTTAGCACATTTTTGTCGTGTGCTACTTTTTCCACTCATGGCACAACTTTGAGAGACTGATCGCATGATTTTTTCTTTTTTACATTCAGATAAAAAATTTACAATGTTAGTTACGTTCTACTTTACTTTCAACTTATGAATATACGACACTACAGGGACAATTCCAAGAGAAGCGAGATTACACGACTACCCCTTGGTTACATGAAACAAAACGAGGACAATGTAAGAAACTTTACGCAAAGAAACAATGAGGGAACGAAAACATAAACGAACAATATACAAGTAAATACGGCATTGCACTTTGAGTGGAGGTACCTTGTTACCAAGTAATTCCAGATATAACCAAGTGAGAGACTTTGACTATCGCATGATTTGAAATGGGTGTAAACAAACCTTAGCCAATTTTGCCTACTATGACTTGCTGCAAAACATAGGGGACAAACATAAACTCATACGTCTACCACACTGATATCATTTCTTGACAGATCCAAATGTTTTAACCGTGTAAAGCCTCTTAGTGAATTTCCAAGATGAGAAATTTTTTGTTGATATGATCCAGGAAGTGACAATGACTTGACATCGTCTGTAAAGAAATGAAAGTCTATAAAAAATAATGTCATTGCTCTTATTTCCCGCATGCATTTATTGGGAGAGTTAACCTATCTAACTTAAATTCCCGAACTATCTGTTTGTTAATCAAAGGCTCTTCTTTGGCCAGTCTATAAGTGGGCAGTCAAACCTTGAGAGGACATTCCAACCTGCCTGTCATGTTTAATGGGCACCAGGGAGCTATACACGGGAGAGGAATCGCGCATTGAGTTGCATTCTGCGATGTGATATGCACCTCCTTCGCAGCGGATCGCGCACTTCATTCATTCATTATTTTATAGATCATCACGGCCCTGTCAAATATTATTAAGTTAGAGACTGAAAGCCAGTTGCAACTCCACCCATCCTTTAATCTACAGCTTTCTATCAGTGTTCGTGCTCTAGTTTGCAGACGTTGAAGATGATCAAGCTTTGTGTTTGACAAACTGCCCCAAAGTTCATCACTGTATCTCAAATGACTCTCGAGCAGTGCCTTATACACCTGATCCAATTTTGACTGCGGTAGTATGTTCTTTAATTTCCGCAGGGACGAAAGGGCATTTTTGATTTTACCTTTGAGGCTATTACATTGCTCATTCCATGAAAGGTTTTCATCCACTGTAACTCCACGGTATTTAACTTTTTTGACTCGTTTAATTGGTCCTCCGTTTATGTTTACCTCTAATGGACCATTGATACGGTTAGTTTGTCTTTTGTGACCGACAGCCATGTACTCAGTTTTATCAGTGTTCAAACTAAGCTTATTCTGCCGTAACCATTCTGCAATATTGTCCACCTCAGTTCTTAGATCATTGCAGAGTTAGTCAATATCTTCAGCAGAGCAAGTTACGCTGGTATCATCCGCATACATGTTTGAGGTGCATTTATTGAGGCACTGCTCAAAGTTGTTGACATACAGGATGAAGAGGAGAGGCCCCAAGCACGAGCCCTGAGGAATACCGCAGTGAACAGTTTTCAGGCTGGATTTGTAGCCATTCACTTGACAGTAATTCAAGGTAATTCTCATGCTTTCAAAGAGAGTAATGTGACTGCTGGTGTGATGGGATTGGATCCTTAAATGTAAACAGGAGCTAGATTATCAATAATCTTGAAGAAAAAAATGAGGAGTCTGCTCCATCATCAGCAGCTTAATGATTCCTAGCCAATTTCTGTATACAGCTTTACTGGTGATGTTCCTATCCATGTTCCCGTAATTTTTCGCGCAGCAGAATACTGAACGGACTCTAATTTTTGCAATGGGCGCATTCAAGAAAAGGTGAATTCAACTCTAATTACTGGGCAGTTAGGAAAACCAACAAGATTTACAAAGGCCTAAAGCATAAAAATAAAGTTATCCACCACATTAAAGTCATATTTAACATAGTTTACAATCAAAAATTTATTTTTCGAAATTAGCACACTTGGATTGCATGATTATTACTGGTCAATGTTAGATTTTTGTTTATGAGAAAATGGTGCATATTTATTGCATTTTCAACTAAAGTTGTGCGAAGAGACATGAGAACTTTGGTACAAACGTTAGTATCAATAATTTAGTTTGACACACACTATTCATCCGTGAAAGTATTCTCTTGAGCATCAACGCACTTTGGCATCTTTGAATCATTCCTTGAAAAGAATTTGTTCGCAGATCTCTTGGGATCAGCTCGATCATGACGTATCTTTGAGGCTGCCTTCCTACGCGGGTAATCAACAAAAGCGGCGACGTCTTTTATCCCCCAAGGTCTCCAGACCTTGCTGTCTTATCTAACTCCAGCGAGATCTGATAACAAATTCTCTTAAAGGAATGATTGCACTGTTCCAAGAGTGTGTTGATGCTCAAGGGATGAGAGCGTTCACCGATGAATAGCATGCGTAAAAATAATTTTCGATATTGAGATGAATGAAGCTGATTTCGGAGCTTCCTCGACAATAGGACTCACATGAATTGTATTTTGTAAAACACATCTGTCGTGCCGTCTTTAGTCTTTTTCCCTTGTGCTTCAAATTTTTGTGATTTTATTCACCGTGCTTCAAGAATTTGCTTGAGCCAAAACGTCAAGGCTCTGGTTTAGAGGTGAAGGTAGATTTGTCCTTTGAAGATTAATATCTTATCTCTCAACGCACCAGTATCAACAAGCGAGGTATCTATGTTCGAGTTAGCCATTGAGGCATGTTTTGAAAATTATTTCGGATTGATTCAGGCTATATTCTAGTCGCTAGGGTCGACCAAATCTACATACTTTTTTGGGACAGCAAATACTTGTAAAGATGTCTTTACTTTTCTTAATCAAATATTGGACATTACTTTGATTTCAAAACATTCATCAATACAAGATAGATAGACCCGAAGGCTGGGCTTTTTTCTCACTTTTTAAAAACGATTATGCTTTTAGCAAGAAAAATTTCACACTGATTACTGTTCGGTCATCAGTCTCTAAGGTTTTTGAGAAGCTCATGTATGAGCAAGTAATGCCTTTTGCCGAGTGCTATCTGTTGCCTCTTTACGGAAAGGCTATGATATGCAATATGGACTTCTAAGATTCCTAGAAACTTATAAGATAACTATGGATAACGGAGGCCTTGCTGGTGCACTATTAATGGATCTCTCCAAAGCCTTTGATTGTCTAAATCACGAGCTACTATTAGCAAATTTGCATGTATATGGTTATAGTCGAAGTGCCCTCGCGCTTATTCACAGCTATCTTTCGAACAGAAGACGAAGGGTCAAAATTAATGACTACGTTAGCACGTGGAAAGAAACTAACTTAGGTGTGCCACAAGGTTTGGTGCTAGGGCCCCTGTTATTTAACATATATATCAAAGATATATTTCTTCTGATGAACGGAACCGAAATATGTCACTATGCAAATAATATTACCTTGTACTCATGTGATTATGAGTTAAAAAATGTAACAACAAGACCATAGCAAGATGTAAAAAGGACTAGCAGCAAGATGAAGATATACGAAATTAAATAAAGATAAATGTCATCTCATTCTTTTAGGGGCTAGGAAAGAAAAAGTTAATAATCATATTAGAGAAGCCCACGTAGGAGAAAAGAGACACAGAGAAGTAACTGGGCATTGCTCTTGATACGAAATGAAGTTTTAAAAAGCTTGTACATACACTACGTAAAATAGCTGGTCAACAGTTTCATGCTGTTGCAAGCATTTCAATCTGCATGGAGTCCGAGAAACTAAAACTGTTGATGAAAACATTCGTCATGTCCCAGTTTAGCTATTTCTCACTTATATGGATGTTGCATGATAGAAATTTGAATAATAAGATAAAAAGGATACATGAAAGGGCCTTAAGAATCGCATACAAGGACAAATGTTCCTACTTTTGACAAATTTTTAGAAATTGATAATTCGGTAACCGTGCATCAGAGGAACCTGCATTTGCTCATGGTAGAGATCTAAGAAACAAAATATGATCTAAATCCCAGCTTTATGAAGCAAATTATTGAGGAAAAAGAAATGCCTTACAACCTATGGTGTTCTGATAAACTAAAACTACCAAAGGCGAAAACAACCTGCCTTGAGATTGATAGAGTCAGAATAATGGAAAAAGGTATGGGAGACACTACCACCATAGCTGAAAAACTTGGATTCCCTTCAGGTTTTCAATATGGTTATCAAAACCCATAAATGCCATGCCTGCAACTGCTGATTATGTAGAACATCTTATTCTAATTTAGATTTTTTACTTTAAATTGTATGTTCACTGCAACATTTAATGTATTTTTTGTTAAATAGTTGGACTTAGTTAGCAATTGAAGCCATCGTCTTTAGCCAACTTTAAATGAAAGAATTAATGATAAATAATGATATGAAATAATAGGGCCGCTGATGAAGATAGGAATCAAATGTTTTAGCCGAATTTTGCTCGTGGCCCATGACCAGAAACCATCAAAATCTCGTTTTCATGGACCCTATCAGACAGTGAATAAGTGAAGAAGACAAAAAAACATGTGAAGATTTTTCTAAATCTTACCTACCTTATAAAACGCAACCAGTACAAAAAATTGCTCGAAATTTCCCGAATGTTTTTAAGAAATCTACTTTCCATCCGTTTGGGTATACAAGTTTGGATGCTGCTCAAAATAGCTCCCTATTCCAAGGAGTTATGACGCCTCAAACTCACAACCTTTCTTCGTTTTTGACATTTCTAAACATCAGCATTCTTAGTACTCTATCCATTCCTAAAAAAAGACTTCTAAATCACATGTGAAACACGACTAATTCCCATGAAGTTGATACCGTGGGTTCGAGGGCCTTTCCTTTCTTCGCAGATGAGCAAATATGACCTGCTGTCTCTGGTGTCCGAAATATGACCTAGCTCTAAAATATGCTACATCGTGTTTTTGGTTCAGAGATTTCAAGTGTACCTACCACCCTTCGCTTGTTTGAGGCATCCTGTAGTTCAGTGTATCCACCAGACTGTGCTTGGTACCCATATGACAATTTTCTTCCACAAATAATGCAGTAAATAGCATCGTAAACATCAATTGCTGTCTTTCTGCACCCAAACACTGATCTATGATCATGAAATCACAACATGCGCTGCGCGTTGCAAGGCCTGGGGAAGAGGCGGGAAGATGGCAAAATATTACGTGCTACGTGTTACATGCAGTGCATGTTGTGATTCGTGATTTCGTAATCATAGATCAGTGTTTGGGTGCAGAAAGGCAGCAATTGATGTTTACGATGCTACTTACTGCATTATTTGAGGAAGAAAATTGTGAAATGGAGACCAAGCACAGTCTGGTAGATACATAGAAGTACAGGAAGTGGTAACGATGGTATTGCTAGCTGCTTCCTAAAGATCGCACTTCCAGTAATCTCGGAATCACTTTGTGACATATTCAATCTTTCGATGGAAACTGGCCGTTTTCCAGATAACTGGAAAATTGCTAGAGTAGCTCCCATTTTTAAAAGCGGTCAGCCTAATGATCGATCTAACTACCGACCTATATCGGTGCTCCCTGTTTTAGCCAGGGTCTTCGAAAAGCTCATTTATAACCAATTGTACGATTACTTGGACAAAAACAAACATTTGTTTTCAAATCAGTATGGCTTTAGAGCTCTCCACTCTGTTGTCACCTGCCTTCTTAATAATACAGATGACTGGTATGTGAACATGGACAATGGTAAATACACTGCAAATATTTCTATAGATCTCAAAAAGGCTTTTGATACTGTTGACCATGATATTTTGCTTGCAAAATTGCGAAAATATGGTGTTGATGATCTAGAATTTGCTTGGTTCTCATCCTATTTAACAAACAGAAAACAATATTGCAAAGTTAATGGGGTTTCTTCAAAAACTGAAGACATCAAATGTGGTGTCCCACAGGGTTCCTGTCTTGGTCCTCTCTCGTTTCTGATTTACATCAATGACCTTCCTTTTTTTCTTAAGAAAGGTAAAGTGACGATGTACGCAGACGATACTAGTATTTCCTACTCTTCTAGTAGTATGGAAGATATAAATCAAACGTTAAACAATGAACTCGGTCATTTGAAGAAATGGCTGCAAGGCAACAAACTTTCATTGAATGTCCTAAAAACTCAAGCTCTAGTTGTGGGTTCCAAACCCAAAATTAAGAAAATTATTGATAATTTTGTTGCTCGTCCGCAGTTTCTCATTGGTGGCTCTCAGGTTGAAAATGTAGACCAGACAAAATATCTGGGAGTAATAATTGACAAGAACCTATGCTGGGCTGAGCATATCAATAATGTTCGTACTAAAGTTTCTCGTAGCATAGGGTTTTTGAAGTATTCCAGAAAGTTTTTACCCCAAAATACCCTGAGTAAGATGTATCGAGGAATCGTAGAGTCTCACTTTAGATATTGCTGTTCCGTGTGGGGTTGCTGTGGGGTGACCAGACTTAAGACCCTTCAAAAGCTGCAGAATCGGGCAGCTAGAATTGTTACAAGAAGCAATTTTGATTCATCTGCTGGGCCATTAATACACAATCTAAAATGGCCAACTATAAGTGAGATTATCAAAAGTGAAACTGCCACAACCATGTACAAATCGTTAAATGGTCTTGCTCCAGAATATCTTTCTAAAATTTTCGTCAAAAATTCTACTCGAAATATCAGACAACTGCGAAATACAGAAACTGATCTTCTGTTACCTATGAGGAAAACAAGCAATGGACAAAAAGGTATAACTTTTCGTGGTTCTAAACTATGGAATCAGCTTGACTATGATATAAAACAGGCACCCTCCCTTGCCACTTTCAAACGAAGATTGAAAGGTAATTTGTGAACAATAATGATAATTTATTGTCATTATTGTTCACAAATTATCATTATTATTAGGGAATTCGGGTTTTTTCCCCATTTTACATACCAATTCTCGGTTTTTTTTCACTGTTTGCCACGGCCCCCTGAAAAGCAGTTCTTCACGACTGACGGGGCTACCGTGCCTAAAGAAATAAAAATAGAAATAGAATAGAAACAGGATGCCTTAAACAAATGAAAATAGGTGGGTACACGTGATATTTCAGGGCCAAAAACACGAAGCAGCACATTTTAAAGCTAGGCCGTAGTTCGGACACCAAAGATAGCAGGTAAGATTTACTCTTCTGCAGAGCAAGAACAGACCCCCAAGTATCGACTTCATAGGAATTAGTGATGTTTGACATGTGTTGTCGAAGAATTTTTGGGAATGAATAGTACTGAGCATGCTAAAAGCCCAAAACTGCTGAAAATTGAACTGCTGGAATCGGGAAATATTTTAACCGGCATCCAAACTTGTATACTAAAACGTATGGAGAGTAGATTTCTTCAAAAAAATTCGGGAGATTTCAAGCAATTTTTGCCCTGGTTGTGGTTTATGAAGGTAGGTGAGATTTACACAAATTTTCACACGTTTCTTTTGTCTTCCTCCCTTATTCGCCGTCTGATTGGTCTGTGAAAATGAGATTTTGATGTTTTCCGGCCATGGGCCACAAGCAAAATTTGGCTAAAAATTTTGATTCCTATCTTCCGCTGATGGTAAATTTCATTAATGCATAATTTGTCTTCTTTTCTACATCATGAAAAGATTTTACAATATTAGTTACATTCTACTAGACTTTTGAATTTTTACTGTACGACACTATGGGGACGATACAAAGAGGAGTGAAATGGCGTGACTACCCCATGGATACATCAAACAAAACTGCGGATAACGCAAGAGACCTTATGCAAAGAAACAACGAGGGAACAAACACACAGACAAACAAATATGAGTAAATACATTGTTACTCTACAAGCTAAGGTAGCTTGTGACCAAGTAACTGCAGATTAAAAAATCTAAACTTTAAACCTAAAGATTGGTTTTGAAAAATTACTTACTTGGTTGTAAGCTACTTCAAACTATCACGCAAATACAAATAAAAACATCAAAACATGAAGGGTTGGGGAATGGGGTATTTGTAAGGAAATGGATGGATTTATCAAGGCTTTCTGTTTCCAAAATAAAACTCATATAATCGTTAAGCTCAGGATTAATACTTTACTACATACTAAAACGAGGAACCACCCAAAACCATCCAAAATGAGCCACAACCACCCAAAACCAACAAGATGACCCAAAACCAGATTATAACCACCCAAAACCACCCAAAACC
This sequence comes from Aurelia sp. 4 Dawson et al 2005, assembly GCA_964019985.1. Classification (NCBI taxonomy): domain Eukaryota; kingdom Metazoa; phylum Cnidaria; class Scyphozoa; order Semaeostomeae; family Ulmaridae; genus Aurelia; species Aurelia sp. 4 Dawson et al 2005. The sequence goes on from OZ026497.1 coordinate 10,953,250, forward strand.
ACCCTAGACCAGAGTATAACCACCCAAAACCATCCTAAAATCCTAGAATTATAAGCCCTTTGGGGGCGCATAACACCCCTGAAACTCGGCAGCAGATGAAGGCCTTCTTTGTAGTTTGTATCAGCATTGATATCAATAAATTTAAGTATCTTGGGAATTGGAGAAATTTCTGCTTTCCAGAAAAAGTTCTCTACTGTAATCTTTCATTGGACGGGTTTTGATGCATCTATGATCATTATTTTTGGCTCTAGTACATTTCCTCGTACAGTAGATCATTTGGTGGTCAGATAAGCCTTGGTTGAGAACGCCATGATGGGAAACTTTCCACTTACAGTTCCCTGATCACATATATTGGAAAAATATTGTCAATAAGAGAAGAAGAGTTCCTTGTTACTCTAGATGGATGAACAATGTATGGAAGAAATTCTTTTGAAAAAAAGGTGTATGAGAGTTATAGTTTAAAAGATCACTGTTGAAATCGCCTAGAATCAGAGCCAAGCGCTAGGATCGCAGAAATAGCTAATCGAGTCCACGACCACTTTTCATGATGCTCAAAGGTGCTTGTGGGATTTGAACCCCGTCCGCCTGACTCTCCTGCCTGCAAAGTCAGTGGATTGCAAAGCAGCGCCACAACACCTTCAGAATGAATAGTTGCTTACCGCAACGGCTTGAGTAGAAAGAAGTTCTTGCAAATAGTAGGAAAAATTATCAAGGTTAAGCCTTGGTCAAACGTATCCAACATTTCATCCAACATTAACTTCAAAAGAAATTGTAAAGTTTGTTAATGTTGATGAGCGGGTGGTCAAACGCATCCAACAATTCATCCAACATTTCATCCAACATTGCTAGCAGAGTCCATCGTCAGTCATTCGTCTGCGCAGCGGCACGTCTAGAAGGATTAAAAATACTCGTAGAACAACCAACAAATACGAATTGCTGATTCAGAATGCACACTGCTGAAAGAGATTGAAAATGGCGCTCTGATGACGAAATATCAACATTTTAGAGCGTAATGCGCATGCCTACAAATGAAATGTTGGACGAAATGTTGGATCAAGCGGTCAAACGCATCCAACATTCCATCCAACATATGAAAACAAAATTTCAACATCAATTTGCAAATGTCTGATGACCCAACATAGGTTGTCAAACGCATCCAACAATTCATCCACCATTAGTTTTCAGCAAGTTGCATGAAATGTTGGATGCGTTTGACCAGGGCTATGCACAACAAAACAGATAATTTTTGCCATGCTTGTTTTCAACCTCAACACACATAGTCTCAAAGTCATTATTGTCTTTACTAAGATCTGCCCTATGAATTGGTGCAAGGCAAGACTTTATGTAAAGTCCTATACCACCATTTTGGCTATGTGACTGACCAAGAAAGAGTTTATAGCCAGAAATTTCAACATTCATCTTTTTCATTGCCATTATCCCTCGTTGTTTCCTTCTTTTGGACCCACCTCGCTGCAATTGTTGTGCCAGCTACTCCCCCAAAAAGTACAGATGTCAGTCGAATCTTTCCAAATATAAATTCGTATGTGATTGTCTATCTATGGCTTGCGTTTTCTTTTTTCAATGAGCTACCAAAATTATGTTAAAGCATCCTCATTTACAGCAAGGCGTACCCACGGAAAGCTCTGTGTTTAGCGCAGCGTATTCTTTTTACTCTTCTTATTGGGGGACCGCACTAGAGATTTTTCAGGTTGGTGGGTGCAGCCCATTCAGCCAGCTGCTTTTATGTGGAGACATTCATCCTAATCCTGGCCCAGAAATTAATAAATGTTTGAAGTTCTTTCACTGGAACTTGAATAGCATCTGTGCTAGAGATCGAATAAAAATACTGCTTATTGAAACTTATGATGTCCTCTACAAATTTGACTTTATTGCTATTTCTGAGACTATGCTTGATCAGACTGTACAAAAGTATGAAATCCATATTGAAGATTTCAGCAAAGAGATATATCGCAGTGATCATCCGAGCAATACCAAAACCGGTGGAGTGTCTCCAATTTCGCGAACGGCTACCCATCAAGAGACGTACCAACCTTGAGCTACTAACCGAAATTATCATTGCTGAAATAGAATAGAACGCAAAAACATTTTCCTTGGGACCATGTATCGTAGTTCAAGCCAAAACAGCGAGCAGTTTGAAGCCTGCGTTGATAGCTTGCAACAGACTATCAATAAAATGAAAACTGAAGCCCACATAGCATGATTTTCACAGGCGATCTCAATTCAGATCTTCAATGTGGTGGACAGAGGATATTGGACAGCCTGAGGGTACTGCTTTGGACGGACTTACGGAAAGAAATGGTCTGTATCAATTGATTGAGGAGCCAACTGAAGGCTGCTCTTGCATTGACTTGATCATTAGCGACCAGTCCAATATGTTTGTTGACTATGGTGTTCACCCTTCCCTGAAAGACACTGTCAGCATCAAATTATCCAAGGTAAATTGAATGTCTCCTTACCAGCTCCCCCTCCATATAAAGAACAGTTTGGGACTATTCCAAGGCCTTATTCAAAGTCAATTAACAAAATCAACTGGACAGCTTGCTTTGATGGGCTAAATCCTACAGAAATGGTACAAATATTTACAAATGCTCTATCTGAAATTTTCCCCGAGTATATACCTACTAAAGTTGTCAAATTTGATGATAGAGATCCGCCGTGGATGTAGCGGGAATTAAAAACTGCTATTAAGCGCAAAGACAGAATATATGCTAAGTTTGTTAGACGTAGGATGAAGACGACGATCAGAGAAGACATTTTGTGATGAAAAGACCCTGACATTAAAGAAAAATTTGACAATCCAGTTGAAAATCCATAATTAAAGAAAATTTTGAGAGTCCAGTTGAAAATGCTTAGTTATGACATAATTCGGTACGCTTCGACTCTGGCTAGAGTCATCTTCAGCAAAGAAAATATGTGCACGAGGGCCTTTTACAGGTGATCTGAAGCGGAAATTTTTATTAATGCAAATGGATAGCACTTTTGAATGATAAAGAATGTCGTTTACCGTTTTGTGATGCCTTATTTCATTTTCGAATTATACACTATTTTGTATGATTGGCTGATGACGTCATTTTGTTTGCAAAAAGTAATGAAAATGTATGACTCGAAGAACATTTCTTAAATTGGTATACCTTTCTAAACATCATATCAGTCCATGAAACGATTTCTATTACATTTATTCAACTCAACTTAAATGTCTCCGACAACTGAACCTTTCAAAGCTTAGATACAGCTATATTCCAGTACATCATCCTTGCAATTTGCAAACAAAATGACGTCATCAACTGAAACTTAATATCAGTGGATAACTTGAAAACGAAAAGAGATATCAAAGAAATTTAAACAGGAGTCCGTATCATTCGACAGTACCTTTAATTTGAATCAATAAAAATTTTCGCTTCAGATCACCTTTAAGCAAAAACGAAACAAACATCAGAACAAGAAGAAAAAACAGGTGCTAAAATGTGAGAGGAAAGACAAGCCCTGATATGGCAAAATCAGAAACGGTAAACAGAACAGAAATGCAAACTCAGAATGAGACCATGGGAATAGATGACGTTTCGGAGTTCAAAGAGGGCGTGTCTCGCTTTATTAAAAGACTCTCGTGAATAAGGAGGTCAAAATGATTGTCTGTTTTGTTGAAAATTTCAAAGTCATCAAAAAATGCTTTGTGGCCAGATTTAGAAATGTGGTCCCCTATGGACGAGGAGTTAGATTTTACCTTTTGACCTGCTTTGTTAATCCCTAGGTGCAATCTCTACATCTAACAATTAAATGTCTTTTGGTTTTACCATAGTCAGTGGCCTTGCAACCACTGCACGTATATTTATAAATAACATTTGAGCACATTAAGTTTGAAAAGCGATTTCTGAATGTGAGCAGTGAAGAGAGTCGTCTAGGGGATTTAAAGATGACCTGAAATTGACATCACGGTAGCATTGCTTAAGGAGCTTCGCAAGTTTGGTTTTAACCTGTAAGCTAAATTGACCTAGGAAGAGGAGGGAGAATAAAACGGCTTGTCTCTCTTCACTGTTAGAAACAGGTTTCTTAGGACAAAATTGCTTATCTAAAAAAGATTTAATTATACGACCTACAACACTATTAGGTAAGCAGTTTTCGCTGAGGATTGTTTCGATTTTAAGAACTTCCCCATGAAAAGTTTGGTACGTATAACAAATGTGAAACGCACGGTAAGCACTGTAACCAAATTGATTGTGCACTTGTTAGGTGCGAGGCTAGCAAATCTGTATAAAAAGTACAGTAGATGTTTTCTTTCTATAAAGACTGGTGGAAAAACAGTGAGATTAGGGACCCTATGGGGATGTGCGAAGAATTCCGGTGTATGTAAAATATTGGGGCGAGAATGAATATCTGCGTTGTCCATAGAGTGGTGGCGTCAAAGAGGGACTGCTTGTTTGTTGTTGTCGTTGTATTTTTTTGGTAATCGATGGAGAAGTCTGGAACGTGAAAGCTATGAATCTGAGAACTGGAAATGGGTTTATTGGAATGTACAGATGGCATTCTTCGACACAAAGTGAACATGATCACTTCCAGTAAGAATACAATTTCCAGAGAATTCTTTACTCTGACTTCCTTCAAAAAGCGGCCTAAGCCCCCTTGATCAACTCATAAACAGTCTCCTACTGCAGATCAATTTCCACTCTTTTCAAGGGCTGTTAGGAGGGGTCGAATTTTCAAACCCTTGCTTTGTAAAACCGCTTGATGAATCCGGAGTGAAAATAATTGCACTTGCATATTATTTCAGGTGAGTAGAATCATTCAAATTCCTGGTGAATGGTAGTGAGTACAGGTTGGCAAACGATTGTCTTTTCCATCTTGCTGTTCAGAGCTGCACTCACTTAACTTTATTAACAGCTTATTTTCATCATAATTGTCGTTGTCAAATTGCCAGATAAAAGTTCGAAATTATCTAGCCTAATTCGCCTTTCTCCTTATTCGTCGAGCGCGCTATGCATTCTGGGAATTGTAGTACAGGACGACACGTGTGGAATCAAAGCAAACAGCGTTCGTATGGTGATAAAAGCAAGACACGTAAAACAAGCTAATTGCGACAGAACATCTCCTGTATTTTCAAGAAAACCGTACCTTAGTATTTTCAAAAGCTCTTGCACGGGTATGGGAAGCATTTACGAGCAAGAAACTAATCTGGAAAGCACGGCAAATAAAAGTAAAGCGAACCAATTTGGAGTGGCAAACCAAGCCCTTAGGACTGAAATCTTGGACACCACGTCATGCAAAGACACCCAGGTATGGACCATGGAATTATCGAAAATTCCGAAGTTTACTGAAGACAGTTTAAACTAAAAGTTGATCGAAGCCTCTGAAACGATGCCAGACAAGGTAGCCCAAAGCCTACCGAAACAAGATGCAGGGCTACAAACTTGGAAAGAGGACTCTTTTTCTTGGGTCAGAGTTATAACTGGGAATACGGCGGGCCTTGTCACATTGTGCTTGGTAAAGACAAGTGTGTCTGCATCGACAGAAAGAGGAATCTTTGCAGTTTTTTCTTTCATCAGTTTATTTTCACTTTGTAGCATACCAGTTGTTTTTGTGTCTTTTCATTTCCTCTTCATGCTTCAATTTTAGACAATCTAACTGTGTTTTCAGGACAGCTAACTCATCACCATCATCAGATTCACTTTCTGCAGCATTACATGTATCTGGTTACCGTTTCGAGAAGCTGACTTCCATTGACCGAACGTGTGGATCTCGGTTCCTCGACTTTGTTGTGCTTCTTTGCTTAGAAGTAGTGAGCCTGGTTGTCTTTGCCACAATAATGGGTAAATTTTTCATGTAAGTTTTTTGCCCACCTGGAAAATGCTCTGAGCACATTGTGTGACCTTTGGTAGGAGTGAAGTCCTTTCTGCTGATTAACGAAATACATCTCTTCCTTAATTCTATCTTCTCTGGTCCTATTTCTAAGCCAAGAGGCACAACGAAGTCGAGGAACCGAGATCCAAACGTTCAATGGAAGTCAGCTTCTAGAAACGGCGACCAGAAGCTGGAAGGGAACACAAATAATGCTGCAGAAAGTGAATTTGATAATGGTGTTTGTTTGTTTGTTTTCAATTTGTTTTGAGTGGGCTTGTCAGGATTTCTAGCCACTGAAAGCTAATTTAGGCCCACTGTGCATGCCGCATCCAGGCATGGGACCCCTAGTTTAACGTCCCTTCCGAAGGACGGCGAGGTGAGTTGCGAGGTCAGGCCTCAGAGGTCACCCATGCGAAATCTGACCTCAATCGCCCAAGCATAACTTCAGTCACCTGACGAAGACTGCATAAGCCACTCGGCCACTCACCCCGCAACGATGAACTAGCTGTTCTGAAAGCACAGTTAGATTGTCTAGAAGTGAAGCATGACGAGGAAATCGAAGAAATGAGGAAATGGAAGAAAGAGGAGATAAGCTGATAAAAGAAAAAGCTGCACAGATTCCTCTTTTGCATCGATGCAGATACACTTTCCTTTGCCAAGCACAATGTGACAAGGCCCGCCGTATTCCCAGGTTTAACTCTGACCCTAGAAAAAGAGTCCTCTTTCCAAAGTTCGTAGCCCTGCATCTTGTTTCGGAAGGCTTTCAGGGCTACCTTGTCTGGCATCGTTTCAGAGGCTTCGATCAACTTTTTGTTTAAACTGTCTTCAGTAATCTTCAGCATTTTCGATATCTCTATGGTCCATCCCTTGGTGTCTTCGCATAACCCGGTGTCTAAGATTTCTGGCCTAAGGGCTAATGGTTTGCCACTCCAGATTGATTCTCTTTACTTTTATTTGCCTTGCTATCCAGATTGGTTTCTTGCTCGTAGATGCTCCCCATACCCGTGCAAGAGCTTTTAAGAATACCAGGGTGCGGTTCACTTGAAAATACAGAAGACTTTCTGTCGCAATCAGCTTGTTTTTCCATGCCTTGCTGTTATCGCCATACGAACGCTGTTTGTTTTGAATGCGCACCTGTCATCCTATACCACAATTCCCACAATGCATTGCGCGCTCGACGAATAAGGAGAAAGGCGAATCAACTCTCTGATGACAACTTAAATGGTCAAACAATTTCAGGTATGCCTAACTATTGTTACAACTGGTGAGTCAATGGGCCCATGATTGGAGGATGTCTTTCAATCCCGATCCGCAAAAGCAAGCTGTTGAATTATTATTTTCAAGGAAAAGAAATGAAATAGACCATCCTGTGATCCTTTTTAACAATATACCGGTAAAAAAGGTAAATGAACATAAACACCTAGGTATTATCTTGGACTCGAAACTTTCTTTCTCACCTCATATCAAAGCAGCTATCTCTAAAACGAGAAAGGGCATTGGTTTGCTAAAGTATCTCTCCAAATATTTACCCAGACATACCCTAAATGAATTATACAAACTTTATGTACGGCCCCACCTGGACTACGGGGATATAATCTTCCATATTCCAGCTAAAGAGGATGATTTCAGTCAAAACATAATTTTACCAAATTTAATGGAAAAATTAGAATCTGTTCAATATTCTGCTGCCCTTGCTGTAACAGGAACATGGAGGGGAACATCTCGAGAAAAACTGTCTGCAGAGCTTGGCTGGGAATCACTTAATTCTCGTAGATTAAGTAGACGCCTTACTTTGTTCTATAAGATTATAAATGATCTCACCCCATGGTATACAAAGGAGCCAATTCCATCACTGCAACAGCCAAATTGCTCTCTTCGCAATCAGGATGTTATTGGGCAGATAAGGGGAAGAACGGAGAAATTCTTGTCAAGCTTCTATCCTAACTGCATTTCTGAATGGAATAGACTTGATCCAGAAAGCAGACTCGCACCTTCTGTTGGTGTTTTTAAAACAAAGCTTCTGTCAAAAATTCGCCCCAGTGCAAAGTCTGTCTTTGGTATTCATGATCCAATAGGCTTAAGTTATCTTTTACAAATAAGGGTCGGTCTCAGTAAATTGAATTTTCATAAATTCAAGCACAATTTTAGGCATAAAGTGAACCCAATGTGCCCAACGAATGATGGCATTGAGAATACGGAGCACTTTTTGTTGCTTTGCCCTTCATTTGACAATCAACGACAAGATCTTCTCGCAGGAGTTTCAGAATTGTTACGACCATTTGTCCAAATCGAGAACCTTCCAAACAACGTTCTATAGTTCAATACTTATTATATGGTAATGAAGAACTTCCTAATGACGTTAACAGAACCATACTGGAACATACTTTAAACTTCATCCATACAACAGGTCGGCTTGGATAACAGCAAACTTTCCTTTACGCCACACAACCGCTATGTAGATTTTTCCTCATTTTTTTGTTGTTGTTGTGAGTCTGTTTCACATTTAATGTTAGGCAACGAATTGCCAATGGAAACTTCTTGATACTAATCCAAAGTAGTTCAAATTATCGTATGAATACCAGAAACCCTAGCCTGACAGCATATGCGCAGTGTGTTGAGGGATAGGGACTCTGGGGGAGGATCAGTGATGGTAGCAATTGCTGTCGTTGCTGTTCTCTCGTCCTGTGTTCCTGTTGCTCAGCATCTTTCTCCTATGCTGGCCTGACATCCAATGTGAAACGGATTCGAGTATTAATGTGTATAGTGCTAAATCGTATGTTTTGTATTCATAGTTATTCATTTAGTTTTTATTATTCGCATGTCTTTATGTTAATGGCCACAGGGTAGTCATTGTCTTTTTGCTCCTTGTGGTCCTGTCCCTGTAGTGTTTGTATAGTTTGTAAAGTAATTAGAAAGTATCGTAGGATGTAGACGTAACTTGTATTGTAAAATTTTAGATGCATAAAAAAAACACTTTTTGACAAAAAGCGTCCGTAAATACCTACCTACCTTCCTATCTACCTACCTAGCTTCCTTCCTATACAAAATCTCCCCCACCACATAATGTGCTCATTCTTCGCACATAAAAATGGCAATGTGTTGTTCTCCTCGATCAGGAAAGTGAATTTAATATTTGGGTCAAAACTGTTGATAAGTTGAAGAAACCTGTCTACGTCGTCTCACCGATTAAATAGACAAAAAGTATCGTCAACATATCTACGGTATAACACCGGTTTAAACTGTGTAGGAAAATCATTTAAGTAACGTTTTTCCAGGGCACACATAAAGATATTGGCAAGTTTGGGCCCTCGGGGAGAACCCATGGCAATACCATCAATTTGATCATAAATTTGTTAGACGTGGTAGAAAGCAAGAAGACTGGGAATCAGTTAAAAATGTCCAAAACTTAACATCAAGATGATTACCAATGTTAAAAATGATTACTATCTTGGTCTTGGCAGAAAAATATCGAATAACGTGTCCGGGGCTACATCATTTTCGTCCTTATTCAACAGACTTCTCAATAAAAAGACAGTTTCTAATATACCCCCTCTTCTTGAAAATGGCTTATTCATTACTAACGTAGAAGCAAAAGCAAATATTGTCAATGAGTTCTTCGTTGCTATCCCTAAATTTATTTCGCAGTTTCCATCACCCTTATTAAATATAGATATACGTAGGGAAAAGGTGCTTCGAATCATTCATTTTCTAGATACTAAAAGGCACATGGATGTGATGGAATTTCTGTTGCCATGATCAAAATATGTGATAATTCGAAAGTAGATCCTCTGTGTTGCATATTCGAAAGATGCCTTGAAACAGGAATTTACCCTTCTCAGTGGAAGAAACTAAACATAATACCTGTGCATAAAAAGGGTTGCAAGCAGAACCAGAAAAATTATCGCCCAATTTCCCTACTTCCAGTTTTTGGAACGTTGTTTGAAAAGCTATTATTTGATGCCATCTACGAGCACCTCTGAATAAATGGTCCTATATCGCCTCATCAATCAGGGTTTCGTCCAGGTGATTCGGCCATCAATCAGTTACTGCTAATCACACAAAATATTTATGGAGCCTTCGATGAAACTCCTTGTAAAGAAACACGTGCCATCTTCCTTGACCTTTCAAAGGCATTTGACAGGGTCTGGCATGAGAGTATAATTTACAAGCTGGAATTCAATGGCTGACATGGAAATGCTCCTCGGATTGTTAAAAGCTTTTTAGCAGATCTTAAGCAACGGGTATTATTAAGTGGGCAATGTTCAAAGTGGGATACAATATCTGCAGGTGTACCACAAGGATCAGTTCTTAGACCGCTGTTGTTTTAGATCTACATTTATGATATAACCCACACACGTCATTGTTTACTACCGTTCAGAATGAAAATGTAGCTGCACTTGACTTAAACAGAGATTTAGAAAAAAATAACTTATGGGCATGACAATTGAAAATGCAGTTTAAGGCTGACAAGACAGAGGAGGTTATATTTTCATGCAAAAGGAATAAGCAAATCCACCCTGGTCTTAAATTGGGAGAGGAGGACATTGCCTCAAACTGGGGCCAATTGGAACACAAGCATCTTGGCTTTTTTCTTGACTCAAAGCTAAATTTCAAAAGTCATATTCGAGAGGCTATCTTGAAACACGTAGAGGAATTGTTTTGTTGAAATGCCTTTCAAAATATGTATCAAGAGAGGTCCTTGATCAAACCTATAAGCTTTATGTGAGACCTCACTTAGACTATGGAGACATCATTTACCATAAATATGACCCAGATATGCAGCTGAACTTTACGCAACAACTAGATCAGACTCAATGTAAAGCAGCACTAGCTGTTTCTGGAGCATGGATGGGTACAAGTAGGCAAAAACTGCTTGAAGAGCTCGGATGGGAAACACCTTATAATCAAAGATGGTATCCAAGATTATGTCATTTCTTTTCATTAACCACATCCAAAAGCCCAGAGTACCTTTTCAATGAGACACCTGAACAGCGCTCAGTTGAGTACAGTTTAGAAACCCACGTTGTTATGAGCAAAATGTAGGTAGAACTGTGCGCTTTTCCAGCTCTTATTTTCATAATATAATATGTGAGTGGAATCTGTTTGACATATAGGTACAAGATTCTCCTTCTCTCACAGTTTTCAAGCACAAATTGCTTTGATTCATCAGACCCGAAAAAAACCCTGTTTACAATATCTACAATATTTTGGGCATCAAGCTACTAACAAGGCTTCAAGTTAATTTCAGTCCTCTCAATGAACATAGATTCAGTCATAATTTTGACTGCTTGAGTCCAGTATGTATTTGTGGTGAAGGACAGGAAGATAATGAGCATTACCTCCTGCACTACCCCCAGTTTACAGCTCAGCGCCAAGATCTCCTTGGTCAAGTCTTGGATGTTGGATATGATGTTGCTAGCATGAACTCAAAGGATCTTTGTCATCTGCTATTACATGGGAACCCAAATGAAAGCACCTTTGCAAACAGAACCGTCCTAGAGGCAACTATTTCTTTTATCAAAACTTCTGGACATTTCAATTACATTTTCCATGAAAAAAGCAGCCTTAGCCTTTTTTGACTGAAGTGCTCCCAGAAATTTGCATGGGCTGTCTGTGCTCATCGGGCTGCTGCAACGTGGGTGTTGGCTGGGGGAGTTCTATGATTATTTGGAAGTTTTTTTCTCCTCAGAGCCGGATCTCTGCACCATAGTTCCATGCTCCCTGTCGGTGCTGTCGCGGTTGTGGTTTGGTGGGTGGTGGGCTGTTTGCGCAGGTTTTGGGGGTAATTCAGTTTCGACTTAATTTTTGTTTTTGTCTTTTTCTACTACCATTAAGGTGTTTGAAGGAGAAAGCTCTAACTTTCTTGATAATTTTGTAAAAAATTCTGAAAGTTGCTTCCTGCAACCATTGTAAGTGGCATTTGTAGTGAGGACCCAGTGACCTTGTGTCTTTCCTCTCTACAAATGTCACAGTATTTGTATTAAATTGTTGCTTTTTTAAATTTTAGATTGATATAAAACAAACTCTTCAACATTCATCTGTATAGGACTGTCAAAAGTTTGCCAAATTTCAGAAAACAGCAAAAACATCAAAGTTTACCTTAAGATTTACTAAGGTAAAAACAAGCTCATCATACAGACATGAGAGACTCCTAATATTCATATGTAACAAAAAGACAAGCCAGAACCAGAGAACTGCAATCAGCCAAATCATCAACAGAATGATAACTAGAATTGATGTTTGAAGGTAAGTGTTCATGTATATCATAGTCTTTTAAGTACAGTAGGTTGTAAGATTTGAAGTGACTTCAATGATGGAGCAAAATCAACAAATTAAGGTAGGTCAAAATGATAAAGGTTAGATAACTCCTCACATGCAAGGGTACCAGATGGAAATAAAGCTGTAGTGCAGCTTTTACAAAACCATGCAACATCATCAGGCTCAGCCTGATATACTCTATAGTCAGAAAGTGAGGTGTCACCGCATCTAATGTCTACATAGGAGTTGCATTCCATGCAAAGAATTGCGGCTTGATTTTCACCAACATTTTTGTGGCAGATGCCACATGATTAATTGTCTAAAGACAACAGACCCAATGCTTTTCTAATGTTCTTGATGTTGCTCCACACCAAAGATATTTGGTGTAACATAGAGTACTATTGCCCTTATCAGACCACTTTTCAGAAAACTAAGATTTTCAGAGAGGTCAAAGAAGTTCTGGAAGGGAACTCACCTTGAATAGGCTTCTCAGCTCTTGCTGCAAACCTCAAAGTGAGATCTGTACCATCCGTTTCCTTGTTGTCATGCTGGAACCACACAAAAACGGACAGGTCTGATATGCATGAATTAGGCTGTATCGCCCTATTCAGACCACTGCAGACGAAAGATGAATTTAGCACATCAAAAACTTTTCAAGGCTGTTGACAGTTCAACAAAGTATTTTTTTACTTTCCCAGAAAGCCAGAAAAATATATGACCGATTCTAATTTAATTGAAAATGATTTCAAAATATTGTTACTTTCACTACCGCTTTTGACTCTCTTATCCTTGACCTCAGTCAACTCTAACCACACGATGCGTCAATAGTCTACAAAACTAAGGGTTTCACACGGCGGATGCACCTGGGCAGCATAATGTCAGTTACAGTGCTCTTCCAAAAGGAGCCTTAGGTCTCGCAATTTGTGTGCGATTCTTGAAATTTCTTTGGATATGAAACAAGAAGAGTTGGAGGAAACATTCATGAAGACTATTCTATGTTAACTGAAAGACATATCGAGAAAAGACACAAAACAGATATGGTGTGTGGAAACATCAAAGGAAATGTGAATTACACCTTTGCTGCAGGTAGGTAAATATCAAAACTCTATTGCAAGTCTTCTGAGCAAAACAAAACAGCACAAGCGAAGACATACCAAAGAGATGACATCAGCAAGCAACTTTCACGTGCTTTTTGGAAAAGCTAGGCCCAAGCTCCCTTTGATTTTAACATTTTATTTACGGTTGTTGCACAACACGGGATCGATGGTGGTCTGACAGGGGCAATATTACTCTTCATGTTTTCCACCGTGGTTGTATCTTTAAAATTGTGTTTAAATTGACCGCAAGAAAAGGAAAAAGATGGTGTTTGGCTGGAAACAAAGTTGTCATTCACCCCAATGGAAAGAAAGGGCTGTGCACTGGACATGTCTGGCGCACAGAGCGCTTACTTTCTATTGTTTCTACTGATATTGTTTGGGGAGACCGTGACAATAAAGTATTAATGAAATCACTTCAGATTCTGCAGAATAAGGTTGCAAAAGTCATACTGGACCGCCCAAACAGGTCATCAAGCTCTGATGCACTTGCTACTTTGAAATGGGAATCACTTGAAGAAAGAAGGAAGGCACACAGGAGTTCATTTGTAAAGAAAACTTTGCTCAATAATGTGAACACATCCAACGCGAGGGGTAATGAAATACATACCTATAATACTCGAAATAAGGGGAACTTTACTTTAGATTACCAAATTGTAGAACTAATTGGGGGAAGCAAAGATCTTCATATTATTTTTTAAAGAACAGAATGAACAATTTTGAATTGTAAAGAAGGACTGTAGTCACTTTTAACTGTGTAAGATTTTATTAGGTTTAGGTAGTTTACTATTAATTTCTATATTTTATACCTTCATTGTAACTTTTTTTACTTTTGAGGACCCCCATGAAAAGCACCTCTTGGTGATTGGGGTGGCCTCATTAAAGATATTTAATCAAATCAAATTGTTTCCATTGTTTCATCGGCGCACTGTCAGGCGCACAAAGATTTAACTTTCCATACTGGGTCATTCACTACAAAGACAACTTAAAGAATTACTCCCAACATAATTAAAAATACAAATGTACCATTTACACACAATCACACCTCACAGTTATAAAGATCCCTAACTAAATCTTGCCATGTTGAATTTGAAAAAATTAAAATCTTGTCCCTCCCCTCCCCCATCATAGTCAAATGTGTTGATGAATCATGCTAAGAGGGAAGGGTGGGTGGAGGAAAATTTGGAGTCTGGACTCCTATTGTTGATTTGGCGTCTACTCCACTTTCTTCAATTTAAAGCTTCGGTTGTGCTGTGCTGCGCACAAAAATCCTAGGCCTACTACTAGGTACATTCCATTTTGGTTCCTCTTCCAGGCATATGAGCCAGGCCCGCTCGTCATAGACTGGCGAAGTTCGCAGGCCATCATTCACGTATCGCACATTCCTAAGCAGCATTAAATCAAAATAATTTTAAATGTAGTTAAATAGTAACTTGCCGAGATTGTTATGCTTCAAATTCACCCGTTCACAGATCCAACTTTCTGTCACTGTCAGCGCCATTTTCAAAATCAACACAAGAATCCGCGGGAAGCGCCAAAATTCGTTACAACCTCGTTCCCAGCGAGTTCTTACGTCATTACGCCTCGCCGCGACGCCGCTTTGACTGGCACAGGTGTAACTACATATTTCATATATATATATTTCATATTTCATTTGTTTAGGGAGGGTTGCCCTTCAACCGAAGTTGTTTTTCAAGGGGCCCTCCAATAAAAAACTAATTACAATATACAATTAAAATGCCAAAAAATAAGGACCCATAATATTAAAAACCTATTTACAACTAAATGATATTTACAATAAAAAAGGAAATAATCAACCCTGTATTGATTTTTTGAAACTACCCAGGGAGGATGCCATCTTAGACTCAGCGGGAAGGCTATTCCATAGTTTAGCTCCCCGGAAAGAAAAGCATTTTGTCCATTTGCTGATCTTTTCTTTGGCAACCTCAAATCAGTCTCAGTGTTCCGGAGGATGCGGGAGGAGCATGCTGAGTTTTTGGCAAAGAGATTACACAAGTATTGAGGAGCCAAATCATTGAGCGACTTGAAGACCATTTTTTGGACTCATTCTCAGCCTGCTCGTTCTCACTCTGCCCCAGTCTTTAAGTCTTTAGAACTTCTCAGACTATCTGATGTCTTTCAGCTTAAACTTCTCACTTTTGTCTTTGAAACTGTAAACAGAATGTCACCAAGCTGCTTTGATGACTTTTTCTTATTGAATTCATCCGTGCATAAGTATAATACAAGACAGGCTAGTAAAGGTGATTTGTTTCTCGCACGAAAAAACACCCTACAATATGGGATAAACTCCATTCGATATAGAGGAGCTAAGTTTTGGAATGAAATTCCGGTTGAATTAAGAAACTCTCACTCAAAAGCTTCATTCAAAACTAAGGTAAAGATCTATTTTCTGTGCCATAATTACACCCAGTGATTCACATACTATTCTTTGTGTATACCTTACCTTATCTTGTCTTTCTGCACCTGTTTTCAATAACATCATAATAATTCAATATCTTTTTAGTTAGGGGGTGCTCCCTCCTCGATTAGCCTGCCTGTTGAGGGAGCCCCTCCTTTAAGAAATTCCCCTAATCTCACTGCAGCTCTCCATACTCACCTATTTAGTCTCTCAACATTTTGCTTTAAGTATATCATCCTGTTCTGTTTTTCTTTCTATTTTCTGTGTTGCATTTAATTTTAGTTTATCATTGTTAATAAGATAGGTGGGTATGTTGAACTGTAGTGATGTACTAGATGAATTTTAAAATGAATGAACTGAACTGAACTGAATTGCCAATGAGTTCTTCAACGGTCTTCCAGTCCTTCTCTGTAATAAGTGGTCTGCTTGGGGTATCAAAGCTGCTGTTTGTTATGATCCTAGCAGCACGATTTTGAAGTTTTTGCAACTGGTTGATGTCTGTAGACCCAGCACAACCCCAGACAGAACAACGATATCGAAAGTGGGGCTTGAAAATACCTGTGTAAAGAGTTTTCAAACTTGCCGTAGGTAGAAAGGATTTAGCATGTCTTAAAAAGCCGATCGCCCTGGAGACCTTGGTAGACACTGCCTTAATTTGTTCTTTCTAATTCAAACAGCAATCGATTTGAACTCCAAGGTACTTTGTCTTTTGAACTACCTCGAGCTCATTTTTGCGTATCTTCAGTTCCAAAGCTTCATTTCGACTTCTAAGAGAGCTGCCTTTCTGCTTGGTGGATATGAGCATTGAATGAGCTTTTGCCACATTCAATGAAAGCTTATTGCCATTCAGCCACATCTCCAGTTTCTTGAGATCGCTATTAATAGCCTCATTCAGCCAGAAGCGCCGGGAAGGGGGGCAAGGGGGCGGCCGCCCCTCCAATGTTCTCCAGGACCATTTTTCTGATTCTCCTAATTCCGGAGAAAAATTGCGGGGGGGGGGGGGGGGTAAGGCCGATGATCTTGGCAATCATAATGCGTACGAGCACAGGATTCTACAATCTTGCCATCTCAACTGCATTTTCCCACGACCTGTACAGCATTGACTCGAGTTTTTTTCTCGTGGCGAAGCCCCCAGGCTCCCGTTCTACGTACGCTCCAAGATTGCATATCTCATCAGCATAGCTTATGGAGGATGTAAGTCAAGATCTTTTTTACGAGCAAGGAGAAAGAAGTTTGATAGTTGCGTAGGTGGTGCATAGTAAGAATGTTTCGGCGAAATAGTGGAAAGTGACCGGGAGACTTCTTCTAAGCCATAGCATATGTTGGCTCCTAGAGAACTTTTGTAGACAAACTATACAGCATTGTCCAAGACTTACGTTTTCTGAGGCCTTGGAAGTTTGGTTGTGAGGACCGTTAAGGGACCGTTCTAGGAGAAAGTAGAGTGTGTGCGCTCAAAAATTTTCCTGCGGAGGTGATCCATTGAAAGTTGTTACAAGATTTTGAAGGCTTCTCCTTTGGTCTTCGTGAAAATTGCATTTAGGATAGGCATTCTAAGCCTAAGCATATCATGTGTAAAAATTTTACAGGAGATGCTAATTCAAATACATCAAACGAGGAATATTCCAGAGGGATGCATTATCACCACTACTATTTGTAATTGCGCTAATACCCTTGACCAGTGTGCTGCGGAAGGTAAACGCAGGATCCAATTTCGTTCCATTCAGTTCTCTAGTGTTCTTCTCAATATCCTTGCTGTTCCCAGCAAAGCCGTCTTCTGTAAATGTTCTGTCTTTATTTGAATTCCTAACCTTTCCATGTACTGTTCAAAATTCTTACTGACAGCTCCAAGTGCTCCAATAACCACTGGTACTATCTCTACCTTTTTCATTGACCACATTTTCTTGATCTCCCACTTCAAGTTATCCTATTTTTCTATCTTTTCCTTTTCCTTTGCACCAACTCTGTTGTCTCCTGGAGTGGCAATATCAATTATTGTGCATTGTTTTTCTTCCTTTTCTACCACAACTATATCTGGTTTGCGACATTCTATGTAATGATCACACTGGATCATAAAGTCCCAAAGCATCTTAACCTTATCAGACTCAACAACACCTTGTGGATAATGTTCATACCAGTTAGCTCCGCGTTGTAGGTCATGTTTGCCACATAATGTCCAATGAACAATTCTTGCAACATTATCGTGCCTCCTTTTATACTCTCTTTGGGCAAGTTTTTCACATTCACTAACTATGTGGCCTATGCTTTCTCCCTTTTCTCCGCACATTCGGCACATAGGTGATTCCCCCGTCTTATCCATATTGATTTTGATGTAATTTGTTCTTATTGCCTGCTCTTGGGCAGCACAAATAAGAGCTTATTATTATTATTAAGCACAATTATTATTATTATTAAGCACAATTATTATTATTATTATTATTATTATTATTATTATTATTATTATTATTATTATTATTATTATTATTATTATTATTATTATTATTATTATTATTATTATTATTATTATTATCGTTGTTGTTGTTGTTACTGAGCGGGTAGGACGC
This sequence comes from Aurelia sp. 4 Dawson et al 2005, assembly GCA_964019985.1. Taxonomy (NCBI): domain Eukaryota; kingdom Metazoa; phylum Cnidaria; class Scyphozoa; order Semaeostomeae; family Ulmaridae; genus Aurelia; species Aurelia sp. 4 Dawson et al 2005. Next base: position 10,971,435 of record OZ026497.1, read on the forward strand.
GTTTTCGGACGCTCCGATCCTTGCAGGTTACTTCGATAGTAAACCGTCGTAACTGCCGCCGATAATGCACCTTAGTATCGTCTAGATGAACCGTACCATCAATGAGAATAATCCAGAAGCTCAAGTTTTATGTCAAGGAGGCCATTCAAGCTGGAAAAGTTGTTTGTAAAAGCGACAAATCGAGAGCTGTGTTGACTGGGCCTACGCCATTCAAGGACTTTATTTCGAGGCTAGATGCTCAAGAGTGGAATCGCTTTGAAGCAGCAGAGCGGGCATTTCGCCAAACAATCAGCAGTGGGAATATTTATGAAGAAAAGTTCATATGCAAAGGGGACTTTGGAAAATGGAGGAAAATTATCAAAATTGTTTCAAGTATATTCGTAAAAGGCGGGGAATTCCAGAAAACAAAATCGAACGGACAGCCATGGGACATCACCTTCTCTAAATTTTGTCTTCGAGTTTTGAAATGCTTGCCCATTAATCCATCCCTAAGGGAATTGGAGAATGACTCGACAATAATACAAGTAGAAAAACAACTTTCTTATGTCAATAATGTAGTACAGCCTTTCTTCACAATCAAAAGTTGGAAACCCACAGAGGAGCCTGTGTCTGGCAACAAACTCGCTGAACTGTGGCTGAATAAGAGAAAGAAGGCCATTCAAATTATTAAGAATGATTGCAAATGGCCAGACAAATCGAAGGTTACAATTTGTCAAAAGAAAACAGAGGCATTTTATCGCGATGAGAAATTGTTTGTATTAGATGAGGACCATGATCCTTTTGTTGCCCCTGCTCATCGCCAAGAGGAAGATGACAACGAAACTGTTCATCTATTTTCAGACCAAGAAATTGAGGCTGTAGTTAAGTCATTGCCTAATGGAAAATCAGCAGGCCTAGATGGGATAAAATATGAAGATGTTAAACGAGAACTTGATAGAGTTAAGGGGGATCTAATAAGTATCTTTAATACAAGCCTAGTTAACAGAAGGGTACCCACTGATTGGAAGCATGACATAGTGCAGAGGATACCTAAGAAAAATGATCAGAAGGAAGACCCCACAACACTGAGGGATATATCACTTTCATCCGTGATATATGAGATATTTTCGCGTTGCCTCATTCAAAGAATTCTTCCTTTCGTTGAGATCCAAATTGATTTTTGGCAACGGGCTTTCTTAAAAGGGCGCAACAAACAAGAACTCATATTCACTTTAAAGACTGCTCTGGATGACTTTAGGCAAGTTAGCTCAAAGCTACACATCCTATTCATAGACTTCGCCGATGCTTACGGAAGTATCAAGCATGAAAACATGTTTGCAACACTTAGAGAGTATAACATTCCACTAGCATATTGCAAAATAATCGAGAACATCTATACAAATGCATGTTTTCAAGTGATAGCCGGAAACAGTTTAACACAGAAAATCTATATTACGAGGGGAACAAAGACTGGGGACCCCCAAAGTGTCTTGTTATTCTTGCTAGTTGTGAATCTAGTATTGAAACCTGCGTTTGATCAAGCATTAGCAATGCTAAATATCGAAGATGAAAAAAGAATAAGACCGTTACCTATCCAAGCATACGCAGACGATATTGCGATGATTACGACGAACTACGAAATTCTTCTGGAAATGATCAGATCTTCCGAGCCATTATTTGATGGAGCTGGGCTGAAAGTTAAAAGTTCCAAATGTGCTTTATTGTACGATATAAGATCTGGAAATATCTGGTACAAGGGGAAAAATGATCAAAGACCATCAATAAAGGTACAAGGTGAAGCGATAGAAACTTTGAAGAGGGACGAGCCTTATAAGTACCTAGGAAAATCGCTCAATATTGCCGGCGAAGATGTCAAACAGATAGAGAATTTCATAGCAGATTATAAGGAACTGGTAGGGAAGATCGAAGAATGTACACTGCCTTTGTCATTGAAGCTGAGTGCTTTAAACAATATGGAACTAGCAAAAATTTCACATCATTTCGATAAGACTAGATTAAACGAAAAGCAATTGGATGAATTGGATGATAAAGTAATCTCCACGGTAAAAAGACTATTTCAGTTATATCCAAAAAGTAGCGATAAAGCATTATTTGTTGACAGATTGAATGGGGGCCTAGGGATTAAAAGACCTTCCTATGTTTATAGAGCAGCACGCATATCTAACCTAATGAAAATGTTGAACCATGAAGAAGAAAACATTAGATTTATTGCTAGAGAATCATTAAAATTGGACATGAAGTCAAGGGGAGTCAGCGTAACAGATGCAGAGAGAAATTTCCTGGGATACTCCTTAGATCAAAACCACAGGCTAGCTAAAACAAAAACATATGGGGGTAGCTCTGACTGGCCTGACTGTTGTTCCACGTACGCAAACTTCAAGGATCAGTAATATTCAAGAATGAAATTGCAGAAGTAATCATCAATGACAGAGAGATGCCAAAGAATAAAATTAAGACAAGAGATTGAAAACGAACAAAGAAAGTCAGACATAGAACACTGTTTGCAGCTTCAAATCCAAGGAAATTTTATAGCAATGGAGGACATTGATGAAAAAATATCACACCAAATATATTATGGTTGGAAATTGTCAGATGGTTTGGTAAAATTTATATTAAAAGCGCGTATGAACCAGCTTCCATGCAACCAGGTTATACATATGTGGAACAAAGATCATGAAAAAAGTTGTACTCTCTGCAACTTCCGTTGTGAATAAGTGGCTCATTTAATGAACTCATGTCGTAAGTTCAGTGACCCATACTCTAGAAGGCACGATCGAGTAGTAGATGCCATACATATGAGAATAGAGAAATTAGACCCTAGTTTGAAAATCTTTACAAACAAAATGGCGGAAACAATATTTCCAGAGCTCAGAGAAGAATTACGCACAATCAGTCATAGAAAGCCAGATCTGATAATGGTCAATACGGGAAAGAAAGGATGCAAGATTATTGAAGTTACAGTTTGCTTTGACATGTACATGGAACAATCATATAGGGGGAAACTAAACAAGTATCATGACCTGAAGGCAGCTTTGGTACAAGCCGGATACTCGATTGATTACTATGTGATGTGTTTTAGATCATTAGGATGTGTGCATAAAGATGTTAGAGGAAATCTGCGGAAGCTTGGACTGACTCACGAAGACACGAAAGCAACGATGAAATGGTGTGGAGTTTCGAACATGATAAATAGCAATATTATCTGGAAGAATCGCTGCAAACAAGTTCATAAACAGTGAAAACAAGGTTTCATCTGGACAGTGCTAGTCACATATTTGACGAAGAGACACTAACCTTTGTTTCGTTTTAAAGTCAAATCATGCGAGACTTTATTATTGTTATTAATTATGTGTCTTTTTCACAGGAGTGATCTTATTTCCTGGTTCATTTGCCACGATAGCGGACCACACCCAGTGGTCTTTGGTATCTTGACATTACTTCTTTTCTTGATCTTCACTTTATATCCAATACTTTACGTATTATTCTCGCTGTTCCAAGCAAACATGGTCTCTGTAGCATCTCTATCGTAAGATCCAGTTCTAACTTCTCCAACCATTTATCAAAATTCTTTGTCACTGTCCCCAACGCTCCAATAACTACTGGTATAACATGAACCTTTTTCATTTTCCATATTCTTGCAATTTCATATTTCAAGTCATTGTAATTTGTGCATTTCTCTTCTTCTTTCTTTTCGATACGAGTATCGAATGGGCAAGATGGGTCTATCAGTTTACAACTTTTATCTTTCTTTTCAATTACAGTAATGTCAGGTCTATTATGCTCCAACTGTTTATCAGTCTGTATAGGGAAGTCCCATAGTATCTTGCAATGCTCTGACTCAAGTACTCTCTCAGGCTGATGCATGTACCATTTCTCGGCCTTTTCAAACCCCCACTTTTCATAAAGCTTCCAGTGAATTACTTTGGCAACATTGTCATGCCTCAAATTCTTGTACTCCTTCTGTGCAAGCTTGGGGCATTCTGAGACAATGTGTGCTACTGTCTCATCTTCCGTGCCACACATTCGACATAGTGGAGGTATATCTTCTCCATACACTACTTTCCTCATGTTGTTTGTGCATAATGCCTGATCTTGAGCTGCTATGATTGTACTCTCTGTCTCTTTTTTCAAATATCCTTTCTTTAACCAATCCCACGATTTACCTCCTCTTATATCATCGGTCCCTTTTCTAAACTGCCCGTGTAATGGCTTCTCTTTGTAAGCGGTTTCGTGTTCCTTTTGTACTTCTTCTTTGCCATTTCCACAACTGTTGACCCCAAATGCATCATTTCTATTCACTGCCATTAATAGCTCCTCCGTAGAATTCTGTAGATATTTCTCCAAACTGTCAACTTCTATTCTTACACAATCTTCCACTCCAATTAAACCTCGTCCTCCTTCAGCTCGCCTCAAGTACATTCTATCTACATCTGCTTTTGGATGGTGTGCTCCATATATCGTTAACATTTTCCTAGTTTCTCTGTCTAAAGCTTGTAACTCAGCCTTTGTCCATCCTATAATACCGGCTCCGTATCTTATGATTGATACTGCCCTTGAGTTGATAGCTGATATGATATTCCCACCATTTAGTTTCGACTTTAGTATGGTTCTGAGCCTTCGAACATACTCTTTTGTTACTTGATCTTTCATCTCCTCATGTTTTATTCCATCCGCCTCCAAGATTCCCAAATACTTATAACCTCTCCCTTCCTCTAAACATTTTATCATTTTTCCATCAGGCAGATCAATTCCTTCTCTTGTGACAACCTTTCCTCGCTTCATTATTAAAACAGCACACTTTGATAATCCAAATTCCATTTTTATATCATCCGAGAATATCCTCACTGAATTTACCAAACTATCTATTTATTCTTCACTTTTTGCAAACAGCTTGAGATCGTCCATAAATAGCAAATGATTGATCTTCTCTCCTCCCCTTTTTAATTGATAGAATATCTTTGTTTTTCTTAACACCAGCGTAAGTGGAATCATTGCCAACACAAACAACAGAGGAGAAAGGCTATTTCCTTGGAATATACCACGTCTAATCCTAACATTTCCTAATCTTTGATTACCAGACATCAACTTTGTATTCCACTGCTTCATGTTGCCACTAATAAAGCGCCTCATATTTATTGCCACCCGAAACATCTCCATTGACTTTTCTATTCAGCTGTGAGGCACCATATCGTACGCTTTGCGGTAATCAACCTAAGCTACCCCCAATGATGTTAATCTCCTTTTACAATTCTTCACTATCATCTTATCAATCAGTAATTGGTCCTTTGTGCCCCTGCTCCCTTTTCTACAACCTTTCTGCTCCCACGGTAGCAAATTTTTTTCATCTAAATGCCTATACAATTCATCGGCTAATACAGCCGTCAGTAGTTTCCACAGCAAAGGTAAGCAAGTGATCGGCCTGAAATTAGACACTATATTCCCCTTTTCTATTTCCTTTACACAAAGCAATGTCTTCCCAGTTACCATCCATATTGGTACACTTTCCTCCTGGAGACATTCGTTCAATTGATTGCTTATTCTGCCATGCATTGCGCTGAGGTTTTTAATCCAATATCCCTGTACCCCATCTGGGCCAGGGCTTTTCCAATTTGGAATTCTAGTGATCTGTTTCTTCAAATTGATCAAATCTATCTGTATGTTTTCCTGTAGCCCTATGTCAGCTTGCTCTTCCTCCAAGGTTCTCAACCATTCTGCATTTTCATTGTGTCTTACTGGCTGGCCCCAAATGTCATTCCAAAATATCCTACTTTCTTATGCATCTGGTACTGCAGTTTGTCTTTCTTTCCCTCTAGCTCATCAAACAACTTTTTCTGATTTGACTCAAATAATCTATTTTGTCTGAACTGTTTTGTTCGGTTATCATATCTTTCAAGTTTTGCACCCACAGCAAACAATCTCTGCTTTACTTCCTCGTGTACCACTTCAATGCTTTTTTCATTTATGTGATAAGTTCTTTCAATTTTTTTCTTTCGTCCTAGCATTGTGTAGCTCGTTCCTTTTCATCCTGCTGATTTGTCCCAGATCTTTACGTAGCTTCTTTTGCTTCTCTAGAATCCTCCTTCTCCAATGTGGTTCTCTCTTGTCATTGGTCTTTCTTTGTTTGTACTCAACCATATCCGCCACACAATTAGCTGCTGCCTTTATCAATGTATTTTTTTCTGTTATATTTTATGTTCTAATAATAGATATGACCTTATTGATCTTATTTGTTGCTACTTTCACTTTCTTCCTTTCAATGTACCGCAAGTTCGGGGGATTCTTATCTGGATTGTTTCTGATGTTATTTATCACATCCTTTAGTAACTCTTTTTCTTCATCTTCAAATCCTGTGATCTGTGCCCTATTGAGGAGACTTTCCTCATCCAGAAACGATATGTGTGTGAAAGTTTCCTGCATTTCAGCATCATATTGCTCAGCCTGTTCCTCATCCTCATTTTCATGTTCTTGCTCTCCGGCACCATCAATTCTACGCCTTATGTCATCAATCTCAATTTCTGTAAGTCATCCATTCACCCGAATCATTCTTGTCTGGTCTACTATTCTCTGTTCATTAGCTTGGAATAATCCTTTTTCATCCCATATTTTTTTCATTCTTTTTCGGTATCCTCTAGTTGTAGGGTCACTTTGCGGGGTGAGTGGCCGAGTGGCTTAAACAGTCTTCGTCAGGTGACTGAAGTTAAGCTTGGTCGAGTGAGGTCAGATTTCGGATGGGTGACCACTGAGGCCTGACCTCGCAACTCACCTCGCCGTCCTTCGGAAGGGACGTTAAACTAGGGGTCCCATGCCTGGATGCGGCATGCACAGTGGGCCTAAATTAGCTTTCAGTAGCTAGAAATCCTGACAAGCCCACTCAAAACAAATTGAAAACAAAACAAACACTTCTAATCCAACATTCTATCACAACCTTGTTTACTTCCTTTTCCCACTTTTTCCTTCCGATTCTTATCCCAGCAGTAGCATGATGACGACCGGATCCCCGCTGCTGGGCCGGGGGACTCCTGCCGGGCGAGAGACCTTCACTATTAGCTCCAATCTCATTCACACCGTTTTTCGATAGATTATCGTTTTGCATTTCTCTCAGTTATGAGGTTTGTGATTTTACGGTTGCACAACCACCAGTATTTTTATCGTGACACCATCACTAGGAGGGTTGCCAACCAAGGCTAAAGACCCCCTCCTGGCCATGAGAAAGACTAGCCCCCGCCGGACGCCAACCTGGTACTTCATGGTCTCGGGGAGAGCTAACAGGCACTACACCTTGCTCAAGGGTGACCTGGAGGTAGTTGCAGCAAAGGGTAACCTCATTCGCCCACGTCGAAACTCTACAACCGGGTGCAGTTTTAAGTCATACCCAGGACCCTGTTAATTTATTAATTATCATTATTATCATTATTATTATTATTATTATCATTATTATTATTATCATTATTATTATTATTATTATTATTATTATTATTATTATTATTATTATTATTATTATTATTATTATTATTATTATTATTAAGAACTCAGTCAATGACGATATTCGGCATATTCATGAAGCTACTAGCTATGGTACCAATGTGCAATATGACAAATACAAAACCAAACGAGAGGTCCTAAAAGATATGAGAGCAGCGACAACTGATCACATAACGACCAAACTGACGTCACAGGGATTTATCATTCGCGCAATTTGGGATGCAGTGATGCCAGCATACAAGGGACTGTGGCTCTCAACATTTGATAAGATGCCAAGAAACATATTCAACTTCTGTATACGGTATTTAAACAATACACTAGCCACAAACAAAAACATGTTTACGTGGAAGAAAGCAGCTAGTGCTCAATGCAGTGTATGCAGTGCCCCACAAACACTAGGACACGTAATTGGTGGATGTGCAGCTCACTTGAACGAGGGGAGATACACATGGAGACATGATTCTATTCTTAAAAATCTTGCTGATTACCTTAGATTAAAAGAAAACTTATGTGTGCATGCTGATCTGGAAAGATATTCTTCACCTTCAGTGATAACTGGTGATGATTTGCGACCTGACATAGTGATAATCAAAGGAAAATTGCTGTACATATTGGAACTAACCGTTGGATTTGAAACTAATATCTCTAAGAATGCTGAAAGGAAAGAGCAAAAATATGCAGATCTGATTGAGAACTTACAAGGACGTCGTGAACAAAATAAGTACGAAAAGGTTCTCTTTGTAAATTTATCACTGGGAGCCTTAGGAATAATTGGAAAGGAAAGCCATAATCTGAAGACAATGTTGCAAGAACTAGGCCTATCCAAGAGTGAAGAGGATTATATTGTTAAAAAACTAATAAATGTTTGCATAAGATGCACATACTTTTTATTTTGTATGAAGGACAGTAACTGGCCAGAAACAGAATTGCTTTCATGGTAAATCTTGTCATTTCATTGTAAAATCGGAAATAGCTTTTATTTAGCCGTTGTGCATTCCATTCAGCTTGCCAAATATGAGATTGCTGTAATGGTTTTTAAATTCTTAGATTGTAATTAAGTGGATTTTTGATGAAAACGATACATGATGTTTGATTATTATTATCATTATTATCATTATTATCATTATTATCATTATTATCATTATTATCATTATTATCATTATTATCATTATTATCATTATTATTATTATTATTATTATTATTATTATTATCATTATTATTATTATTACTATTATTATTATTATTAAACTTGTGAGTCAAGGGATGCTTTTCAATTTTCTTGTTAGCAATATACAGCCAAAATTTATCAGGCTTTGGTCAGATGTTCAACACTCGATGCCAAAAAATATCTTTAACTTCGCTATTAGATTTCTAAACAATACTCTGGCCAATCGGAGTAATATGGTATTATGGGGACAGACGGATGATTCTCGTTGTACATTTTGTAAAGAACATGAAACATTGTCACATGTTATTGCTGGCTGTAAGGAATATTTGGACCAAGGCCGTTACACCTGGAGACACAATTCTGTCCTTAGTTTCATAGCTAGGACGTTGAGCTCAGTGAAGGATGTATTGCTCTATGTAGACTTGGATGGCTGGGAATCGCCATGTGTTATTACTGGTATGGAACTAAGACCTGATTTGTTGGCTGTCAAAGGTGCAACGTTGTACATAATGGAGTTGACAGTTGGATTCGAGGCAAATATTGAAAAGAACGCTGCAAGGAAGGAAGCCAAATAGGAAGAACTATCTCGCAGGTTAAACGATGAATATGAAGAGGTAAATTTTGTGAATGTGTCAATGGGTAGCAGTGGAGTTTTTGGTAAGTCTTGTAATTCATTTTAAACCATGATGTCAAGCATTGGTATAGGAGAAAAGAGCTCAACATATATAATGAAAACGGCAGCTAATATAGCCTTAAGGTGTAGTTACTATATCTTTTGCCGCAGGAATAAGCAGTGGACAGAACAGTCATTACTCCAGCTTTAGACAATTTTAATTGCTAGTGAACAATTCTTTTTCTTTTAGAGAACGATTTGAACTTTTAAATATGTAATTTGAACTTTTAGGCATCTTTCTTTTCCTTGGTATCCAGCAGTCGTGTCTCTGCCTGTCATTAGAGAGGAGGTCGACTGGTATTGTATTAGTAGTTTTAAATTTTGTTGAAAATATATGAAGTTTCCATTATCATTATTATTATTATTATTATTATTATTATTATTATTATTATTATTATTATTATTATTATTATTATCATTATTATTATTATTAATGAAATTTAACAGGGTTATCTTATTGCATAGGCAATCAGTCGTGTAGATACAGAGCCACCCCTACTACTTTTTTCATCTGGGAATTCTCTTGGCCGCTTTTCGGACAATTTTCAGATGTCAGGCCCGTGTTGTAGCATTCTGGGATTGAACAATTTAAAGAAATCTTGTAGAAGAATACAACCAATTCTCAAACTTACTAAATTTTGTTACCTAGTTGATATGTTACTCGAACAACAGTGACCAATTTTACGGAATCTGACGAATATATGCAGCAAAAAACAGGCTTTACAATGTTATGTAATGATGATGATGATGATTATGATGATGATGATGATGATTATTATTATTATTATCATTATTATTATTATTATTATTATCATTATTATTATTATTGTCATTGTTTCAGCTTATGCTCTGGCTGTTGTGATTCCCGTCATTTCTCCTGTTAGGCGAGTCATAACAAATGACCAAGGGATAACAGAAAGTCTCTCTCTTACGTCTCTAACACCATCCTCAGGATCCTTGCAGTTCCTAACAAGGCAGTCTTTTGAACAGCTCCAACATCAACTGGCACTCTTGATTTTTCCATCCACCTATCGAATTCATTTGTCACACTTCCAAGGGCACCAACAACTACAGGAACAACATGCACCTTCCTCAGTTGCCACAGCCTTCCAATTTCCCTCCGCAAGTCTTGGTATTTCTCCACCTTTTCCCTCTCCTTTTCATGTACTCTTACATCAGTGGGCACTGCAATGTCAACGATTATACAGCTTTTTTCCTTCTTATCAATTATTCTTGCTTCTATCACATTGTCGCATTGTATATTTCTCTGCCACTCCTTCTGGTTTATGTTCATACCATTTTTCCTTATGTTCTAATCCATTTTTCTTACACAGTTCCCAATGAATTTTCTTTGCAACATTATCATGGCGCCTCTTGTATTCTTTCTGAGCTAATTTCTCACATTCACTTATTATGTGTTGCACACTTTCTCCCCTCTTTCCACACATTCTACAAAGGGGATCATCAGTACACTTATCAACATGGTGTTTCACATAATTTGTTCTGATCGCCTGTTCCTGTGCAGCACATAACAACGCCTTTGTCTCAACCTTTAAATCACTTCTGACTAACCAATTCCAGGTTTTGTCCTTGTCAACCTTCTCCGGCATTTCCCTTATAAACTGTCCATACATCCTTTTCTCGGTCCATTTTTGTTTAAGCTCCTACGCATTATGTCGTTTGAATTCACTTTTGCTGATAGTACCTTCTGTCTCATAGTACTATTATTAGCATTATTATTATCATCATCATTATTGTTATTATTATTATTATTATATCTGCGAGTTCACTCCTAAAGTTCATAGTCTGGAGGAATGGTTCATCAAATGTCAAGCTGCAACAAGCAGCCTCAGACACTCAATACTTTTCTTAGTATCCCAGCTGTTCCAAGGAGGGCTGACTTCTGGATGCAGTGAATATCACCTGGTAATCCTAAACTCAACAAATGTTCTTTTAACTTTTTGGGAATGGAGCCAAGGGCCCCAACCACTATTGGAATCACTTTTGCTTTAACATTCCATAATCTCATTATTTCCAGCTTTAATTCACTGTATTTGCTGATCTTCTCCCATTCTTTGTCTGCAATATTTTGGTCAGCAGGAATGGCTACATCAATGACAATGCATTCTTTTTCTTCCCAATCGACGATGACAATGTCCGGTCTTCTGTGCTCTATGACTCGATCAGTTTGGATGGAGAAATCCCACAAGAGTTTGTATCTCTTGTTTCCTACAACAGGACTTGGCTGATGTTGATACCATTTGTCTGTATGCTCCAGGTCATATTTCTTGCATAAGAGCCAATGGATGAAGCACGCAACTTTGTCATGTCTACGCTTATACTCCTTTTGGGCAAGTTTTTTGCTGCCACTAACAATGTGCGTGACATTCTCGGCCGCACCGCCACACAATCTACATGTATCATTTTCCTGCAAGTGGTAAATTCTTGCCTTTACAGAGTTTGTATTCAGCGCTTGTTCCTGAGCTGCCAGTATTAGAGATTCTGTTTCACGTTTTAATTCCCCTTTGCACAGCCAACTGAATGACTCATTTGCTTTGATATCATCAGTATCTTTTGCAAACTGCCCATGCAGTTTCTTTTCTTTCCAAGTTGAAAGCTTTTCCGTCTCCTTTCTCTTCTTAAATTCTAATTTTGATTCGTTCTCCGTTGGCAGCTTCAGCTCTTTCCTTGCAAACTTCAACAATTCTTCCTGGTTCTACGACAAGTACATGGCAATGCTTCGCCTTTCTTCTTCAACACAGTCTTCTATCGAACATATTCCTCGACCTCCTAGCTTCCTTGGCAGATAAAGTCTATCGACATCGCTCTTCGGGTGAAATCCACCATGCATGGTTAGTAATTTTCTTGTTTTACGATCAAACTGTCGCAGCTCCTCCTTTGTCCAGTCAACAATTGCAGCACCGTAACGTACAGATGCTACTGCCCAACAGTTAATTGCCTTGACCAAATTTCCTGCATTCAACTTGGATTTCAGCAACTTCTTCAATCTGTCATAATATGAAGTACGTATTCTCTCTTTCATTTCTCCATGCAACACTTGATCTATTTCCAGTACACCTAGGTACTTATATCCACCTTCATCAACACACTCAATTTTATCACCAGACTGAAGCTCTATTCCATCACATGTTACCAATTTACCTCGCTTTAAATTCAAAACTGCACACTTAGCAATACCAAACTCCATCCCAATATCAGAGCAACACGTCTCAACTGTCTTAACTAATGAATCAATTTCATTCATTGATTTCCCAAACAATTTAAGGTCATCCATAAAGATCAACTTTATAGCCCATCTTGACATTCTTTAATACACGTGAAATTGGTATCAATGCTATTACAAACAGAAGTGGTGAGAATGAATCTCCTTGAAATATTCCTCTTTTAATATTGACAGTTCCAAGATTTTCTTGGTCATGGTAGAGTTGTGTCTTCCACAAAGGCATACTATTTTGGATCAGTTGTTTGATGTTATCAGCTATGCCAAACATTGATAAAGTCTCCAGTATCCACGAATGCGGAACCATGTCATATGCTTTCTTGAAATCAACCCATGCCATGGCAAGATTGGTTTTCCTCCTTTTGCGATTTTTGAGTATAGCTTTATCTAGCATTAGATGGTCTTTTGTGCCTCTGGTTTTCTTTTCACATCCTTTTTGTTCTATCGGGAGGAGGTCATTATCTTCCAGGTGTTTGTACACTTTTTCTGCAAATATCCCTGATAGCATTTTCCATAGCAGATTTAGACAAGCAATAGGTCTATAGTTTGAGGCTTCTGCTCCCTTAGATGGATCTTTTAATAGTAAGGTCGTACGTCCTGCTACTAGCCAACTTGGAACATTTCCTGTCAGAATGCAATCGTTGAGATTGGATACTAGCCTTTCATGGAGAGTTGTAAGTCTTTTTAGCCAAAAACCTTGTATGCCGTCAGGCCCTGGTGATTTCCAGTTCGGAAAGGATGATATTATTTGCTGCACGTCGTTCATCGTGACACTAATTGGTTCTTGTTGTTGTGTTCCTTTCAACTCGTCCTTCACTTTCCTAATCCAATCTGCTTTATCATTATGTTGAGCTCGTTCTCCCCAAATTTTTGACCAAAAATTTGTCACTTCAGTTGGATTTGGTTGATCGTTTGTGACTTCTTTCCCGCTCATTTCTCTGTAGAATTGCTTCTGGTTATTTTGAAACAGCTTATTATGTTGAAATTGTTTAATGCGATTTGTATATCGCTTGATTTTGTAGGCTTTTGCACTTATTCTTTGTTTTATCTCTTCGATGACTGCATGGATTCCTTTCTTCTTGATCTGATACCTGTTCTCAAGATCTTTCTTCCTTCCCTCATTTTTCCTTTTCCAGTTTCCATTACTCCAAGCCTTTAATCTCCCAAGGTCACTTCTTAACCAAGCAATATCTCCCTCAATCCTTTTCTTCCACCACGGTTCTTTTCCATTACTCCTCTTTGTCGGCTTCACTCCCACTAGTTCTCCCACTAGTACACTAGCAGCTGTAATAAGATTTCTTGTCTCTGTGATGTTACTAGTTGAAAAATACTTCAATATTTTGTTCACTTTTTCAGTTTCTTTCCTAACTTTCCAGAATTCAATCGAGTGAAGGTTACCACATGGTATTATCTCTTCCTTGTCAAGAATCTCTTTCAGCCTGCCTACTAGAGCAGCATCATCCTCATCCATGTTTCCAACATCATTTCTAGCATTCAATAACGTGCTATTCTCTGTATCTTCTATCTCACTACTAGGTTATTAATTGGTATTTTCAATGATATTTATCTCTTCTTCAGCTGTACTTACATCATTATTATTATTCCGACTTTCTTCATTCTCTATACCATCATCGATCCTCAGCTTCCGCTGGATCGCTTCCCATTCAACATCTGTTATCCACTTATTCAGCTTTATTTGTCTTAATTGCCCTGTCAGGTACTTCTCTGTTGTCGAAAACATTCCCTTATCAGTCCAGATTTTAACATTCGTGCACCATATCCCCTTACATCTGGGTTACTCTTCAAATAACATTCAACTACAATTTCGTTATCAGCTTTACTCCACTTTCTTCTTCTTCTCGTTGTTGCAGTTGCTGAATGACGATCTGGTTGTGCCTGCTCCATCACACAATCCATACCGGACGTGACAGCTTCACCATTGGTGGATCCACTCTCATTTACGTCGTTAATTTGGTTATTCTTATTTGACATCATGAAATCATGAGATTGTCCAATTTGGGTGATTTGGTAACACGGTATTTTTTACATAGTGACACCATCACTAAGGGGTTGCCAACCAAGGCTGAAGAGTCCCCCGTACCCATGAGACAGACTAGCCCCCGCCGGACGCCAACCCGGTACTTCATGGTCTCGGGAAGAGCTAACAGGTACTACACCTTGCTCAAGGGTGACCTGGAGGTAGTTGTGGCAAAGGGTAACCTCATTCTCCCACGTCGAAACTCCACAACCGGGTGCAGTTTAAAGTCATACCCAGGACAATATTATTATTATTATTATTATTATTATTATTATTATTATTATTATTATTATTATTATTATTATTATTATTATTATTATTATTGCTATTGTTATTGTTATTATTATTATTATTATTATTATTATTATTATTATTATTATTATTATTATTATTATTATTTGACTGTTTCTCACGGCTAATGTTTGATCTTGCTTTGAGCCGGTTATTTTCAATTGCTACCGAGCCACGACCAGCAGCCTAGGGTAACAACTGTTTGTTTGTCGACGTCTTCTGTGTCTTCTAACTACTGCTGGTTGTCCAAAACCTTTCTCAGTATACGGACTGTTCCAAGTAGGCAAGTTTTCTCAAGTGGTTCGATACCTGGTGCAAAGTCTTTCTTTGACAGGTAATTCTCAAGATTTTTTGTCACAATGCCAAGAGGACCGATAACGACCGGGATAATTATGACTGTTTTGACCTCATTCCTCCAGCACTTCAAGATCTCATATTATAGGTCTGTGTACACTTCTATTTTCTCTTTCTCTTTTCGCTCTATTCTGGTGTCAAAAGGACACGCCACGTCTGTTAACAGACAGGTTCTCTTCTCTTTCTTTACAATGGCAATGTCTGGTCGGTTGTGTTCAAGCTTCTCATCAGTCTGAATCGGAAAATCCCACAATACCTTTACTTCATCGTTCTCTAGAACCCTCATTTCTTTATTGATGACGTGCTCATAGCTTTTTTCTGTACAAGGGAATCCATATTGTTGGCACAAGCTCCAGTGCAGCATGGCAGCCACCTTATCATGTCGACATTTCTTATATTCACTAGGCTTGCCTCACGGCGCCTGCGGCGCCGCGCTGGCCCGCCGTCGTACCAGGTAATGTCTTTAGAGAAGTTGCTAATTCTAGCCCCCTTGAGGCTCACCTTGGTTATGGAACAGAATCTGTGAACCTCTTAAACCTCCAACCGCTTGTTTTGGCTGGAAAAAGAAGCCGTACTAATCTAATGAAAGTGTGAGAACACATGAGCTTCTGTCTCTTTTTAGCCCAATGCCCCACAGAAAAACTTGCCCTCTCACTGTTTCCCCCTTGAAGTTCTCTGTGATAGAACACGTCCATATCGTTGTCGCTCAGATTTCTCATTTCCAGGAATTCATTACCTTGGTCTGCGTCAGATGAACGGAATGCATTCACCTTTCTTCAAAGCCTTCTTTCAAAATTTAAATGCTGAAAAGTTTTCTATAAGCCTCTTTGCAATCTCAAACAAAGCTGTTGATCATTTCAAAGGAATGATGGTTTCTTTGTAGTTCGAGGTATATAATCCAGAGCGGTAGAGGACATAAAGCATGGGATTTTGAGACGTTTCCAGTGCCATTTCGCTCAGAATTAGCTTTCCCTCTCATTCAAGACCCCCGTTAAAACCTTCCTTCATGCCTCCTCTGGAGCTTAGTTGGAATAAGAAAGCGATCTAAGTAAGCCTGGCCCAGTGGCGTAACGGAGGAGTGTGGGGCCCTTAGTGAAAATAATGGTTAGGGGTCCTCATACTTAACTATGTTCCATGCAAATTTTAATGATCTTTGTCACATGAAATGAAATAATTTTCTCCATTTGCTGATACTTCCAATTTGAAACCCTTATTCGGGATTTTTGCATCATTTCTTTCCGCTTTCTTTTATGAGGTGACAATCAAGTGAATTGAGACAGTCACTTTACATCATTATTATGTGCTTACTCGCAAATCATATCCAGTCTTACCAGGGGTGGCTCCAGAAATTTTCCGACAGAGGGGCTGAAGCTTCCGACATTGGGGCTAAAATGGCTGAAAAATGGTGTTGTCGTGCGATATTTTGCCAAATTTCTCCGACGAGAGCCCAAAATTTCCTCCGACGGGGGGCTGTAGCCCCCTAGCCCTCCCCTGGCGCCACCCCTGAGTCTTACACTCATTTTAATAATGTTGTGAATGCTGAAACATGTCCTTTCATCCCCTTCCATCCAAATACCCGTTATTTTTGCCAAATTACTTGGGGCACCCCTTCGGGTCACAAATGTTCGGGGGCCCTCAGTTTTGTGCTTAAAGGTGCACACCGTGCGTTACGCCACGGTCCTGGTCTCTCTTTTAGATTTTTCGGGATGAGGATATGTACAAGGATCATTCCCTTGCGAGTTGAACCTTGGATAAAAATGGATGTACCCCAGCCCCCATATTGTAGACAAAGAAAATAATACCATTCGTATCCACTTCAGACTTCGGAACAAAAGCTGGGAAGGTTCTTTTCCGTGGGAGAGATGCAGTTTCTTACTTATGCTGTTTACAGTGCTGAAAGAAGAAACAATTTGAAGACAAAAGGTTTCGGGTCACTCCTATGACGCATATAGATATGAAATCGAGAAATATCTATGTCACAGAGGAAAAAGTTTTGAATTTGAAACAAAAGGTACTGCGCAGCAGGAAAAAGGATTGAATTATGAAAGAAAAGTTCAGAAATCTTTGATTGGCATGCCTCCAAATGCAAATTTTGAGAATTCAAAAGAGAGAAATTTCTTTTGAAAGTTAAAAGCTTAAGGATGAAAGTCTTCCCGTGATTGTGTCATTACTTGAAAGTAGAGAGTAAAACAGGGAGCAGATCAAAACCTGGGAGAAATGGAGATAAATTCAAGAAAGCAAGAGGAATTTTTTTGATTGCAAGTAGGAGGTTAGTTCAATTTTCATTGTATCCATGTATATTTAGAGGGGGTGACAGGGAGAGTCTTTGGTACCGGTACCAACTCATAAGGTGCCAGGTTTCACCCAAGTTAAAGGTATTGGTACCACCAATTTTGGGGGGAGGAGCTGATAACTGATTATTAATATTTAATCATGAATATGACGAACTCTGAAAGGAGGTCTACGTCAATTCCTCATGAGACCAAAAATGCAAGACCAAATCACTCCAGACCACGTCAGTGTGGCATCTGTGTCACTGTCTGCACTGTTAAAGGCTAAAATTTGTTCTGGGAATTCCAAAAACATGCATGGACGAAATTTTTATTGATACCTACTAATGTAAGCTTAGTACCGGTGCCCCTACCTTTGGTACCAGATTCCACCCCATTTGCACAATATTGTACCAGGTACCACCCCTCTGGTATCATGGTACCACTACCCTGTCACCCCCTCTATTTACACAGTAATCAACCAAGAGATGAACAATTTTCTGTGAAGGGAGGAAATGAAGGAGTGATCATAGAATGCAGGGCCATTGCACCCCTGTACTGTTTGTCGATATTTTCTTTTTGAATGTTTTGCAGATGGTGACAATTCAGCTTCTCTTTCTAGACAGTTCCACAGTTAAGCCCCATTAGGAAAACTGGTTTGACCCTTCGGAGCTCTGAGAAAACGTATCTTGAGATCAGTTTCTGAAGATAGAAGTTCTGTCCTCTCCATTAAGCCCCCTCCCTAATAAGCCACCTCTGAGGCAAAATTTTAGATAACCCTCTTCTCTATTAAGCCCCCCACTTATATCAAATTCAAGAAATTACCAAAGATTTTCAATTTGTTTAGCTAATACAGAGTTGTATTTTGATTAGTTTGATGTCGTTTGGTATAGACTCTGTCTGTGCCGAATTTACGCATTTGATCCGTAAAATTGCATGTTCAAGCCGGAAAATATGAAGAACTGAAAAACAGTCATTCTTATCCATGTTATTTGATTTTTCTGACGGAGCCAAATGAGTTTTGCTACATTTGGGCCATCAGTTTGATAATTTTGCAATATTGTTCAATATTTTTGCAGCTTCTCATTTTGCAAGATTTTGCAATATCTTTCGATACTTTTCCGTTCCTCAATTTCTGACGTAGAGCAAATAATTTGGCCGGTGCGAGGAATAGTCTCACGAGGAAAATCGTATCGATTTTCAATGGAACGTTGTTAGCGGTTGTTTTTCCGTACCCCCCCCCCTATGGAAAAACAACTCATCAAGGTCGAAGGCCCCGGATTTTTCTTGATAAGGGACCAGTCATTACTTGGTAGGGGCTGATAGATATTCAGAGGGGCGGCCAAAAATTTAGGGCAGTTAAAGGGGGCGACTGAAAACCTTGAGTGTAAAATAAGGGGCCATGAAAACTTAACAAATCTGATCTCAGCTATCTGAAACGCAAACGTTATCCATCTATGATCTTTGTTAAGCCTTGCGTTTTTCCTAAAACTGTCAATTTTTCATAAAATCTCCAAGCTCCATGCCACTTTCTTCTCTTGAAAGCTTTTCTATGTCCTTTTGGGCCACTTGCCATCAGAAAATATGATTTGTTGCTTGGAAGTGTGGCATCGAATTAGATACAGAGAGGGGCCACCAAAAATGACAGCTGATGATCAGAGGCCCTTGAAAATCTAAATGAGGAAATGGAGGGGTTATGAAAAATGTTTATCATCGATAAAAGCATCTTCTAGCCCCATTGGTTCCTAAGTCGTAGTGGGAAGATTCGGATTTTGCCTCTAAAAGTACAGGAATGTCCGGATTTTTGGGGGTTTTACCTATGGGGCATTTCACTCCTGAAAATGTGTTAAAGTTTTGGCAAAATCCTCTGCATACCCCTGATTTTGGGGGATTTTTGAATATCTCTGGATTTTCTCTTTCATAGGGGAGGGGGTTACGGACATTAACTGAAACCACCGTAGGAGATGTGTGTGGGCGTAAATTCAATTGCCGAAAAAATTATACAATTCATTGTTTTCAAATTGTATGGGAGGAAAATTTATTGTTCTCACATATAGGAAGAAGTGCCCTTTTGCAAATTCAATAGGAGGAAGAACTTTTAGAATCTATTGTTTTCACATAGGGCAAAAGGGCAGGATTGCGATTTTTGACTGAGCACCCAGGGCCACAGCCAATCCCCGAGGGAACTCTATTGAATTCAATTCCTGGTCATACATCCAATAGACTTATTGTTCAAATACAATTGCTTATTGTTATTTTACAAAGGAGAGGATTGTTCAATTCACAATGGTTAACAAAGGAACAAAGCTAGTTGGATAATCGTTTACCTGCCTTATATATATAAATTCTGGGCCAGCTGTTTACATTCAGAAACTATATGCCCAACTGTTTCGTCCCTCTCTCCGCACAAACTGCATTTGTCTTGGACATCTTTCTTGTCTATGTTTTTCATTATCCACCTGGCTCTTAATGCTTGATCTTGCGCTGCTAGCAGCAGTCCTTCCGGTTCTTTCTTAAGGTAGCCTTTCCGCAACTATAACCAGCTATTCTTGTCATCACGCACATCATTATCATTTTTATTATTATTATCATTATTGTCATTATTATTATTATTATTATCATTGTTATTATTATTGAAAGATAACGCACATTGTTCTAGTCAATGGATTGTTCTTCTTGGCTTCTTGGGGTTTGATGTCAACAAGACTCATCAAACCTCAAGGACCTTTCTGAGGATCCTTGCTGTATGCAGGATAACAGTTTTCTGTAGTTCACCGATTCTGGTCTCAATGCCAATGTCCTTCATTCTTTTCTGCAATGTCTTTGGGGTAGTTCCAAGTGCCCCCAATACTACAGGAATGACCACCACCTTCATGTCCCACAGCCTCTTTAGTTCTCGTACGAGATCTTGGTACTTCTCAATTTTCTCCATCTCTTTACTGTCCACCCTGCTGTCATATGGGATAGCAAAGTCTATTACCTGGGCCATGTTTGTCTCTTTATCAATGATTATCATATCTGGACGTCTTGCTTGGATGATATGGTCTGTCTGCACTTTAAAATCCCATAAAATCTTACATTTGTCGTTCTCTGTCACTGAACCTGGCTCGTGTTGATACCACTTATCCTTTACTTCGATGCCATACTTTCTACAAACATCCCAGTGCACCCTCCTACCAACCCAATCGTGTCTTCTCTTGTACTCTCTCTGTGCCATCTTACTACACTCACTTATTAAGTGGTTCACTGTCTCGTCCTTTTCTCCACACATTCTGCACTTACTTTGTTCCTGAGTATTATCAATTTTCGCTTTGATCACATTTGTACGGACTGCTTGCTCTTGTGCAGCAAGTATTAGAGATTCTGTTTCCCTCTTCAAGTTTCCCTGCTTTAGCCATAGCCACCTGTCCTCACCAGTGATGTCATCAGTTTGCCTCAGAAATTGTCCGTGCAGTGTCTTTTCTTTCCAGCTTCCTTTCCTTTCCGTTCTTTTTCTTTTCTTCACATCAGCTTCCGACTCAATAAATTCATCGTCTTCTATGATTCTCAATGAACTTAGTAACCTTTCTGTACTATTGTTGACATACCTTTTCAATGCAACTTTTGCTATATTGACTGTATCCTCTACTCCTAAAAGTCCTCTTCCCCCATCCTTCCGTGGTAAATATAACCTATCAACGTTGCTCTTCGGATGTAAGGCATTGTGCATTGTCATCAGGTTCCTTGTTTGTCTATCTAGTTGTTCCATCTCGAATTTTGTCCATTCAAGAAATGCAGCTGAATATCTGAGCAGCGATACTGCCCAGGTGTTGATACCTTTTATGAGATTGCCTGCATTTAGCTTAGTTTCCAGAATTTTTTGTACCCGTCTTTTGTACTCTTTCATAACTTTATCTTTCATTTCCTGGTGTTTTATCTGATCTGCTTGAAGCATTCCCAAATATTTGTAGCTTTCTCCATCCTTTACTGACTTTATCACAGACTCGTCTGGTAACTTAATCCCATTTGATGTAGCTACCTGTCCTCTTTTCAACACAAGCATGGCACACTTTTCTATTCCAAACTCCATTCCAATGTCTTTGCTGAAAATCCGAACTGTTTGAATCAAGGAGTCCAATGATTTTTCATTCTTCGCATACAACTTTAGGTCATCCATAAATAAAATATGATTAACCTTCTCTCCAGTCTTAGAAAATTCGTATACTGCCTTTGACTTCCTCAATATGTGGGTTAAAGGAATCAGCGCAACTACAAACAGCAGCGGAGATAATGTATCTCCTTGGAAGATTCCTCTCTTGATCTTTACTTCTCCAAGCATTTGTTCTCCACATGTTAGTTCTACTCGCCAGGTTTTCATACTCTCCTCAAGGAACTGCCTGAGTTGTTCATTGACCCCCAAATCCTTCAGGCACTCAAGAATCCATGAATGGGGGATCATGTCATACGCTTTACAGTAGTCTATCCACCCCATCGCAAGCCCTTTCTTCCTTTGCTTAACCTCCTTTAGTACCATTCTATCTATATATAGCAAGTCATGCGTACCTCTTGATTTTCTCCTACAACCTTTTTGCTCTTCTGGTAGCAGTGATCTTGAATCTAGATATTCGTACATTTCATTAGCAATCATTCCTGTCAACAATTTCCATAGTAGCGGTAGGCAAGTTATAGGCCTGTAGTTACTCGCAATATTTCCTTTCTCTTTGTCTTTCTGCATCAAGATCGTTCTCCCTTTGGTCATCCAGTTTGGTGTTCCATTTTCCAAACATTCTTCAAGGTGGTTTCTGAGGGCTTTATGCATACTCTTGAAGTTTTTCAGCCAGTATCCTTGTACCCCGTCAGGACCCGGTGCTTTCCAATTGGGTATCTTTCTTAGCATTTGCTGCATTTTTTCTTCTGTGATGATGAATCGTTCTTGCTTTACGTTGTTTCTCCTCATTTCATCCTTGAATTGCCCTAGCCATTCAGCTGATTCATTGTGCTCTTTCTCTACCCCCCAAATTCCTTCTCAAAACTCGTTCGCTGCTTCTGCATCTGGAACGTCATTTCTTTCTTGTTTCCCGCCACTGTTTAACTGTTGATAAAATTTTCCTTGGTTGTTCTGAAATGTCAGTCCTATTCTGTTGATATTGGTTTATCCGATTGCTATATCGTTTAATCTTTCCTGTAATAGCATTTATCCTTTGTAGTATTTCTTCCTTCACAGTGGCAAGTCCCTTCTGTGTGATTTTATATTTATTTTGTAGACAGCTTCTATGCTTATGCTTAATTTTCTTCTTTTAAAGGGGCCTGTGCAAGATAGAGCCTTTGCGCGCCAACGTTCGACTTTCTGATTATCAGAAAGTAATATGGCTACCACACTGCAGTGAGTTTCATGCTTAGAGTGTTTTGTGTATCAGAAACGGATTTCTGGTACTTGCAAGAAGCTTGAAAGGCCTAAAAGGGAGAAGATGGACCTTTTGTGTATTTTTCCGATTTGACATGAGCTGGATGAAAGCAAGACAGTTAAAATTCAAACCTTTTGCTACTTATATACAATAGAACGATAGGGGCTTTGCCTATGTCCAGGAACCCCAAATGTTGGTAATGATGGTGGTCTAGAAAAAGGCACAATCTCTAGATCTGCAGACATATTGGTCATATCATAAAGTATTCCAAGTTTCATTTACAGAGAAAATCAGGCCATGTTTGTCTTGTTAGTATTGTATTTGGATGTACACAAAGGGTCTAAAAAATGTTGGTTAATCTGCATTGAAATATTCAGCAATGTTTCCATTAGTGATTGTGTAAACTTCTCAGATTGAGTCAACAACGACAATAAGCATAACAATTATCGAAATCCGTTTATTTTGCTCAGCTGAACGGAACGAAATTGCTTCGTGTTCACTGTACCGAATAATCAAATGTTTTTCTTTGATTACATGCACACCCGCAAAGGCTCTATCTTGCACAGGCCCCTTTAAATCAACATATTCACCCGACAAAGGTCTTTGTTCATCTCCTTCACTCGTCCCTCAAGTCTTCTTTGCCACCATGATTCTCTTCTGGCATTTCGATTTGGCTTCTTTAGTCCTAGCAACTCCCTGACTAAAACGGCTCCTGCATATATGAGATTATTTGTATCCGTGATATTATTTGTTTTCATTTTCCCCAACAACATATCAACTTTTCGGACAGCAGATTGCAGTCATCCCTTTTCCACTTCTCTCAAAGATGGTAATCTCTCTCTTTGATTGCTAGTTAATATGTTTTTCAGTCGCTCGATTTATCCCTTCTCTTCGTCACTTAAACCACTATTTTCATTAATTTCGATTTCTTCTGTCTGTTGATCCCATTGCAACATCATTTACTGTATCAAATTCCACTTCTTCAAGTATCACTCCCTGTTCAACGTCCTCTACGTTTCTTCTAATCTCTTCAAGTTCGAGATCAGAGAGCCATTTTTTCTTCACAATAATATTTTTCTGGTCCATTAGCCTCTGCTAAGTTACTGGGAACATTTCCTTTTCCATCCAATATCTATGCATTCTTTTTCGATATCCATTCCGTCTTGGCTCACTCTGGTAGTAGCATTCCATCACTATTCTGTTGTCTTCTTGAGACCACTTTCTTCTTTGGATCCTTGGAGCAGTAGCTGGATGACGACCGGGCCCACGCTGCTCTTCCGTGGGGCACCTGCCGGGCGAAAAACCTTCACTTACTGATCCTATCCCATTCACGCCGTCATTTGGTAAATTAATTGTAGACATTACACTCATAATGAGGATAGTGGTGATAAGGTGTCACAACCACCGGTGTGTTTATCGAGAACACCATCTCTAGGGGGGTTGTCAACCAAAACTAAAGAGTCCCCCTACCCATGAGACAGACTAGCCCCCGCCGGACGCCAACCCGGTATTTCCAGGTCTCGGAAGGAATTATTGTTATTATTATTATTATTATTATTATTATTATTATTATCATCATCATCATCATTATTATTATCATTATTATTATCATCATTATTATTATCATCATTATTATTATTATTATTATCATGAATTGAAAATTTAGCTTTGATTCAGGTAATTTTCAGTTACTAGCCGAGTCACTACCAGAGACTCAGGGCTAGCAACTATGTCATGACAGTCCTTCTGGAAATTTGATCAAGTGTCATAATGTTTTGAGGATTCCGCAAATCGATAACTACATTGAAAAAAATTTTCTCAGGAGATGGGCTGTCGATGTTAGTGCAATTTTTTGAACTTCACAGATGTTTGATTTTCCCGGGATTTGATCAACAAAGTCACTGGATCCTTTCTTTAACATTCCTAATGCTCCAACTACAATTGGCAATGTAATTGTTCTTAGCTGCCACATCCTGTTTATCTCTATTTCTAAGTCCTTGTACTTTGCTAACTTTTCGTATTCTTTCACGGGGGCGTCACTGGGGTTTTGCGGATAGCGGATATCGGCCCATTTTTGGTGCGGAAATGCGGAAATTATAAATCATTTCTGCGGGTTGCGGATACTTGCTGCATTTTTTTGCGAAATGCGGACATTTATGCAAAATTAATACTAGTTGCTAAACAATCGCAGATTTGATGCTCATTCCGTCAAACTATTGTGCAACATTTACTTAAAGGCACTAAAACAAAGGAAAACAATACATATCACAAAGATCTGAGGACAACAGTCACAATAGCAACAACAACAGCAAAATTTTCGTGCGAAATAATCACCCATGATGACAGCAGACTGCTTCAGTCTGATTGGTCACGTGCAAAATGGAAAGAAAATGGTTCATGTTGTGTTTTATATGAAGTAGGAAGACTTTGCTCATAGCCCAAAGAATAGCGGAAATAGCCAATTTCTGTCTGCGGATTTGCGGAAACAGGGCAGAAAAATTGCGGAAATGCGGAAATGAATACCTCCCAGTGACCCCCCCCCCTTTCACCGAGATGCTTCGATCAGCTGGCACTGACATATCTATCAGGAAGCAGGTTTTTTGTTTCAGATCTTAACAACAATATCAGGTCTATTCGCATTAATCTGCCTGTCCGTATGGATGGTAAAATCCCAGATGGTGACATTATCTCCTTCCGTAACTGGCTGTGGGTGATGTTCATACCAGTTCCTAGGGTGTGGGATTTCGTAATGACAACAAATGTTCCAATGCAAATGTTCCTGGCCTATTCTGTCATGTCTAGTTACGTACTCTGTTGCAGCAAGTTTAGAGCATCCAGAAATAATGTGGTCGATGGTCTCAATATTCTCATCGCAGAGCCTACATTTAGGGTCTACTCCATTGTGTAGCATATTAGCCTGGTAGTTTCTTGTGAGCAAGCATTGATCTTGTGCCGCTAAGATAAAGCCGTCGGTTTCTGCTTTCAGTCCTGAGCTGCATAGCCACTGATGCGTTTTCTCCTGGTCTACACATGCTTCCTTGATACACTTAGGGTATTGGCCATGAAGTGATTTTTTCCTGCCAGTGGTTCAACATTCCTATTAGAATTTCTTGTTTAGCTTTTCCTTTGCTACTTTTCGCTGCTTTTGTTGGTATTGTGGCTTCTACGTTGTCACTATCTTCTATGTTTTGTTCTGTCCTGTATCGCTGTGCCTCTCTCGTGACTGAGTGGAGTTTCTTATTTCTTTCATGTTGGTTTACTAACTGTGTCATCCAGTCGTAGTTATTTTGGATGTAAGTATCGAGTCCTATGGAAGTGATCTTGTAAGACATTTCTAGTTGGATAAGGCCCCTACCGCCCTCTTTACGGGGGAGATAAACTCTATCAACATCAGCTTTGGGTGATGCATTCTATTTGCTCTCATCAATTTTCTTGTTTTAGTGTCCATGCGTTGGAGGTCACTTAAATTCAAGTTGATGATGTTAAAACTGTATTGCACCACTGGTACAGCTAGTGAGTTGATGGCTTGAATCCTATTTCGGGAATTCAGTTCTGTTTTCATAATCGACCTTACTCTCCGATAGTACTCTTTTCTGACCTTCTCTTTCATGGCATTGTGTTGGATCCCTTTACCTTCGTTGACCCCTAGGTATTTGTATGCTCCTTCTTGTTCCAATTCTTTGATCTTAGTGTTATCATTCAATGCAATGGATGTTGTTGAAGTAAGTCTACCTCGCTTAAAAATGGCTTTAGCACACTTGTTCAGACCAAATTCCATATTGATATCATCACTGATCCTTTTCACAGTTGCTAGTAGCCCCTCCAGATCACTATCATTTTTTGCATAAAGTTTAAAGGCAGTCTGTCACGTCTCTGATTGGCCGCGACAAAGTCAACGCTCAGCAAAAAAGATTTCTTTGTGTATCTGTGTATTTCAAACAAAAGAGGACTAACTGCCTTGACTTTCTACGGCTATCTTTAAAAGACGGAATGGAATGATGGAATGATGGAATGATGGAATCATGGAATAGCAACTCTAAAACTGTGCTAAGCAATGTCTGAGGTTCTTCAACATGTAACAAAATCAAAGAATGGTTTCGTGCTGCAAATATTTATCTGAAGCAACTGTATATGTCACATTTCTCACTAAATACAAATATACTATTTCTATAAGAAACAAAGAATTTCGGCCAGTACTGAAAGTTTCTTTCAACTATCAGATTTTAGGTGCTCAGGGTTCTTACAAGTTCCCTAAAGGTTTCATTACAATATTCATGTTCATTGCATGTGCCCTCGTGAACATTTTAAACTAATCTTTTTTAATCTTCCCCAATGTTTAGACATTACTAAAGTACCTTCAAGCAAAGTGATACAGGATAAAAGTGAAATTAAGTAAATGATATGAGAAGAATTTCCTTTAATTTCCCCTCTACTGGAGTTTTCTACTTTAGGTGATGAGTGCTGACTTTCATATAAGCAGTTTCTTATACAAATCCAAGATAGATTGTCTAACTTGTCTAACTTTGGAATTGTCAAACTTGGAATTAATACAAATATGATTATAGTCGCAATCCTTGTTCTCCGTTTTTTGGTGAAGCTTCGATTTCCTGCCAGTACTCCGATTTCTACATTTTCTTATAAAAGTAAGTTCTGATGAGAGACAACAATCTGTTTATTTAAAAAATGGTTAAAACTGGATAACTCCTATCAATTTGTGCTTTTGATGTAAGATGCATCTATGCGAGGAAATATACACGTACAGGAAGGCAACTGATAGTTTACAGATCGTCTTACACGTTTTTTATAAGAAACTAGGATCAGGCCATAGTACTTAAAGTTTCTTAATTTCGCGTGAAATTTGTCCATTTTAGTACTAAAGTTTTTTAATTGGTTTCTTACTTTTTGAATGCAGAATTAGCGGTGTGGTCGCTAACACTGTGGCAGATATGTTTCTTGACATTAAGAAACTTTTAGTACTAAAATGGACAAAATTTCATGCGAACTTAAGAAACTTTTAGTACTTTGGCCTGAACCTAGTTTCTTATAAAAAGAAAACGTGTATTTTCTGGAATAGGAGCTGCATAGGAAACTGCGAGGCATTTGCGAAGCTTTGAGATAAAAGCTGCTTAAGAAACTGCGAGGGACTCGTGGCGCGAGGAGCTGCTAAAGAACTGCAAAAAATGCTTAGCAAATCCTGGGCCTTGAATAATGTTAACTGAACCGTTTATTTTGAGGGGCATCTCGCACTCCAAAACGTTAACAAATATCAAAAAGTCTCACACAACTTTTGGCGACAAGCCTTTGTTTTCAAGAAAAATCTTCAAAAAACCTCTGAAATCCAATTCTTTCAAAAACTTTCGTATGCTTTCTCGCTTCGATAAGAAAGGTGTACTGCTTAAAGGTTTTTAATTCAACATGAGAGTTATTGTATTTTAATACTCACAATTTCTTAATTTGTTTCCTATTTTCTGAATGCATGAATTCCATTCCAAATGCACTCAGTTTCGATAACTTTTGTCAAAGTATAGGCTTTAGGGTTTCATGTACATGCAACGATGCAGCATTGAAGCGATGGATTTAGAATCGATGTAGCCCCCGTGAAACTGACGAAGCCAGTGCCCCAACAGGCTTGAATGAATGTACAATAGGAACGCATAGATTTTAATAGCCATGGACAAAAGAAGTTTTCAAAGGCTTGAACATTGTTCAACATAGCCCAAGAGAGATGCTATTAACACCGTCAACTAAGCTGCGCGAGGACATGACACCAAGTCGTGCCGCGCAGAAATAAATTGAATAGCTTCATGTTCCCAAATGACAAAAAATGCAAACATCAGAGCTCTGCTACGGCTAAACTATCCAAGATATAAATACGAAACTTGGAAATTGACTTAATTTCAAGGAGAACTGCATGCTGTCGGTCAAAATTTTCTCATAGCTTATGTAGTTTCAATATTCCCCGATTCCCCGATTCCCCGACTTTGTTGCCCGATTGTGGAATCCATGTTTAACATATGAGTTAGATTGTTGAATTTTTGAAACCTGGAGGCCAAGAGCTATCGATTGATATGCTTCTATCCTCTGTAAAGCTTTTAGTCTCCATATTCCCCATTTTAGTAATTTTTCAGAAACTGAACTTTTGACTGAGTATTGTGGCTAGATCCCAAGGGGGATTCCCTTGATTTTTTGGGAATAGACTTGTATTTGGTAGTTAGTTATTATACCACAAACTGCATACCGATATCTCTTACCGTTTCCATATTCCCCGATTCCCCGATTCCCCGATTCCCCGATTCCCCGATTCCCTGATTCCCTGATTCCCCGATTCCCCGATTCCCTATTTTAGTAACAGCCACGCAAATGAGCCCAGATTTGCAGAATGTACAAAAGGAGCTCTGTAGGGGCTCTTTGTTTTATTTCAAGCATAAGAGCGTTTCAATTCATCAAGGTGACAGACTACCTTTGTGATAGACTTCATAATGATCAAAAGGGATTTGTGATCTTGCAGCAATAGAATTCCAGAGAGAATGATTAGATAATCCAAACGATTTTTGTTTGTATTCCTCAATGCGCTTATCACTATCCAGTAATTGCCACTGTTTTTGACATTGTTTTTGATTGAAATCTTACTATGGTAGATGGAATGATGGAATGATGGAATGATGGAATGAACCAAGGGTGTTGGGACACGGATGTTTTGACTGATTATCTATGTACCTTGTTTTGATCTTTGTGTCTTGTTTTTAGTCTTGTCTTCTTCTCTGCTTCGTCTTCAAACTGATGTGTGCAACAGAACGTGGGTTTGTAGGCACAAATGCTCTCAAATCGTTCGAATATTACTCCCTTGTTTTAATGTGTATTGGTGTGTCTTCGTACAAGAATGCGCAACAAAGTGGGTTATATTTGGAATTTACCGACCCCCCTGCCAAAACGAGACATACTTCTTCGAAGAAATCGGAAAGGCTATTGACCATTATAGCCCTAACTATGAAAATTTCGTTGTCATTGGTGACTTTAATAGCGAGGAAAGCAATAGTAAACTTAGTGATTTCTCTGACAGTTACGGCCTAAAGAACTTAATTGTTAATCCTACTTGTTTCAAATCTTCTGACAATCCCAGAACCATAGATTTAATTCTTACAAATAAAAAGAGGAGTTTTACAGGATCCTCTACTGTTGAAACGGGATTATCAGATTTCCATGTAATGATATTCACAGTATTAAAGGGTGGTTTCATAAAGAAGGGTCCCAAGACAGTATATTATAGAGATTTTAGCAAGTATGATAACAAAGCTTTCAAACGGGACTTGCAAGAAAATTTGTCGAAAAGCGACAGAAGTAAACATGAATATGGAGCCTTTAACAAAATTGTAGAAGATGTTCTGAACGACCATGCACCCTTAAAAAAGAAAACTGTGCGGGCTAATGATAGCCCTTTTATGACTAAAGCTCTGAGGAAAGCAATAATGACGAGAACTAGGTTGCGTAATAAAAACAATAAAGTGAGAAGTGATGAAAACTGGAAAGCTTTCAAAAAACAACGCAATAAGTGCGTCAAGCTACTACGCAAAGCCAAAAATGACTACTATGGAAACCTCAACTTGAAACTGTTAACGGACAATAGGAAATTCTGGAGAACTGTTAAGCCATTGTTTTCGGATAAAATCCAGACATCTACAGCAATTACCCTCCTTGAGAATAATGAGTTGGTCAATGACAACAGAGCTATCGCAAATATCTTCAATGATTATTTTGTGAGCATTACTGATAGCCTTGATATTCCTACAGTAAGTGAGAACCTGACGCCAACCTATGAAATCCGTGATCCACTCGATATTGCTCTGACGAAATATGAATCTCACCCATCTATAAAACTTATTAAGGAAAGGGTGCAAGTTGAACATACATTTGAATTCGAGCACGTTTCTTTACAAGAGGTGGTGGTACAGCTGCATAAGCTTAACCCGAAAAAGTCTTGCCCCGTAGGCAGCCTACCTACGAAGCTTCTCAAGGAGCACTTTGATATTTTCGGTGTTCAGCTTCAAAATTTGATTAATAACAGTTTGGTTACTGGTGTTTTCCCAGATGAGTTAAAAATGGGAGAAATATCGTCTTTGTTCAAAAGCGAAGATTCCTTCATTAAGAAAAACTATAGACCTATAACTGTGTTACCTGCAGTCTCCAAAGTATATGAAAGAATTATACAAGATCAAATAATTCCCTTTATGGAACCAGTAATGTCTATATATCTTTGTGGTTTTCGCAAAGGATATAGCACACAGCATGCACTTATGAGACTTGTTGAAAAATGCAGGGAGTTTCTTGATAAAAATGGTCATGCAGGTGCGCTTCTTATGGATCTTTCTAAGGCATTTGATTGCCTTGATCATGATTTACTTATTGCTAAGCTCCATGCATATGGCTTTAGCAGAAGTGCACTTGAGCTCATTTACAGCTATCTCAACGAAAGAAAACAAAGGGTCAAAGTAAATGGTTCATTCAGCGTATGGAAGGAATCAACAAAAGGTGTTCCGCAAGGTTCAGTCTTGGGACCCCTTCTATTCAATATATTTATTAATGATATTTTCTTTTTGGTGAATGACACTGAGGTCTGCAATTATGCAGATGATACGACTATCTTTGCATGCGATTCTGATGTAAGTAATGTTCAATATAAGTTAGAGGCGGATGCGAGCCTCCTATCCAAGTGGTTTGTTGACAACCATATGAAGCTAAATGATTCAAAGTGTCATTTTATGTTATTCGGAAGTAAGTCGTCCAGCACTTCAGTGAACATAGGCACATCCTGTATAAAACAATCTGACAAAGAGAAGCTCCTTGGTATAACACTAGATAAAAACTTAGATTTCAAGTGTCACGTTGAAAATATATGCAAAAAAGCTGGCCAGAAGCTTCATGCGCTTGCACGAGTTGCAAAATTCATGGACCAGGAGAAATTGCAGACAGTGATGAATGCTTTTATATTGTCCCAATTTAGCTATTGTCCTGTAATTTGGATGTTTCATGATAGAAACGTGAACAACAAAATAAATAAAATCCACGAAAGAGCTTTAAGAATCGCTTTCAAGGATACGTCCTCAAATTTTGAAGAATTGTTGATAAAGGCAGCCTCAGTCACCATTCACCAAAAAAATCTACAGTTGCTAACTACAGAAATTTATGAGACCAAACATGACCTTAATCCTAAATTCATTGGTGAAATCTTTGTCGAGAAGAACATCTCATATAGCCTGAGACGTAATGACCACATGTCAGTACCAATTCCACGCACAAATGCGTATGGTATAGAGACAATCAGGTACACTGGGCACAAACTCTGGCAATCGTTGCCGCTAGAAATAAAAGAGTCTCATACCCTGACAGAATTTAAGAGGAAAATAAAACAACATCATTTCAGCGATTGCAACTGTAGATTATGCAAGACCTATGTAAATAATTTAGGATTTTTATAAAAAACATGTAAATAGGATTATTCAGTTTCACTTCTGTTAAATGGTTGGCCTTAATTAGTTTTTTAGCTAGTTTTATCATGCCAACCTTAAATAAATAAATTATTATTATTATTATTATTATTGTTATTATTATTATTATTATTATTATTATTATTATTATTATTATTATTATTATTATTATTATTATTATTATTATTATTATTATTATTATTATTATTATTATTATTATAACACATTTTAGCTTCGCATTGAATGTTTAGCGGAGGAGAAAAGACAACAGCGAAACTGCGACCGTGCATAATAATAATGATAATAACAATAATAATAAATAATTATGGAAATAATTATAATGAATTTATTCGAATTGGACACTACATAGTTATGTACCGTAGATATCAAAAACAAATACCATACTAGCTAATCCAAGCCAACTGCTGAAATTAATAGATCCAGACAGCAAAAACAAAGTAGTTTCTATGAATGCAAGCCACGCCTCTGTTTGATGCAACATAAACATTTTAAAGAATACTGGATGGACCATTCCTTAAAAGACAAGGATTCTGGCCAAAATGTTTGCGAAATTTTTTGGAGTGAAATGCCCCGCGAGTGTGAAAATTAGCATCTGATTTTTTCTGATTAGTGATTTTGCCGCCGCTAAGTCACAAACCGCAAACGAGGGAAGCCTCGCTTTTACAGAGAAACTGAATTAGGTCATTGCAAACTTGAATCAATTGGTTGAGCTTTTGAAGGGAAGCAAAGGAAAGCCAAGAAAGGCAGAAGAAACCATGATGAAGACACAGGTATATTTGCATTTCCATTTTTAACAATTACTTCGGTTCCTGCGACCCATCATTTGTCTTTGAGTCTTGGTTTCTTAGACTTACCCAAAGTCTTTTTAGTGTTTCGTCATCTGTAATTAGTCTATAATAGAACTGGGGAAAGTCTATGGTTCCTTGATTCAAAATAAGGATTCGAGAAAGTACTGAGCAGCAGCAGTAGACTTCCGCTCTTCTTTTGTCGCTTCTCTGCACACCTGTGGTTTTGCAAGGTGCAGCAGCCCCCTAAAATGTTGTAACGGAACTGACTTCGCTATTGTCTTTTCTCCTCCGCTAAACGTTCAATGCGAAGCTAAAATGTGTTGTGCATTCGTGTACGAATGCACACCAAGACACATTAAAACAAGGGAGTAATATTCGAACGATTTGAGAGCATTTGTACCTACAAACCCATACTCTGTTGCACACACCAGTTTGAAGACGAAGCAGAGAAGAAGACAAGTCTAAAAACAAGACACAAGGATCAAGACAAGGGACATAAATAATCAGTCAAAACATCCATGTCCTAACACCCTTGCTTCATTCCATCATTCCATCATTCCATTATTCCGTCATTCCATCATTCCATCTTTCCATCATTCCATCATTCCATCGTTCCATCATTCCATCATTCCATTCCGCCTTTTAAAGATAGCCACTTTCTACGGCCGTAGAAAGTCAGAGGATTAGCAGCCGTTGAAATTTTCTATTCTTTTTATTGTCCAAAGCACCCAATCAAAAGCGCGACAATGGATGCCTTTAAGATCAAAAGCCTTTAAGATCATCCATATAAAAGAGATGTGTTAGAGTTTTATCAAAGATCTTATAACCATGTTTTGTGTTGTGTAATTCATTGGACAAAGGTACGAGAGCTAAGCAAAACAATAGTGGGGACAAAGAGTCCCCTTGAAATATGCCACGGTCAATCTTGATGTTACCGGATGTTTCGGTGCCGTTGCTATGATTAAGAATCAGTTTGGTACTCCACATGCTCATGCATTGGTGAAGGAAGCCTTTTATAGTTGACGAAGTTTTGTAAATGTCTAGAGCTTTTATCGAACGCTTTACGGTAATCAATCCACGCTGTGCTAGATTACGGTTTTTGGAGGAACAGTTTAGTAACATGCGATTTAAGAAGTTGATCTTTGCAGCCATAGGAATTCCTTCGGCAGCCTTTCTGCTCTAATGGTAAGATGTTATGCTTATCGAGGAAATTGTATATTCTTTCTGTCAAGATTGATATCAATAACTTGTACATTGTTGTTAGGCATGTAATTTGCCTGTAATTCTTTGGATTCCTAGTTTCGCTATTTTTCGGTAGTACATAGGTTGCCCCTTGCATCAGCCATTCTGGTGTATTTTCTGGGCTTCTCATAATATCACATCACGAATTGATTTAGTTAGTTGCTTGAGTGCGGATTTTAGAGCATTCAACCAGAAATTTGGTACCTTGTCATGCCCTGGCGATTTCCATTTATGAGATTTAGTTTAGGCTTGGTTTAATTCTCTGGTTGTGATATCTTCCCAATCTTGTTCTTCTATGGCCCTTGTTCTTGCTTCTTCTCTTGTGATCCACTCAGCGTTCTCATTAAAGCCTTTTTTGTTGCTCCAGATGTTTTTCCAAAATGTTTCTACTTCTTGCATTTCTGGTGGGTCTTTAATTTCTATAGTTTCTTTTCCGAATTGTCTATAGAACTTCTTCGCATCTGTACTGAAGATGTTATCGTGTCTGTAGAAATTGTTTCGTTTTTCATATCGACTGATACGCTGAGCCTTAACGTGTAGTTTTTGCTTGACTAGTACTTTTGATTCTAATATTTCATTCATATCGGACAATTTATATTATTATTGTTGTTATTACGTGTCATCCAGGTCATACGAAAAAGGGTATTCCTTATGGGCAAGCCCTTCGTATCCGTCGTATCTGCTCAGAAGACTCTTTTTTTGAAAAACGATTGGGAAATTTGGAGAATTTTCTTCTTGATCGGGGGTACAATAGGGGTGAAATACAGGGACAGTTTGATAGGGCCAGGGGTTTGGATCGTAATACTCTTCTTGATCGGAACCAAAAGAACCGGGATGATACGAAGATACCCCTGGTTTTAACATACCATCCAGCATTTCATAGGGTTTACGGAATTTTGCAAACATGCCTTAATGCACTTTTTGTTGATACTGAACATCAACAACTTTTCAAAGAAAAAATTTTTGTTTCGTTCAGAAGGGCCAAAAATTTCAAGGATACTCTGGTTCGGGCCAAAGTTTACCAACCAACAGATGAACAAGCTGAAAAGGGCACTTTTAAATGTAATGGCCGGAGAAGCTGTCAAATTTGTGCACTTATTGTGGAAGGGGGGACATTTCGGAATTTTAATGACTCTCGATCTTTTACAGTCTCCTCTGGTGCTTATCATTGCAACTCAGAAAATGTGGTCTACTTGTTGCAATGTGATTGCTGCAACAAAAAATATGTGGGCAGCACTAAAACCAAATTTCGCCAACGATTCAATGTATACAAGTCATACTTTCGTACTTATGCACGCAAACACAATGAGGGCAGTCTTGGCAGGGGTAAAGCGGTACCACAGGCGGGTTTCTTTGGGCATTTCTTTAGCGAAGGTCATCAGGGTGTTTTTTCGGTTAGCATAAAAATCATTGATGGGGCTTCAGATGTTTACTCACTTCGAAGGAAGGAGATATTTTGGCAATACAAATTGGGAACATTTGCACCCAAAGGCCTAAATGAGAGGGCGGCTGATATTGAATTGGATATGTTTGCCTGTGGAACCGCCTAAATCCGGTCACTACATTTTAATAAGTCTTTCGCTTTATCTTGGGGCATGCTTCCTTCCGTATTTCGTGTCAGGGTGCACGTGGTGTCAGGGTGGAATTCCTTGTCTTGCCATCTAGGGATTTAGCAATTTAAGCAAATCCCAGGAGGATCGTTAGGGGGCATGCTTCTGTTTTGGCTTGAGACTTCACGTACAAAGAGCTTCCATTCTGATGCCGCAAACATAAAAATTAAAGTAAGGGAATTGGCTACAAAAAAATTTTTTTTTTTTGAATTGAAAGTTTTGGCTTTACAACTAATATTTTAGTGGTCTGGGTGTTTTGTTTGGTATGTTTTTAGGGGGGACTCGGGGGGATTTTACCACGATTTTATGGAAATGTTATTTTGTAAGTTTTAGGGTATAAATACTTGGCTGTTCTGTGGAGTGTAAACACTGATGAAGATTTGAATATCGAAACGTATGTGATTTTAAACAGTCTTGTTTTTATTAATCTTTTTCTGTTTATTTTGATGGTGGTTCAGTTTTAATTATTGTTGTTATTATTATTATTATTATTATTATTATTATTATTACTATATTATTATTACTATTATTATTATTCAACTCTTCTCATGGTCTCGATGATGTACCAGTATTTTGTCTATGATCAGGCCACCTCCCGTGGCTTGAGATGATAGATCTTTAAGTCTCTCTTGCTAAACCTTCTTTCATTGTCTTCTAGTGCTCTATTTCATCCTATTCGCAGTAGTCCAGAACTCTTCTAATCATTCTGGCTGTGCCCAACACACAAGCTTTCTGCAGAGGATCTAGTCCTGGTTTGAAGTCAATCTTTTCAAGATATTTTGCAACATTCTTGGTGACTGTTCCAATGACGATTGGTATTATGTATTATTATTATTATTATTACTATTATTATCATTATTATTATTATTATTACTATTATTATCATTATTATTATTATTATTATTATTATTATTATTATTATTATTATTATTATTATTATTATTATTATTATTATTATTGTCATTATTATTCATTCACAGTGTCGTTGTAATTTACTGGTTTACGTCCTACCAGCAGGCTTACTTCCCGTAGTTTTAGCAGGCGGGCTATTCAACTTATCTTTTCTTGATGTTATCTCTTGTTCTCCTACTTTGTGTCCAAAACTTTCCTCAGAATTCTTGCTGTTCCCAGATGCACTACTTCCATCTGAACATCGCACTTCAGCGGCTCTAGGTAACTTTGGAATCTTTTGGTCACTGAGCCTAACGCTCAGATGATAATCTCTCTCTCTCTTTATGTGCCATGTCCTTTCAAGACGTGGGCGATCATGGCTTTCCACAGCTTCCTATCCTTTGTTCTTCTTAGCAGTTCTTGTTCTTTCATTCCCCCTCTTTGTCCTTCAGGTACACGTTCTGCCATCCATGTGCTCAAACTAGTCAAGTACTTTATCCGTGGTCTTCCTCTGTTTTTCTTCCCTTCAATGAGTCCCGTGAGCGTTAAATTCTCCACACTTTCTTTTCTCATAACATGCCCCAAAAATTCCAACTGACGCTTTCTAATCGTTGGCAGCAGTTTCCTTTTAGTTCCTATTTCCTTTAGAACTTCTTCATTTGTAACGTGGCCTGTCCATGGAATTTTTAACATGCGCCGGTAAAACCACATTTCAGCCGCTTCAAGTTTGCTCCTCATATGTGCTGAAATTGTCCAACATTCACTCGCATATAGAAGATTGGTCGTTACATAGCAGTCCAATACTCTTTTCTTTGTTTTAATTGTCATCTTTCGATTTGTCAGTACCTTACTTAATTTTTGGAAAGCATCTTTTGCTATACCAATGCGTCTCTGAATCTCTGTGTCACACTTTCCGTCCTCAGTCAACATGCTTCCCAAATAGCTAAACTTTTTTACCTGCTTGATTTTGATGTCACCAATTTTTAATTCACACTTTAGGCTATCTTTCCTACTCACGACCATACATTCTGTCTTTTTGCAATTGATACTTAGCCCTTTATTTTTGCTTTCCTCAACTACCTTGTCTAATAATTCTTTTAATTTTTCTTCTGAATTTGCTATCAACACTGTGTCATCTGCATAGCGTATGTTGTTTATGTTATGTCCACCTACGACAAGCCCTGGTAAATCTTCTAGTTCTCTAAGTATCATTTCGCTGTACAGGTTAAACAAATCAGGCGAGAAAACGCATCCCTGTCGCACTCCTCTCTCTATTCTGGTGTACTCACTTAGATCGTTGTCTATTCGCATACATACAGATGATAATAGGAATGATAAAAACTTTGTTGATTTCACCTTTATAGACTTTGAATATTTCGTACTTCAAACCGCAGTAAGCATCTTTCTTTTCCTTTTCTTTTTTCTCAATTCTGGTATAGCTACATCGAAGGGACATGCAACGTCTATTATGTAACATGTTTTGACTTTTTCTCGATGACAACTATATCTGGCCTGTTATGTTCGATTTTAGACTCAGTCTGCAAAGAAAAGTTCCATAGAAGTTTAACTGCTTCATTTTCTAGTACAGCAATTGTGTTATCTACAAAGTGCTCGTAGTTCTTTGATCTGCAAGGAAATCCAAACTTGTGGCACAGATGCCAATGTATCACGGCAGCCACTTTACCATGTCTCTCAAGAATCCATTTTAGTCTTCCTTGGGGTGCATCACTGACACAGCGTGCAGCCAACTTTGCTTTCACCGTCAAACCACCATCGTGGCAAACTTGGATGCTCGTCAGGGCAGAAATTTGAGCCGCCATGATGCCTGATGTATCCCCTCTAAATGGCCCGATATCAATGATAAATTTCTTTATGTTCAATCCAAATGTTAAGGAACTGCATAAAAATGGTATCCTTTTTTATGAAGCTAAAATTTCATCGCTAGGCCCAACCAATCACAACCACACATGTTTCATGTTTTCGCACACCTGGTAAGATAGCAGACTGAGAATGCTCTACTTGTGTCAAATACCGAGGGTGGAAAAACTGGAAAACTGCATAACTCCCCTTTGTCTTCATACTGAGTTGTTTCTACGTTCATAATCTATGTCATAATGATGTTTCATTGGGCCTCATTGTTGCTTGCTCTTGCTGCTGTGGCTATGTCGATGTTCAGCTTTTGACGAGTGAATGCTGGCCAATGTGGCTGAAAAATCTGTTGAGGGTCTGTTGATGTGATGCTTCATCTGTTTTTCGTCTATTCGTTTTATTTCTTTTCTTGATGAAAACGTGATGGAACAGGAAAGAGTGTCGGTGGACGAATGTAAAAAAGAGAACAGAAATCTGGTTTGTTCTGATACAAAAACAGTTTCCTAAATGAAGAGGAATGGAAAATGCCAACATGATGTTTCAGTTCAGTTCAGTTCAGTTCAGTTTCATATTTTGAATTTTTCTACATACAATTTCTTAAATTAAAACTTGATACTAAAAGTGATTATCAAAACGTTAGTACTATGAAGAAGGCGGACGCAAAGAAAAAGCCTGATTTTTTGGCACACTGAGGCCTTTCGAGCCTACGTCCTCATCAGAGTGTGACTTTAGATTTGAAGTTAGAGTATGAGCGTCAGGAAACATTTGGATTGAACTTTTGAAAATTGTGCGGTCGAAAGCTGCGGCTTTAAGACTAGAAGCAGCCGTGATATAATAAAAGCGGCTTCGTTTCACTTGTTAACCACTTGATCGCTGACCTCATTTGCCCATCGACTTAAATCCTAACAATGGCTGCGTCCAAACGGTGACGTCACCGTTTTGACGTTTCAAATTCCTTTGCTTGTAGATTTAAGGGGAGCTTGCTCAAGAGGAACATTTGAATTTTGGTCTCGCTTGAGCAAGGGCTGTAAGACAATGGATACAGGTTTGAATGAGACAAAGCGAGTTGGCAACCTCAAGAATAGATTTCACACTTTCAACAAAGCGGCCCTCAATGGTTTGCTTTCTCTGTTTTGTTTGATTTGATTGACTGCACTCAGAGGTGTGAAATATGTTCTTCTCGAAGGCAAATCTCATTGTCCACTCGCAACCGTGAATCTTTTGTTGCACAAAATTCGCGATTCCTCCTCGCTGGTGTGCGGTAGAAGGGCGCGCTTTTCAAACGGCAAGAGCATCACCAGGAAATGTATCAACACAACAAATAACAGCTAGGATACTGCAATGAAGGATATCAGTCTTCATGTTTACAGCTTATGCCCCAATGAACATTTAACAATATGGTTTTCAAGCTTTGCCGATGTTTACACATTATGGTAAGAACCCTTCAAATGAAAACAAACTTTGAAGAAATCCAGGCTGATTTTTTGAGGAATGTGGACCCTCATACAAGAAACTTTTATGAGTTTTATATTTTGTGGTTTCCTACCGAGGGGCATTTCGCTCTTTTGAAAAAGCAAGAAATTTTTTCGGAACAAAACGATTTTTACGGACTTTTGGTGGATTTCTCTGCAATGAAATAAAGGTTTTGCAAGATATTTTGCGATTTTTTGTGTGTTTGAATTGCCTCCCTCGTGTGGCATAGGTTCTTACTGCCCTCTCCACTACCTTTCAAGTAATATGATACAACACTAAATAATGTTTTCCCAGCCTGCAAAAAGTGACAAAATTTCTCCAAGTTTTTAGTCGAGGAAACTTTGCGGGAAACGGACACTGTCCTCATAATTTTCCAAGCGGGAAATGGAAATTTTCGCTTGCCTTCAATTTCCTTGATGTCTGATTCCCCTATGTTTCCATTCAGGAACTATGGAGAACTTTCGGACTTTCTTGCTTTGCAATACTGAAGTTTCTTAATTTTTGGCAACCTGAGGATATGAAATGTTATCAAACCCAAACTCAAACTCGTCAGCGGATAATTTGAGCTATATACATTAGAGCTTATGAGCCATACCCGAGCCAGAACCAAGAGAGAATGCTTCCCTGTGGGGAAATCGCAAATCACCAGTTCGTTGGATTGGATTTTGCTGAATTCTTCATTTCTCCGCTCCTGAATGACGTTTGTACGTTTCAATCAAAAAAATATCATGGGACTGTAAAAGAAAGGGAATTCGTATATTCGACAAGGGTAAGGTGTGGGTAATTTGGGTCTAAATTGGGCATTTTTGAAATAAATAGTGTTAGTGTATCCTCGTTAATACGTTGGAAATATTGTAGATCTTTTTTCGTTTTACCAACATTGAATCTTTTCTCGTTCTTGGAAACTTGTTCCCGTTCTTTGATTTGAAGTCTGAATCAGCATTTTTTACTTTCCTCACTTTTGGCTGTAATTTCAACCTGTCGGCGGGAAATTTGGATCTATTTGAGGAAAATAGTATCTTTTCGTTAGGAGTATTGTAAATTCACGAAAATAAAGATTTAGCATGCTTTCATGGATAAATGTGAATGGATTTTCAGAGTTTCGCAGCCAAAAACTTGAAAACTAGCCTAGAGAAGATTGAAAATAAATCGTACCACCATCGGCGAATAATTAGGCCCATTCTTAAGTGAATCCTTGTGTCTTGTTCTGAAACCACTAAAAATGAACAAAAGCGTGTACCTTATTCTGTTTTCGATGTATCATCCATTTGCTTGCAGTATTATCTCCATTTTTGTTTTTTGATTCGGGAGCCATTGCCAATTCTTGCACAACGCGACTCCTATCAAAGTCCTATGAAATTCCAATAAATCCAAATTACCCCAACTTGCAAAATAATCGAAATAAAATCTACCGAATCGAAAAAAAAATTCCGAAAAACTCTTAGCACCTTTCCAAATGATTGAACATGCGATTGATAATGATTTGTTGATGAAAAGAAGTTGTAAGTTGGCATAAATCGAAAGTTTTCTTTGCTGTCAGATCACGATAAAAGCTTAGGCCGGTGAAAATCAGGAAACTGAAGTGCTATCAAATAATTCTTCGACAAATCCTGAAAGTATTGATTTCGACACGCATGGAGTCATGAATCGAATTTTTCAACTTACGATCCCGGGGGAGGTACTTCATTATAAATTCATACGGGGATGCGCGCCGCAAGGATTTCTGCTGGGACCCAATCCCAGAAATTTGGTCCAATGTTGATACCCAATCCCAGAATTTTGAAGAAGTAACAAAAAAACAATTCGACGTCAAGGATAAGGGATCGAGGGCTGGGAACAAAACTTTTGTGCCAAGTGGCCATTGGAACGAAGCTCTGATCTGAGCACGTCTTTAAACACAAAAAATACTTGAAATCTGTTCGCCAGAAACTGACCACGTGTTTCTCGAAGAATTATCCAGTTGTACTTTCATTCAGCACCCATTA
The DNA here is from genome assembly GCA_964019985.1 of Aurelia sp. 4 Dawson et al 2005. Taxonomy (NCBI): domain Eukaryota; kingdom Metazoa; phylum Cnidaria; class Scyphozoa; order Semaeostomeae; family Ulmaridae; genus Aurelia; species Aurelia sp. 4 Dawson et al 2005. The sequence goes on from OZ026497.1 coordinate 11,013,697, forward strand.
CCAGAATTTTGAGTATAACAGTCAACCCCAATCCCAAAAAATTACATGTGAAAGTATATCCCAATTCCAGAATTTTCAGGCCAAAAACTACCAAAAACTGGCGCACATCCCCGTCTTACCCCATAATGCAGTAACCCCCCCCCCGGTCTTACGATCGCTGTAAAAGCGAAAATGCTCGTAGACCCAAATCATCCCACCTTACCCTATTCGACCAACTCATCAATTCGGGAATTCGTCAAGGGAAAGCTTTCTTTTTGAGGGGAATTCACTTGACACGATTCTTTTCGTCAGGGGAATAAAAATCGTGTGCACACTTCCACCAGCACAGCGCAGGCCCGCGCAGGTCCTTCGTTTGATATTTGACATATTTTTGATATTTGATATTTGAATCTTTTTAAGAGGGTAGCCCTTCGGCAGATACCGTTTTTCAAGGGGCCTCCATTAAAAACTTACATACTATAAATAATTAAAATAAATCACAACTGAAATCAGAAACCATAATCTAAAAGCCTATTTACAATTATACAATATATACAATAAACAAAGAAATTAACCCTTTACAGCTTTCTTAAAACCATCCATGGAGGATGCTGTCTTTGACTCAGCAGGGAGGCTATTCCATATTTTAGCTCCTCGGTACGAAAAACATTTTTGCCCATTCGCTGACTTTTTCTTTGGCAACCTTAAATCAGTATCGGTGTTCCAGAGGTTGTGGGAGGCGCATGCTGAGTTTTTCGTAAGGAGATTACACAGGTATGGTGGAGCCAAATCGTTGAGCGACTTGAAGACCATTATTTTAGACTCATTATCAATGAGTTCTTCAATGGTCCCAGCCCAACTCTGCAATAAGTGGTCTGCTTGGGATATCAAAGCTGCTATTTGTGATGATTCTAGCAGCACGATTTTGGAGCTTTTGCAGCTGGTTGGTGTCTGTAGATCCAGCACAACCCCAGACAGAACAACAGTATCGAAAGTGGGGCTCGACAATACCAGTGTAAAGAGTTCTTATTTTTAAACTTGCCTGAGGGAGAAAGGATTTAGCATGTCTTAAAAAGCCGATTGCCCTGGAGACCTTAGTAGAAACTGCCTTAATTTGTTCTTTCCAATTCAAACAGCAATCGATCTGAACTCCAAGGTACTTTGTCTTTTGAACTACTTCGAGTTCATTGTCGCGTATCTTCAGATCCAAGGCTTCGTTACGACTTTTGAGAGATTTGTGTTTCTGCTTAGTGGATATGAGCATTGAATGAGTTTTTGCCACATTCAACGAAAGCTTATTGCCTTGAAGCCAGGTCTCCAATTTACTGAGATCACTATTTATAGCCTCATTCAGCTGAGTCAAATCGCGAGATTGATGACAAAGACTGGTATCATCAGCATACCTAGTCACAGAGGAGCCTTGGACAGCTTCAGGAAGATCATTTATGTAGATGAGGAACAGAAGAGGGCCAAGGCATGAACCCTGTGGCACTCCCACTTCTATTTCCCCGACATCTGAATCAACACCGTTAACCCTACAGAATTGTTTGCGGTTAGATAGGTAAGACCTAAACCAAGAAAGCTCTCTCTGCTGAACCCCATAAAGTTCGAGCTTTTACAGAGAATTTCGTGGTCGACATAGTATCAAATGCCTTTTTCAGGTCAATGAATACTAGTCCAACGAGCTTACCGAGATCAAGCCCGTTGTACCAGTCGTCGCTCATTTTAAGCAAACAAGTCAGTGTGGAATGTAGGCGCAGAAAACCTGTTTGATCCGATGTAAAGAGACCATTTTCTTTCATATACAGGTACAACTGGTTGAAAAAAAGTTTTTCAAAGAGCTTTGAGATGACAGGCAAGACTGATATTGGGCGATAATTAGATTTTTCAGTCGTATCTCCATCTTTGAAAATCGGAGTAATTCTAGCTACTTTCCATGAATCTGGGAACTGGCTAGTTTCAATGGATGTGTTAAACAAGAAAGCCAGAGAGTTTTCAATATATGGTAAAGCAAGCTTCATAAAGTAGCTAGAGATATTGTCAGTCCCAAAGCTCTTCGCCGTTTTAACCTTGGAAAATGCATCCTTGATATCTTTTAGCTCAATTACCTTAAAGTGGAACTTGGCCTTATCTTTGTTCACTTCATATTCACCTGATAGAAGGGGATTACTTGCAGGTTGTAATTTATCTGCTAGTTCCCTACCTATTGTGCAAAAGAAATTGTTCATTGCATTAGAAACATCCTTTTTGTTCCGAGTTTCAGTACTAGAATTCTTTAAGACAATCAATATTACTTGACTTTGATCTCTTGTTGAGAAGTTCATTAATTGTTTTCCAAGACTCTTTCATATTTCCTTTACAAGCAGCAATTCTATTGTTATAATGCTGCTTCTTCAATTGAACATTAAGGGCATCGACCTTATTACGGATCTGTCTATAAGAGTCCACAAGGATTGGAGATTTACCTTTGACTGCTGATTTTTTTAGTTTGTCTCTTGTACGCATCAAGTCCCTGAGATCTTTGTTGATCCATGGGCAATACTTTTCAGAAACACGCATTTCAGTCAAAGGGGCATGTTTTTCTATGATCAAAGAAAACATTTCAGACCAGTAGTTGACAAGCAAGTTGATGTCATCAGTTTCAGTGAGCATTTGCTCCCAACATATCCCAGAAACATCAGCAAGGAATGCTTCCTCATTAAAATTTTTCATTTTGCGAGTCTTAATCATTTTGTGACCTTTTTCTACTGCACCATTGAATTTCCGAATGCAGTAAACCATATAGTGATCACTCATGGAAACCTCGTGCACTCCTGATTTCGTGATGTTTCTTGGACATGTTGTAGCAACATGATCAATGACTGTTGCTGAGTCAAGAGTGACTCTCGTTGGATCCTCAATAAGCTGTTTGAAGCTGAAAAGCTCATACAAACTTGAAATATGCTTTGCATTGTTATCCAATGTCTTATGAATGGGCTTTTTGGCAAGATCACAATTTGTATCACCAAGGAGAATAATTTCTTTGCCCTCCTTGTCAAGGTAAGCTAGAGCTTTTTCCAGCTTATTAAAGGAGTCAACAAGGTCACTTGGAGGTCTGTACCAAGCAACAATAAGAAAGGGCTTGCTTTTAGGTGGGGATATTTCAACACAGAGAATTTCTAGACCATCAGAGGGCACATTGTCCCTCGGTGTCAATTTAATGGAGTCTCTTACGTAGAGAGCAACTCCACCACCATTGCAGGTCCTGTCAAGGCGCTTTTGTTGATAACCGGGAATTTCAGTAAGCTCTTTTGGAATCGAAGCATCAAGCTTAGTTTCGTTTAAGGCAAGAATATGAATCCCCCGGTCATTCAAAAGCAACTTAATTTCATCAAGGTGACTGCGCAAACCATTGATATGCAGGGATGCAATTGCCATACCCTTCCTAAACCCTAGATGCTGTTGGCACCCTTTCGATACAGTATCATGAACGCAAGCATCCTCCCTGGTGGAGCAGCCACTCTCTTTATCTACAGTCTCAATAAGTCAAGTAAATTGTTACCAAGAATGTTATCACCATGTTGGTTAAGATGGATCTGACTCCCGTTAAGATGTTTGTTGGCGTGTATATTGCTGTGCTCCACGAATGCGAAGCCATTCTGTGAGCATAAATCTTGGAGTACAAAGTTTACCTTCTTTCTCTTCGATTCATACCTGTCACCACGTGTTATAAGCCCAGAAATAATGACTTCGATACCATTACCGCTAATTGACTTGGCCAGGTCGATAATTTCTTCAGCAATTTGTACTTCAGTTTTTTCTTTCCCATCGATTTTCAGAGGAAGATCATTTGTGCCGCTGTGCAGGAGAATTAGGTTGGGCTTTCTTTCAATCGAAGGCTGAGCATAACTATACATGTCTCTGGTTGTTGCACAATTGAACTTCTTCACAACGATATTCGTTCCGCGATTTCCACACTTCTCTTTTAATTCCCAGCCATTAATATTCTTTATAAGAGAGTCACCCATAATGACTGCAGTGCGTTTGTTTTTCTCTTGCGAGGGAGTTGGCGTTTTGTTGCGGCGTATAACTTTCCAGGTGTTACTGTCTGAAGAAGATAACTGCTCGTTGGTTGCATTTGAAGAGGCTTCTGAAGCTGCAGAATCGGTATTTGATGAAGTTCCTGCGTTTTGGTTTACATTTTCATTACATTTTCTCTTGACTGAACTAATCGTTACAACCTCAGAGCTTTGCGAGGCTGCTGCAGTGTTGTCAGTACCGACTTTGCTATTGACTGTCGGAGCAATGGTTGTTGAAGGTGAAGCCTCCTCTGTGTTGTTTATTTGCACTTTGGTTTTCTCACATGAACTTGGAGGGCGATCGTTGTCCTTGTTTGCAGAATTAAACACGCTTGATCTTGCTCTCCTTTGTCTTCTATTCTTCGCTTTGCGATTATTTCTTTTGCTGTTCGGACTTCTATTGTCTTTTGTTGTTTGTGTTATGCTCTCGTACACAATAGATGGGCCATTTCCATTGTCAGATTCATTGTCCATGGTATCACGTGATCGATTTCGAAGATCAACATCATGGCGAAGCTTTGATTGAAGATCAAGGTTTTCCTGCATGAGACGGTGGCATTTTTCCCGCTCCTTTGACAGAGGCTCCTTCAGATCGGCAACTGATTTTGATAGCTGACTTGCTGTTTGAAAAATTGTGGTATCATGCCAAAAGGTCGCCATTGAGTTAACAAAATCAGGACAGGACGGGCCGCTGTTCATGGCTGCACCACGTGCACTTGTAGCATCAAGTTCTTCTGAATCTAGTTTAATGCCATATTTTGACTTGAGTGATGAACTTTTTTTATCTTCGACAGTTTGTCTCTAGCTGCTTCACAATCGACTTCAGTTTAGTTCGTAAAATAAGATTCTTTAACATATAATAACTCAGCACGGACCATTTCATCGAGGGCGCAAGAAACCACTTCTCTGTCTAGGCCATGTAAGGACTCAGCTTCGCGGCAAATAAAATCTCTGTCGGGACGTTTCTTTTTCCCACGAATTGAAGCGATGATTTCAAAGATTTTGACCATATCGTCATCAGTATCTTGCTGAGATTCCATTGCTCGCAGCTTTGAAAATAAAATCACAATCCCAGAGAACGAAGTGAGAGCTCCTTACAGCACCTCCGTACACTCGAAAAAACGTTTGTCTGCAATGGTTGCTTACCTTTTTTGGCTAGAATTTTTATTTTGAATCCCTGTGAATTTGCAATGGAATGTTACAAGCACAGGGAAACCAGATTAAATATTAACAGTTGCATTTATTGTTTGATAATCTATATCATTTTTCATTAACTTTGTTATTTGGTAATTTCTTCTATTTTCTATGTAGCTCCAGTTCTTATTCATTTTCCGTGACCTCTAATGTGCCACGCAGCTAACTTTACCGCGAGGGAGCGTGAGGCGAGGGAGGAAATGCGAAGGAGTGCAGAGCGGAGAGGAGAAGGAAAAGACCAAGACAAGGGAAGAAACATCCGAGGGGCAAATCACTCCTGAAAATGGCGTACGAGATTAATAATCACAAGTGATTATTTTGTGATTAATTTGATTTTATTGTGATTTAAGTGATTAATTTGTGATTATTTTAGAATAAATCACACATTTCAAAATGTTCTCAAATGAGCTACTGTACTATAACAATTGTATGAATAAGGCAAGACAGAGCAAGATTGATAAACCAAATAATGAAACATGACAGTAAACTCTTCACCATAAATGAAGTCAGAGACTACCATGCCAATTTGATTTGGCAGAGTTGTTTGTAACGCAAGAACGAGGCTTTCCTTTTTGCTCCATCACAGGGGATCCAGAATCTTGCACTTTTGTGCTGTTCATGCTTTGGCGCTTCTGTTTTGCATATCTAATAGTGTGTTCACATTAATAAGGAAAATGGCGACAGGGACAATCTAATCTTTTCACTTTTTATAAAAGTAAGCACATAAACTTGGTTAAACATTCAAAATTTTTGATTAATATGACTGGTGATTTTGGTAATTAATGTGATTTTTTTGTGTGATTAACGTGATTAATTTGTGATTAAAGTGTGATTATTTTTGAGAGCGTACGAGATTTTAAGCAGTGATTTGCCCCTCGGAAACATCGCCGAAGTTGCCTCGCTGTATTCCGCATTCTGACCAAATGAAAAGGAGGTTATCGAAATTTATATCGCTAGGCAATAACAGATGGTTGGCTCTTTCAATAGAGATATTTTCTATGGCAGTCTGGCGTTTATAATCGCAACAGCGATCGAATTGTATGTTACGCTATGTGTTCCGCTTACACATAGGACTTTCACCAAGATTGACAAGGCGGTGCAGCTTTGCCTCGTTATAGTGCAAGCAAACAAATAACAGAAAAAAACAGTGAGATGGCGTGGAAGCAAGGCCTACGCTGAATTAAACGCAAAGCACAGACGATTTTTAAACTTAGCTTTGGAAGGGCATAACGTAGTTCTTCTTGGACTTGCAGGGACAGGAAAACTTCCGTTTTAAAGAGGCTGATACAGCTATTGAAAACTGAGAAGAAAGTAACAGTGACGAGCTCATCGGGAATCTCGGCTCTTCTCCTTGATATGGGGCAGAAACTCTGCACTCTGTTGCTGGCATCGGGACGTGTAGGAAGGAGCAACTGAGGCCTAGTAGCTAGCCAGGTAGAACAGTCCCATCTCGGACTTGGTCTTGTGCTGTAAGATTATATTATGAAGTAGGCCCTACCTTCGAGCGGCGTGAATCTGAGCCATGTAAACTCACCATTGTGTTGCTTTCTGGCGATGTACATCAACGGTGTAAGCAGTTCGTCGTTCTCTGGAGAACTGAACCTTCCATAAATTCCACTGGTTTAGTTTGCTGTCCCTTCACCTTCAAAAAAGCCAATTCATATTTCTTTTTCACCGCTTTATCTATTCTTCCGCTCGTCCTCGCGCCCAAATGCACGTTGCGAACACGTGGCTACCGCAACTGTCCTATGTGAGTGCGGAACACAGCGAGGCAACTTCGGCGATGTTTCTTCCCTTGTCTTTTCCTTCTCTTCTCCGCTCTGCGCTCCTTTGCATTTCCTCCCTCGCTTCACGCTCCCTCGCGGTAAAGTTAGCTGCGTGGCACATTAGAGGTCGCGGAAAATGAATAAGAAATGGAGCTACATAGAAAATAGAAAAAATTACCAAATAACAAAGTTAATGAAAAATAATATAGATTATCAAACAATAAATGCAACTGTTAATATTTAATCTGGTTTCCCTGTGGTTACAAGCCGTTGGAGAAATATCGTGCTAGACTGATTACATGTCGTTGTTTCGCTCCTTGATAGGCTGATAATCGCTACAACTACGACTCATGATCAAGCTATTCGAAAAATCGGCCAGTTGAGGCTAGATGAGGCCAGCCTCGTAATGGTAATTCCGGTTCCGCGGAATACACATAAAGCGGGTGTTCATGGTCGGCAAATTATCAAGCATGTCTTTTGATATGTGTTGTTGTTTTTTCATTGCCACGCAATTCCCAAGTGCTCCCGTCTCTTGATGGCATTCTTGGATGCATTCATTATGGGCTCGGAAAACAAAATCATTTTTGTGAAATCGACTTTTCGTATCGCATAGGTCGCAACGCTGATCCTCTCTCGACGAATTAGATCACAAGTAGAAGGTCCTGCGATCTGATTGGTCGCACCACTTTTGCGGCGATTTTGGCTGGATTTTCAGTTAGTTTGATTATCAGGCCCAGATGAAGCGCAGTGGCGGCATCCAATTCAATGAACGAAGCGGAAGCTGGGACTGAGGTAGTTAGTCTAATATCGCGCTTCGAAAGACAATAGTTTTAATTGTCCCCAGTCCCTTGTTTTCCTACCTATCTAAGGGCGTATTCTTTTGGGCATCTGAAGTCTGCGAAGTCTTCTGAAAATGGTAGGCTTCTCAGAGGAAAATTTCATTTACCAAAAGAATGAGAATTCGGAAAACGGTAGAGTTGGCAGACTTCGCAGAGAAAAATGCCAAAAGAATGGGAATGGAATGCTGACAAAATGAGAATTCGAATGTTGTTGTTCGACCGAGCGAATTGAAACCATTGCAATGTAATGTACTTTTGTTATGCCAATCGCAAGAGAAAAGAATCTGCGAGGTGTCATTGCTTTTTCGAATATTTTTGAAAACTTTCATTCTCGAAACAATGCTCTCTGCGATCTTTCAAAAGTCTGCCAGCTCAGGAGCAGAAAGTTTCCGTAGCCTCGGATTTCTACCGTTTTCAAAAGAGCCCAAAAGAATACGTCAAAAATCTCTCGGAAGTCTACCGAAAACAGAATGACCAAAAGAATGGGCTTTTATAAAAAGCGATCTGAAGTCTTCGAAGCCTACCGTTTTCGGTAGAAGGGTACAAAAAGAATGGGATTTTATCTTCTACCAACTCTACCGTTTTCAGAAGATGCCCTAGTGAATCAGGCTAAAGATGCCCAAAAGAATACGCCCGAAATATTCAGATTAGTCAATAAGCAGATTAGCGTCTGCCGGTTCAGCGGTCAAGCGGCTGGTAGAAAGTAAAGCCACTACAAAGCTATCGCAGCTATCATTAATCTTGAAAACCGCAACCTCTCCAGCCGCAATATTTCCAAAATCAATCCAAATGTTTCCTAACGCCCACTGTTTGAATAGTCTGTTTTCGTAATCTTGATAAATTTAAGTCACTTAAATTTAATAAGACATAAACTTTGAAAAATGGTTCTTCCATGTTCCTATTCGTTTTTCCGCAGTTAAGAAAGTTGCAGGTCGATATTCCACTTCTTGATTCCGATATGCGGTTGTTCATTCGTTGTCTTAGGAACAGCACAAAAGTTATAATATTACATGGCCGGTGGAGAAGAAAAATTGTTGCAAAGAAATCTTCTCGCCCCGTATGGGATCAGTACAAAAATACAACTACCCAGTTACCTTTTCCTTAAAAATGCACCTGCCCCGTATTCATGAACAACAGATGTTGTATGGTACTATAGTACCACCGATGGATTAGAAAGGCAGTATATCTCTATAGGAGTCTTTATCAATGACTGATGAATCCTTCTTGCAAGAAACTAATAAGGAAATTTGGCGTCATTTATACGCATCTTTGAATGCATTTCTCAACTTGCATGATTCACAATTTTTTCCTCAAACTGAGCCATTTCGAGCTATTTCATATTTCCATGTTCATCCTATCTTGTGCTCATAAAAAGTTACTTCCCCGCTCAAGTCTGTTCTTATTTGCATAATGAAAATAACTTTGCACCGGCCATGTTATGAAATAAACTTTGCGCTGTCCCTTAGATTTGTTGTTTGCCCAATGTAATCCATGTTGCCATTACACATGTTACACGAAAGGAAATACACTACGTTCTTGCTATCGCAGGTGATTCACGATTTTATGATCAATGTACAACCGTTTGCTGTCGTAAAGTTTGTGACTGGCTGCAAATATAATTTACAAAATTTGCATCGAGTTTTATTGCATAAGAAAATTCCGGGATCTTGCATTTTGAGCTGTCTAGGTTCTGTAACTGATTTATCTTTATGAAATTCGTTAACGTTGGTTTACAAATTGCAACCTCTAATATAAGAACTAATAAAGACCAACTATTTATGAAAAAAATAAATTACAGTTCATCATACAGCTAACGTAATACTTAAAATGCCCTATTTACATATTTTACAACGACAATTCTCCCTATTCCATTGTTTTATGCACGATTTGAAGGAACAGACGGAGGTGGCAGTTTTATTGTCATTAGGTATGGAATTCCATAATATGCTACCACGAAAAGATAAACTTTCATTGCCATAAGTAGTTGTTTTAGTTTGAGGCAACATCAACAGATTTTTTATCTTAGATTATGATTATTATCCTTTTCGTGGAACATATCCCACAAAAATGAAGGATTTTGTTGTGTTAAACTGTTATAAACCTCGATCATTAATTAATGCAAGTTCTTTTGATGAATAGTGCATTCATTTGCACTATGTAACAACTCATTAAAGGTGGATGTATAATCATTGAAGAGAATTCGAGGCGCTCTCTTATCGGTGCGATTCAGCTCATTATTTGCAACCTTTCCGCAAAACATCCATATCAACGGTCAGCAATTGAACTGGGACATTATGAAAGAGTTGTACAGCAAAAGAGATTGCTTCTCATTTAAATAGCTCTAGACTCTAGAGAAGGCACTGATCTTGTTGTTTGTTTTTTGACATAATTTTGCCACATGTTGGTCAAACTTTATTTTCGAGTCTATCGTGATCCCTAATAGCTTAACACTACTGACAAAATCAATGGATACATTTCCAATGTCGAGAACAATATCATCATTTGTCTTCAAACCGAGTAGCATAACTTGAAATTTTGATGGATTGGCTACCATTTGATTAGTTTTGAACCACGAGATCGCTTGAGACATATCCTCTTCTTCGAGGTTTGAAGCCACACTTTCAAAAGTGTCATCACAAGAAAAGATTGTATTATCATCAGCAAGATTACACACCTCCGAATGTTCAACAATGTATATAAAATCGTTTAGGAAAATATTGAGCAGTAGGGGCCCTAGCAAAGAGCCCTGGGGGACACCAGTTTTCGTTTGCAACCAATCACTACATGTTGAACCAATCTTCACTCTCTGCTTTCTATCAGAGAGCTACCTAGACAGTTCAAAATGCAAGATTCCGGAATTTTCTTTAATATGTGAACGGGGGCATCCCCAGAGAGTATGGGAAAAAATAATGATTTCACAAGGAAACAGGCGAACAAGAACCCCCTCCCTTATAAATGATTTATGACAAATTGAGAAGAAAATCGCAAGAAACATTTTCGAAAAAGTAAAGTCAAGTGTCGTAAGACAGACGTCGTTTCCCCAAGGGCCTTCCCAAGTGTAAATATCTCCGTCCCAATATGACAAATATCCCATATTCATAAAGTCCTGGCCACTACGTTTAGTTATCGTTCAAAACTGGATCGGAGAGTAAGAACGACAAAAAAATCATTTCTTCGTTTTCAGCCTTAAATGTCCATTTTCAAAGATGACAAATCCATGTTATAATTAAGACCATGTTATAAGAAAAATCCATGAGACAAATCCATGAGCCAGTGGCTAAGCCATAATTTGATTATTACGAACGTTTTGGACCGATTCCAAGGTCCATCATCAGCCATTAAATAGGGCAGTAACAAAGGGTACGAAAAAAGGCAAAAAACGTGCAAAAAACCAGCGAGTAAAGGAAAAACATGTCAATCAAAGGTGAACTAACACAGGAGGTGAACATGGAACCCAACATGAAACTAGGTTGCTTACTCGCTTTTTTGGTTTCCATGTTCACCCCCTGTGTTGGTTTACCCTTTCTTTTGATTGACATGTTTTTCCTTTACTTACAGTTTTTAGCACGTTTTTGCCTTTTTTCTTACCCTTTGTTACTGCCTTATTTAATGGCTGTTCACGCCCTGTTTTCACGCTGATGATGTACCTTGAAATCGGTCTGAAACGTTTGTAATAATCAAATTACGACTTATTTTGGCCCGGGGGGGGGTACTCCCATTAAAGTCTGACAGGGGGTCCAGTCAGGGTTTAATAGGGCCAAAGCTAAAAAGTTAAGAACTACCCTCAAATGGTAGTGTATCTTTTACAATAACCCCCAAATGGTAGCATAAGAACTAAAAGTATGTTCTTCGTTGTTCGTAGTAAGTCTGGGTCTCAGCTCAGCAGTCGGTTAGAATTACCCCCTAAAGGGTAGTAACAACTAGAAATACCCCCAAGTGGTAGCGTTATTTCTCTAAATTGGGCCATTTGGTAGCCATTTGGCAGGACCCTCAAACCGACCGGACCCCGCTGTTAGGCCATAATGGGAGTACCCCCCCCGGGTATTTTGGCTCACGGATTAGCCTCATGGATTTGTCTTATAACATGGTCTTAATTATAACATGGATTTGTCATCTTTGCAAATGGACATTTAAAATACCCTGGGTACCAGACTCTCTCTAAAAGAAAATTGAAAATACCATCTCCAATTTTCTTTTGGAGAGAGTCTGGTACCCAGGGTACATTTAAAGCTGAAAACGAAGAAAATGATTTTTTGTCGTCGTTCTTACTCTCCGATTCATCGTCAGACTGCGTTTTCCACCTAATGTTTCAAACTGGAGTGAAAATAATCGTGCCAAAAGCTGTCGTTACAGTGACATTCACAGTCCTCCTTGGCTCTCGTGGTCCTCACCATATTCCATTTTCTATTTTTAGACGTAAGTAGGTTATGCCTGCTTTGTATTTCTAATCTCTATTGTTTAGCTATTGTTTGTTTCCACTGCTGTTGTCAAGCAATGTATCCCACGATGCACCTGTTAACAACACCGCACCCTTGCGCATGCGTGATAAGTTTGAAGTTGACGGCCGGCTGGTAGCTGTCTTGTTGTTTCCTCGAGTTCTTGCAAAAATTAATAATGCCGAACTGATGTCGAGAAAAGCGAGATTTTACAGCAAAGGGAGCAAAGAAAATCAAGAATTAACTTCAGTTATATTGAAGATACACCTAAAAAGCTCGAGCCATGATGGGCTGCTGTTTTTGCCGATCCTCGAGCTCGGACGAAGCGAAGAAAAACAGCAACAAAATCGATCAACAACTCAAGCAAGACAAAGTTGCCTACAGAGCCACTCACAGACTACTTCTGCTTGGTAACTAGTTTCATCTCTTTCACGTACTGTAGACAGATTTTTTTGTATTCTTAAGTCGTTTCCTCGCTCCTCGATGCGATGTTTCTTGTTGTAAACTATTTTGATTTGAAATAACGTTCTTTCCAAGGTGCGGGTGAGAGTGGAAAGAGCACGATCGTGAAGCAGATGAGAATTCTCCATGTTGACGGCTTCAACGAACAGTAAGTGAGATACGCTGTAAATATCGCCATATTTTACTCCCAGGTCTTTTCGAAATCCCGTTCATCGATCAAAAGACTGACTTCGCAGTGAAACTTCGCAATGAAGATCAGACCCATTCCTGGCAATTTTCTTGATATGCATCCTCTAACCAAAATCATCTATGTCATTCAACAAATTGTAATAGCAACTATAAAAGGCTTGTTGAAAACCTTGAAATTCAGCGATCTTATGTGCGACCTTTCTGTTTTTTAGGGAAAAGAGAGAAAGAATCGAGGATATCAAAAGGAATATAAAAGAAGCCATCCTTGTAAGTCGAGTTTTTGTTTTTCTGCTACAACAGGCCTACACTTTAGATAGCAGTTTGCATCTGTGTTGATGATGACCAAAATGGAGGTTTTCTTGCCTACTTAGGCCCAAATCTGCCTAATGTGCGTAAGGCGAGCCTGGTATTCTGACCACGGCCTTCGTTTTTCATTGACACCTTCTCTTTTTTACGATGCAAAATTATTATTCTGCTTGTCGAAGATTTCTTTTGCAAAATGATAAGGCAATTGAATCTTGTTAATTTCAGTCTGTGCTTGATTCTAACTGACTGAATTTCTTCGTGAAGAATAGTTTATTTTGCATATACAATATAATCATAAGAATTTATTGATGAAGGCTTGTGCTGATGAACGTTTAGCCCAGGTTGTATTTTTTGAATGTCTATATAAGAACAGAATATATTGTTTACTAGGCTAGTACATCTTTGCAAACAGATGTAAAATGTGAATTTACATTGAATTATTTCATTGTGTCATTTACAGCAAAGAAAATAACTTTCCCACCTAAACACTTTTGGTTTCCAGGGGTAAAATGACCAAATGTTGACAAGCAAAGTACTCCTGTTATTTTCATCAACATCATGCAGGCAACATAATATACTGTTTAATCTGCATCAGGTTGGAAAGTTTGCCGACTGTAAAATGAACGCAAAGATGCTGATAAATTTAGTCACCAAAAAATTTATCATGATTGGACAGCAGCTAATCTTTGATAAGTTTGTAGCTATTTTTAGGCTGAAATTTCCAAAGTTCACATCAATTTTGCATGACACATATGTAACAATTTTCTTCATAAATTTGACTCAAGTCTCTTTTGTGGAAAGTTAAATTTTTGTGCACTAGACAATGCACCAATACAGCAGTGGGAACAATAGGAACTGTGTGCTGTGTGTGCTGGACATGTCCGGCACAGAGTCCTCTCTTTCCATAGAGGTCCAGTCTGGAGAAATTTCAGTCAGTAGGCAGTACAAAGTTTCTTGATGGGATCTTTACATTATCCCCTAAGAGTGTTGTAGAGGTCAAATTCATCACACTTGACATTTTTCTCAGTAAATCCTTCATATACACACAGTTCAAGCAACATTCTTTTTCTAGTTTACACCTACCGGGTAGGTCAGAAAAAACGTGGGGCGTTTGACATACTTTGGCGTCGCATTGAGCCTTTCGATTATCGTAAACTAAATTTTTCCGTGAAGCCAAGAGTCTAACGTAGATCATAAACCATTCCCCAACCGAATCGGTCTTTTGATGCATTTTTAAGAAAAAGAGTTTCTTCGTAAGACCCTGCATGGGAGTCTTGCAAGCTAGTGAAATCTTCGACCAACTCCTTCAGCCGTTTAGCCTTGCCAGAGTTGCAGGTACACGTTGCATTGTCAGGGGAAACTGAAAAAGTCAAATCTGGTTCACACTAGGTCGCTTAAGTCGCGAAGATCGTGCAGAAAGAACCAAAGACAAAGACTCAGAAGTTGAATCCCTTGTCTTTTGGTCGTTCTGCACAACTCTGTGAGTCAGGCTTTAGGAAGCAGTGTTGTTTGCATGAAGTCCTATTGCGACAGAGCGTTCATTGCCATGAAAGAAACCTCTATGCAAGATGAAGAAGTACGCATTATCAATGTCTTTCAAACGTATTCTCCAAGCGTGGCAAGTTATGATAAGGCATCCCAAGGGAGAAAATACTACTTCCTTATCATTTCATTCTCCCCTGATAATACCACGTTTACCTGTAACTTTTGCCAAGATAAGATGCGGAAGGGGCTCAGCGGAAGATTTCATCAGTTTGCAAGATTCCGGTACGAGGTTGTACAAAGAAAATGTTTTCTGAAAAATGCATTAAATGACTGATTTCGATGGGGAAAGGTTTATGATCTAAGGTAGACTCTTGGCTGCGCGGAAAAACTTAGTTCATGACAATTGGGTGACTAAATGCGATGTCACGGAGCGCCAAACACCCCACGTTTTTTCTGACTCACCCAGTATTCATATATGCTTCATGCTTCCACCCTGTGAATGTCAATACATACTTCTCATGATTCATATATTTTGTATAAGTAACCTTTTAGAATGTCAGCTGTTTTTCAAGAAGCACCAAAATAGGTGTGAAAAGTTGGAAGTATCTACAAAGCTAAATTAAGATTGAGAATTAGTAAGTTAGCATATGTAAAGTTTAATTGTTTACAGTATTGACTACTGTATACACAATTAAATCCTATGTTTGGACAATGCTGGAAGCTGGAAGGAAAACTTTTATAGGAATAACAAAACTAGATTGCCACCTGGAGGCTGCTATCTAAGTGCCCTAGCAATCCTTCTGATGTGTAAAAATATGCTGTATGTAGCATATTTATAAACACCTACCGGGTGTACCAAAAAGTAAAAGCGTTTCAACAGCTCCTGCGGAAAATCCTTGGATTAAAAATTTTTCAGTTAATCAGTTCATTGCATAGATTGGATCTCAACTTAGATTTTGTGACATCACATGTCTAAATTAGGTTGGTATTTGCAGAGTACTTCACTTGAACTTGATGATTATTGAATAGACCCTTTCACGGTAGATCGAGGTAGATCGAATGGACTTTTCGAGACCATGTGGCGTGAAATTTTGGATTTTAGAATTTTTTGGTTATTGTCACATATTGCAAGATTTCTCTGCATTAACGTATTGGAACCGGATGAAAACTTAACTAGACCTACCTAAGTGACCAAGGAACGTATCTTTTGTTTTTGTTCTTTCTAAACTTTCTCAGAAATGATGAAGAAACTTCGCAAACACTGACGACTCGTTGCTCCTTGCACAAAACCGCCACCGAGGCCCAGCAACCGCCCTAAACCCTTTCAGCAATAAATTCTGTGCCAAGGCAGCCATCAACTTGATTTCCAAAATGAAGAGTCTTTATACATTTATGATGAACCTCTGAAATTTCCACCCTTCGATCTCTCGTCATTTTTGCAAAATTTCCCGTTGATTTCACTCTTGCTGTGTTTCCAGGTAGGCTCGCCGTCACAAGCCGATGACAAAAAAGTTAGCTTGTTGTAAAAAGGATTGGGGAACCCATTCACCTGGGACGGGGGAGCCAAACAGGGGTGAATATTTAAATTGATGAAAGATTTTGAGTACTTTGGATTTCTTGCGAGTCTCTGAAAGGTTTCATAAATATCTTTACCTACCTGTACGCTCACGAACATTTCAAAAGTATCTTTTTGAAGCCTTTCCAATGTCTACCTTTGGAGTAAAATGATACATGAAACACATGAAAATAAAGTAAAACTATGTTAAGGATTTCCTCTAGCAACATTTTTTCATCAAACACTAATATATTTAAGACTACAAAACTACAATTACGTTAAAATGTGACGTTCATGGCGAGGAAAGACACGAGGTCACCGGGTCCTAACCATGAGAAGAAACAAAATGATTGGTTTCAAACCATAGGTTTATTTTCCCAGGATTGGGGTTTCTTAATTTTGTGGCGATCGAAGAGTTGAGATTCTTATGAGGTAGTTTGTTATAAAAATATACGTGAATCTCAACTCGCAAATCGCTAAAAATTAAGAAACTCCAGCATATGCTTTCTATAAGAAACATGTATCAGGCCACTCCAGTAGTAAAAATTTCTCATTTCAGGATGAAAATTTGTCCATTGTGATACTAAATGTTTCTTAATGGGTTTCTTATGTTTTGAATGCATGATTATCAGTATGATCTCTAACACTGCTCCAGATATGTTTCTTGACAGTTATTACACACCATATACACGTTTTTTTAGAAGAAACTGGTTTATAAGAACTAGTACTAAAATAGCCAAAATTTTAAGAAGCTCTAGTTCTATGTCTGAGAGGTACAAAGAAACCTTTAAAAGGTAAACGTATTGAGTTTATGACAAATAGATCGTTGAACCTTCATCCTTGAGCAATAGTCACTAACCATTTGTGTTTTCAACATAACAGAACACTGTTTATTCCAATATGATGTTTTAAGTGTTAAGAAACATATCTGCCACAGTGTTAGCGACCACATGAATAATTCTGCATTAAAAAATAAGAAACCAATTAAGAAACTTTTAGTACTAAAATGGAGAAAATTTTATGTGAAATTAAGAAACTTTTAGTACTATGGCCTGATTAAAGTTTCTTAGGAAATAAAAAACGTGTAGGAATAATAGTGTTCTGCTGTTCAAAACATAAACAATAAGTTATTGCTGCTCAATGATAAAGGTTTAACAATAGATATACCCTGAAAGCTCTTTTAATCCCCCAGGAGCTTATCTAATTTTAGACACTCAAGAAGAGACTTAAAAGAGAGGGGGCTTATTGGAGAGTGGGGTTTATTGTCAAAACCAAAGGGCGATGGCTTATCTGTTCTTTTTGCACCATATCTACGTATTCAACATGCATTTTCACAAGTCAAGTACAAAGATTCGACAAAGTTTTATTCCAAACCACATCAATGTTAACATGCATACATTTTAAGCCAAATGAATGTACAAAATCTTTGATAACCACTCGAGTTTGATATAAGCATGGGGGGGGGTAACAGAGAGGGTTCATTAAAAATTTTGGCTCTGAGAAGAGGGGCTTATTATGGAGGGGGATCGAGGGGGCTATACAGAGCTTTTACGGTAGTTGCTATAATTTTCTTGCATTTAGCTTTTAAGAGTTTCTCAATCCTCCTCCGATATATTACTAAGGTTTCTTAAGATTTGGCTATCTTAGAAGTAGTTTCTTAAAAACCAGTTTCTTAAAAAACATGTATCAGCAAATATTTAGCTAACAAATCGTAATTAGGTAGTCCGTAGCATAGTTTTACTATATTTTCACTTGTTTCCTCTCCTCTATACCAGGAAGGTAATTGTGGCAATGTCTAAACATTGCTAAAGGCTGCAAAACCATAGTTTTAAATATTCACGAGCTCACAACTAGTGAACATGAAGATTGTCATGAAACTCGTAAGATAATTGTAAGAAACACTGAGCACTCAAATCCTGAAAGAAACCTTCAGTGGTGGCTCAAATTCTCTTATAAGAAAGTTCACCATGTTGCCCCTGCTACACAAACTTGTTCTTTTCTTTTTTTGCCACAACATCAGCATATTTTCACAATTTGTATGATACTTGATGAAAGGGACGAAACCCACTGCAAATAAACAGATGATGATTTGGAGACCGATTTTAAATTTGGTGGGAAGTTGTCAGCTGATTCATCAAGTTACATTTTCACCCCTGTTTGGTTTCCCCTACCCTGGATACCAGACCCTCAACATTTTAATGAAAGGAAAGGGTAGGTTTCCCCCGTCCCAGGTGAAAGGGTTACCCCAATCCCTTTTATGACAAGCTAACTTTTCTGTCATCGGCTTGTGACGGCGAGCTTTCTTGGAAACACAGCAAGAGTGAAATCAACAGGAAATTTTGCAAAAATGACAAGAGATCGAAGGGTGGAAATTTCAGAGGTTCACCATAAATGTATAAAGACTCTTTATTTTGGAAATCAAGTTGACGGCTGCCTCGGCACAGAATTCATTGCTGAAAGAGTTTAGGGCGGTCGCTGGGCCTTGGCGGCGGATTTTTGCAAGGAGCAATGAGTCGTCGGTGTTTGCGAAGTTTCTTCATCATTTCTGAGAAAGTTTAGAAAAAAAGAAAACAAAAGATAGGTTCCTTGGTCACTCAGGTAGGTCCAGTTACGTTTTCATCAGGTTCCAATCCGTTAATGGAGAGAAATCTTGCAATATGTGACGATAACCAAAAAATTCTAAAATCCAAAATTTCACGCCTCATGGTCTGGAAAACTCCATTCGAATCCCCTGTTCGACCTACCGTGAAAGGGTCTATTTTTGCAGTGTCTATCCATGTGTAATCTGTAAAAAGATTCTGGGTAGCTCAACAATACATGTGAAAGTTTGTTGAGGTGCAAAAAATTGAAATTTACTCTTCACTTGCTTAAAAGTCCAAATCATTCATTGCCATTTCCAAGTACATACATACATACATACATTAATTATTTGGTAATGCAGGTTAACCTAGAGGCAACTAACGTTGATGTGGACCTGCAGCTATACATGAAAATAAGCTTATAAGAAAATAAGGAAGCTGAATAATCATAGCTGAAATGAAACTAGGGCGAGAACAGTACTTCAGCAGTAGGCATGACTTGACACCATTCATTCAGTCCAAGAAAGTTGAGTTCTGAACCATTTAAATGCATCTGTTGTCTTTTCTGAACATTTCTCTAATCAAAATGATAGGTTAATTGATCAAGATATGTTTGATAATGGGAATGCTAATAGTTTACTTGACGCACAGCTACCTTCATATCATGCATAGATTTTTAGCAGCATGGTTCAATAACCGTCTGTCTTGGGCTGCCTTGGAAATTTTGCCTGTTTCAGTAGATTACTTTGGGAATGCCAACCCAAGTAAGACATACAAGGTTGCAACATCTAAGTTGAGATCTTATCTATACAATGAACTGACAATGAAAAAGTTCGGATCAAGGCTTCTCCATAGGAACTATTCAAATGCTGACGTTTTTTTTGGACACCCAGATCCTCTTGTAATTAACTTCATAATTATTTATGGTGTCATTCCAGATAATATCAGATTTACTGTTGTGCTGTGAAATGTTTTCACCTCCTGGTTACAGGGGTGGAAAGAATATTTTAATTTCTGGGACCAATATAAGTCTGGAATGCCACTTTGACAGGTCACAATATGTAAGAAATACGACAGGACTGAAGCCTGATCATCAGTCTTAATCACAATCGTAGATATACCTTCCAGGCAAACTTTGGTGATTTTTCAGCTGACCACTTCAAGACTTGTGAACGATATCTTTTTTTGTGAAATTCCTAGGTTTGTTGGTAACAACCTATTTAATAACGGCTATCAGTGAAGACAGCCTTTAAGATTTTGAAACAAAATATCCCTTTTCCGTTCTCCTTTTCATTCTTTCTGGAGACCTGGAAAAATTTCTGGGACCATTGGTGCTGTAGTCCGCCATTTTTTCCACCCCTGCCTGGTTAAGAGAAATCTGCTCATCTTATAATTCTTTTCATAATTATGAATTGTGTCAGTTCAGGTAGTAACAAATTTACTGGTGTGCTGTGGTGATTGCATTTCTTCAAAAGTTTAGATGTGCAATAGTATGTAATGCATGATGAAGATTTTGCAATATTCACAATTTTGATAACCTTGAATTGTCAAACAATTATGGAAATACTTGAGAGTTATTTCAGTCTTTCAAAAATGTATAAGATTTTTGTAGTCCAAAGGTTTTTGTAAGAGTTTTGGAGTGTTGTGAACTAAGAAACAAAGTAGTTTTTACCAATGGTGTTCAAGATTTTAAGGTCTAGATAATGTCAGGATAAAGCATAAACAAGAAATGAAGCACTTTTATTCAAGCTGCAGAATGCATCAATTTTTTAACATTCTTATGGCTTATTTCCATGGAGCTGCACTTTTTGCTTTAGAGGAAGATGTTCAGGGGCTTGGTATGAAGCATGTGTGTTGAGACCAAAACGCTGCACACCCAGAGATTTCTTATGCTCATGAGCTGCTCATGAGCTAGCAAAACATTAAACTCTTCAAATTTTGAAGTGCGTAATTTTGTTCTCTAGTCCTGATAGCTCTTCACAATTCTGTGTTTTATGAAATGATGTATTCAGTGGATTTGCTTTGTCCTTGTTTTTAGACACCATGTTTTTCCTTAAAGAATTGCACCAAACCAGAAACCTGGCCCAGTGGTAATCATTTAATTTTCAAGGGAAAAGTGCTCCTGAGTACTCTATGTTGAAGTGAAAAGAACAGCTCCACAGCTTCAAGCCATTACAAAGTCTCTTGATCATTTAGCTGATTCAAAGTTTTCTCGCTCATGATCCTGTTATCTCTCATTATTGTTGGCACTGTCCTCTGAAGTTATAGCAGTTGCTTCCCGGAGAACCCTTTTCTTCTTGGAAAATTTACCCTCTTTGCCCTCATCACAATTCCCTTATAGGTATGCAGTAGTACTGTAGCAGGTTTCAGTACATTTTGCTTCCCTCTTTTGTCCAAGTATTTTTGTATGTGTCAATGTGCAAGCTCAGTTCCATCACTGAGTATGTTGTCGCTCAATTGTCTTTAAGAAAGAAGCAGCCTCAAAATTTTGAGAATTTCATTGGAAACTGGAATTTGATCCACCATCTGCGTAACCAAAGCATAAAAGAATTTGAGTGTTTTGTCTCCTGTTATGCATAGATGCTGCCTGACAACTGTCTTGCCTCTGTTCCTTCATATTTTAATGTATATACAGAGTGTCTTAAAACACAACAGATTTGATCAAGGTTAGCGGCAAGAATTTAGGTCCAGTCAATCTATAATAATTTTTAAGATACTCTTTGTTAGTTTACATGAATATAGGTTCCCTTGTTTTTTTATTTTGATGTATTGAGAGTTTGATAGCCTATGTGCAGAATTTACTTTCCACTGAAAAGGAGAGCTAATGAGGATCTTGTACAGTCTGTGAATTGGAGCCCATTTTTGAGTTCTGAAAGAAAAGTTCCTCCTGCAAAGAGGAGCTCAATCTTGCTCAATAAGTTGACTCTGCAAACAGGAAGAAACAGTCCTGTCATGTGAAGAGAATGACAAAACGTCAGAGCCTGCAAACTGCAGAGGCACAGGCATGAAAGACCTTGCAAATGTGGTTGAATGTCATAACCCTCTTCCAAATGTAGTTTCATCACATGTTTCAAGTCCTGATGAAGGGCAAACTAGGCAAACTTCATGTATGAACTTGTTTACCATTTCACATTCCACAGTCTTGAATTTATTATAACGATTTGTTGTTATGTCCCAAACGATTGTCACAAAGGGTTGCAACAACAATTCCAATGGCTTTTGATTGGGTCCTTAGAATCTCGAACCAGATGCTCATTGGCTAAAAGACGATTGCTGGTCGAAGGGGAGAACTTAAGTTTCTGTTTTCTTATGGTTATGAGATATGCTGTGTACAGGAAACTTATGTGTTTCCCCTTGCAGTAAGTTAAAGATCATGTGCAGCAGTGTTTTGGGGTTGAAGCCCAGATGTACGCACGGCCTTTAACCCACTGCATGGGGGGATTCATTACTTTCCTTGGACAAAGCATATCTTGCCTCCCCTACAATTTCAGTTGCAAATGTACCTACAGTAAATAAATTTCGATATAATTTCTAACATTACCTAAATGGATAAGACAATAGTACATAATGATAATATATGGTAATAACAATAGTAGTAATAATGATGATATTAATCATAATAATACTAATAATATAAAAACAAACACTGTTGGATAGCATATATGTTTCTATTCTGTTCAGTATAAAAACTTTACATGGCCGCAGAGAACTTATGGACAATGCATTGTTTACAGCTAAAATTATTTACATGATGATAATGCTATATTCACCATTAATCTATCTGAAAAACATAATGCCTTAAAACTAATAGATTTATCTAACTATAGACTAATATTTATCTCTCAAGGGAAGAGGCAATCAAACTGTACAACGCAGCAATTATCTCAAGCTTTAACTATTGCCCATCAGTGTGGATGTTTTGTGGCACAGATGCCAACCATAAAATTAACCGTACTCATAAGCGTGCTTTAAGAATACTCCACAATGATTACGACTCTTCCTTGAATGCACTTTTGAAGAAAAGTGACACCGTGACTATCCATAAAAAATCCCCAAAAATTGGTGCTAGAAATCGATAAGTCAATGCACCATCTAAATCCATCATACATCTGGCACCTTCATGAAAGGAAGGAGATTCATTATGATCTCAGAACTAAGCATCTGTGTAAATTGCCGATTACGAAGACGATAAAATTTGGCATGGAGTCGCTCTCATTCAGAGGAAGCTTATTGTGGAACAATCTTAAACGATGAAATAAAGGAGCTACCAACAGTTGCAAGCTGTAAAACAAAAATCAAAACATGGATGGGTGAAAAATGTGATTGCAAAATTTCTAAATAGCCTACCCATTGCGTTATGTAGCTTGACTATATTTTCTTAGACATGATTGTAAATTTTATTGTATATATATAGTTGGTATTAATTAGTTTTTCATATTGATTATGTAACAGCAACTTTAAATAATGATTATGACATGATTTCATATGACATGATTTGATTATATTTGATTTGAATAGTGTCCCGCCAAGAATTCTTAAAGATTCTTGAGAAATTTGCAGTTTCTGAAGAATTCTTGTCTGAATATTTTAAAGTCTTTAAGAATTCGAAGGTGTTGCTGTAGCATGTTGTATTTGAGACATGAAAATGCCTTTATTTTCCATATAATTTTTAGTAACGTCCCATATAATTTTTAAACTGTTTATTGAGACTGGTGCCATGAACACCATCTTGCCTCCAGTAAAGTTAGAGGACCCCGCAAACCACTGGAGAGTTGACTGGCTACAGCAGCATGCTAAACATGCAACATGCTGGTGTGGTGCCGTGGTGTAAACCTCTTACTTTGCGGCTTGGGCGGCATGGTTTCAATACCCGGCAGGACCCCATCACTTGAGCGTCATGACAAGGGGTCGCGGGCTCGATTAGGTCTGCTCTTTTTCTGCGATCCCAGCTCTTGGCGCTAAAAAACGTGACTTCACCTTTACCTTCAGTCTTTGGTGTACTTCTCAAGAATGCTCATAACATTTGAAGAATTCTTGAAAATTCTTATGAATCCTTAATTTTTCTTGAGAGTTTTTGCCATTTTCATGTGCCCAAGGCCAGTAACCTTGCATTTTACCTTGGCTTTTATAATGTCTGAAGAAATCTTATCTGAAAATTGTCCTGTCTCTCATGTACCTGTCAAGAATTTTCATTATACATAAGGAACTCTTGAAAGCTTCTTGAGAATTCTTGAGAAGTCTTGCCATGCCAATATACCCAAGGCCTGTAACCTTACATTTTAACCAGGGATCATGAATTAGGATACAGAAAAGTGAGACCAGTTTTCTCTCTTTCAAAGAAATTGTAAAAAATAATCACATTCTCCTTATTTGAGCTAACTTTGCGGAAGAATTTTCTGCCAAGACCGACAATTTTCTGGGAATCTAGTTCCCAGGTTTGGATACTTGTTGCCGCTCTTGGTTGCTATTTGAGTCTTCGTGAAGAAGTACATTTTATGCTATGTGGTTATCATAGTGGACCATCCTTTTTATCTTACACACCTAGTTATGGATTAGTTCATTTGTTGCTGAATGTTGAAATGTTGCATTTGAGACATGAAAATGCCGTTATTTTCCATATAGTTTTTAATAACGTCCCATATAATTTTTAAACTGTTTATTGAGACAACAATGCGTTTGGGTTCAGGGAGAGTCTTGATAAACCTCTAAGGTTTGGAAACCATGTTGATACTTTTCATTAAGGATGGTTTTTTCTTTCGTCTAGACCATTACTGGTGCCATGAACACCATCTTGCCTCCAGTGAAGTTAGAGGACCCCGCAAACCACTGGAGAGTTGACTGGCTACAGCAACATGCTACACAGGATGACTTCAGTTACCCTCAGGTGAATTTCAACATAGGAATTGAGTTTGTGTATTTATACGTTTTACCTGCTAAGATTTCACAACACAATAAAGGTATCCAGGTCTTTGGGCTAACTGTTGTTCATGGCAGTTATTTGATGAGCGACAAATCAGCTGAGCTTCAGCGTGTGGACTTCTGTTAAAGTAAGTTCCACATACCAGATGAGCGAGGAAAGACATAGGTCTTTGTTCAGGAAAGACGTAGGTTGTTAGCTCCTTTCATGCATGTGCTTCGCAGAAAAATTCAGTACACAGGAATAAGGTTAACTTAGATACGAAAATGTGTTTGATCAAAATCAGTCCCTCTGTGCCATAATTGGAAACAATTTTTGTAAAGTCGTGTTTTGCATGATTTCTGAAGTGGGCCGAGTGGTCAAAAAGACTTTGCACCAATTGAAAACTTATTGATAATTTGATTTAGGTAATAGTCTGCATTTGAACGTCATTTTTAGGTTGCATTTGAAAATAATTATTGAAGGAAGGCCACCACCACGAGCAAAAGAATAAGATAGAATTAGGTAAGAGTAATGAACTCGCGTCACAGCTGCAAGCTAAGCGTGCATGTGCTTCAATTTTCCTTTTCTTCAAGAGTTAGCACGTTTTATTGCATGGAGCGATTGTTAAGGACGTGTAATTTAAGGAGCCGTTGAAACATCTCGAAGTATAACTCTTTTCAAAAAATAGAAACTTAAAGTGAACGTTAGAAATTCCTTTTCAAAATGCCCATGATATCAAATTAGTTCTAGGCCCTTTTCTTTCAAGATTTTGACTTTGCGAGCTCATATCTCCAGTGTTTGGTGGACGAGTTTACAGTTCAAAGTATGTGCCGTCAAGTTGAAGATTTAAAATGTAAGGATGTACTCAGAAAGTCGTTATATCTGATCATTTCATGCTTTTGTCCAGTCAAACAAACAGGGGGGACTTTTTCAGACAAAATGTACAAGAAACTAGACAGCTTGTCAAAGAATTTTCGAGTTTTTTAGCTTTCTGCTGCCACCGCTCCCCATGCAGAATCCTCATCACGTAAAAAATTTCCCATGCATAGCTATTCGGGGTTCTTAATTCACTATATGACTGATTTTTTATATTGAACTGGTTCGAGTGAACTGTTGTGCAAATGGCTCAAATCTGAAAGCAAAGGAAGCAAAATTTAAGGACTTGGTGGCTGTGCGGTGCGCAAAGTCTGAAATTATCTCAGTTAAATCGACCTGTTTCGTGGATGAAAGCTATAGTTTGCAAGTGTGTGGCATTGATCATGCTCTCTTAGCTTTATGGATGAAAGTGAAATTAAAGCAATTAGAACAGAGCAAGACGATACCGAGATATCAGTTTAAAATATTAGCTAGCAATGAAGAGATTCAAGAAGATTACAATGTAGTAGTTAGGGACAGATTCGAAAGTTTGCAAGAAGCAGAAGATGGAACTGTTTATTGGCAACAAATTATTGAAATGATGACAGAATCCGCAAAGGAAGCCATTCCTACAAAATAACTAAAAGCTAGACAGAAATGGATGACAACGGAAATTTTAGACGTTATGGATGACAGGAGAATAGCCAAACAACGTCAAGACTCAGAAAAAATACAAACAAAACGATACGGAAAAATGCATAGCAGCAAAGGAGAAGTGATTTAACGACAAATACGTAGAAATGGAATTGTTTTCACTGAAGAACCCACAGCTTATGCATGAAAAAGTAAAAAGACTTATCAAAACCTAAGAAATGAACCTCTAGTGGGTGTATTAAAGGAAAGGATGGTAGCATTATTATGGATAAAGAAAAATACTCAGATGGGAAGAGTACATAAATGAATTATATGATGATGAGGAAAGAGGGGTGAAAATTGAAGTAAGAAAAACATGGGCGGACCACCTACAAAGTGAAGTCAAACATGGAATTAACCGAATGAAACGAGGAAAAGCTACCGGAGCTGACCAAATAGCAGTTGAAATGATTATTGCACTTAAAGACTTTGGTGTTGAGAAATTAGCACATTTTGAAACAAAGTTTATGATGCCGGGACGTTTCCCGAGGAATGATCAAAATCAATTTTCGTTGCACTACCAAAAAAGACGGGAGCTACGGAATGTGAGTTACACCGCACATTTAGTTTAATGAGCCATGTTACAAAGATTCTTCTTAGAGTTATTTTACTAAGAGCAAGGACAAAGTTAGACCAGAGATTTCAGAGGAGCAGTATGGCTTTATGGAAGACAGAGTTGGAATGCTATATTTATGATTAGATCAATGGCTGAAAGGGCAATCGAAATGCAAAGAGACTTATATATTTGTTTCATTGATTACACAATGGCATTTGATACAGTAAGACACAAGAATTTGATACTAAACAAACAGATACTAAACAATATAGATCTTGATGGCAAAGACTTCTCCAACAAGAGCTTTGGTGCTTTGGTGCTTTGGTCCAAGCAAATTTTTGGAGCACAGCGAAAAATAGGATAGTATCCATGTGGTAAAATTTGAGCAAAACTGCGATCATGTTATATTCTGTTTGCTAAACGTCACCCATCGTGCCACTTCTTTAGTTTTTGTTTTGCATTTTGATGTACTTCGTGAATCTGCTTAGGCTTAAAGACTAAAGCTCTATTTGGACATGCGAAAACCAAGTTGAACTTTCAAGATTGATACTTCAGCTCTCAAAGCACCTGTATCAACAAATGAAGTATCAATGTTCGAGTTAAATATTGAGGAACGTCGTCAATTGATTAGCCATTGATTGAAGTTCAATGCTCATTGCCATATCAATTCTGTATCCTTTCTTCTGGGACTCCCGATAGTTGGCTTTGGAAGGAATGTCTCCATAGATTTCTAGGACCTTTCTTAGTATTCTTGCAGTGTTCAGTAATACGGTGGTCTGCATTTGGTTGATGGCGATATTTGATTCAATTTGTTCCAGTTATTTCTGCAGCGTTTTAGGAATCGTCCCAAGAGCACCAATGACGATGGGTATAATCTTGGCTTTCATGTTCCAAAGCTTTTGCACTTCTCGCGTAAGATCTTGGTATTTCTCGATCTTCTTTCTTTCCTATATTTCAATGCGTTGATCGGAAGGTTCAGCGAAGTCAACAATTAAACATAATTTATTCTCTTGGTCGATGATCATCATGTCTGGCCTTCTTGCCTCAATGATATGATCAGTTTGTACAATGAATTCCCAAAGGATCTTGAACTTCTTGTTTTCAGTAACTGGGTGGGGTTCATGTTCGTACCATTTATCAGTGGTTACGAAACGTTTCTTTCGACAAAGATCCCAATAGATCGCCTTACCCATCAAGTCATGCCTTCTTTCATTTTCTTTTTGGGCTAGTTTAGGGCATTCGGTTATGATGTGGATGATGTGGGTGATTGTTTCATCTTTTGTGCTGCACATACGGCACATGCTATCATCTCGAGTCTTGTCAATTTTGGCCTTGATGGCATTCGTTCTGATGGCTTGATCTTGCGCTGCTATAATAAGCAATTCGGTTTCCCTCTTGAGATGACCATTTCTCATCCAGTTCCAAGTTTTTTCATCGACAACTTCCTCTATATCTCTAAGAAACTGACCATGTAGTCTTTTCTCCTTTAATTGCACCTTTCTGTTTCTTTTAATTCGCTGCTGTTCCTTTTAATTCGCTGTTTAACATTGTTAACACTCTCAGTTGATTCTTTGTTTTCCCCACGTACAGCGATTATGAGTCTTTCTGTGCTGTTTTGAATGTAGTTTTCTAATCCTACTGTTGCAATTTCAACGCTATTCTCTTTGCTAATAAGGCTACGCCCACCCTCTTTCCGACTTATGTACCGGGTGAGTCAGAAAAACGTGGGGCGTTTGGCGAACTGTGATATCGTGTTTAGCCACTCGATTGTCATAAACTAAATTTTTCGGTGCAGTCCAAAGCCTAACTTAGATCATAAACCTTTTCCCATCGAAATCGGTTATTTGACGCATTTGCCTTCTTCATCTAATGATTTAATGATTTATCTTTACTGCATCTGGTAATAAAATGCCATCGCTCTGTACCTTCGTCCCTCTTTTCATAACTAGGACTGCACATTTTTCTATTCTGAATTCCATCTTAGTATCTGCACTAAAGTCCTCACGGTGTTAATCAGTGAGTCTATCCCTTGTTCGCTTTTTCCTTGTTTTTTCCTTCCTCGCTTTTTCCCTGTTGAATTTAGCATTTTCCTTGTAAAATGAGGCAAAAGTGTTCTGAGTTGGATATTGTTATTATTATTGTTATTATTATCATTTCATTCTGAATACACTTCCAATACACTATACTGAGTCTTGGAAAGAGTTCTTCTTTCCTTGAAACAAGCAAATTGCGTGCCTCAGATATCAAGGGATTTCCTCGGGATATTTTGGCACTACCCTAGCCTTAACGCTCCACATTCTCATGATTTCCAACTTAAATTCTTGATATTATCAATCTTTTCCTTCTCTTTCTTTGCAATATTTTGGTCGGAAGGTACGGCAATATCAATTATTTGGTAGGTTTTGTTTGCCTTCTTAATAACCACGATGTCAAGTCTCCTTGCCTCAATGACTCTGTCTGGCTGGATGGTCTCATCCCAAAGAATTTTGGTTTTCTCGTTTTCTTCTATGCTCTAGGCCTTGTGTTCATACCAGTCCTTGCTGCATTCAATATCATATTTGCAACAGAGCAGCCAATGAATATGCAGACCTAGTTTTTCATGCCTTTTCTTCTAATCTTTTTGTGCGAGGTTTTCACATCTACTTACCAAATGCATTACGGTCTCAGAGTGCTTGTTGCACAGACGACACCAAGGACTAATGTTTTCTTTGTAGATTTTTTATTTTATTGCATTGGTATGTAAGGCCTGATCTTGTGCGGCACACAACAAGCTTTCTGTTTCTCTCTTCATTCTTCCATTCTTCAGCCTATTCTAAGATTGATCACTAGCTACTTCTTGAACATCCCGAAAATGCTGTCCATTAAATGCCTTTTTTTACCATTTCCTTTTCCTTTCATTGGTGAGCTCAATTTTCAGCCTTGGGCTCACAGACTTTTGACAGTCAAGCTTAACCGCCACCTCTTTTAGAAGGTCATCTTCGCTTGGCATTGTGGATTTACATAACTGGGCCTTTTCAAGTATGATGCAATCTTTTATGCTCATTAACCCCCGGCCCCCTGCTTTGCGCTTGATGTACAGCCTTTCAACGTCTTCTCTTGGATGCAAGGCACCTTAACGTGATAGCATTTTTATTGTTTTCCTATCCATGTCTTCCATCTCTTCTTTGTTCCAGTTGATAATTCCTGCTTTATATCTCAATAACGGGACGGCCCATGTGTTGATTGCTTGAAACAGATTCCCTGATTTTAACTTTGACCTACAGAGACTGGTCAAACGTTTGAAATACTCATTTCTGGTTGATTCTTTCACTTGCTCATGACATAGGTCATCTCTTTCTGCAATACCCAGATATTTACATCCATCATTACCCACCTCTCCAATGATTTCCTTGTTTCCAAGATAGATTTCCTCAGAGGAGCTCAATTTTCCTCTTTTAAGAACAAGGGTGGCGCATTTCTTAATGCCAAATGTCATCCCTAGGTCTTGGGTGCATACTCTCACTGTCTGTACCAATGGGTCGATCTCATCGCTTTGCGAGGCATGTAACTTTACATCATCCATGAATAGCAGGTGGTTTTATTTTCGACATTCCCTTTTTCATGTAATAGCCTTGATTGACCTTTCTTAGTGTCATCTTTAGTGGAATCAGTGTGATGACAAAAAGGGATTGCTTAGGGGAGTAGCACCTTTCGTAGATGGCCCTCTGTTGCGTCCTAGACTGGTCTCCTCAGACCCAGCATCATGTGAAGCGAATATAGAGCCTCTCCATGTTGAAGACCGTCCGTGCGTTGTGAAGAGCCACACCCTGGTAGAGGTGATCCTGTGGAAAAAGCAAAACACGGCGGCTCTAAAGGAGCAAACCTTGAAAAAACCCCTCTACGCTTGCAGGGATAGAGGTAGTGCTTATGGGCAGCCTGAAGATCCTCAGTTCTGGTCATGTCACAATGACGCTTGGCGGAAGATCCCCTCCGGACTACGACAAGGGTCTTATATCCTAGTGAGCAGGATACTGCAATGACATGGTGTCACAGAAAAAACACCAACTCACGCAAGTGATGCAATGGAAACTCAAGAAAATTTTAATAACGACGTCAGTGAAGGCGGAACCCTTGGTGAATCTTCCTCGTCCGGCAGTGAGTTTGATGGGGACGGGCAAACTCTCGGTCGTTATCAAGCTACCAGATCCCAAAGAAGTAATCAGAGAAGAAGGTGGACAACAGCAGATAACATCAGAGCAATAACATCATTTTATAAAAGCAATCCAAATGCGATTGTATACCGCCAAAGGATGCAGTGTATTTGGTTTGATGAGGGGGATTTGAAATAACGGAACAGAACCTAGCAGACCAAGTACGGGAATTCGCAAGAAGGAAATCATTGCGAGATTAGAATGCGAAGAGTTTGAAAGAAAAGTTAAAGAACAGACTTGACCCGCAACAGCTAGAGAGTTCACCAGTAGCTGAAGACATTGAACAGAACGCAAGAACTATTGAAGTACGCACAGGAATGACAGTTGAAACTCCTTTCATAAGCACCAACGACACCAACGAAAGAAATCAACAGAATCTGGAGGATAATGCCACAGTTCTTCTGTCACCATTGAAAGAAATAATTCAAAACAACGAAAAGCAAATGAATCCTTCTCTAAGATCCTTTGATAATAGCAAGCTGAAAGTTAAAACGAAAGAGTCAAAAATGTGTTAGGAACTATAGAAACAGACTCGATATCCGAAACCAAAAATTTGATAATAGCAGGCATCACATTGGTGTAGGAAGAGTTAGGTATAAAAGGCAATGTGCGGAAAACAATAACGAAACAGCCGTACTGGAAAAGGAGGTTAGAAAATGACATAGGGAAATTAAGAAAAGAACCAAGTAAGATAGAAAGTTAGTTTACCGGAAGGTGGAAGAAGAAGAATAAAGAAGTATAGGAAAAGCTGACAGAAAGTATAAAATCAAGGAAAGAAGAATCGAACATGTCGTGAAAGAGATAAAGCAAACAATTTTAGCCAAGGCAACAAAAGTCAAGAGATATATTCAAAGGAATCAACAATATAACCAAAATAAAATGTTTGCCAGCAATCAGAAACGGTTTTGTGACAACATCAGCAACAAGAATGATGCTAGGCAAGTAGATCCCGGCCCTGAAAAGGCAAAAGAGTTCTGGAAAAGCTTGTGGGATGTACCAGTCTCGCACAATGAAGATGCACAATGCCTAAAGGCTATTAAGAGTGAAATGATTGAAGCACTGAAGCAAGAAGATATTGAAATAACCAGTGTGGATGTCAAACAAAAACTGAATCAAACACCTAACTAGATATCACCAGGATTAGATGGAATACAAGGTTACTGGCTAAAAAATTTTAGCAGTTTGCATGAAAGAATTGCAGCGCTGCTTAATGCATGTGGCAGAACTGGTGATATACTGAATGGATGGTAGAGAGCAGAACAACATTGATTATGAAAGATCCACGAAAGGGCAATGATGCTGATAACTTTAGACCAATAGCAGGAATTGTTGCAGATACACCTATGACCACCTTGAAGCAAATAAGTTATTCCCCAGTGAGCAGGAAGGGGGCAAAAGAAAGTCAAAGGGAACAAAAGGTCAACTATTAATCGACAAGGCTATCTTACAGAGCTACAAGAGGCGAAAGACAAATTTAGCAATGGCTTGGATCGACTTTGATTGGATTGGATGGCTTTTGATTGACTAGGCATACGACCTCGTCCCTCATAGTTAGATCATAGAGTCATTAAAGATGGTCAGAGTTGCCGAAAATATCATACATATGCTTGGCAAGAGTATGCAAAATTGGAGAACGCACCTCCAAGTAAACAATTCCACCTTAGGAGTAGTGGACATAAAAAGAGGAACTTTTCAAGGGGACTCCTTTTCCCCTTTGATTTTTGTCATCATTATTATATCATTATCATTATCATTATCATTATCATTATCAATCATTATCATTGTCATTATCATTATCATTATCATTATCATTTCATTTCATTCTGAAAACACTTCCAATACATTCAACTGAGTCATGGAAGGAGTTCCTCTTCCTTGAAACAAGCAAATTGCGTGCCTCAGATATCAAGGGTTTTCCTCAGGATATTGGCTGTTCCTAATAAGGCAGACATTTGCAAGCTTGAATTTATCCGAGGAAGTCCAATGTGCTTTAAATATTCTTCAAGCTTCTTTGTTGTACAACCAAGGGCTCCAACGACGATTGGCACTACCCAGGCCTTAACGCTACGCATTCTCATGATTTCTAACTTTATTTCTTGATATTTATCACTCTTTTCCTTCTCCTTCTTTGCAATGTTTTGGTCTGAGGTACGGCAATATCAATTATTTGGCAGGTTTTGTTTGCCTTGTCAATAACCACGATGTCAGGTCTCCTTGCCTCAATAACTCTGTCTGTCTGGATGGTAACATCTCAAAGAATTTTGGTTTTCTCGTTTTCTTCTATGCTCTTGGCCTTCTGTTCATAATCATTATAATTATCATTATCATTATTATTATCATTATCATTATCATTATCAATCATTATCATTATCAATATCAATCCTTCCTGTGGCAGTTACTTCATTTCTTGTTTACGCTGAAAAAAAGTTTGAATTTAAAACGTGATTTTAATTCCCACTGGGTCTTAATTTCGGGGTCAGTCAGGTTTACCAAGAATAGGGTTCTTTGTAATGAAATGTAATTTTAGTTTATTTTTAACTGTATTGAACTTGTTTACCACGGAGTATAAATCCTCGGTTGTCCAATTAGAAAAGTATTGCTGACGAAGATTTTTAATCGAAACGTACAGAGTTTTTAACAGTTGTGTTTCTTTTCATGATCATTATCATTATTATTATTATTGTTATTATTATTATTATTATTATTATTATTATTATTATTATTATAATAAACTAAACCATCCTCTTGAACAAACAGAAATAAAAATATAAATATTTATATAATAAATATTTATATTATATTATTATTATTATTATTATTATTATTATTATTATTATTATTATTATTATTATTATTATTATTATTATTATTATTATTATTATTATTATTATTATTATTATTATTATTATTATTATTATTATTATTATTATTATTATTATTATTATTTGACTGTTTCTCACGGCTAATGTTTGATCTTGCTTTGAGCCGGTTATTTTCAATTGCTACCGGGCCACAACCAGTAGCCTAGGGTAACAACTGTCTGTTTGTCGATGTCTTCTGTGTCTTTTAACTACCGCTGGTAGTCCAAAACCTTTCTCAGTACACGGGCTGTTCCAAGTAGGCAAGTTTTCTGAAGTGGTTCGATACCTGGTGCAAAGTCTATCTTTGATAGGTAATTCTCAAGATTTTTTGTCACAATGCCAAGAGCACCAATAACGACCGGGATAATTATGACTGTCTTCACTTCGTTCCTCCAGCACTTCAAGATCTCATATTTTAGGTCTGTGTACACTTCTATTTTTTCTTTCTCTTTTCGCTCTATTCTGGTGTTAAAAGGACACGCCACGTCTATTAACATACAGGTTCTCTTCTTTTTCTTTACAATGGCAATGTCTGGTCGGTTGTGTTCCAGCTTCTCATCAGTCTGAATCGGAAAGTCCCACAATACCTTTACTTCATCGTTCTCTAGAACCCTCATCTCTTTAGTGATGACGTGCTCATAGCTTTTTTCTGTACAAGGGAATCCATATTGTTGGCACAAGCTCCAGTGCAGCATGGCAGCCACTTTATCATGTCGACATTTCTTATATTCATTCTGGGCCAGCTGTTTACATTCAGAAACTATATGCGCAACTGTTTCGTCCCTCTCTCCGCACAACCTGCATTTGTCTGGGACATCTTTCTTGTCTATGTTTTTCATTATCCACCTGGTTCTTAATGCTTGATCTTGCGCTGCTAGCAGCAGTCCTTCCGTTTCTTTCTTAAGGTAGCCTTTCCGCAACCATAACCAGCTATTCTTGTTATCACGCACATCACTTGTTTCCTTGATAAACTTTGAATGCAGGGTCTTTTTTTCAAATGCTGCCTTATGCTTCTTTACAACCTCATCCTTCATTTTCTTTGGGTCTTCACTGTCATCAAATAGGCCTTCTCTGGCAACCTCTGCGAGTAACGTTTCTTCTTTATCCTTTATGTAGAAGCCCATACTGTTTTCTTCTATTTTGACCACGTCTTGTACACTTAACAATCCCCTCCCACCTTCTTTTCTTTTCCAGTAAAGTCTATCTACATCTCCTTGCGGATGCATACTGTGATAGATGGTAAACATCTTTCTGGTTTTTCGATCGATTTCCTTCAACTCTGTTTTCGTCCATTCAATTATTCCTGCACCATATCTAATTATCGAAACAGCTCTGGCGTTTATTGCCTGCACAATATTTCCACTATTGAGGCTGGACCTTAGGATCATCCTCAGTCTTCGAAAATACTCTTTTCTTACAATTTCTTTCATTTCCTTGCTTTTCTCCTTATCGCTTTGCAGTACCCCTAGGTATTTATAGGCTTCATCTATTTCTAATGACCGTATTCTTTCGCCGTCCGGTAATTCGATTCCGTCATTCTTTACTATCTTCCCTCGTTTCATCTCAATCATTGCACATTTCGAAATGCCAAACTCCATGCCGATGTCTTCGGAGATTAGCCTAACTGTTTGCACAAGGGTATCCAGCTCTTCCACTTTACGACTATATAGCTTCAAGTCATCCATAAACAAAAGATGATTCAAGTTACCCCTGTCTTTTCCTTGGTTGTATCCAATTGGCATGCTATTGAGGACAATTGACATTGGTATCAAAGCAACAACGAACAAAATCGGTGACAGACTATCACCTTGGAAGATACCTCGCTTTATCTTCACTTCTCCCAACCTTTCTCCAGCTGATGTCAGTTCTACTTTCCATTTAGTCATTGACCTTTCTATTAGATTCCTGATGTTATCTGATATCTTGAAAATCTGCAAACACTGACAAATCCACGAATGCGGCACCATATCGTACGCCTTCTTGTAATCGATCCAAGCAAGGCATAGATTGGTGAGTCGCTTCTTACAATTTTTCAGTACCATCTTATCTATCATCAACTGGTCTTTTGTACCTCTGCTATTACGCCTACACCCCTTCTGCTCATCAGGAAATAGATTCTTTCTTTCCAAGTGTGTATAAACTTCTTCAGCCAATATCCCCGTTAGCAGCTTCCACATTAAGGGAAGGCACGTGATTGGTCTGAAATTTGAGACATCGTTTCCCTTACTCTCATCTTTTTGAATCAAGCATGTGCGTCCCTTTGTCATCCATTCTGGTGTTTCTCCATTACTTAAAATTTCGTCCAACTGCATTGCTATTATTTCATGCAATTTGCTAAAACTTTTTAACCAGTATCCATTTACATTATCTGGTCCACTTGCTTTCCACTTTGGCGTCTTCCCTAGCTGTTTTTTCACCATCTCTTTTGTTATTTTGATATTTTCTTGCTTCTCTACTCCTGTGACTTGGTTCTTGACCTCCTCTAACCACTCTGCTTTTTCATTGTGTTGAACAGACTTACTCCAAATGTTACTCCAAAATGTAATACTGTCTTCTGCATCAGGTCTTACATCATTCCTTCTTTCAATTCCTTCTAGTTTCTCGAATAATCTCTTCTGATTAGTTTGGAAAAGCCTATTCTGCATGAATTGGTTACTTCTCTCTTCGTATTTTCTTATTTTTGCTGTCTTTGCTTTTATTCGTTGTTTCAACTCCTCCACCACTGCATTAATTCCCTTGTTCTTTACATGATATTGTCTTTCTAGCAATTCCTTCTTTCTCTCAATCCGAAGGTTGTTATTCTTCCATTCCTCTAATTTGCTGAGATCCTTCCTCAGACTCTGAACTTTGGCTTGCATTCTTCTTTTCCACCATGGTTGTTGGTTAGTTCCTTTTCTTTTCTTAATTCCCAACAAGTCAGCTACAACATTTGCTCCCGCTAGTACCAAAAGATTTGCATCGCTAATGTTTTCCACTCGTATTCTGTCTATGACTTCATTGACGAGCATAGTTTTCTCCCTTGTTTTATTTCTATCAGCTGTTCTCAAGTTAACTTCTTCAAGTTCTGTTGGGTTTTCCATTTTCGTCTTCAGCATGTCTACAATTACTTGCTGACCTTCTGTAATTTCATCTGTAAGTTCAACATGCCATCTTCCTCCTATACCACTGTCTCCCATTGTATCTTCAACAAAGTTTCCATTGTCTTGCACTCCTCTAGTCTCTGCTTCCACATGTCGTCCTATATCCCTTGCAATTCCATTATTCTCTTGGCCGGTTTCCGCAATCCTCCTCTTAATTTCCTCGATTTCTACATCAGATAGCCAACCTCTTTCTCGTATACATCTTGCTTGGCTGGTTAGTTGTGCCTCAGTAACTTGGAACAAACCTATCTCATTCCAGATACCAACCGTTCTTTTTCTGTATCCTCTTATTTCTGGCCTACTTCGCAGGTAGCATTCAGTTACAACTTTATTGAACTCTTTTGTCCACTTAATTTTCTTCATTTTAGCAGTCTCTTGATAACGACCGGGCCCACCCTGCTGTGCAATGGGACACCTGCCGGGCGAGAGACCTTCGCTTGCAGCTCCAGCCTCATTCACGCCGTTCTCTGAAGTATTATTTCTTGACATTTTATTACACTCAAAACGAGGGTAGTGGTGATAAGGTGGCACAACCACCGGTGTTTTTATCGAGACACCATCTCTAGGAGGGCTACCAACCAAGGCTAAAGAGTCCCTCCTACCCATGAAACAGACTAGCCCCCGCCGGACGCCAACCCGGTACTTCAAGGTCTCGGGGAGAGCTGACAGGTACTACACCTTGCTCAAGGGTGACCTGGAGGTAGTTGCAGCAAAGGGTAACCTCATTCTCCCACGTCCAAACTCCACAACCGGATGCAGTTTTATGTCATACCCAGGACGACTTACTGTACAGGACGACTTACTTGGTCTCCTCTTCGCTCCTACAGACAGCACTAAACGCAAAACATTGGAAAAGCGCATCGTTTTCAAACTTGCTACACTTCATCCTGCTGGACTTAAAAACACTTTAATTACTTACAGTACCAGGACGATTATTATTATCATTATTATTATTATTATTATTATTATTATTATTATTATTATTATTATTATTATTATTATTATTATTATTATCATCATTATTCTTATTACTATTATTAATTATTATTATTATTATTGAAATTACGCACAATATACAGTTTTTCTATATATCGGAGTCAATCTTGAATATCAAGTTACAGCAAGTAACCTCAGACTTCAAGAACCTTCCTCAAAACTCTTGCTGTTCCCAGTAATACTGATTTCTGAATTTGCGATGCCTTTACAGGAATTCCAATTTCCTTCAGGTTGTCCTTTAACCGAGCTGGTATCGTTCCCAACACTCCAATTACAATTGGAATGACTTTCACTTCCATATTCCATATCTTGCGGAGTTCTCTGGCTAAGTCCTGATATTTAACAACTTTTTCATCTTCCTTTTCTTTCACTCTTTTATCTCCTGGAAATAGATCTTTTACAATTAAATCCAAGTTCACCTGTTCATCTTCAAGCATCATCTACTGTATCTCCTGCAACAAATGTAACATCTTGTATATTGGCGAAACCTCCCGACAGCTTAACAACAGATTTGGCAAACACATGAGGAATGTCAAGCACAAAATTCACCTGAAGGAGGAACATGAGAATGACCCTGACAGCAATATTTCAAAACATTTTAATTTGCCAAACCATTCCATTGAAGACAGGTCAATTCTTGGTCTCCTCTTCGCTCCTACAGACAGCACTAAACGCAAAACATTGGAAAAGCGCATCATTTTCAAACTTGCTACACTTCATCCTGCTGGACTTAAAAACACTTTAATTACCTACAGTAGCTTTCTCATAGCATTACACTTCTTTTCTAAACTAGCTCTTGTTTTATTATTTTCATTTTATTTTTAAGCTCGGGCTTACACTTCTTATCCCTGTTGCGTCACCACTATTCCTTTGCATTCGAATTCTATCTTTCGAATCTCCTCTTCCTTTACTACTTATCGTTCTACTAATCTTACTTCACTTGATAACGGGCTCAGCCCGAAACGTCGTGTTTTAGAAAAACTCTGCTGAAGGTACGATTACTTTTATTCTTGAATGTTTTTATTTTATCTCCGGGGCACGCTAAGTCAATCAGCTGCCAGGTTATCTTATCCTTGCGCGCTACTAAAAAAATCTTGCAGTATTCAAAAGAAAATTAAGGAGCTGGAAAGGACTGGACTGCAATTGTCGACTTTGTAAGATATACATCGCAGATTTGGGGTATTTATAGTTGATTTTTACGATTTTGTATTAGTAGAACGTAGAACTTATCATGTAAATAGGTAAATAGTTGGCTTTAATTAGCTGTAGTTAGCTATCACTTCTGTCACTTGCCAACTTTAAACAAATCATTTATTATTTTATTATTATTATTACTACAATGTCTGTTCTCCTTGCTGTTATATAATGATACGTTTGGATTGTAAAGTCCCACAAGATCTTACATTTATCATTTTCAACTACACTTTCTGGATTGTGCTTGTACCAATTCTTTTGATGTTGTAAGTCATTTTTACTACAAAGTTCCCAATGCAATGCTTGTGCCACCTTGTCGTGCCTTGCTTTGTATTCTAGCTGTGCCAATTTACTGCATT
Source organism: Aurelia sp. 4 Dawson et al 2005 (assembly GCA_964019985.1). Classification (NCBI taxonomy): domain Eukaryota; kingdom Metazoa; phylum Cnidaria; class Scyphozoa; order Semaeostomeae; family Ulmaridae; genus Aurelia; species Aurelia sp. 4 Dawson et al 2005. The sequence continues at coordinate 11,053,288 of OZ026497.1, forward strand.
GACTAGCAAGGTGGGTCACTGTTTCATCTGCCTCCTTACACAATCTGCACAAGCTAAAATCACTGGTCTCATCTATTTTAGTCTTGATGATATTCGTTCGCAATGCTTGGTTTTGGGCTGCTGTTAATAAACTCTGTGTTTCTTTTTGAATGTACCTTCTCTTAGCCATAGCCACGTGTCAATACTCTTCTTTTTCTCGAAGATATTGCCCACGTAGCAGTTTTTCTTTCCATTCAGACATCCTTGCTTCTACCCTTTTCCTTTTCACTGTTTGAGTACTTCTGCTCTATTATCTCACATCCCCTTGCCCTTGCCCCTTCTATCACTTTATTTTGACTTTTGTTAGTCATTGTCTTCCTTGTCATTCTATCCATATCTCTTACCTCTTCTTTTGTCCAGTTAACAAATGGTGTTGAGTGTCTTAGAAGAGATACAGCCCAAGCATTGATAGCTTTGATCGAGCTTCCACCATTTAGTTTAGACTGCAGAACCTTTCTCATCCATCTCTATATTCCTTCTTCAATTTATTTTTTCATCTGCTCTTGTTTAACTTCCTCTGCTTCTTAGGCACCTTGATACTTGTAAACATCCCCCTCTGCTAATCCTTTAATCTCACTCTCATCAGGTAAAATGATGTCATCCATAAACAACAGATGATTCAATTTCACTCCACTCTTGAACTCATAAGCATATGACACTTACAATTATTATCATTATTTTCATTATTACTATTATCATTATTATCATTATTATTATTATTATTATTATTATTATTATTATTATTATTATTATTATTATTATTATTATTATTATTATTATTATTATTATATTATTATCATTATCATTATCGTTATCATTATTATTATATATTGTATATTTGCTGCGAAGCAGCCACCTGGTCCTGCGCAGTGGCTTCGCTAGGCGTGATGGATTCTCGGTGGTTGTATGTTTTTCTGTCTGTTTTCAACAATTCTTTAATCATTACCCCAGTCACTGCAGTCAGCGGCTTAGCGGCTCTTGAATCATTGAACTTATGAATATAAGTCTGGAACAATAACCCATTGTTCGGTTTGCGTAACCAATAATGACTGCCTGGGGAAATTCCTGCACGTATTGAATTCTCCACATCCCGTTGCAACGCATACGAAAAGATGGAAATGGCATCGAATTTTTACGGCTTTTCGCATAGCAAACAGTTTTAAATAGTCGGTGAAACATAATTTAGGTAATTGCAGACCATGTTTACAGTTGTAGTGCATGAAAAATAGGGGACAAAAGTTTAGCGGAGAAGTATCAAGAAGCAGCAGCGATCGGGGGCCACAGTTATCATTGAAATCAACATTGAATGAATTTCAGACATGCGGACATATACAATTCAAGACAGTTAAGCAATTTTTGTGAAGAAATTTATAAATTTGAAATATTACATTTGACACGTACAAAATCCTTAAACTATCCTTGAATCCTTGAATCCTTGAATTTCGCATCGCGCACAATTTTGATTTTGATGTTGGTTGTTGCCCGTGGGCTTTCCCCATATTCGTAAATATCGTTTGCATCTCAGTTTGCAAACTGATTAGTGTTTGCAAAGCGACCTGTGTTTAAGGGGAAAATTATTCAAAAACATTCAAGTTGAAGTTTCCAATTCCTTGCAAGAAAGGCATGCTGACAGCTGAAAATATGTTTTTATAAGAAACTGCTTAAAGAAACTATTCATGTTGTCAAAAGGAAGTCCTTGACATACTTTTGCCTTATTTTCTGTTGTCTGCTTTCAAAAACTTTGCTTTTACTAAGGAGGGGTATAGTGAACATGGAGATTGTTATTAAACCTTTCAGGAACTTAAACTCTGAGTACTCAAAACTGCACACAGAGTCAGTGAAAAAGATGATGTTGGAAATAAGCGAAGATTGCTGACGAAAATTGAAAATTTTTGTTCAGAAAGGCAAATAGCGCTTTTGAAAACGAGGCTATCAATAGCTATCAAGTCAGTCCGATTTCAGACACTGTTTGGCAACAAGTCTCTGTTTAGTGACAAATCAGTTCTGAGAAGAATACAGAGATTGTGTAGCCAGTCTTTAGTTGACAATGGGCACCAGTCGCAGAAAAAGGTTCCAGACATTATGCAATCAGGGTAAATCCCTGCAGGTCAAATTTAACAAACACCTGCAAAGCATTATGGTTGATGGAAATAGAAAACGTGGCTAAGTTGGATTACACCACTGATCACACGAAATTTTCTTTAATTTTCCTTATTGATTCAGCTTCACAAATCAAAACGGCATCCCCTTATTTTTCCACCGTCTCAAGGGCGTAGTTAACAAGGAATTTTCTGGGGCTATACCCTTGACCCAACCTTTTATGCAGACTCCCCTGGTAGAGTAAAAGATACAAATTCTTCATGCACGCTCCACCAAGAGCAATTTTTACCACATCCCAAAGCCAACAACCAGTACGCAGTACTCACTAATGAAAATTATTTCTAGTGTATACGAATTTTTGCAACAAAATTTGGATCCAGGTCAGTTGTTTTGACTGTTGTTGTTAGTTTGCGATGTTGCTTATGATCATGGACGCATCTATCGATTTGGTTTTTGAAGAGAGTTCCCAAGGACAAAGGTGGTATTCTGCGGCGGGACCAATAAAAGTTTAGTGAGGTAAACTCACAAATTTTCTGTCATGGGGGGGGGGGCAAAACAGTACTTTTTTGTCTTCGGAAAAAGATTTTAGGAGGGCGAAGCAAAAACGTTGGAAAGCGGAAGCAGAAGATCTGTGCCGTTTAGAAGTGGCGTAAGTTTGGACCTGTTTATAGAAAGCCCGCAGTAAATATTATTATTTAGCCCCATGAATCTAGCATTTTTCTTGTAAACTGAGGCAAAAGTGTTGTGAGTGTCTTACCATTTCAGTATTCTTTAGTCATTTTTTGTCCATCCCTCGTCGGTAAAGGGTCATCCTCACATAAATCTTCGATATGTAACCTTAATCTCGAGGTGAAGTTTGCCATACTACATTAATTGCTCGCTGTTGCTGCTTCTTTTTTTGAACAACATATTCTTTGACGTCGTAATGCACATCTTTTGATTTGCATGATGATTTAGGCTATTCCTGAATTTTTTGCAGATATATTTCCTTTGTTTCCATGGTTAATTCGCAACCCACATGTTATAATTGGCAATGGTTATCAAGTTATAGATGCTTGTGCGTGGCATGATTCTTCTTGTTACGTCACAAGCATTTCAGAGTAGCTCGATCCAGTCTCTCGTTGATCTTTACCCTTCCCATCATGTCTAGCCTTTTGCTGCGACCATCTTTTTTCGATTTGCTACTTAACAAAATTTCGGCTTCCCCGGCAGCAAATACATCCTGCAACTTCAATATTTTCAGGAATTTTATGACCATGTGAAGATATTGTGGAGCGATAAGGGAGTCCAGGAATGCTTTGAAAGATCAAATGAGTATCAGCTGATTGATTGTGCCCAATAGTAAGTGCACTTTGTTTTTTTGCATACGAATTTAGTTTCTCCTCTATGCTTCTCTTCTGTTCCCTTAAAATTGATTGGAAAGAATCTAATTATCCAGTTCAGAAATCTAAAAATCTTAATGAATCTTTTTTTCGACTGGTACATGCCCTGTCCCAAAGTTTGGCACCATTTTCGGCAATGAAATTGAAAACTTGATTGCCTAATTAGCAACAAATACTAAAAACATTGATCAGTCGATTCTCGATATGGTATCCGATCCGATGGTGTTCATAGCATTATTCGCTGGGAGAAATCAGCGAGCATTTTATGATTTTCTTCGTAACTTCTCTCCAGGTAATGGGCGTCTGCAAGTCACATAATGCAACAATAGTCAATTTTTTTAACTTGGTAGGCAATTACATTTTCGTATAAGTCAAGAAGTTGCATCTCCATGCCTTCCTTCACCGTGGTTAAGCACTGTTCTTTAATCAAGACTTTTTTCAGCTTTCTAGACAGAGTTGATGGTGTGAGAAGGCCCGACTACAGTCCAAATAATCAGGTAGGCCATGTTCATGTAGAAAGCATTGAAACATGCTACGTCATCTGAAATCAAGCAAGTAGTGGCGTACGTATAAGTTTCAAACAATTATTTATTTCAGCATAGTTAAAGAAAGGACTGCGCATATTTTGGATCGATGAGAAAAATTTAGGATGATAGTGTCTCTTGGACTTGTTGAGGCAAAAAATGTATCCACCCTTTCGAAAATCATAATTCAAAATGTACAGCTCTGATTTGAAAAATTGCAACTGATTGCCTGACTGATGGTTTAAACTCTGAGATCTTACTTATAGCTTTCAATGCATCATCGTAATCTCAAATGAAGAATTTCCGAAATCTAAGGTTCCTTGGCTTCCCCTACAACTATAAAATATTGCTTCAACTTACCCATGTTTCAGCAATTAAAGTGGTAAAATCATCTTTTTGTTAGCCAAGCATTGCTTTCTGACCACAACAGAAGCTGTTGAAATGTAATTATCCTTTCCCATCAAAGCTGCACATCAAGAAATCAAAAGCTATATGACAATGAACGGGCCATTGTTAAGTCGGTCTTTGGCATTTCAGGAGTAAGGCTTTAGCTAGCTCCTAATTTCAGAAGAAAATGATGAATCCTGGTAGGATGATGACATTAAGGCTTTAGAAATTGGTTGCTTGTTCTTAGCAGTGAGAACAAATATGACTACAACCCAATTCAGCTGTTTCTAATTTCTTCAAAATTAATGCCAAGATCTTGATCGACGGACTCACGATTCCTTTGAATGGCAAAGGAAGACAAGGATGGCTTGCATGCCACATTACAGCCGCATCCAGTTTTTCAGAGCTCAGAAGAACTTCCTCTCGTATACCACACGTCACTGCAAAATTCTTCCAACTGAGATGAGAATACCTCACATTTCCGCTTCTTGATGATCTTAAATCAAGGCCACCATGTACAATCGCGATTATCAAACTTCATAGCGCGATTCTATGAACAGAGGGGCATTTTTCACTTCCAATAGATCTTTTACACTTTTGACAAAAATCCGTTTGCTTGCTGGAAAAATCCATTAAAATCCTGTGAAAATTCCTTTTGTTCTATCTGGAGAAATCTTAAGTTAGTTCGAATGAGTAAAATGTCCCTCGCTATCAACTGGCGATAGCATCTAAATTGCATCATTTACCCAAGATCTCTCACTGGTCGATTCAATCAATAATGGGAGTTCGTAATGTAAAGGCTATGATGCAATAAGCAGACGTGTTTGTCAACCAATCAAAGCTGTCGTAGCTTCGTGGCTATAATCAGCATTCTCGGCAAAACATAAAAATTAGATATAGCCATTCATCTACATTCAGGATAAAGGGCAAGTACAAATATTGTTACCGTACGTTTACAGTCAAGAGTGTAAAAGTTAAGTATCTGCACTGAGCTCCTCATGGGCCACATCGACTGCTGTTTGTATGTATGTATATAAGCACACTAGTCCTTAATACAAAGGTTTTTCATAGCAGCATAAAATTAATCAAAAGGAAATAATTACAATTTCGATTAAAATGTCAAAATAGCCTAATTCATTAAAATTAGAATGTTAAAATGAGTACCCTAACCTAAAATATTCCTTGTAGAATTTATCAATAGCCTAATTCTGTCTTTAATCTTAATTTAAATTTTCCATAAGAAGAGGCTTTCTTGACATGACTTGGCAATGCATTATTGTCTTTGACACCATTAAAGCGGAAAGTTCTTTGATCACTGCGAGCCGTTGTCATTGGTACATGTAAGTCATTTGATTGTCTTGTTTGATATATTGGTGTACATTCCTGTTCAGGGTAAAATTTTCCGAAAGAGAAACTGGTGCAAGGCCATGTAAGCATTTGTAACGAGACACGTTTGATGGTAAGATGTGAGTTGGTTAGTCTCATCCACCCAAGATTATGAATTAATGGAGTTGCATGTTCACGCTTGGTAAAGCCTTGTTTCCATATGATCGCAAGGATCGCTTGCGACGCAAGGATCACACAATTTTGTGACCAACGATCGTTGCGTCGAAATGGAAACTGTCTTGTTCAGTTTGCCAGCGATCGTTGCGTTGTCAGCGATCCTTGCGTTTGAGATGGAAAATTTTCTATCTCCGCAATCGCAGCGATCCTTGCGTCAAAGGGAAGCCGACTAAGCATGAATTTCAGCGATCGAGGCCTCTCTTTCAGATGGTATTTCTTTGTTATCTTTTACCGCCGTTGTGAGAATTGGATTTTGGCGCCAAACTTCTAAGATTTGTGCGATCCTTGTGATAAATGGAAACTACATGACGCAAGGATCGCTGAGAGTTGCTGGTCACAAATTTGTGCGATCCTTGCGTCACCAGCGATCCTTGCGATCATATGGAAACCAGGCTTAACACCAGCAATGATTCTTGCAGCAAAGTTTTGATAATTTGTGCCTTATTGGTGACATTTTTACTGGCAGTGTCATATACAATATCACCATAGCTTACACGTGACATTGTTGTGGCAGACACAAGATTTCTAAGAACTTCTTTAGTCGTGGAACCTCTTAATTTTGATATCTTGATGAGTTTACCAGCACTTGATCGCTTCAAGTCTGTAATATGCTCGTTCCAAGTAAGATTTGGATCGAATTTCATTCCTAAGTTCTTAACAGTGGAGATAGCTTTAATCAAAATGTCTTGGATCAGTATAGTTTTGCTTTCAGGAGAAATCCTTACTAGTTGCTGTCTGGTGCCGTAAATGATATACTGAAATTTATCAGGATTTGCTTTTTATTATTCTTCGTGGACCAGTCTAAAATTACTTGACATTTAGTCGCTAGCTCTGAGACAGCAGTGCCCAATGACTTAACGGTGCAGCTGGTAAGTGGTTGTAGATTGTCTGCATATCCGTGGATGCTAGTCTTCATTGCCCCAGAGTTTGTATTTTCCGCAAAAATTGCAGGTATTTCATTTATATACCGGGTGAGTCAGAAAAAACGTGGGGCGTTTGACGGACTGTGGCATCGCATTGAGCCATTCGATTATCGTGAACCAGACTTTTCCGTGCAGCCAAGAGTCTAACTTAGATCATAAGCCATTCCGAATCGAAATCGATGATTTGATGTCTTTGTTAAAAGAAATTTTCTTCGTAAGACCCTGTATGGAAGTCTTGCGAACTGGTGAAATCTTTGACCAAGCCCTTTCAGCATTTTAGTCTTGCCAGAGCTGCAGGTACAAGTTGTATTATCAGGGGATACTGAAAAAGTTAAGTCTGGTTCACACTAGGTCGCTTAGGTCGCTAAGATCGTGCAGAAAGGACCAAAAGACAAAGAGTCGGAGTTTGAATCCCTTATGTCTTGGGTCCTTCAGCACAACTTTGTGAAACAGGCTTTAGGAAAATATGTTGTCTGCATGAAGTCCCATTGCGATTTACATAGCGTTTATCTGCATGAAAGAAACCTCTTTGCAAGACAAAACAAGACAACTTATGATAAGACATCCCAGTGTAGAAAGAAAATTCTACCTCCTAACTATTCCATTCTCCCCTGATAATACCACATGTACCTGTAATTTCTGAAATTTTGCCAAGGTAAAATGCGGAAGGGGCTCAGCGAAAGATTTCACTAGTTTGCAAGATTCCCGTACAAGGTCTTACGAAGAAAATTTTTTTTAGCAAATGCATCAAAAGACCGATTTCGATGGGGAAAGGTTTATGATCTAAGTTAGATTCTCGGCTGCACGGAAAAATTTAGTTTATGACAATCGGGTGGCTAAACGCGATGTCACAGTTCGCCAAACGCCCCACGTTTTTTCTGACTCACCCGGTATAAGATGAATAGTAGGAGACCAAGTACAGAGCCCTGAGGTACCCCACACTGTGAACTTTAATTGTCTGATAAGATGTTATTCACGTTGACATCTTGAGCGCGGTTTCGAAGGTAGGAGTCAAACCAGAACACTGAATTAAGTCAAAGCCGTACTTTAGCAATTTCACTTGTAGCATTGTATGATCAATCGTGTCAAAAGCTTTACAAAGGTACATCATTATTGTTGGTGTGACCATTCCTTTGTTCACTTTGATTAGAATTTTATCAGCAATACAAGTTAACGCTGTCTCTGTTGAATGATGTTTTCGGAAACCAGAATAGTATTTCTCTAAAATGTTGTTTGTATTAAGGTAATGTAAGACCTGCTTGCTCACAAGTTTTCTCCAAATTTTTGACAGAAGGGGCAAAATGGAGATTGGTCTGTAATTGGAGTATAGCAGTTTTTCTCCACTCTTATATACCGGTGTTATAATAGAAGTTTTCCGTAATGATGGGCAATTTCCAGTGGCTATGCTCAGATTTATTAGTCGAGCTATCGAGTTTGCCACAATGTCAGCAACAACTTTCAGTGATTTCAGGTCGATGCTATCAATTCCCATTGCCTTATTGGAAGGCATTGTCCTCCAGATTTCGAGGACTTCATTGGCCGTTAGCATCCTAAAGGAGAATGATGATTTTATATCGAACTGAAATTTGAAATGTTGGTGACAGCAAGGGAAACTTTCTTGAGTTTTTGGTCCCATTTTTGCAAAGTTTAGTTGGGGTTTAATTGTCTTCCACTACTCCACTGAGCTGCACTCACTGATCTTTATTAACAGCTAGTATACTATATTACGTGGTATCATGTTATCATGTTTACTTGTGATACAGTGTTCATTATAGCAGTTCTGGCCGTTTTATAGCCTCTGACAAATGCTTACCAATACCTGATACAGATTGTGCTGGTTGTGTTGCATTTGTTCTGTTCCACGTGAATGAAGTTCTCATTTCCCTATTGATCTTCGTAATTCTTCATTGTTTACAGGATCTGCTTCGTTGCCGTATATTGACTCGAGGTATCATAGAGACAAGGTTTCAGGTTGACAGAGTGAATTTTCAGTAAGTTTATCTATCTCCCTGCAAATCATCTTTCTTTTCATCCCTGCAAAGTTAAGCATTCTTGGTCTTCAGTTACATCTCTTTTAATGTGAATGAATTTATCTTCGGTTTTGAAGGAATTTGTCTAACTTTTTCAATAATTGTATTCCCTTGTGAGTTAGAATAGTATTTTCCGCACGCTTCGCGTTCCACACAATAATGTGAGTACTTTCTGGTATAAAAAGAATGAACACAAACAATTTTCCATCTTGGCCTAACTTCAGCCAGGTAACTTTCCACTGTTTATCTGCTGAGAATTTGTTATTGATATCAGAGTTAGTCAAAGCTATCAGGTTAGAAGAATGAGAAGCTATCGCAATTTTCCGTGATTCATTATTCATTGTCTTTAGTGTTAACTGGAATGATATTTCGGCTGTGTATGATGACCCTCGCCACCACTCCTAATTTATGCTTTTTCTTGTGTCAATTCTCAAAAAATAAAAAGGTAAATACTTTAATTTCGGTTCCATCACGAAGTGATTGATAAGAAAATGAATATTGGAGGTACCAATCAATATACTGTAGATACCGGTGTAACAAACTCTCAAGGAAACCAGTGTGTTATTTTGGGAATAGTTTTAACTGTTAGGAGTTATAAGGAATTTTTATTCAAAGGGCGAAACGTTTGGTTTGTTACGCAGGGAAACTCGTTGTATTACAATATATTATTAGTTCGTTATTTTGGGATTCAACAGCATGTATTTGGATGTACATCTCGTAGTACATCTCCTATTGTTCCATCATTCGTTTGAAAAGATTTCACCATTCAGTATCCTCTGATTTTGTGTTTAGAACTTTGTAAGAATTCAATGCATTAGTGATCATTTATCAGAGAAACAAGGTTCGTCATTCAAAAGTCTTACAATAGAGCTGTAGTCGATCTCAACTTAGATGTTACCTGCAAATGCCTGCAAATAATAACGACAGAATTTTTTTGCAGAGGAGTTTTGCGTTGTCGCAAATCAGAGGAGATCTAATGTGAGGGGGACCTTAGATACGGCAATTTCGTTTTGAAATGGATTTGTGATACTGGTACAACGTGACGACTGGAGGACCAGGGCCGGGGGTTGGACGATCAATAGACCCTTTTTCACAATGAAGTCTGTTCTTGTGGAATTGATCCTTTGCCTCGACCTGTGGTGGAGCTTAATCTCAAAAGCGTTCATTGCACTTAGCAATGCACGGAATAGTTCTGTATGTGTATATGCATCAAATGGCTTGGTTTAGATTTCTTGCCATGCTAGGATCTGCATTGTTCACCTCAAATCGGATTTGATGGTAAAAAAGATTTGTTGTTTTTGCATTCATTTTAACATTGTGTTTCTGTTTCTAGCATGTTTGATGTTGGGGGCCAAAGAGATGAGAGAAGAAAGTGGATCCAGTGCTTCAATGGTATTTATATTTATCTTCCTGCTACCGTCGTTTCTTTAAAGTTAGTTGTCGAAGATAAACAGCTAACTCATGAAGTGCATATGCATGCCTAGAATTAGCCTTTTGTATTCTATTGTATTTGATGAAGTCAACACGTGCTTGGAATTCGGTCAGCCAGAGGGCAATAGCGTGGCGAGAATTTTTTCGTTCTATCTATAGATGTCCTCTTCTTAGCGCCTTCAACTATACAACGTCCATTGTTTTCCAAAATACTGCAAAGTAGGTATCATCTAAAAACTTAGTGAATGGAAATTGAGTCTTATAGGCATTATAAAATGTTGGTCCCAAAGAAATTCCATATGTACCCGGAGTTGAGATGGTTCATTTTTTGTATATTTTAACCATGAGGTTTTGTAGATTCTTTTTATGTGTGGTCTTTGTATCTCCCCTATCTAAATACTCCTCAAATAATGTTGATTCATAGTCTCCATATAAAGTTCTCAGTGCATACTTGTGGCTTCTATTAATTTCATTTCTTTGCTACAAATATCCAGATCAGAGGGCAACAGGAAAAAATTCGACATTACAACGGAGTTTAACAGTAACTTTGACTTTTGTTCTCCTAATATGGTCTTAACTTTCTAAATGCATACACTTCTTGATTGACCTTCTTACATAGTTCTGTCGCATGCGTTTCAAACTTCATTGAGTTGTCAATGTCCAGGAGCTTTACATGTTCGGTTGATGAAATCAATTGGCCCTTCATGATACGGTATAGTGTAATTTGTTCCCTTTAGCCCTAAAACACTATTTGGAATTTCGTAGGATTGGCACTCATGTCATTGTTAGTAAACCATTGTATTAATCCTTGTAGGTAAGCCTCTAATCTTATCATGACAGCCTCCACATATATATGCATGCACGTGTAAATTGTCGTATCATCAGCAATGTTACATATCTCCAATGGCAGTTTCATATAAAACAGTTCGTTTTCAAATATGTTGAAAAGTAAGGGTCCAAGATCAGAACCCTGTGGTACACCAATCGAGATATGCAGTGGTGACCTATATGTGGAGCCTATTTTGACCCTTTGTGTTCGGTTTGTCAGGTAACTATAAACCAGTTTGAGAGCATTTTTCTTGGACCCATATGCCTCTGACTTTGCAATTAGTAGGTCTTGGGATATACAATTGTATGCTTTTGACCAATCCATTTGGATTGTTCCTACTATACCCGACATATGGAGACACTTTCTCCAAGTCTTCACTACTTTCTTCAAGTCGCCACTACAGAGCATGTTGTGTGCCATAGCCTTGTGGAAAGCCAGAAAGAAATGAAGATGAGATACCTCCAAAATACTGATTTATTTGCTCACTCGTGATCAGTTCAAAAATTTTGGACATGACTGACGGGACGCTAATTGGTGTGTATTTGACTTTTTGGCTTGTATCATCCTTTTCATGGATTACACAAAAGTCTGTGTCTTTTAGTATGTCTGGAAGCAACAGTTGTCCATTGTTGCATTTATACTATCAGTTAAGTATGGGCAAAACACCTCTTTCCCCTCCTGTTCTCTGACTGGAAAGCAGCCTTAAAAGCTTTAATTTTATCAACCTATTTCTTTTTTTCGTGATAAAGGAGTGTTTCCCCACGGGAACAGCCTTAGAATAGCCCATTGTTGTTGAGGTTGATAACTCGAGAATTGTTTGAGTTGGGCAGCTAGATATTGCCAACAATGAAGCTATTCTTCTCTGAAAGTTTAAGGTAATCCGCATGGTTAAAACATGTGTTAATGAATGAGGGATTAATAAATTAAAACATATATCTAAATGGATGAACTTGACACGTGCAAGAACTTTGGACACATGGGTGACGGTTGGAGGGGGTAGTCAGGGTAATCACTGATTACCTATTTTTTCCAGAGTTTTGAGGTTTTTATTTCTCCTAAAATAAATCCATCAAACTGAAACGATGTGTTCTAAATGCTTTGAACCGTAAAGTGCGTATTGGCGAAGCCTTTTGAAGGTGTTCTGTGACGTATATGGACTTTCTGCTTTGTTGGTTTCACCAAACAGTTGATTTGTTAGTTGTTAATCCTTTTGTGTTGTGATATCTTTGTTGAATATGACACCTATTGAATTTGAGGATTATGCTGGCGGCGAGGTAATCGTAGCCCTTCCAGATTTCCTTGCCAATGCTTTCGGAGGAATGATCTCGAAGCGCCCAAGGCGCTAGATGTTTATCGCCGCAGTTCAAAATGAGGCAAGTTTTGGAGCGGCCGCCATTTGAGAAGGGGCTAAAAGACAAATTCCGCATCCGTAGCTCTTATGGATCTTGACTAATTTGCGACGTATTATATCGAATTAACTGGTCAAAGTCTGTTGAAATGTGGCAAGTAATGGGCATTGCTATTATTTGATACCATTTCGCAGTAAATGAAATACTTCTTTGTAAAAATAAGGCGTCTTTTTCGTCCTTTGTAGTGAGAGTCTCGATGGCCCTAAAGCGGCTAGTAACTTCATTTCGTTCGTCTTCTAGACTATTTTTCACAATTATTAGAGGCTATTTTGGTTCGAAACTTATTATCAGTATGATCTTGGCTTCCGGGATCAATGATTTCTTTCCGATTCATGCTAAAAACGGGTAGATGTTATCAAAACAAAGCAAACAAATGCATTTCAAGATAGAACTACAGAGACCAGGCCATGGCCCAAGAATAAGAGAAGTTTTGAGGAGCTTTGAATGACTATTATTACCTATTTTTTAGTATTCAAAGATCAGCCATCTAATTTTATGTATCAAGGATATGATATGAATCTATCTGTAAACTTGGCAGGATTTTCTACATCATCCATTCCTGTATATTTACATTTCAACGTTTCAGGTGGACTTGCCTAAGTCATCCTGTAGGAAAGAAGGAGACGACTTTTCGCGAACAGCTAAGTGCTGGAAAACACGGCTGGATGGCCGGACAGTTTTTGATACGGCAGGCGGCACCTTTGATCATGATGTTTGACCAATAGCAGACAAGATACTGCTTTTCCATGAAGATCAATCATTGAACGAAGAGTTGCTTATATATTGGCGCCACCATTTCCACAGCAGCGCACCTGTGTAGACAGTTGACACCCTGGTTTTCAATTTCCTTGCGGTTAGGTCCTAATACAAACATCGGGTCAAGTCAAGTCACACATCCTTATGAATAATTAATGAGGAGCTGTTCGCGACAAGTCGTCTCTGTCTTTTTTACCGGATGACTTCTTGCTTGGGAAACTACAGGAAAACTTTTTATCTGTGCAGAAATCAGGTGTTATTTGAAGTTGACTTCTTGTGTTTCTAACTGCAAAGTATTGGAACAATGCTGATCATTCTTGTGGTCAGTTGACCTTAATTGTAAGTATGCGTCACGAGAAGAACCAAGGGATGGTGAAAATTGATGAATAGGCTATCGCATACTTTGCAGTAGGTACAAATGGTATCAATGTTCAGAAGAGTAAGATAGGCCTTTCAATCTTCTAAGCACCGGGAACCCATCACAGTGGACCCATAATGCTAAGTTTTGGAAATAAGTCTTTAAAACAGTAATCCGGCAAGATGAGTTGGTGATTTGCAATCAATCAAAAGATCTCAAGAAGCGGAGTTTGAAGATTGAGACAATTTTGAGTTTTGAGCTAACAAAAGAGTTTTGAGTTTTGAGTTTTGAGCTAACAATTCTAGCAACTTCTTCGTTTCAAATCTTAGCAACATCAATTTTACGTCACCAGTGAGTCCATTTCCTCCTTATTCCAAATCTGAAGATCGCATGTTCATATTGTCGTTTTAAGGTCATAAGCCATATGTGACAGGCAGGTCACAGATAGATTTGCTGTGGGGAGTAATCGACACTAGGGTTCAATCTTTGGTAAATATTTCCAGAATGATAACATTTACGAGAAATTGGCTTACATATTTGAAATCAAGAGAAAATGAGCTTTCAAATGATGTAAGATTGATATTGATGTGATTTAAAACAAAAAAGTTGCTAGAATTCCCAAAGGACCAAACCCCCTTTTCTTACCTCAAAACTCTAATTCCTTTCAATTTTCAAACTCCGCTCTTTGAGATCTTTTGATTGACGCCTGTTTGACGATGCTGTGATCAGAAATATATACTTTACAGCTAAAAACATGTTTTGTCCATCTACTTTTGGGACTACTGTCTAGGCATCACACGTGAGGACATTGCAAAACATTTGCTGTTGCACATTCAAAATATCCAAGTGAAATGCAAATGAGTTTGCCAGATATCGCTTGGCTTAGATGGCCTGTTGTGTCAGAATTAGACTGAAATTTAATGGGGATTGAAGATATTTGGTGAAATTGCCTATAGCTGAGGCAAAACCATGGTTCTTTACCTCCAACAACCCTAAAATTTGCATTTTTTCAGGAATTTTGTACTCTGATACTAATGCATGTCGATATTGAATAAGCCCTCAAGCCAATCAATCAAAAGTTGCATGTAAAGGTTCTTTGAGCTATTCATATCCGCGTATGAATCATGTTGTGATGAACTCGGGTTGCTACCGAGACAATAATTCATTAAGTTTTCAATAGGATAGCGTTTGAAAAAAAATTAATTATTTCCAAACTGCTATCCAAATTCATAATTTCTATACATCATCCAAAAGCTTATTAGATATGCTTTCCAAATATCATATGGTTTATGGGGCCCATGGATGGGGATCTGACTCTAATTTACATCCAAACTCAAACCATTTGGGTGAAAATAGCCTAAAACAAGGATAAAGTGTGGGCTGGTACTTCCGACGACCCTAAGATTTTTATATTTTCTTCTTAAATTTTTGTCATTTGAGTGCTGATTTTGAATAATCCATCAATACAACCCATCTGACATCATATGTGAAGGTTCCGGAGCTATTCTGCACTTTTAGGAGTCATTTTGTGACTTAGGTTGCTAACGATGGTAAAATCATCGGGTTTTCAATGGGTAAGTGTATCCGTTAATAAAGTGTAATTTGTTTCTAAACTGCTATCCAAATACCTAATTGTTATACATAATTTGAAAGCTTGTTGAATGACCTTTCCAAATATAATATGGTTTAGCGGGCCCGTAGGTGGGGATTGGACGCTAATTTCCATGCAAACTGAAACCATTAGGGTAAAAATGGCTTAAAAAAGGCCCTTCGTAAAAAAGGCAAACAAGTTCAGGAAGGAGTGCATTTGTCACATGACCTAAGTTCTGTCACACATAATTTCCAACTCGATTCTGATTTGAACAGTTGTAGCTAGAAGCCAAGACAATATTTTACGAAGAATGAAATGCTGGATTTCCTATAAATTTGCTTCGTGTGGATGCATAGCTTGTTGCTGCAAGTCGATGTTGATACAGGCTCACGGAGTTCATGAAAACGCGCAGAATAATTCTTTCATCGTTTCTGATTTGTTAGGTTTTCTCAGAGCCCGTAAAAAGTGTTTTGATTTGGGAGTGCAAGAAATCATAAATATACTTAGAAACGACCGGAAGAAAGAAGGTTTGTTCAGGTTGGTAGATCATTAATTATCTGCATCTATTCCCGATTCTCGACTTGTTGGAAGTGAATCATGTCTTGTTTTGGCTGCTACAGTGAAACAAAGAAGCGATTCAAGAGGCGATCAGAATAAGAAATCGTCTTTGAAAACAGATCGAAACAATAAGAAATAGCGAGGAAAAAGTGCTTCAAAATGAGTTCAAGAATCAATCTTCCTCTCCCGAAGGGCATGCAGCTCAAGGAAACGTTAGCCCTAAATATCATACCAAATATATTTGCTTAGCATGAATGCCAGATGAAGAGGTTATGATCAAAATATCTCATAAAATATCTTAGATGGGCGCTTGCAGGTTTCTTCGTTTAGTCTTGGGACAGCAAAAGGCCTACGCCTGACCTGGATTTTCAAGCTGAAATAAATTTCTGGTAAGATAATACTTCAAAATTTGTGGTTGCTAGAAATATCAATAAAACTGTAGAAAATACATCAGTCGACAATCATTGAATTAAAAAATCAGCAGTAAAAGGGTTTCTTTTGCTTTGTAAGAAAATTGAACCCGGTTTCTACAAAGATACTTTTAGTCGAAACTTTCATTTGGAAGGACGACATGTGATCTGAGCTGTCTGACCTCCCTCCGTTCATATGCGCTTAGGCAACAGTCTGCCAATTTGTTTCCGACTTCAGAAACAAATGAAGTGCTTTCATTTTGAATTTCAGTTGATTTCATCCATTGATCGCAGAATTACGTGCCTAAATGTGGCGTTTGGTCGCAAGGGCCTAGGCATGATTCTGTGATTCTCGAAGCTTCCTCGGGTTGCTTTCTCGTCCCATAAAAAGATTTAGAGGAATCCGATTCACAAAAACATTGCTATTTCGGTATCTCTGAAGTGTAAGGAGTTTATCGATATGCACACAAGATATCTAATATCATTCTTCGTGCTTAGGGAGAGAGGTTTATTTCGAAAATAAGGATCGCACAACCTGGCGAAATTCGAAGCTGCGTGGTGTCGAAATCTCCAAATCTCCCCCATTTTCCCAGCATGCTTTTCTTTCCGTGAAAAGGTCTATTCAAGCATGAAATAATTATCATATAATCTAACTAATAAGGGAAGAAATTTATGTCAGCTTACAAAAAGCAATCTTTGAGTACAGTGCAGAATTTGTTGCGCACAAACTTTTTGCTAATTCTTAATTTGCTTATTCTTAATTTGCTAGAACATTAGTCATTGATTCAGATGAAAAAGCCATATGATCCATGATCTCTAATATTCCAAATCACGTGCACCGTCATCTTTGTCTCTAATCTACTTGAAGAACTGTGATAGTCTTGTTCTTCCATCTGCTTCTGTCAATTAGGTGATCTTTGTTCCTGTAATGGCATTTAGAGTTGCAGCATGAAAGGGAAAATCGAAGCAAAGTCCATTTCTTCTAACGAGGACCTTAACGCGTCCATTCATCTTGTCTAACAGGAGCTCATCATAGAGCTATTGTTTCCTGAACTTGATGAACAATGATCTTGAGCATGAAATACTGAGAGAAAATGTGAATCCATATTACAAAACTGGTGTTTGCCAGCAATCCACAAAACTTGTTCTTGTTCTGACTTGTTCTGCTCAAAAGAATTCAGACTCCCTTTGCCGTACGCAGTTGTCACTATGTTTAGGAACATCTGTGGGGATCACATAGTTTTGAGAAAACATTTGCTTGGCAAGGTTTCAGTCATTCAAATTTTAATTTAATCAGTGGCGTGGGGTGCCCCAGAACTGACATGGATTTTGGTAATTTCCACAACATGCTGTGAAAATTTTCGATAATTAGGTTTAGGAAGTGTGTACTTTGTTGTACTTATTGATTCCGGAGGTCATGATCACACAGACAATGTGTTTCCAAACCAAAATAATCCCGAATAATTGTGAAGAATAGTCCAGAAGACGAACGAAATTAAGTTACTGGCCTCTTTAGGCCCATAGCAGCTCCCACTTCAAAGTACGAAAAAGACGCCAACAAAGCATTTATTTACCGCGGAATAGTATCAACTAGTAGTAATAACCATTACTTACCATGTATCAACAGACTTAGGTCAGTTTAATCCGTAAAATACGTCGCAAATCAGTCAAGGTCCATAAAAGCTCTCTATGTCTTTTTGCCCCCTTTGGAAATGGCGGCCGCTCCAAAACTTGTCTCACCTAGAACAATTGGGGATCTCCGGAGTCAGACATCTAGCACCTTCGGAGCTTCTTTATTGGAGGGAGTCGTGACTTAAATCTCAATGGAGTTGCTGGTAGTGGAAGAAAGAGCGCCTCGAAGTAACATAGTCATTCTGCTATCTGATTAACCTCAAGCACTGTTGCTCTTGACAGTACAACAAGAGTATTTCGCTACGGATTGGGTTTTGGGTGACGAATCTTGTAGAGGGTACAAATGGGGCTATTCAGATTACGAACAACGATGTCTTTGAGGGATGGATTGCCATACCCAAGAATGAAGTATGCTGGGAGAAAGAGTGTTGCGGTGTGTGGGTCTTTTCCTTGGATATGTGGCAGAAATATATCGAACAAGACTGCAAGTGCAGCATAAATCATGCTGCAGTCCCATTAGCACATGTTGGATCGTTTTGCAAACATCGTATCAAAGAAGTGATCTTCAGTCATTTGGCTTCCTCGCAACAAAATCTCACAGGCCAAGGTAGTCAAATCAGCGTCTTAAGCTCCGGTCAAACGATCCAACATTTCACCCAACATTTCACCAACATCATGTTGGGTGAAATGTTGGATCGTTTGACCACTTTGTTGGGTCACCCAACATCGTGACTTTCGATGTTGGGTGAAATTTGACAGAGATCAAAAATGTTGGGTGAGGACGCCCAACATTTCCATTGTTTTCAGATGTTGGGTCAATTGATGGGTCGTTTGACCACCTCATCCAACATTGTTGGCTACGTGCATGCGTAGTAGCCTACGTTTAGAGGGCACCAACCGCCAAAGTCGTCACTTTATGTAAAAAAACTTTCAGTTGCAACCAAGTTTCTTTCAAATTAAGGCAAAGAAGATTACGAAAAAGAGAAGACTTTGATTTTGCAGAAGTAAAATCCAACTTCAATGAAGAACTACAACCACAAGGAACAGCACGGTCCTGGTTGGGTCAGATGTTGGGTGAAATGTTGGATCGTTTGACTACTGATGTTGGGGCAGCTGAAAATGTTGGGTTGAATGTTCGGTGAGATGTTGGATCGTTTGACCGGAGCTTTACTGATCCCTTTGGGGGCTAGGAAAGGAATGTGGGGGCCGCTGAGGCCCGACACAAAGTATTTCTTTTTGTACATTCAGATAAAAAATTTACAATGTTAGTTACGTTCTACTTTACTTTCTAATTATGACTATACGACACTACAGGGAAAATTCCAAGAGGAGCGAGATTACACGGCTACCCCTTGGTTACATGAAACAAAACGAGGACAATACAAGAAAACTTTACGCAAAGAAACAATGAGGGAACGAAAGCATAAACGAACAACATACAAGTAAATACGGCATTAAGCTTTGAGTGGAGGTAGCTTGTTACTAAGTAATTCCAGATGTAAACAAGTCAGAGACTTTGAAACCTAAATAAAATTGTTGGTTGTTCGAACCCAAAGATTTAGGTTGGAAAGAAAATTTCTTACTTGGCTGCAAGCTACCTCAAACTATTACGTAAAAAATTAACTACGAACACTAAATACAAAAAGGGTTTGGGTAAGGGGGTATTCGTAGGGAAGTGGATAGATTAATCAAAGCGTTCTGTTTCCAAAATAAACTTAATTGCTAAGTTCAGGATTAAAGCATTTTCCTCCAAAGGCAGGTTTTTATCCCCGTATAAAAGAAGCTGTAAAATATTAGAGCCCAGAGGTTCGGAATATCCGTACGTTTGGAGCACATCGTTAGCACCAGCGAGAAGATGCGCCTATACTCTATGAACGAACTGCAGAGCAGCAAAAAGTGTTCCGTGTCCTCTATGCCATCATTTATTGGGCACATTGGGTTTATTGTATCTTTGAAATTGTGTCTGAATTTGTGAAAATTGAGTCTGCTTAGTCCAACCCTCAACTGAGTTAAGTACGCGATCCCTTTAGGATTGTGAATACCATATACAGAGTTAGCAGGAGGCCTATTTCTTTGTAATACTACATGGATGAGGGCCGCTATACACAAGCCTGCAGCCTCCAACTGCAGCATGATCCATCGACTTCAGCACTGGCGTTCGTTGCAACCAAGGGTCATTTCACTCGAACAGGCACACGTGATTCTTTCATAACGAAGGGATTGTTACGGATTTCTGGTGGAGTTTTCTTTATCACTAAAGGAGTTTTGGCAAAGTTGTATAGGACTTTTTGGGGATGCATGCCCCTCAGTTGCAACGACGACTAAAGTGCACCAAAGCATGCTGAAGTAGTCTTTGGATAGACTTATGACGATGAGTCCCTTGTATCCCTGCGGTAAACCTTGCTCAAGAGGGACTCATAATGAAAGAGTGAAAAACTTGGCCCTGTTTTCTTCAATCACCAATTGAATTAAGAAAGAATAACGGCTTCGAATCTCCATCCCGTGGGAGTCTTTTCAATTCTTTTATCGAATCGAAAATTCTATCTCATTTACACCTTAACAATGACAATTCACAAATCTCGCAATCTGATTGGTACGTTAGGAATTGCGAAGTTTGGGCCTAAATAGGGCCAAGTTTTTCAGAGTGCTACTATGAGTCTCTATTGCCTGTAGCGCCATCATCAAGTCAAAGAGCACAGGGCAACGAGAGACTCTTCGTCATCAGTCTAGTCTTTGGACTCCTCAATGTGTTCGTTTTCATCAAGTCAATAAAAGATAATTTCCATTAAAGTTCCCTTCAGAACTTTACCATGGAATCTATACTGTAACACGTTAGTAAAATGAAAAATAATTTGTAAATTTTGTCTTTCGTAACGTACTCATTGTTTTAAAGACGTCACCCTATGTTATTACAAAGATAAATAGTTTTACAAGATCTTTAATGATTTGGTAATTGGCGTGGTCTTGCTGTTGGTAACTATTGGCGTTCCCCGGTGAAGAAGGGCTTGATCCTGAAACATCTTTCTGGGGGCTCAGCCCCCGGACCCCCGGTGTACGGCAGTCAAATTGGCTTCGCCACCTTGATTATGTTTACTCACTTTCTCCCCTCCAAGCCGCCCCTGTTTGCACATGAAGATTGCGTGGGTTTTTCATTGTTGTGTGTATAGAAAGAAGTAAAAGGTTCAGCCTATTTTCTTTGACTACGAAATCCAGACAATTATTTAGCTTCATGTAAGTTAAAGCTACAGAATGTTCCCTTATACAAGAACTTCAAGATGTTGCATCGAGATGCCTGCTTTACTACACATAGGAAAATATCTTTAACCCTGTCTGGACCAGGCTTTTCTGAGCATCCTCAGGCCGAGGGGGGGGGGATAAATTGGCCCCCTTAGAATTCCGAAGTGATAAGTGCTAGAAAGATGAAACTTGGCTGTCTAGTGTAATTTGATGTGAAAAGTCCGAATATCTAATTTATTTCACTGTAATTGTTGTACTTTCGATGACGTCATCAATTTTCTTTTTTACTTGTCAAAAACAGTAGTCTTACTGATTTGACTTTAAAAACTTATTCAAAGGAAGTGTTACTCTCGTTTTAAGTTTAATTATGGGATAAAGCATCAAGTTATCATAACAACATGACTTTTGCGCAAAGTATGAATTTTGTAATTGTTTGTTCAGAGGTCTCGTCCACATTGACAAAAGAGAAGCTTCTAGTTTTGATCCATTTATCTCACATATGACTTCATACCTCAATTATAATCAACGAAACTACACTTGTATTTATACCAAAACAACAGTCCAAAGCCCAGCTAACTTAATTTCAGACGCTTTTGTCTAGGAAACTACAAATACTACTATCTTACTAAAACCATGTCTCATGAGGGTTTCTTGTTCGTAAAAGTCTTAATCTTATCTCTCGCGAGAGTTTCTTACTCGTTCTTGTCTAAATTATGTCTCTTGAGGGAGTTTGACCTTTGGAATCAGACATGTCTCGTTTCAGTGTTCATAACAGTAATCTTATATTTATTTCCTAAATCCATTAGATATATGACGTCATGAATTGCGTCATCAATAAGAAATTAAAAAATTGAGTATTTTCCATATTCTTTTTTTAATTGAGGGCTTCACGGAAAATTTTATTGCGTTACCTTCTTTCTGTCAAGAATTATCTTAGTTTGAAATCGTTTGAAATTATAAATGGTTTGACGGTAGAACAAACAAAAAATTGAAACTACTGTCTCAAAAAAAATGATCGTATCTCCAGAAATAGATTAGATCATGACGAAATTTGAAGATGTAAAAAGATAGTTAGGAAAAGTCATGAAAAATAAATAGCCTACGAATTATCGAAAAAAGTTACCCAGATAAAACCGGGAGGGGGGCTATTTTAGCTCCCCTCGGTCCAGATAAGGCTAAAAGACGCTGGCAGATTTCCTATATGTCCAATAAGAACTCTTACTTTCGTATACCATTAGGATGATCTCTTACGCCAAAGAGTATTTTCTAATTATAGGACCACAGTGAATTTGTAAATTCAATAGATTTAAGATAACCTAATCTTGCAAATGTTGAGTCCTCAGAATTAAGAGTCTACAGCTCTAAGTATCGAAATATCTAAATATCATGTCATGTGTTAAATTTCATGACTTCATTTCATGTTTTAAATATAACATTTCATGTGTTACATTTATGGACCTGGTATTTAATTAGGAGAGTAAAACTTTAACAGCCAAATTGGACCACAATGAACTCAATAACAGCAATCAAAAATCAACTCCCCCTGCAATAAGAACCTATGTTTCATCCAGCTGATACAGGTTCTTAATTACAAGGTACATAATCTAGGAAAGACAGCCTGTATTTTCGTATTTTAATCTGTTCTTTTATGCGGGGATTTACTGTACTACCATTGGAACTTTCTGCATTCTTGAATAAAGTTTCGAAATAACGGCGTTGTTGATATTTCAACTCATTTGAGAATGTGACTTCATCAAATTTTTAAATCGTAGATCATAGGACAATGATATACTTGTGCTTGGTACCGTATTGTATTTATTCATTTACGATGGTTTATTGTAAACTTGTCCATGTGTCCCAAAAAGATAGAAATTACGCCAGTTTTAGTGTTTTTTGAGATTTTCTTGAGTTCTTAAGAAAAGAAAAGTCCGCTAATTCTGAAAATATTGAAAATTTCCGGAAAGTGTAACGGTATGATTATATTATAGCAGGGTAGGTTGAGTCCTTTCAAGCCATTCATCTAAAGAGAACTGTTTAGCCATTTACATCAGCCTTTTCAAAGACTTGACTCCTGTACTGTATGACCGTGAACATATGAAATGAGTAACGGTGGACTGTATGACACTAATGCATAGAATAACATGACCCCCGGCATACGAAGTGCTTCGACGACATCCGCATTTGCATAGTCCTTAATTTCCATCATTCGACCCACCAAGAAGTCATTGCATAGCTTATCCAAAAGCTATGAGTTGGCTATTGCGACAAGACTTGGTGTTCATTTTCTGATATAAGCGAACACAGATTTGATCATAACTTTGCTTGTGAAAGGCTGACGTGTAAATGTAATCTGGGGTCAAATCAACAATTCACTATTTCCTGCACTACCATCTCCATCCAGCTCATAGGAGTAACCTGCGTGGTGAAGTATCTGATATAGTTGGCAGTGGCATTTCCCAACTACCTCATGACCATTCACGTGATATTCTTCTTTTGGAAGCAAATGATAACGAGACAGCGAATGAAATGATATTGAAATGCACCGTTAAATTTGTCAAGCTTACAACACGTTTTGGATAGCTTCCTCACTGTCTTCTGTATAGAAGAAAACAGTGACCATAGCCCCATACAGAATGTCTAAGGTCTGGAGTGACTCAGGTAGTGTTATCAAAGCGTCCTCATGGCTCTGCTCTTTTTGAAGAAAGTATAAAGCCAAACAATGAATCACCCCTTTTTTTCTTTCGTTTTTTGCGAAAGGTTATTGTAGATGAAGGCAATATTTTAGTTATTATTAGAGTTTGTTTTAGCGTGGCTCGCCGTAAACAGCATATCTAGTACTGAGTGGATTACCATGCAAAGACAGTTAAAATGAAAAAAGTTAAATGTATCGGATTGGTTGGGGTGGCTCCTGCTTTTCGGTCTTTCATTTCATGTTATTCTAATTTGTTATACACTGTGGCCCCATCAGTCTAAGACTTATCTTTACAGGGGGCCGTGTTAAAAACTTACAAAATTGATAATATGTTACTAAAATATCTTAAGTATAAGAGCTAAACTTAAAGTAACCTAATTACAAGTGCTAAACTAAAATGTCAAACTAAAGTACTTGCTATAAAAAAATAAAAAGGAGTAAAATCAAAATTGGTGAATGGAACGAAATATTACGTTCAAACAGTTGGCTGAAAGTGGCGTTTTAGGTTGCATTTAAACGAATTAAGCAAATTTGTGTCATTTCTATCCGACGAAGGTTGATTCCAAGTTTTAGCGCCACCAAAAGATTTCGCTTTTTGTCCTTTGCTAGATGTAAAGATCGTTTGCTGCATTTCGTAAGTTAATATCAATATTTGGGTCAGCATTTTTGTGAACAAACTAGAAAGGTAGCTAGGTGTAAGACCAGTTATTGATGCTGCGGGCCGGCTTTGATCTTCTTTGGGCAACTGTTGGCTGCTCTGGGGCCAGCTGGTCTTTCGGGCGTCTGTCGATCGTTCGTTCTTGGGCTTCGAAAGGCTGGTGGGCTCCCGAGCGCTTGATAGTTGCTTGGGGGAGGTTGGGGGACGGCTTCTGCGCTTATTGCAGTGGGGAGCGAAATAGCATCAAAACATATGGTTCTGGACTGCGATGATGTATATACCGGGTATCTTAAACAAGTACCGGGAACGAATGCTCGGCGTTTGAAGGAAATTCTGCCCCCTGAATATCAAAGCAATGATAGTGAAAACTGTCTTGTTTCATTCCTGATTTGTCCAGTTAGGTTCAGTAATTTATCCGGCGTGAATCGGCCATTCCTTCCTGCCGAAATGGGAGATTTCCGCAGAAAACCTCTTTCGAAAATCTGCATAAACGAGTGAAAACAACAAGCAAGGTTTTCCTTTGTTTTCCTTCCTACAGTGATAAACTTTGAATGTGTTCATGTATGTTGTCCTCTTGGGAGAATAGAATTCCTGTGAATAAGTTATCCATACTAGGGGGAAGCCTTTTCATTCCCCAAGAGGGTAGCGCCTGCTAAAGCGTGGTGAAGTCGTCGCTGTGAGCACGTTTTAAGGTCTCTCGAAGGGAACTTGTAGAAAATCCCAGATGAGATCCCAACTACAATTTTGGTTTATGTTTACAGAGTAATTCACTTAAACGGGCAGAATTTGTGAGGCCGCTAGAGACAGATGGTTTTTAGATTTTGTAGTTAATATTTATGCGTAATTTGGAAGAGGCTTTTGGGGCAGCTCCACAGTGTGAATTTTGGAAGTTTGTTCAGGTATGAAGGTTCAGGTATTTACTTTTCACTAATTCAAGATCCCAATTTGACAACGAAACTTGAGTAAGAAAGATCCTTTAATATTAGAAGACACTACTTGACACCGTTCGTGTCCAAAGAATTGCGCTGTAAACTGTCTATGTGTATTTGCACCTGCTCTTAACATCGTCTGTAATCAATATATAGTTTGATTGATTAGTAAGAATAGCAATTTAATGATGGAACTGACTCAAAATTTTTCTTCAAATTCAGAATGGGTAGTATTAGCATAATTCAATAACCATCTTCCTAAAGTTGTCGCAGATATTTTATCTGTTTGGATGAATTACTCTTCGAACACAAATCCGATTTAAACATTGGAGGTTGCAAAATCTAAGTTAGGATCTCGTCTATATCATAAACTGAAAACGAAAATCTTTGAAAGAAATGCTCCTTCGCAGGTACTTTTGAAACGTTTATACATTGCGGGGCACCCGGTAAATATCTTGCATGTTTGGTATTTTTCGTTTCTGCGGAGTCCTTTATGTAGTGTAGTCATGTACTTTTCTTGTTTAGTAATAGTTGGTTTGACCTATTGGCTTTGGAGGCAACTGGATAACAGAATGTTTTTGCCTCCATCTCAGCAGTAGATCGATTTGAGTTGTTTCGTTCGTTGTATCTTAACTTTAATTTATTGAAGTATAAAAAGGTATTTTATGCCATAGAAATGATCGAACGAACTGATTCCCAACAGCTGAAGCAGTTTTATGTTTTCGTTTCGTTTGCTATCGCTTCGTCTCATAAAGATTTGCTGCTTACTTCAATGCAACGATTAATTGGCAGGAGAAAGCAAAAGTGCACTTGACGAGAATTAGTTCTTTGTCCGTATTATCTACTCTTCCAGGCTGTCCAGTCTTTTTCTTTAGTAACTACTTGGAAAATGATAGTATAAATTTAGAAGAAGCTTTGGAAGGTATTCCGTAGCGGTATTAACTGCTACTTGTTTCATAACATCAGAGTTCAACTACTTTATCACAGGATATTGCAGCTGCATGAAATTTGAGTCCCGTATTTGCTGTTATGTGCCGTAGCGTTAGCGTAATGTACGTAGATTAAATTGAATCAGTTGTTAAAAAGACCTTAATTTCAATCAGTTAGATTGACCTCTTGCGTTAGGAATCTACTAGATTGCAGTATCACTGTCACTTGTTTTTGTTTTGCAGCATATTGTGCAGTTTAGTGTAATTTGTTTGGCGAAAAATACCCAATATTGCCTCTCTTTCTTTCATTTGCGTTGATTTTAAGTCAATGATGCTCGAAATACTTTCATTTCTAGAGGCTTTAATTTCTCATGACAAGGTAGAGTATGGACACTTCTTACCATGAGAGAGCTGGAAGAGTTCCTTGGAACGTTCATGTTTTCCATGTCCACACTCCTGATGATTTGTTTAATTTCATTATTGGTAGCATTCTAATACCTCATTCACACTTTCGAATCAATCTAGTTTAAACTAAACCAGGTTATGGAATGGAGCCTTCTGATTAGGCAATCCAACAAATCGAATCCATTTAATTGGCTGAAATTTAACATGGTTTAGATAAGTCTGGTTTAACTGTGTCAATGTGAATGTGGCATAAGCAGCTGTATTCTTTCATTCCATAGATGTAACTGCCATCATTTTCGTGGTTGCTTGCAGTAGTTACAATCTTGTACTTCGCGAAGACACCAGTCAAAACAGATTGAGAGAAAGCTTAGAACTATTTAAAAATATCTGGAATAACAGGTAGGATATTTGTTCTTACACTTAATCTGGTTCCCATTTCGGCTATATTTGCTGAATGGGAAAAGCTAAGGCCTCTTTCAACAGAGGAGGAGAAATGGAATTTGCGCGGAACATTTTTCGCTATTCGAGTTGAAGACGGGGATTGGAATTGAGTAAATCTTGGCCAACGCACCCACTGATGTCAGTTTTGACATAGATAGTAAGCTCCACTCTAGCTGTACATTGCTATTTGTGCTCTGTTTGTTTCCCAAACAAATATATTATGTCATTGCTAAAAGTGGCCATGGGTTACCAGGTTTTGGAAAACCTGGCTTCCTCGATAGTAAGGGAAGAAACAAATCCCGTAAACGACAAATAACATGCACTTTCTAGAAGCATTTTCTACACAATTTTAAAAACGAGAAAATTAGCATTGTGGCTGCACCGAAGCAGCCATCCAAACATTGCAAGTGTTTTTGGACACCTTATACAAATATTTGATTTGGGCTATTCGGTATTGTAGCGAGTTTTAACACCTAGTAAAATCGATACATGAAGTATACATGGGCTTTTCTATGATGATAGAATATCATAAGATTTGGCAATGCAAAATCGCTGGATGGTTGATAGACTGATGACGATGGGTCCCTTGTATCCCTGCGGTAAACCTTTGCTCAAGAGGGACTCATAATGAAACAGTGAAAAACTAGGCCCTATTTTCTTCAATCATCAATGGAATTATGAAAGAATCACGGCTTCGAATCTCCATCCCGTGAGAATTCTTCAGTCGAATCGAAAATTCTATCACATTTACACCTTAACAATAGTAGTTCACAAATCTCGCAATCTGATTGGTACTGGAGGAATTGCAAAGTTTGGCCTAAATAGGGCCAAGTTTTTCAGAGTAATACTGTTAAGTCTCTATTGCCCGAAGCACCATCATCAAGTCAAAGAGCACAGGGCAACAAGAGACGTATCGTCATCAGTCTAGATAGTTGATAGCCTTTTTTGTTTATCCTTATACGTTACATCAAGCATTCCATGATTCCATTGGCAGCATGAGAATCTAGCTAAAAACATGTAGTTTAAGGATACATTTAGCGGTTAGCATGTCATGTGGATGATCCCCTCACAGTTTGCAACTATCACAGCCCTAGGTAATTCAAAACAGATTATTGAAATCTTTTGATTCTTATTTTAGCTAATGCTCTCTTTCAGATTCCTTAAAACAATATCCGTGATTCTGTTCTTGAACAAGCAAGATTTACTTCGAGACAAGGTTTTGGCAGGAAAATCAAAAATCGAAGATTACTTCCCAGATTATGCTCGTTACCGGATACCGGAAGATGGTAAGGACCAAGTTTGAAGAGTAAAAGCATTTATGGAAGGGAGTCTTGATCAAACAGGAAGGGATAAGATATTTACTGAAATAGGAATTATTTCTTTGAAAGGCATGGTTCAAGCGCACAGTAATTACATAATTAAGGATTATTCTCTTCTCGATTAGTTTAGCTATTGAGAGAGCTCCAGCTGTAAGAAATTCCCTACGTCCAAATCCTTTGTTTTGTATCGTCCTTTTGAATTGTATTTCATTATTATTGCAAAGTTTCCTTGTTGTTTAATTTTTAGTAATGTATGTTTGGTTACAAATTTGTATGTAGTGGAATTTTGAAATTAAAGGAATTGAACTAGACAAGATAAAAATACTTAAAAAAGAGTAGTAATCGAAAGAAAAATTAAAGAAATTAAAATGTTTTAGAAAATAGATGTGGTCATCATTCCTTTGGTTTATGACGGATGACTCTCCAAAAGTTCGAAATTTTAGACTTTTTAGACAGTTCACATTTAAAAGGAGGATGAAATGAGATCGCTGTAACATTCGTTGAAAGTAAATTTTGTATGATGCTGATCTGTGTTTAAAATTCAATCTTCCTATTTCAGTTTTGGTCTCGAAACTGGTAGACCTTTCATATCCCTCATGCTTTTCGATGATATTTGTTGTTGTCTAATTAATTTACAATTTTATGACCTCTGGTATGATAGATCTGATGTCTTTTGCAGCATGTCTTTTGTGTATATACTCACTCGACTTCCAATTTTCAGAATTCAGGACTTTGCCTTCAGGAGTGTTCTTTGGTTATCCATGAATAATCTTTGCTACTCTTCCATGCACATTTTCTAATGCATTTAATTAGGCAGCAGATCCCCCAATTGCGATTATATATCTTGAGCCATTCCTTGGCAATATACATTTTCCAAAATCTATGTTGGTAGTGATCTGAAGCGTTCTATTTGCTTTAATTTGACTTTCATTGAGGATGCGGCAATAGTGACTTAAGTTTTCCGCTTCAGTTTGCTTTCTGTAATTACTACTAAGCACTTTGACTCGTTTACACCTTTGATCACCTCATTTTTCAAATTCAACCCACTGTCATATGTCCTATGAACTTCCATCTGGACAAGATCATTATTTCTGATTGATTTGGGTGTATGGTTAAGGTGTTCCTACTGCACCACGCTGAATTCTCATCAGTGCCGACTTGTATTGCAAAACTCTGAACTGGGATCTTTTCCTCCTGTAACCCAATAAACATCTTTCATCCTTTGAGAACTTTTAATTGTGTTCCAACTTTTTTACAAAGATTCGAAATATGTGGGTCGAAATCAAGTCTATAATCCAAAGTGACTGCTACCAGTTTCACAGTCTCCTCAGATTTGATTATTTTACCTTTAATGTTAATCTGTTCTCCACTAGTACTTGTTTGGTCTTTTCTGAGCAATGAAGCATGGAATTTGTCAGGGTTCGCAATCATTTCATTTTGTTCCGCTAGGCAAGAGCAACTCGTGTTTCTCCTGTCCAAAATAATGACAAGATCGGGCATGCTGTTGGAGAAATAAGCGAGAGTATTGTCATCAGCATGATTATAGAGAGTTGCCTGTTTTATGAAAAAGAATAAATCGTTTATATGAAAATTATATTGGATTGGGCATAGCACAGATCCTTCGGTTACACCAGATATGACCTCTAGAAAAGAACTGTACGCATTATTTATCCGAACGCTTTGTTTTCATCGCTTGAGATACGAATAGGGTCAGGACAAGTGCATTAGCATTTTCATCGAATCCATATGCATGTAGCTTGGCGATAAGCAAGTCATGTGGAATGCAAACAAACGCGTTTGAAAGATCCATCAGGACTGCTCCTACGAGGTAGTCGTTGTCGAGGTTAGACCTCTAGTCTTCTATCCGCCGCATTAAAACATGCTGGATGCTATATGATCGTCGATAGGCTGGAATGAAAACAGAAAGTGTGTTATCCAAGTGCTGAGTCAGCTGTTGCATCAGAACTTTTTCTTTTATCATAGACAAGGTATGAAGAACACTAACTGAACGGAAATTTCTTTCCACTGTGCGATTTGGTTCCCCCTCATCGAAAGGGCACACCGCTGCCTTACTTTGCGTCGTCTAGGAGTCTAAAATTTCGAATGCTACAGTTTATTGCCATAGTTCATCCGGCTGAGAGTTCATTAAAAGTTAGAGATACGAGCTTCCGCGGTAGTTGATCGTCACCAGTAGATTTTCTACCATCTAGAGATTTAGTAGTTCCATAACTTCGTGATTGCCTATTTCATGAAACGAAAGAGTGCTCAATACTTGTTTTGGATTTTGAATGATAACTATGACGCTAGGAGGGTTTTTATACTTGTCCAGAATTAATTGAACAATTTGGCGGTCATCAGAAATTCCAGTATCAGTAGCAAGGTGAACAGGGGTCTTACCGTTGGATTTCTCTACTATGTTTACATAGTGATCGTTGAAGATCTCTGGCAGTTCCAGGTCATTCGTTATGACAGTGTTGTTCGTCAAAAGAGAAAAATATCGCTACTTATAGGTCCCCCTTTATTTGAAGGAAAGGTTTTACAAGATCCCAAAATTCTTTGTTGGAAAGTGTACCTTTTTGTCGCTTCTTTAAATGGTTTTTCATAGCTTTTTTCCTTAGATAAACACATTTGGGACGCTGCTTTTTGAGTTTCCTTCTATTTTCTTGGGTAGGGTTTTGCATTAAGTCCTTTTTTAGCCTTGATCTAGTGTAAATTGCCTTCTGTAATTGTTGGTAGATAAATGGAACAGTATGCCCTCCCTGAACCTTAGTTTTTAAAAGAGCATGTTTGTCGATAAGTTTTCGGAAATCAGATGAAAGATTCCTACACGACAGATCTGCATCATTCGAATCTGCTTTTAAGTCAGTATTCCTCACATCTTGCAAAAAAATTCTGAGTCAAACTTTTTTTTAGCTAGGGTACTTAATAATCGTAGGTTTTAGGCGAGGTTTGTGTATTTCTTGTGAGCATGACTTCATTTTACCAACAGTGATTCTTTGTGAAACAGGTTTTATCCTTTGCCAAATTGGATAGTCCAAAAACATCACAGAATGAAATCGACTTTGTATATCCTGGATGTTGAATATCATGAGTATCAATGTTTATATCATAATCACAACATCATATTTTTCATCATCATAGTTCCGTGTGACTCCAGATGACCTTTTGACAGAAAAAGCCGTATATAGGAAGGCATTATGCAGTGTAGAATTTGAATGTCTAGGCCCTCTTGGCTTCCTGAAGTGGGATACCGAAATGTGCAATTTTAGGTGCGCTGATTTTCAGTAATTCTTTCCATGTGTATTTTCTTCTTATCTTTGAATGCTTCTCATGAAGGAACTCTTCCCATTTTGATTGACAGGAGGGTACGCTTTGTCTCAAAGAAAACATCTAAAAACTTTTAAATGCTTGGTTTAGAACTATCATTTTCTTTGAAATTTGAATGATTTGTGTTACAGCTAAGAGAGAGCCAGGCGAAGAAGAAGAGGTGACAAGAGCGAAGTACTTTATCAGGGATGAATTTTTGGTATGTGCGTTTTGCCTTCTACACTTCTTGGAGACATTTTAGAGTATTCGATGATTTTCCTCTGTCTTTCTGGACAATG
The DNA here is from genome assembly GCA_964019985.1 of Aurelia sp. 4 Dawson et al 2005. Classification (NCBI taxonomy): domain Eukaryota; kingdom Metazoa; phylum Cnidaria; class Scyphozoa; order Semaeostomeae; family Ulmaridae; genus Aurelia; species Aurelia sp. 4 Dawson et al 2005. Next base: position 11,085,425 of record OZ026497.1, read on the forward strand.
AACAGGAGATTGCTTTGTGATGTTTTATGTTTTGGTTATATTCTTGTTCTCACAGTTCTCTTTCGGATTTTTGCTGACGAATTGAGGATATGTAAGATCCAACTAGATTAGGTAGACGGAACAGACATTGCGAAAATGATGCACGCCCGCGCACCAAAAATTTCAAAAAAATTCAAAAACCAATCATGGAAGACAACAACTCAGGCCGTCAAAAGTCTGACTGAGGAAAATAATTAATTGCCTTCAATCGTAAAATACTTATTTGTGGCAATCTTTGGAAGGAAACAATTTTCAAATGGCACATATTTTGTTCAGCTCTCTTTCGTCTTTCTTTTAACGGCAAAAACATTAATGTAAACAAAATCTATTATGTAAAAATGAGGGGGATGAAATGGCTGATGAGAGCTCAGCAGCAACAATTTTGAAAGTAGTCATGTCACAAAAGCCGTTATCAACAGCAAAACGATGCAGGCGCACATCGTTTCCGCTCTGTCTAAGGAACAGACATGTACGGAAGCATTTCATGACTTAAAGAAATTGAAATCATCCCTAGATCATCTGCAATACTTTGCTCCAATGATTTTATTTCTGTTCAGATTTACTTCCACTTTTGGTCATTAAAAATCGGAGGAGCTGTCTCCAAAGCGCAAAATCTCGCACTGACAGAGAAAGCCTTTTTGTCATTGCTTTTTTGCCGGCAAACTTGCCCGTCATTTTTTATCTTGTTCAAAGTTATCGTGGGAGATTTGGGAAATTTTGTATATACAAGCATTATCATACAGTCCCGTTGACAAGCAGTTCTTTCTCACGTGAAGCAAAGTTTTTATACGTTCGGATCTGGGACAGTTTTGTGTGCTCATCTGTTAGAGTTCATATAGTTATCTGCAATCAACCAAATTCCCAAAAATATCTAAATTAGGCAAAGCTGGTTTTTTATGTTGATGGTTCTTCCATTTTTGATCAACCAACAAAATTTGTCAATGAGCCATGCATTCACCTGGTTCTAAGGGCCAGTTCTGTACGTTAATACTGACCCTCATACCGGGTAAGCCAAATTCCTCATCAATTATTCAAAAAGTTCATTGCTTGGGGAAAATTGGACGACTTTGGATTGTTGTTACGCGAAGACAGGACAAAAGATCGTAGAAAGAATTGTTGGTATATTAAAAGTCCTGTATATGTCCTCGTTGATGATGGTTTGAACCCAATCCGTCAGTACATGCGGGAGAAATTAGCCATATTTGGTCATTTGAGGACGATTCCAATTGATTCCCATGCAAAGATCGTCCAAATTCAAATGCCATTAAATGATTTCGAGGAGTATTTGTAGAGTAGATGAGCAGTTAGCAAGGGATAACTTACCAAGGCACATCCAAATTTACAGGTTTTAAGAAAATTTGGAGTCGTTATGACATCATCAAAAGGGGTCACAGAAAAGTTTTTCGATTTTTCAACCTGAGGTTGCATTTAAGTTTCATACTCGATGCTTCCATTACCAGTTTCAAAACAGAAAGAATATTGCAAGAGACCATTCCTTAGGGAGTCTTGTAAGGCACTTTGGTGTTCAATATCGCCTCCAGAAGCTCGGCACATGTGCCTTGCAAATGGGGTGACTTTTTGGCCCTCGCAATTTTGCGTGGTGACTCCGACTGCGTGGGGTAAACAGCCGCGGTATGCAAAGTGCAGCGTAAAATCACATTCTTTACCACTTTCCATTATCTGCCATTTTTTCCAAAACTGGAAGAAAAGCAAAAAACAATCCATTTACATTTTGGTACCGGGTGAATAAAAAAACGCCCGGCGTTTGAAAGGCTACTGCTTCCTGAATGTATAAGCAATGATATTTTGCAATATCTGATTTAATAGCTAACATGTTAAATTGTTTTTAGAAATTTTTCTGGCTGAAGTCGGTCACTCCGTTCAGATTCTGTAGGCGATTTTCTAAGATGAATCCCTTTGAGAAACCTTACAAAAAGGTGCTAAAATGACAAGCAAAAATCCCTAATGTGTTTACCTCACACCGATGACTTTCAGCACCCTTTAGCACGTGCTTTCTTTTTGACGGACTGAAAAGTCTTTCCCCCTAGTGTGAATAACTTATTCAAGGGGATTCCATTCTCCCATGAGGAAAAAGTACATGAGCACATCCAAGAGTCATTATTGCTAGGAAGGAGAACAAAGGGAAATTTTGCTCGCTGTTTTCGCTCGTTTTTGTAGGTATTCGAAAGGGGCTTGCTGCAGAAAATCTTCTATTTTGACGGGAAGGAATGTCCGATTAAAGCCGGGTAAATTACTGAACCTTATTTGACATATCGGGGGTACAACAAGACAGTTTTCAACATCATTGCTTTGATATTCAGGGATAAAGATTTTTCAAACGCCGGGCGTTTTTATTGACTCACCCGGTAGCTGCTGTGGAAAATGCTTATTTTCCAATTTAGACCCATCTTTGCGCCGAAGAATTCGCGCTTATTTTCACACATAACCTGCTTCCTAAAACCGAAGGTCCTCAAAGAAATTGTTTTTAGCTCCTCGCATTATTCACTGCAGTATCAGTGGAAGTAGATCGGCCATTTTTCGTCCCATTTTCATACGATTTCTAACTTTTTCGGACTTATTACACAGTATGTTGTGGATCAAAATCAGCTCACGTACTTCGATAGGGTCAAACTCTGTTTCCGTATGGAAACAAGAGTATTTTGTGTTAAGTCAGCAGCTGATAGTCTATGCAAAATAAAATGACGTTAGACATACCACGATCTTGGCAACCAGTAACATGGCTCGTGAGTGGCCGAGCGGCTTATTCAGTTTTCGTTAGGTAACCGGAGTTAAGCTCGGTTGAGAGAGGTCAAATTCCGGACGGATGACATCGGAGGCCTGACCTCGCAACTTACCTCGCCGTCCTTCGGAAGGGACGTTATACTAGGGGTCCCATGCCTCACCGCGTGCATAGTGGGCCTAGATTAGCTTTAAGTAGCTAGAATCCTGATAAGCCCAGTCAAAGCAAATTGCTACTATAGGCCCAAACAGGTTGGCGGCGGTAGACTCCTCTTGAAGCATGGGGACCATGTTGGCCATGCTCCTTGAACTAGTGCCAAGTGTTTGAGTCACCCCTTATATTTGAAAGTAGAAAATAGAGCATAGTCTCCTCAATTCAAATTTGGTAACTTCTTGAACTTCTTCCTCTTGAAAGTTTCGACAGTTAATTGTTTGTTTTCTTTTGCAGCGGATTAGTACGGCTACGAGCGATGGCAAGCACTATTGTTATCCACATTTCACTTGTGCTGTTGATACTGAGAATATTCGACGGGTTTTCAATGATTGTAGGGACATTATTCAGAGAATGCACCTGCGACAATACGAACTACTGTGAACATAAACTAGATGCCTATTGTTTCCATGGAGTAAACAACAACAAACTGTGTTTGCGGTCAAGATGGCCCGACAAATGTAAAAAATTCCTAACTTGAAAATGGTGGCTACCCGTAATCAAGAGACCTGTTATTATTGAAAATATGTATATTTGAACGATGGTTTCTCAAAGAGCCATTTCATTATATGACGGTATAGGAATGTCACTCATTTAAATTACGTGATTAGGTCTCGTGCAATTCAGATGGCGCCTCCCTTCCTGTATCGTGCAAATGGCAAGCCCAGGAAGATTGTACAGCGTCTTATTGTCTTCTCGCGGATCCGGGGGTTAATTGTCAAGACACAATGATTTTCCTTTTGATCGCTAAGGGTAGTCGACATGGTTAAACTGGAGCGACCTACCAGTTTGAAATTGCCCATTGTACCTGAAAACTCAAGATGGATTCAACGGAAAGAGAAAAGTCAAGGAAACGATACCGTAGCAAATCATATGTGAATGTTTTCGTTACTCTTTTCACAGATCATTGCATTTTGCCCCGTTTCTCCCTTTGAATTAAGTTATGTTAGGATATTAAGTCGAATAAGTGCGAATGCTAATGATTCTATGTGTAAAGCGTTTGAGTTGATTTTGGAGAGTATTTTGACTTTGTTTTCCATTTTCGTCGTCACTCTTCCAGCATTGAATGTGATGTTCCTAATGACTTTGACCATCGTTAACTTGAAGATCGTCATCTGTGCCTTGAAGGCAGTAGAAAAAGACAGTAACAGGTTTCGTGGGACTTGGTAGCGCTAGAGATGGACTGGCAGTTTTAGAAAGACTAGCAGCCTGCTTTATGGGTTGACGAGCACATCCTTTGTGACGTTAGTATACCTTTGCTCTCTTGACAGGAAAGTTTCATAAACTCTACCTGCGACCCGCCCCCGCCCCTGTTTCATGCAGAGAAGATGTGATTATTATATGTATATAAAGAAAGCTAAATTTGTAAAGAGCCAAGGTTAATGATAGTAATTGCGATCTACCAAGTACACATGACGGTGTATTTGCAGAACTGCTTGACAGAATTAACATATCTAATCAATGCCTGCCATTGTTAAAAAGGGATTTGACGAGGTTTTGATATGATGTGGACGAGTTATAAATTTTGCCCCACAGCTTGCCCCAGCACTTCTTTCATCCATGTACTAAGTCAAATTTCAAGTTAGAAGTGTTTTCATTACCTCTGCCCCAAAGAGTTCTCTAAGTCAGCCTATTGCGTTTCGCAACGTGAACATCAGCAAAGGTCAATTGCATTTTGACTTAATATAAACTAAATTTCATTTATCCAAAATATGTTGATTGACAATTTGGAATGTTCACCGTTGCAGCTGCGTAAGTTTTGTGTAAGAAAGCATGTTTTCTGTGTCATGTATAGGAAAACGTACCAAAGAGAAACAAAGCCACGGAACGGAACTTCATTTGTCCCTTTCCATCCCACATCACATCACACCCTAAATCCTGAATAAATAAGACGTCAGACTTAACTTTAATTTGTTTGGCCCAATATTGTATATATATTGTGTTATATAGTAGTAGTCTCGCAAATTCGTTATTTAGGTTTTAGGTTCCTTCATTACGCATGATGGGATAAACTGATATCACATGACCTTTGCTCTTTATCTAGAGTTCTTTATATACTTTGTTGCTTCTTTCTGAGATGATGTGTGGTGTGACTGTCGCATTTTTATTACGGCAGAAGATAAGTGTGGAAGTTGGATCATTCGTGACCCGCTGGAATCCGTGATCTGAAACTGGCATCTGAATTCACAGACACCTCAGTTTCGAACCATATTGTTGTTGCTTTCACCCCGCGTTGGACTTGCGTCTTTGATAACAGGTTAAGGTTGGGGCAATTGCGTCTAAAATGGGCATTTTTCGAAATAGACACATTGCCCTTACAAACTCGTTGTAAATGTTGAAGATCTTTCTTCGTCTTACCTGTCTTGAACCGTTCTTTTTTCCGTTCTAGTTTCCGTTCAATTTAGAGTTTGAATGCTTTTTTAGAATGTTTTACTTTCATAACGTTTGCTTGTAATTTCAAACTGTCGGCGGAAAACTTGGATCTGTTCGAGAATATCAGTATGTGTCACATCAAGAGCAGTGTCAATTCAACAAAATAAAGTAAAGAATGTTTTTATGGATAACTTTGATGGAATTTTCAGAGTTCCTAAGCAAAGCGAAAATTGAAAATAGATCGTACAACCACCGGCGCATATTACAAAGCCAGGTCCAATTCTTGAGAATGGAAATGTAAACAAAGTTTCTTTTTAAATAAAAGTTAAAAGAAGTGCATTCATGCGTCTGGCGCTAAACGATACAAGAATGATACAAACAAGCCACTTTTAACACCAGACGATCAAAAAAAATCCACAACCATGTGGCAGTGACACATTTTTCATCTTCAATTTTATTTTTTGGCACGGTAGCCCTGTCAAAAACATTTCCAATAAGAAGATAAATACTACGAAGTAGGAATGTTCATCATAGTTTTTGATTATTCTCTTAAAGATGGCAATGGAAGGTGATCAACATGATCAACAACCTCTCACATCGAGTGTCGCAGATGTGGGGAAATCCATAGGAAGACTGCCCTCTCAATTTTTGGTCGCCGCGAAGATATACTTTTGAACAACCTTTTGAAACTTTAAATCTGTGCTGTCAGATAAATTTCAAATCCAGAGTTGCTTGCTCACTTGTCGGCTATGTCTGGTTTTTCGGAAATGATTATTTGAAACTTCGTCATTGAACGGACCTCTCGATCCCTTTGCGGGAGCTTGGGCCCAGCGCAAGAAAGTCAATCTTTTCCTTTAGGAACGATAAAATAGCCCTCTTAACGTGATATTTGATATTTGATATTTAATTTTATTAAGGAGGGTTGCTTTTCAACAGAGTCGATTTACAAGAGGCCCTCCACTTAAAAAAAACTATTTACAATATACAGTGTACAATTACCGAATAAAAAAGAAAATTACAATATAAAAACCATAATATAAAAACCTAATACAAAATCTACAAAATCTAGCATGAAAGAAAAAGGAAAAGTCCTAAATATACTTTTTAAAACTATTCAGGGAAGATGCCTGTTTGGCATCGGCAGACAGGTTATTCCAAGCTTTTGCTCCTCGATAGGAAAAACATTTTTGCCCATTACTTGACTTTTTCATGGGTAGTCTTAAATCTGTCTCTGAATTGCGCAAGACATAGGAAGAGCGCTGTGAGTTTCGGGTGAAAAGATCACACAAGTATTGGGGAGCCAGTTCATGCAGGGACTTGAAGACCATTGTTTTAGATTCACTAGCTACGAGTTCTTCAATGGTCTTCCAGCCCAGCTTGTCGATGAGTGGTCTGCTTGGGGTGTCAAAGCTGCTGTTGGTTATAATTCTTGCAGCTCGGTTTTGAAGTTTTTGCAACTGATTAAGCTCAGTCGAACCGGCGCAATCCCAAACAGAGCAGCAATATCGAAAGTGTGGCTCTACAATACCTGTGTAAAGAGTCTTCAATATCCTATGTCTTAGGAACGTCTTGGCATGTTTTAAAAAGCCAATAGCTCTTGAAACTTTGGTAGAGACAGTCTTGATGTGTTCCTTCCAGTTTAGAGAGTTGTCGATCTGCACATCAAGGTGCTTTGTTTTTTGGATTATTTCGAGCTCATTATCGCGAATTTTCAAATCCAAATCATCATTTCGACTTTTGAGGATATTGTGCTTTTGCTTGGTGGAAACAAGCATGGAATTTGTTTTTGCAACATTTAAGGAGAGTTTGTTGCCTTGAAGCCAAATGTCCAGTTGCTTGAGATCGATATTAATGGCCTCGTTTAGCTCATTTATATCCGGAGACTGGTAGCACAGACTTGTGTCATCAGCATACATGGAAACGGTTGAATTTTGGACAGCTTGCGGTAGATCATTGATATAAATTAGGAAAAGGAGGGGACCCAAACATGAGCCTTGGGGAACACCAACTTCTATACCCTCAGTTTTTGAGCTGACACCGTTAACATGACAGAATTGCTTTCGATTGCACAGGTATGATCTTTATGCGAGTTCCCGCTGTTGGACACCGTAGTGCACCAACTTCTGGCAGAGAATCTCATGGTCCACAGTATCAAAAGCTTTTTTAAGATCAATGAAAACTAGGCCTACAAGCCTACCAAGATCCAACCCATTGTGCCAGTCATCTGTGTTTTTAAGTAGGTGTGTTGCAGTAGAATGAAGGCGTAAGTAGGCAGATTGCCCGGATGAAAATAAACCATTATCTTCCATATGCTGGTACACCTGATCGGTTACAAGTTTTTCAAAGAGCCTTGAAATGACAGGTAAGACTGATATGGGGCGATAGTTTGACTTATCAGCCCTATCTCCATTTTTGTAAATAGGAGTGACTCTGGCAATTTTCCATGAATCTGGAAACATACTTGTTTCAATTGATGTATTAAACATGAAAGCCAGGGAATTTTCAATGAAGGGCAAAGCAAGCTTCAAGAAGTAGCTGGAGATATTGTCAATTCCAAAGCTCTTTCCTGTTTTAACCTTGGCAAATGCATCTGTGATTTCCTGTACCTCGATAGTCCTGAAGTGGAACTTTGCTTTAGTTTTATTCATTTCAAAGTCACCTGATAGGAGGGGATTTGCAACTGGACTGATTTTATCTGCTAGATCCTTACCTACTGAGCAGAAGTAACTGTTCATTGCATCAGGAATGTCTTTCCTGTGAACAGTTTCTGAGCTAGAATCTTTAAGACAATCAATGTTACTTGACTTAGACCTCTTATTGAGATTTTCATTGATTGTTTTCAATGATTCTTTCATGTTACCCTTGCATGCAGGAATCTTATTATCGTAGTATTCCTTCTTTTGCTGGGTATTAAGAGCATTGACCTAATTGCGAACATGTCTATATGAGTCCAACAGTGGTGCAGACTTACTCTTGACAGCAGATCTTTTTAGTTTATCTCTTGTCCGCATAAGATCCCTTAGGTCTCTATCAATCCAAGGACAGTACTTTTCTGAGACACGCATTTCACATAGTAGGGCATGCTTGTCAATGATAAGAGAGAATGTGTTAGTCCAATGGTTGACAAGCACATTGATATCATCAGTTTCAGAAAGCATTTGTTCCCAGTTTATGCCAGCAACATCAGACAGGAATGCTTGCTCATTGAAATTTTTCATTTTGCGAGTTTTGATCATTTTATGGCCTTTTTCTACTGCTCCATTAAACTTACGGATGCAGTAAACCATATAATGATCACTCTTAGAAACATCATGCACTCCAGATGTGATGATGTTCCTGGCACAAGTTGTAGCTATATGATCGATCATGAAAGTGGTGTCTAAAGTGACTCTGGTTGGTTCTTTGATGAGCTGATTGAAGCTGAACAGCTCATACAGACTATTCATATGTCTAGCGTCATTGTCAATGGGCTGATTAGCTTGTTTTGTAGTGAGATCACAGTTTGTGTCACCAGGAAGAATTATCTCTTTCCCTTCCTTGTCCAAATAGGAAAGGACCTTTTCAAGCTTATCAAAAGAAGCAACAGGGTCACTTGGTGGCCTGTATCAAGCAAGAACAAGAAAAGGTTTGCTTTTTGGTGGTTCTACCTCAATACAGATGATTTCTAAGTCGTCAACAGGAACGTCAGAACGCAACTTATATTATATAAATAGAAACACCTCCTCCGCTGCTTGTCCTGTCTAGGCGTTCTTGTTGGTAGCCAGGAAGACTGGTCAACTCTTTAGGGTAATTAGGATCAAGCTTAGTCTCATCAAGTGCAAGAATATGGATACCTAGACTCCTAATAAGTAATTGAACTTCATCAAGGTGACTGCGGAGGCCATTGATATTCAGAGACGCAATTGCCATACCTTTTTTAAACTCAAGATGCTGATGACACAAGTCGGGCCGCTCACCAGTAAAGCAGGCATTTTCCCTGTTTGTGATTTAGGGTGAAGGTAGGTCAACAAAATCCACCCCTGTAGACCAGCTACAAACATCAAAGATTCTGTAGCTTTGCCATCAGATTAGAGGCTAATTTATTTACACCGTTATTGTTGAGGTGCAAACCTCTTCTTCCAATATCATTTGCCCCAATATTTTGATTGCTAACGATGTTTAGGTCAAGACTAAGGATCTTTTTGTTCAAGGTTTCAATGATCTTACCCGCAGCACCATTGTCCATTCTCTTTGTTGGTGTTGAAAGCACAACAGTGCAATCGGGTAGGGCAGTTTCAATTTCCTTCTTCAGATCAAGCAAAGCATCAAGAATTTTTTCTGCGCCAGTAAAATCAGTTCCAGACTGGCAACTTGAGATTTCAATACACTTGATTTTGATTTACCCAACAGAAGTGTTGCGGCAACTTATCCAAAATGACAGTCGATTAGCCCAGATTGGCCTGTCGACAAAATTTACAGAACAAGAAAATCAGCATGCAAGGGTTTCTCTTGTGAGTGTTTGGCAGATGTTTTTGTCAATTAGCCCACTGATTACATGGTAAAATGACGAATAGTTTGCTGGTTTCTTTGAAAAATGAAAACACTCGGGCAACGCTAACCAAGACTTTGGCCGGTGAAGGTCATGAAATAGTTACCACAACTGAGCTGGACAACAAAATTTTGTGTTACTTGGATTCTCCAAATTTGATGCCTACGATAAACATTCCTTCGATGGATGTTGGAGGAATACACATATGTTTGTCAGAGACTGAGGGTTTGATTGGTAATTCCAAACCTACCAAATTCTGAGAACGGTAGACTTCACGGAGACGGAACCATATTTCCCTGTCAAACCCGAAATTCCTCTAGACAGCAGGTTTCAGATTCATCTGGCAAAAACAAGGTTTTGAAAAACACGATTACGAGTTTGGTGCTTGGTAACAAAAGTTAGAGTTACCGATTACCGACGCAGCGCAAGCACATTCGCCCCTTTTTCAGAGTTTTCTAAATGAAAACGAGAATCTCTCCAAGCAATGTTTGCCAAACCCTCTGCCTTTCGGAGCAGAACGTTCAGCAGGCCTTCCAAACCTGCGAAGCCTGCCGTTTTCGGAATATGGGAGTTAATTAAACATGAATTCCAAGTCTACTTTTTTCAGAATTGCTACCAATCAAACCAGTGGCGAAGTTAGAGGGGCAACTGTCCTCCCAAAAGCATTTAAAAGTTTCTTGTCAGAAATTTGTATTGCTTGGAAGCAACAGACTGAAAACTATTGGAAGATTTGTGACTACTAGCATATTGCAATACCCTGAGCACAATGATTTGAACCATCCCATTCTTTTCTTCAGCAAAATTCAAGAAAGATTTCGGAAGAATTTCATTTTCCTTGAGCAAAGGACCGATACACTTTGACACTTTGGAGAGAAAAAAATGCTTCTTCTCTATTTGTTGCAGAATATTGAGACAAATAATTTGTGGCACAGAAATTCTATCGTAATACTGTAAATTACAGTTAACGCAACAATAGACACTTAAATGGCCTGTAGAAAGAAAACTTTCATGCTTGTAAAAGAAACATTGACTTAACCTCAGAAAAGACTGTTAAATCCTGCAAGGTAAGAAAATCCGACTTTGAATGTGAATGGAGTGAAAAGAAACTAGCAATTTTTAAAGATAGCAACAAACGGTTTCCAAAGCACGTGGCGCACTCATCAGTGTCCTTCCTTTCAAAAAAAAGGAAATACGTGACTTTACGACATCGAACTGATTGATACGTGTTTTCGGAAAACTGTTTGTCGCAATTCATTGCAACACCTGCTGAATCTTCTCTCCATTCACCATTGCGGGTAAATTTTTTTGTTTCTCATTTAGGATTTAACTGCTCTTTTCATAGGTTCATTTATTTGGTGCTCTTTCAAGATGCTAACTGATTTCTTTCCACATACCATGTTGAGTCTCTAGCGTTGCATTTGTAAGATTATGACAATGAGTCCATAGCTGTGCTTTTCACGTCAAACGTTGGTAGCTACGGCCTAGGAGGGGGACTTGGTAGTTCAAAGTGACGTACCCGTTGCAAAATTTATGGTCTCAAATTCTCTTAGGGTAAATAAAATTCAAATTTACTACCGCTTAGGGTTGTGAAAATTGACATGATGAGGTCGTGAAGATTTAAGAAAGTTTGTTAGTAAGACTCTGTAACGACAGGAATCAACCAGTTATTCAGTCTTCTCACGTTATGCAAACTGATCTAAACAAATCGCAATTAATGCCTGATCAATGACTGACCACTGACCATACCGCCACATGCTCGCACTAGAAGAAGATTCTCCCACCAAAATCCTACCTTTCTACACCTGTACTATTTCAAAGTAAATGGAAGTCATTTTCTTGCTCACGTCTACCATTCAATAGTGCTATTGTTTCTGGAACAATCAACCCATTGTTATTGCTGCTGATAGAGAAAGTTTCTATAACCACTTAGGCAATGAGTTACCACCACCTAGGCTAAAAATTTCTACCGCTTAGCCTAAAAACTACTACCGTTCAGGGTTCTGCAACATTTTGCAACAGGTACGTCACCTTGAACTACCAAGTCCCCAAGAACTACCAAAAACACAGGCGGCTTTGAATCTATTGGAAGACAAAATCAGGGTCTTTCTGAGTGTATTAAGAGTATGACCTTGATAAATTTCTTGGTGTTAGACCCCCAACTTACTATGCTCACCTGTCAGGTCATTGCACATCTTTTTATAAGAAACTGGTTTATAAGAAACTAGTACTAAGATGGCCAAAATTCTAAGCGTAGCCTTTCTTGAGGTCGAGAAAAACAGATTGTTTTCGTACCAGAAGTCTGTGCTGCTTATGAGTGATGTTATCGTGGAGTATAACTTAACGAAAAGGTGCTTGGTTGCATGTAATACTCTTATTGAAAACACTGAGATTACAGAGATGCTGCACTCAGTTTCCAGTTTGGAACTGCGATGCTGGGTTGCGATGCTAAATGAACTTCAGATCCAATAATTTCCTCAAAAGTAAAACCAGTTTTAGAGGTAACAAATGATAAGAAAATAGGATAAATAGGACCGCATTGTTTAGATTCAACAGCTGAAACTCATGCAGTTTCCAAGCGACAAATAGTAAAATTTAGAGGGAAAGAGCAACATGATTTAAGAGAAAAACACAGTAAGGGAGATTCATGTGGAAGATGTGGATATGTACACACTAGCAAACAGAATCAATGTCCAGCAGTGGGATAAAAATGTCATAAGTGTGCGACGTTACCAAAACACGGAACAAGCGGAACAAGCCAGTAACAAGCGGAACAAGCAAGGAACAGGTCAGTAACAAGCGGAACAAGCCAGGAACAGGCCAGTAACAGGCCAGTAACAAGCGGAACAAGCCAGGAATGGGCCAGCAACAAGCCAGTAACGCATTGAACAAAGCGTGGAATTAGCATGGGTACATGGCTGAACCCCACGAGATAACGTTAACATTGCCGCAAGGGCCGTTCATTCCAACGTAAAAAATTTCCAAAAATTGTTGCGGTGTGAAATGAACAAGTAACCGTATTTTCTTGTTAGAAGAAACTGGTTATGAGAAACAGATCGCCATATAAAGTTAAGAAACTCCAGCACTGGCAAAAATATAACGTAAGAAAGCGACTTGTGGATTTTTCTTGAAAAGAGAAGGGTTTTTGCCGAAGTTGAACGGGATATTTAGAAAATAAGGACCGTATGGGGATGTGCGAAGAATTCCGGCGCATGTAAAATATTGGGGCGAGAATCGAGTGAGAATGAATTTCTGTGTTGTCCATAGAGTAGTGTTGTCAAAGAGGACACTACTTGTTTGTTGCTGTTGTATTTTATATTCTTTTGATAATCGAGGGAGAGGTTTGGAATTAAACTTCTACCCCAAAATATCGGTTTTAGTAAATAAATAATTTCCAGAGAATTCTTTTTTCCGACATGCTTCAAAAAGCGACCTAAGCCCCCTCGATCAACTTATAAGCAATTTCCTCCCGCAGATAAATTTCTGCTTTTGCAAGGGTAAAGGCTGAAAGGAGTGGTCGAATTTTCAAGTACTTTCTTTGTTAAAGCTCTTAATGAATGTGGAAGGAAAACGATTGCACATACACATCACTCCAAGTGAGAAAATCATTCAAATTCCTTTCCTGGTGAATGGTAGTGGGTACAGGTTGGCAGACGATTGTCTTTTCTAGCTTACTGTTCTGAGCTGCATTAACTTAACTTTGTTAACAGCTAATTTTCATCATAAATGACGCTGTCAAGTTGCCAGATAAAGTTCAAAATTATCTAGCCTAATTGTAGCCTGCGTGCAGACAATACCCAAGGAAAAGGTATACGTTTTTCACGGGACATCTTCAATGGTCAAACTATTTCAGGTATGCCTACCCATTGTTACACTTTTGGCAGGGGCGAGACTGGGGGGACTTGTCTATTTTATCACTCTATTTTATTTCGACAAAAATTATCAAAAAAATGGCATAAACTTAGTTGGGTATACCTTTAGGTTGAAAAATTGCGTCAAAATCTAAAATCTGCCCCCCACCACTTTTCCGATTTTTCAGAGCTGGCGCCGCCACTGCGTGATTCCTGCTTTCTTGGTACCTTCTGGTTATATGATTACCATTTGCCCTTACTTGTTCATTTAACATCGCAACGTATTTCGAAATTTCCGTTGGAATGGACGGCCCTTTTCTTCTTATTGTTGCGGCAATGTTAACGTTTTCTCGTGAGGTTCAGCCATGTACCCATGCTAATTCCATGCTTTGTTCATTGCGTTACTGGCTTGCTCGGCTTGTTACTGGCCCGTTCCTGGCTTGTTCTGCTTGTTACTGGCCTGTTACTGGCCTGTTCCTGGCTTGTTCCGCTTGTTACTGGCCCGTTCCTTGCTTGTTCCGCTTGTTACTGGCTTGTTCCGCTTGTTCTGTGTTTTAGTAACGTCGCATAAGTGTGGCAAAATAAACCATTTTGCAAAGGTGTGTAAGAACAGCCAAAAAACGGAAGTCAACACCGTGGAAGAAAATGAAACAGATGATGATGAAGATTTTTATGTTTATTCAATGGAGTCAAATTTCAAGAATGATCAGTGGATTGCCCCCATTCAAATAACTGACTCAATTATTCCAATGAAATTAGACACAGGGGCTGATGTCAATATTCTCAGTTATGAAGATTTTTCTTCACTCAAGGAGAGGCCAAAATTGAGGCACTCAAACATGAAGTTGAAGGCATATGATGGATGAGATGTGCCAGTTAAGGGGCAATGTATATTGCCAATTAGCCATAAAGGAAAGACCCTTAGGACACTGTTTGTTATAAGTCCAAGCAATGTTAATCAATTCTGGGTAGGAAAACCTCTGAGAATTTAGGCCTCATAAAGAGAGTGTTTGTTGTTGAGAAAGAAGCTGCTATATCAGATGAGCAACAGTTTTTTGAGAAATACTCAGACTGTTTCAAAGGATTAGGATGTTTACCAAATGTTGTGAACATTGAATTAGTTGCTGATGCTGTGCCAGTGATAGAATATTGCCGAAAAGTTCCATTTGCACTCTATGATAAATTTAAAGAAGAGTTAGAAAGAATGGAGAATCTTGGTGTCATTAGGAAGGTAGAAAAGCCAACAGAATGGGTAAATTCATTTATTTTGGTTACTAAACCAAATGGAAAGCTGCGTGTTTTGCAGATGCAAATAGAAATTGTAGCAAAGTTTGCAGATGCAGAAGTCTTTTCCAAGTTGGATGCATCAACAGGTTTCTGGCAAATGAGACTAAATGAAAAGAGCTCAGAGATGTGTACAATTAATACACCATTTGGCAGATACCAATACCTTAGGCTACCATTTGGAATTTCCAGTGCGCCTGAAATCTATCATCGTGTCATTCACACATTATTTGCGCATTTGGAGGGAGTAGATACGTCAATGGATGACATCTGGGGTTCAAATAAAGAAGAGCATGATAAAAGGCTGGAGAAAGTCATGGAAACTGTTCAAAGAGTAGGCCTTAAACTCCAGAAAGAGAAGTGTGAGATTGCAGTACCTGAGCTCACTTTTTTAGGTGACAAGATATCTGCAAGTGGGTTAAAACCAGATCCAAAAAAAATTGAAGCAATCCTAAAGCTGAAGAGACCAAGAGATAAACAAGAACTTCAGAGGTTTTTGGGAATGATTAATTATTTGGGTAGATTCATTCCAGATCTTTCAGTGAAAACTATGCCTTTAAGAGCATTGTTAGACCAAAGGAACCAATGGGACTGGAGTCATGAGCAAGATAAAGCATGGCATAACTTGAAAGAAATTGTCTCAAAACAGCCTGTTTTGAAATTTTATGATCCAAAAAAGCCCGTTAAGATAGCTACAGATGCAAGCAAGGTTGGTCTTGGGGCTGTTTTGCAACAATATCATGATGAGTGGCTACCAGTAGCATATGCATCAAGAGCTGTTAGTGACTGTGAATCAAGATATGCACCAATTGAACTTGAAACTTTAGCTGTTACATTTGCTTGTGAAAGATTTCACCAATATTTTTATGGCCAGAGAATAGAAGTTGAAACAGACCATAAGCCACTTGTCACAATTTTCAAGAAACCACTAAGTGAAAGCCCTTTGAGGATTCAAAGATTGAAGTTGAGGCTGCAAAGATATGACCTGGTTGTATCATATACACCAGGAAAGTGGATGCATGCAGCTGATGCATTTTCAAGATCACTTGTAGAGAGAGCAGATACTGGTCTTGAAAAAAATGTGCAAGCGTATGTGGATGGAGTGCTGTCATATATGCAGGTGTCCGATGACAAGCAAAGGAGATCATTGAGGCCACAATGAAAGATGACCAACTGAAGGTGTTGAAAGAAACAGTATCAAAGGGGTGGCCAAGCAGACAGTCTAGCTGTAGACCAGAGCTCAAACCATATTGGAACTTTAGAGAGGAACTGTCTGCGCATAAAGGTTTGATTTTGAAAGGCTCAAGGATAGTGATACCAAGAGCTATGACAAAAGAAATTTTGCGTAAGATACATGTGGGCCATTTAGAGAAAAGTGCAAAAACAGAGCACGACAAGTTGTGTTTTGGCCACAAATGAATCAAGACATTGACAATATTGTCAGTAGTTGTGAAGTCTGCCAAAAGTATCAACATAAGCAGTTGAAAGAGCCATTGAAACCATATCCAGTAGCAACAAGACCATGGCAAGTAGTAGGTACAGATTTGTTTGAGGTAGACAAGAAAGATTATGTTGTTCTGGTGGATGCATATTCTAATTATCCTGAACTTGGTAGTGTAAGCAACAAGTCAAGTGCCACAGTAACAAAGGTAATGAAGTCTGTATTTGCAAGACATGGAATTCCTGAGACCGTTGTAAGTGACAACGGTCCTTGCTACAATAGCTCAGAATTTTCAGGGTTTTCTAAAGAGTGGGGATTTTCACATGAAACCAGCAGTCCAGAGCATCCATCATCAAATGGACTAGCAGAAAGGACTGTTCAAACTGTCAAGAATATTATTAAGAAATCAGCTGAGAGTAAAGATGATATGCAATTAGGTTTGTTAGCCTACAGATCCACACCATTAGAGAACCAGAAGTCTCCTGCAGAGTTATTAATGGGAAGAACATTAAGGACAAATCTGCCTATATTGAGTAAGAAATTAGATGACCCTAGTAAAGTGGAGAAAGAACAGGAAAATGTCACAGGAATTTTATCATAACAGAAAGACAAAGTCACTCAAAGCGCTAAAACCAAGACAGAGTGTAAGAGTTTATAACCCAAGTACAAAGTCATGGGATAAGAAAGCAACTGTCAAATTCCAGGTATCACCACGTTCACATGTTGTAAAGACAGAGAATGATGCTTCTCTCGGAAGAAATAGAATACACTTGAGAGGTACAAATTCATCTATTGATAAACCAATATTGGATGAATGCAATGTAAATGATAATGCAGATGACACAAGTAACTGTGATCCTGATGCAAAGAGTACAGAGTTAGAGGGACCAGAGTCAGAGAGACCAAGGATTGAAAGCAGAGAGAATGAAAGCCCAGATAGAGCAAGCATAGTCAGAACAAGATCAGGAAGGGAGATAAAGAAACCAAACAGACTTATTGAGACTATGAACTAAAAATTCAACTTTAGAGAATTGAAAAATTGTGTTGACCAATATGATGAACTTTAATAGACTGATGGACTGTTTGAAAAATAAAAATCATTGTGTTACACCAGAAGAACTTTAATGGACTGATGGACTGTTTGTTTTAAAATAAAGAGAATGTGATGATATTACATGAAGTATTAAGTTGTGTACTTTACATGAAGTAGCATGCACGTGCATTGAAGGCAGTTGTTGATTGTTAGAGCAAGGATGCAATGGCCTTATCTTCCGTCCCATCTTGTCATAGATAATATTACATGCTCTCCGTATTCTTTGGGATTCACTTAAACCTCGGTGGGAGGGGATGTTAAAAGCACTTTTAGAATAAAAGGCATTTGATCATCGAAGTGCCAAACTACTGTACCTTCTTTGCACAATTGCTCTGAGTCTGCAATCAACAGAAGGATCTTTTGCAGTATTTTGGACAAAGCAATGCTGTTCTTGACAAAAACTATCCGATAACTTTAACTAAAACTCTTCGAGAAGGTTCAGCTGCAATGTGTTTCTTCAAAACGACTTCCGAAGCAAAACATTCAACTTATTTTAGACAGCTTCCGGCAAAGAAGTGCTTTATTCACAAATGTGTTGCTTTTTGCTTTCTAACCCCACCTCTAACCCCAGACGAAGCAACTAGTTTCAAATGTACCAGATCTTAGGCCAAAGGACTGTCATCATCCAAAACGCAACCATTGTGAAGAAATTTACATTCTGCTGGACGGGTACTGTTACACCATGGTTACACTGATGCAAAACCTACATTATCTAGCAGAATCACCTGCAGCATGATTATCGCTCTAATTTAAATTGCTTTCTTACTATCCTAAGACCAAACTATAAAAGCTTTTGCCCTATGGCATTGTCACAGTTGGTTGGTAATAACCCATGTTCTATAAAACAACTCTGCCTCCTGTGTCTCATATATATCATTTTACATATGCTTTTAGCTGGGGGCCCAGAGCTGAAAAAGCCCTAAGGGCCTCAGCTACCTCCGTTACACCACTGCTTCATTTATATCATTCGTTTGGGAAAACTTCGTGGCCATAGAGTTTGCAAAATCCAGCGTGCAAAAGCAATGTTCTGTCGCTCTCTGCTCATAAATACACCACATTAATTAACAGCCTCGTTTTGGAAATTATTCAAAATTCTGTCATATGAAATTTTAGAGGCCAAATTCAGATTCACTATCCAAACTTTAGTCTGAACACGAGTTTTCATGTTGCTAGCGGTCATCGTGTTAATCTTATGACGATTTAAAGTTTGAAAACCCATCAGGGATTTGACCGTGAAAATGACTATGATTCGGTTTCACCCCGAACGATTTTTCACGGTCAAATCCCTTATAAATCTTTGAACTTTGCGTTGCCATAAAATCAATATCACAATTGCTAGCAGTTTAAAAACATGTAACAAGACTAAAGTTTGGGTGCTAAATCCGAATCTGTGCTCAAAATTTTCATATGAACAATAGGAAGAGATTTCGACAAATTTTCACAACGAGGCTGCTTAATTAAAGTGGTGTATTGTACCAAGTCTTCATTATCTTATGTTCTACTTCTCCAGTTATATTATCAAGCGGTGCCAAAACCTTATTCAATTTTTTCCTAGAGTTACCGTCATTCATCGAAGCAGCCAAATAGTGTTTCAGTCCAGTCTTGAATAATAAGATGGCGAATTGACAAAAACTCCTACCAAAAAACTCACAAGAGAAAACCTTACATGCTGATTTTCTTGTAATGCAAATTTTTTTGACAGGGCCAATCTACGGCCATTTAGGATATGTTGCCACAGCACTTCTTTAGGTGAAACAAAATCAAGTGTATTAGAAACTCAATTTCCAGTTTCGAACTACCGTTAAGGGTGCCATTTTGTCGTTCCTAGGAAAGGATTAACTTAATTGCGCTGGAGCTGAGCTCTCCCTCAAAGGAAGCGAGAGGAATGTGAAATGACAAGTTTCAAGTGATTAATTCGCAAAACCAGGTGTAGCAGACAAGTGGGCAAGCAACTCTGGTTATGAAATATCTGATAGCACAGATTTAAAATTCTAAAGGTTGCTCAACAGTACATTTTTTGTGGTGATCAAAAGTTGAGACGGGTAGTTTTCCTATGGTTTTCCCACAGCTAAGACTGTCGACGCGCGAAGTTGTTGAATTTGATCATGTGATTTAAATGAAGCTTATTGTTTGACCATGGTGCGAAATGAAAAAAAACCCGAAAGTTCTATTGTTACAAAATTTACCCCTGCTGTTCACACAGCATACCGTTTCACTGCTGTGTTGCAAGATGGACGCTGGTAGCCAGACTAAGGTCCTGTTTACATGATCCGGCTTTGCTGGGATATCTCGCCCAAGCGGGATATCTCACTTGGCCGGGATATCCCGGCTGCCTATAGAAACACATACAATTTTCAATTTGCGTTTACATGGGATTTTCATCCCGTCCCGTCTTGTCGGGATGTTTTCATTCCGTCTCGGCATGGTGGGATATCCCGTCTGACCGGGATGATTTCTTTTCTGTTTCCAGTGACTTGCGGCTTGGCAGCATGGCGTCAGCGTCTGCAATGGCAGACGGTAAAAATGAAGGTATAGAACAGGAACAGGGCAACAGTGAGGGCCACAGTGCCGTAAAGAACTGCACAAAGATCCAGGAAATCATCATATCGGAAGTTCTGAGAATACAAGCAAAGGAAAAGCGCCCAGATCTTCAGTCACTTCCGCAAGCTGTGGAAAGTAGAAGCGTGTGTGAAGATCAAATACAGAAAATGCTCAATAAAGGATTACTAAAGAATTTTATGAGCCATGGTGCGAAATCATTGATGCTTGTTAAAAACGGAGATGTGGTAAATATTGAAAAGCAAAATGAAATCAAGGAAAACGATGAAGAGCAGGTGAAAGAAAAAGATCAGGAGACATCAATAGAAAACCCAGGATCAAGGAGGACCCAAGAAAAGCCTGAAAAGGTCAAAACACCAAGTAACATGGATGAAGCTTTAAATGTAGGATAGTCGGATGTTAAGGACACTGATGGAACTTCTGACAGCCAATATACAACAGCAGTAAACAAAATGAATGATAAGGCAGAAGTACTTACCGTTACCAGTAATCATGTTCGGGAAACATCACAGAATCAGGTATGGAGCTCGATCAGGGGTCTCATGGATCCCTTGACAAAAACGAACGAACTCTTGCAGAAAGAAAGGGAATACTCCCGAAAACTGGAAGAAGAGATATTAGATCTCAAAATGCGTTTGTTTGAGCAAGGGATGAAGGCCGCCATTTCAAAAGATAACGACAATTCCCTATGGACCGAGAGTGACGCTGGTTTGAGAGCGACAAAACATCATATCTCCGGTCGCTTGGCAACAAGCATCGAATTCGCGGACAGCTCTAGTTCACTTTCTACAGATGAAGTAGATACGAATGAATGGCAACACAATGCACTGGGAAAAGAGAAGCTCCAAGAAGACAAGCTAGTCAAAAGAAAGCCACGAAAAAACAGCCAAACAAAAGAAGCGCGCAAAACTTTAATAACAACTTCAAGAAAAGTGCAAGAAGTCATTCAAAAGTAAAAAGAAAATATTTGAATCAACAGAGCAGGAAAACAGACTCAAACAATGCCAATGAAAACGAAAGAAACCAACTGAAAGTAACAATCGTTGCAGACTCTCACGTGAATCGCCTGGATGAAATGAAGCTTTGCAATGACAGCCGAAAAGTAGAGAAGAGAGCTAAAGGAGGCATGAAAATAAAAGATGTTGTAAATAAAGTTGGAGTCTGCAACAGTGATGTCATCATTGTGCATGCAGGAACATGTGATATCAAGGCAAAAACACCCGAGGAATTCTCAGACGAAATCATTACGGCGCTGCAAGCCATAAAAGAACCAGGAACCATCGCTCCCAAATTGCATTTTCAAGCATTCTGTGACGAAAAGATAGTGAGCTGCTAAATGGCAAAGTAAAGAAAGTGAATGAGCTGCTGAAAGAAGAACTGGAATTAAATGGATTTGATCTTATCGACAATGACAATGTATCGACCTAATCGGCTAAGGTTTGTTTTACCTTAGTTTTCTGAAACACAGTTCTCTGAAACACAGTTTTCAGAGACCATAATAGATCTCATTATAACAAGTAATAAAGAACTGATATTAAACTCAGGAACTTTTGACACTGGTATTGCAGATCATAGTCTTGTATTTGCCACATTGAAAATAAGGAAAGACAGAGTGCCCCCAAGGTACCAAAAAGTTTCGAACGTGTCAAAATGTGACTGGGCTAGTTTTAACAAATCACTTGAAGATGTTCCGTGGCATGTTTGTGATATTTTCGATGATATTGATGATAGTGTTTGGGCATGGACCCAACTATATGAAAATGTGAAAATAGACTACATCAAAGAAAGGTATGCTAAAGTGCGCTCAAAAACACTGCCATGGATGACTGGAGAAATCAGGAAGGAAATGAACAAACGATATAAACTTTTGAAGAAAGCAAAGACCACAAAGAGGGAGACAGATTGGCTAGCCTATAAAAGCAAAAGAAATGCAGTAACAAACATGTTGCGGAAAGCAGAACAGAAACACTGGGAAGAAAGCCTGAATGATGCACATGGCAAAGGGGCAAAAAGCTTTTGGAAAGTTTTAAAGAAATTGAATGGAAAGGACAAAAAAGAACCCATTGGACCTATAGAAAATGATGAAGGACAGGCTGTGTTTGATGATAAAATCAAGGCAGATCTCTTCAATGACTTTTTCACAAATATAGGGCCTGATCTAGCCAGTAAATTTCCTGACAAACAGTTAGATGATACAAGCTATATAGAAAACATTACACCAAATACTATGCAAATAACAACTGATGTAAAAACAAAACTGAAAGAAAGTATTAATAAGCTGCAAATTGGGAAAGCTACAGGCCTGGATGGGGTGACAGTAAATGAAATAAAGAACACATCTAATGTTTTCATTGAATCCTTTGAAAGAATTTGTCTCAAGAGTATTCAGACATGCAAGTACCCATCAGAATTTAAAAAAGCAAAACTAAAGGCTGCGTACAAAAAAAGGAGGAAAGCCCAAAAGGGAAAACTATAGACCATTAAGTATGCTGAGTACACCAGGTAAATTAATGGAAAGCATAGTATGCTCAAGCATAGATGACCACTCAAAACTAGTTCCAAACAAAAATCAGTGGGGCTTCAAGAAGCATTATTCAACTGAACTTCTTCTACTATACCTAACAGAGTTGTGGACCAAGTCGCTAGATGAAGGCCAAGCAGTGGGAGTAATTTTCATAGACTTCCATAAAGCATTTGACACTGTTGATCATGTAGTGTTAGATAAAAAACTACAAAGTTCTGGAATAGCAGGGGATTTCGCAGAGTGGATACATAATTACTTGCAATGCAGAAAACAACAAACCCAAATTGGAGAGGCGATGTCAAACTTTCAGCAAATTACATATGGTGTACCACAGGGATCACTCCTAGGGCCCAGGCTATTTAGTATCTACACAAGAGATCTGCCTGGAGCTGTAAGATCTGGCCACATCCAAATGTACGCGGATGATACGACGGCATATGTAATCGAAGATAGCGTAGATAACGTCTGCATAGCATTATAAAGAACTCTGAATGAAATACAAGAGTGGTGTATAAAACATAAACTGACAATTCACCCGGACAAGACGAAAGCAATGATTTTGAATCGACAAAAGTTTACCGGCCCATTACCGCAACTGAAGTTTGAAGAGCAGAGCATTGAGTATGCAGATGAATGTGAGTGCCTTGGAATCTTGGTTGATAATAAGTTAAACTGGAAACCACAAGCAAAGAAAGTATCTAAAGCCTTTGGTGCAAAAGTGAAAAAGGTCAAGGCAATGAACTACCTACCAAAGAAATTCTTAGAGGAAGTATACTTTAAAACGATAATATCAGCAGTGCTGTATACAGTACTAGTCTGGGGAAATTGCTCCCCAGGCATGTGGAATGAAATTGAAAAAGTACACATATCTGCAGCAAGGACGATACACAAAATCGACAAACAGATACCATCAGAAGGGATACTAGAAGTTGCAAAATGGGATTCAATATTCTATATGTATAAGAAGAGACTGATCTTATACATGCACAAAGTCTACAACAATAATACTGTCAACCAAGTATCTGAACTCTTTGAGAAAAATAGAAACTGTTACAGTTTGAGGCAAACAAAGAACTTTAAAATCCCAAGAGTAAAAACTGACAATGCCAGAAATTCAACAAGATTGAGAGGCCCAGTCATATGGAATTCGCTTGATGACTCATGGAAGGATCTTACTTACATGCAACTGAAGAAGAAAGCATCTATGGAAAAGAAGAAAATAAACCAAATTGACTTCAAAAAAGGAACATTTGTAAGTATGAATCGTTCTAGCAACTTTATTTATTGTTAACATTTTATATTTTAAACTATTTTAGTTATGGACGCAAAAATAATTTAAATATTTGGACTGTTACAACTCATTTTCTTTTTGTTGTAATTAAATTTTAGAATACAGGTCCACATCAGCTGCACAGCTGCCATAGATTAACCTGTTTAATATAAAACATGTATGTATGTATGTATGTATGTATGTATGTATGTATGTATGTATGTATGTATGTATGTATGTATGTATGTATGTATGTATGTATGTATGTATGTATGTATGTATGTATGTATGTATGTATGTATGTATGTATGTATGTATGTATGTATGTATGTATGTATGTATGTATGTATGTATGTATGTATGTATGTATGTATGTATGTATGTATGTATGTATGTATGTATGTATGTATGTATGTATGTATGTATGTATGTATGTATGTATGTATGTATGTATGTATGTATGTATGTATGTATGTATGTATGTATGTATGTATGTATGTATGTATGTATGTATGTATGTATGTATGTATGTATGTATGTATGTATGTATGTATGTATGTATGTATGTATGTATGTATGTATGTATGTATGTATGTATGTATGTATGTATGTATGTATGTATGTATGTATGTATGTATGTATGTATGTATGTATGTATGTATGTATGTATGTATGTATGTATGTATGTATGTATGTATGTATGTATGTATGTATGTATGTATGTATGTATGTATGTATGTATGTATGTATGTATGTATGTATGTATGTATGTATGTATGTATGTATGTATGTATGTATGTATGTATGTATGTATGTATGTATGTATGTATGTATGTATGTATGTATGTATGTATGTATGTATGTATGTATGTATGTATGTATGTATGTATGTATGTATGTATGTATGTATGTATGTATGTATGTATGTATGTATGTATGTATGTATGTATGTATGTATGTATGTATGTATGTATGTATGTATGTATGTATGTATGTATGTATGTATGTATGTATGTATGTATGTATGTATGTATGTATGTATGTATGTATGTATGTATGTATGTATGTATGTATGTATGTATGTATGTATGTATGTATGTATGTATGTATGTATGTATGTATGTATGTATGTATGTATGTATGTATGTATGTATGTATGTATGTATGTATGTATGTATGTATGTATGTATGTATGTATGTATGTATGTATGTATGTATGTATGTATGTATGTATGTATGTATGTATGTATGTATGTATGTATGTATGTATGTATGTATGTATGTATGTATGTATGTATGTATGTATGTATGTATGTATGTATGTATGTATGTATGTATGTATGTATGTATGTATGTATGTATGTATGTATGTATGTATGTATGTATGTATGTATGTATGTATGTATGTACCCATTTCAAGTCATGTGACCATGCCCATGGGAAGTTTTCGTATTATGCTACTCTTTGCACTCATGGCACAACATTGCATGGCATGAAATATGTTGGCGAGCTCAAAAGTTGTTTTATCAAGAGATTGATCACATGACTTGAAATGGGTATAAACAAATAGACTAGCTCCACTAGCCCCTCTATTTCGCTGTTGTTGTTGTTGCTGATGGCCAGCTCAATGAGGGACTAGTTGCCAAAGAGCATCTCAAATCAGAATTTTGGAGCGGAAAAATCTGCTCCTTGCCTGATTGGAGCATTTTAGCGAAAACAATAGCTAAATTCTTTTTAGCCAATCAATTTTTGCTCTGTATACTTTAATTCCTCGACAGCCTCCTTTTCAAAGTGAGGCCAATTCATGGTCCGAGGTTTTCAAGAGAAATCAATGGCGTCAGATATCCTTGTCGCAGTTCGCAGCTCGATCGAGCAGAGAAGTTGAGGGAAGGAATGTTTGCTTGTGCACAGTTGTTTTACACAAAGTGAGCAATTGGAAGGAATGTTTGCTTGTGCTGTAACATGACATGACAAAGTGTGATGCTTTTGCAATATTTCAGAGGCATTTTCAAGCACATACAACTCTCTGCCGATGGCGGTTGCTATCAGTCTATCATTTTAGGCCCACTCCAGGTCTGTGACTTTTCGTTTACATTTAGCTCATGTACTTCAATTCATAAGAACAATTAAACTGCAAACAGGCTACTTGGCATGTGCATACTGAATTTCTTGCCTTTCTGTTGGGCTTTTGTTCACAGTTTTTTACTCTTGAATTCAGTGGTTTGCTTTGATTTAACGAATTGATTTACCTAAGTAAAAATTTGGTAGTCTTAAAAAAGGATACGCATGAAAATTCATTTCATTGTAGTTTGTGAACATAACCAAAAATGGTCCACAATTACAAGTGACTGAATCAAACATTTTATTTCACATTATTGCCTTGGTGCGCACAGTTATGTTTTGTCTGGTGTTGGGTTACACAAAGAAAAACAAAAGGCGATGAAATTTTTCGATTAGATTTTTGCTTGTGATTTTGATAGTACCCTTTACTTTACATTGATGTCAATGTTTTTAATCAACAGGGATTTGTCTAAAGCAAGATAGCAGCTTCATTATTATCAGATCTCATGTCAGAATGCATTTAGATGGCACTCGTCTTGGGGAGAGATTGTCTTTCTGATGAAACAAAGCAATTGAACAAAATATAAAGAACATTTCCCTTGAAAATTCCTTGTTTTTCACATGCTACTTAACTGATTGCTAATAATGACAATTTATCATGTCAGTAGTATTTCTAATCTTGTTGGCTCTTTGGTTCCCTGATCATTGGTCACTCTCAACTTCTCTGAAATTTCAATTTGGTGTTCACTATACATGCTCCAATTTTGTCAGAGTCACAAACTGTTTGCAATTGTTTCCAAGAATATTCTTGTTGCTTGATGATTACTGTTCACAGCAATAACATTGGCTCCGTGGTTCGTGGTCCGAATTATAAGCACGCAACGATTATGAAAACAAGGCTATCAAATCAATCCGATTTCAGACACTGTTTGGCAAAAAGTCTCTGTATTAGCGACAAATCAGTTCTAAGGAGCATACAGAAATTGTAGAACCAGTCTAATAAACAAACCTTAGCCGATTTTGTCCATCATTTAGTAATATTGGAGCAGACGGTTTGCATATTAATCCAAGAGGGACAAGAAAATTTGCAGGTAATCTTGCTAGTTATTTGCGTTATTGTTAGGGACGTGCAGGCCCAGAAGAAGATCAGATGAACACTAAAAATAAAGGAGAAAGCAGAGGACTAAGAATTGCATCATATGATATAGTTTCCTTAAGAAAATATAAGAATGAATTGGAAGCTGTTCTAAATGAGCGCAATATAGACGTAATAGGCCTGAACGAAACGAGGCTAGAGAGTAAAGTGTCAGTGCCAAAGTCGGTACTAAACATAGAGAATTATCAAATCTATCGAAAGGATGGGAATACTGCTGGTGTTGGGGTGGCTGTTTATGTCAGAGAGACCTTGCCCCACTTTCAGCGACTCGATATTACAGATCAAGATCTCGAAGTTATCGGTATTGAAATAACTCCAAAAAATGCTAAGAGTTTTGTCATTCTCTGCTGGTACAGACCCCCGACGGATAACCAAGACAGTAAGTCATTTGACACTCTTGAAGGGATTCTGCGCAAGTTAGACTCTGAAAATAAGGAAGTTATTCTTATTGGGTATACGAATTGTGATCTCAAGTCACGAAGCGACTGGAATGCAAAGAGTTTAAAATCTTTGTATTCCTTTTTTCAGTTTGAATAACAAATACAAGGATATACTCGTGTTGCCAGTAAGATAAACATTGAGGGTAAAACTGTAATAACCAACAGTCTCATTGACCATTTTGCCACAAACAGAGTAAGACACATCCTTAAAAGTGAAGTTATTCAAATAGGTATGGTGGACCATTACCTTATCATTGGGACAAAGAGGATTAATGCATGGTGTATCCTTCAAAAATGCCAAAAACGGTAGAAACACGGATGCTTAAAAACTACAATAAAGATGAATGTTTGTTTGCCTTGCATTCCATAGACTTTATGACCTTGTTTTCTGAGCTATCATTTGATCCAAATCAGATAATAGCAGCTTTCCATGAAATATTTGAATCGTTGCTAAATACATCTTTTCAACTAAGCGACCTCGTTTTGAAATTTTTCAAAATTTTCTTTAGCTTGCGCCATATGATATTTCGGACCCCATATTCAAATTCAGCATCCAAATTTTAGTCTAATTACAAATCTTCATGATCTTAGTGCTAACGAATTTAATTTTTTGAGGGTAACAAAATTGAAGATTTATAAGGGATTTGACCGTGAATAATGACTAAGGGTGTAAAGTTTCACCTCGAACGATTTTGACGGTCAAATCCCTTATAAATTCTCAAAGTTATTATCGCCATAAAATCAAAATCGCATACTCTAGGAATATGAAAGTTTGGAATTAAACTAAACTTGGGGTGCTGAATCAAAACCCATGGTCAGAGATTTCGTATCAAGAGATTTTCAAAATTTTCCAAAACGAGGCCGTTAGTTGAAAAGGTGTATTCACATGCCCCCTTGAGAAAGCGAAAAGTACGATCGGAATATGCCCCGTGGATAAACCCTTCGATAAAAGAACTCATGCGCAAGCGTGATCTGACAAATAGATTTGCTACAAATGACTTTTGCTACAAAAGATTTTGTATCTTGGCATTGTGGCCAAGATACAAAAAGCTGCGCAATCTTGTGACATCTCGCATCTGCGAAGCTATGAAGGATTGCTTTTCTCAAAAGATTTCGGATAGCCAAGGCAACCCCTGGAAAATGTGGAAAACCATAAACACAGTTGTGGGTAAAACATCAAAAACCACTTCTGTTACTATGGAAGAATTTGAAAACAAGCAGCTAACAGACAAAAAAGGAAATTACGTCGGCTCTCAATAGACACTTCACCAGTGTGGACCCTTCATTAGCTGGTAAAATTGAGGGTAAATTGAATGATGGCCCAACCCGCTTTATACCAAGCAATGAAGAGTCTGTTAAGTTTAAATTCAAGCCCGTTACTAAGCAATATGTACTTACTGCACTCAGAGGATTGAAGGACTCTAAATCACCAGGACCTGATAGAATTCCCGGACGCAGCGGAACTAATCTGTGATCCCCTCAAGGTAATCTTCAATGAGTCGCTGAAGGAGGGCGTCTTTCCTGACCTATGGAAAACAGCAAGAGTGACACCTCTTTTTAAATCAGGATGGCAATCAGATTTGAATAACCATAGACCGGTTTCTGATTTGTCAGCTGTATCGAGAATATTTGAAAAAGTAGCTCGAGATCAACTTTTTGAATTTTTAACAGCAAACAATCTGCTATCCAAGAACCAACTTGCCTACCGTATACTTCATTCAACAATAACATCACTATTGAATGTTATAGATTCTTGGTTTTGCAATGTTGATCGAAAAAATGTCAACATAAGCCTTTTCCTTGATTTGAAAAAAGCATTCGATACCATTGATCATGATATTCTCTCAGCAAAACTACAAAGATATGGCATTTGTCAGAAGGAGCTCGCATGGTTCGCTTCCTATCTAACAGAACGTCAGCAGTATTGCTACCTTAACGGCCAGAATTCCGAGAAACGTCTGGTTTCTTGTGGCATTCCGTAAGGGTCATGTTTAGGGCCTCTTCTATTTATATTATATACCAACGATTTTGAGGAGTCCCTTACAAATTTCGCACCAAATATGTATGCCGATGAAACAAGTATTACTCTTGGTGGAGAGGACGCTTACCAACTTTTGGAAGAATTAAGAGATGAGTTGCAAGATGTCATAGATTGGCTAAGACAAAACAAGTTAAGCCTAAATGTGGCGAAATGCGAATTCATGTTCTTAGGAAACAGTAAGCAATTAGGCAAGATCTCTGAGATCGGTGATCTTAAGGCTGGAGAAGATGAAATCAAGCGAGTTAGAAAGACGAAGTATTTAGGACTAACTATTGATGAAACACTGTCATGGAATCAACAGAATAATATATTAAAAGGAAAATTAAAGAGAGGTCTTGATTCCACCAGAAAACTTCGACAATTGCTGCCTCAATAACAACTTGTTCAAGTATACCGGGCATTGGTGGAACACCTCAGATATGGCAATCTGCTATGGGGTCACCTTTCTGCAACTAAACTCAATAACTTGCAGAAGTTGCAGGATAGGGCAATGACTCTGATCCAATCTGCGCCTATTAAAGACAGAATACAATCGGCAACACTAAGTGTAAATGAACTAATTAAGCTTGACCAAGCGATGATGGTGCATAAAATTCTAAATGAACAATGTCCAGAAATCCACAAAAAGTTCGCAAAAGTTCACAAAAAGATCTCATGTTTCAAAAAATGAAACAAGGAGAGCGAATGGCCTGCAGATACACGACCTAGGCTAGAGGTAACTAAAAAGAGCTTTTCGTACAAAGGTGCCAAGGTGTGGAATGATATCCCAAACAATATTAGAAATGTGGAATCTGCTGCACTTTTCAAAAAGCAGATTAGAAACTATTTTTGGGCCAATAAGACATCGAAGACCCCTTGAAACATGACCTCCTGGAAATACATTCATATTTATCTTTATTTCATTTTATATATATATTTTTAGCTGAAGGAGTATCAAGTATAAAAAGATTAAATGAAAGAAATGAAATTTTCTCCATGTAAACAGAAACAAGCGGGATATCCCGCCTTGCCGAGATGAAATTGACGTTACTGCGAATGCCTTTAACCCGAGAACCATGACACGTTTCAAAAAGAGCCCTAAATGTTTTTCAAAAAGGTCGCCAAATTTCATCCCGTCCCGGCAGATGTAAGGGCGAAAAATAAAAACGTCCCACCTAGGTGAGATATCCCAGCTAGGCGGAATCATGTAAACAGGCCCTAAATTCAAATCTATTGCTTTAAAAAGTATACCACCTTCAAAGCCATTTTTTACCCTTACTCTTGTGTTTACGGTAACAAAATCTGACATACATCAGTAGGCAGTGCAGAACCTTCTAATTCCTTCTCCTTTGAAACTACATACTATCAAGAATTGGCAAATGATGTTGCTGCCCTCCAACAGATGTATTTGGATATAAAGAGGAACCAGAGTACATACAAAGAGTGTGGGATACTCTTCCCAAGTTCCAAGTCTATCCCAGCCGACTAGAAATTTTCAAGACATTCGATTGATTCAAAGGATACAAAACAGCTTTTTCGTACCTATGCCTCGTGGATTTGTGAATCCAGAGGAAACGGGATTTTATTCATTACACTGGCAGTGTACACATCCGGGTCTCACTTATTAAAGGAAAATGAAGTGAACTTGTAAGCCACTTGTAAGCCGAGTCAAGTCAAGCCATTAGCGCTTTAAAACCCAATTAAAGTCTTTAAATAAACACCCAATAACACAACGACACGTGAACGTGCAATGCTATTTCAACAAGTCAAGCAATAAAGCAATAGACCCATTTACAGAATCGGACAGGGGATTCGAATTGAGTTTTCGAGACCATGCGGCGTCAAATTTTAAATTTTAGCATTTTTTTTGTTATCGTCACAGTTTGCAAGATTTCTCGTTCTTCAAGTTATCAGTTGTTTATTTGCAGCGGTTGTCATCCCCTTCACCAAGCTTTATGCCAGTTGTGATAATATGTTGATGTTTTTGGCAGGATCGGAAAGGGACAGTATTACCCTTTCGTTGGTGGACTTTTTCAAATAAGAAACTACGAATATGAGCCAGCATTGAAGTTTCTAAGAATCTAGCCATTATTTGAGTGTGATTTGAGTGCTCAGAGTTACTTACGAGTTTCTTACAATTCTTGTTCTCACTACGTGTGACCTGGTGAACACTTACAACAAATTTAAACATGAGTACAATTAACTTCAAGTAATATGAAATAGGAAATAAATGAAACTAAAGTAAATCTATGCCAAGCATTTCCTTTCTCAAAAGAAACATTTTCTTGCCAAATTTTTTCCATTGTACATATTGTTTCTTCAAACTGCTTTTACAAAGTCAGATCGCCATAAAATTAAGAAACTCCACTATTGGGAAAATATGGCGTCAGAAACTATTTATTTCCAGAAAGGAAATCCTTCACATATTTTTACTCTATTTTCACTTTTTTCCTGTATCGTATTAAGCCCTGTTTACACTACAACTTTTAACCTGGGTTGAACTTGGGTTAACGTTAACCTAGGTTAGAATTTTGTAGTGTAAACGCAGCTAACCTGGGTTCAACTCAGGTTAAGCCAACCCTGCTCCGGAGGTGGGTTGAACCTGGGTTGAACCTGGGTTAGAGTATAGAAAATGTAGTGCAAACGCAAACTTGGGTTGAACCCAGGTTAATGCTAAGTTATGCGCATGCGGTCTTCAGGCTATGTATCGCGAGTCACCAAAAAGGAGGTCGACAATAAAGATATCTTGGAGGAATATGTAGTCTAAAAGTATACTTGTCAATGTTATGCTAAATTTGCGAAAAATGAGTGAAGCAGTAATGATTGCAAGATGGATACTACAGGGAGACGACAAATTTGTGGCATTGATTGAAGTCTGGTTAGACGAAGGGCAACAACAGATCTATTTGATATCGCTATGATTTCCAGTTCCCTTTTACCATCTCTCCTGTCGTATTCTTCGTATAAAATAGCTTCGCCGCCTCAGGGTTTGGCAAACTGACATGGCAATAATCTTCAGTAAAATGACCTGCCTTGAAACCCCGGGGGGTTTACTTTGGAGAAAAACAACGGGGATGTGCCTGCCAGAACAAAATTTTAAGACCTTGTCCCGGAATGAAATGCTGAAAACATAGTACCTGTCGCGGAATAACTTCTGGGAACTGATGGTTATTGTGAAAATAATTTTACTGAGAATGTGTTTCCCCAGTCGCTTTATGTAAAATACCTCTTATTCAAATTGTTTGGTTATATTCAGATCTTTTATCATTTTGCAAAACATTCTTGTTTGAATTCTAAAGTTGAGGAGAACAGCTCTATGAAATAAACAAGATTGGTGATTTGTAACTTAACACAGAGTGTCCAGCAGGCAAAGGTTCTACAGAAATCAATTTAGCAGGAGAAACCCTCAGAATTGTACTTCTTTTATCACTTCACCTCAGTGGCGGCGGACAGTGCTATTAATGCTAATACTTTATTAGCAGTTTTTTTTTGCAAAGTAATTGTGTAAAATAAGGCCTAAAACAAGCTTCGAAAAATTTTGACACTGACTTCTCATTCCATCGAAACGTGAGGTCTCTTTGCATTTTTTGCTTGCTGCAATGTATTGCAATATCACACACAATCATTTGTGTGGTGCATTTGAATTCCTTTTCCATAGTCTAATCCCGTGAAAGGAACCGCGTACACTCCCTTTCTATTGATATCTGAACCCTCCTCAATTGATGGCCACGCTATTACTCGGCCAGTTTTAATAGTGAATGCAGAGGAACATTTGAAACTTGCGTCATATTTCCCGTTGTTCGTTATGCATTACCCATCGTGGAATATGCAAATGGCTACACCGTGCTAATAATTCTTCAAAGTTAGTAGCATCGGATCACTGCGGCCGTTTCAACACACTGCACAAACGATCTGACCCAAATCGCAGAGATGAATTGAGTCACATTAAGTGGAGTTAGATGGGGTGTTTCAAAATCTTCTGGCTTTTTTCTTCACAAGGGAAATTAAGTCATAAACAGCGCCTTCATCTCCAGGAAGACGGGCGACGATATCCCCCTGTTACCATAAAACATCAAACCTCTGTAGGAGTTTGTGTGTGATGGCTGTTCTTGGATGTGTGGAGACACCGAGAGAAAGACGATTTTTTAGACATGTCTTGTTATGGGAGATCTGTCGACGATAAGATTTGTAGTGTGTATTTCAATTTGAGTAAAGACATCAAAGACTCAACTCTGTTTTCAAAAAAAAGGATTTGTTTTACTTTCGTTTTAGTATGGCTTGTGTAGAAAACTTGAACCTTTACCGCAGGAACTAATTCCAAATTCTACCAGAATCATCATTACTTTGACTATTTTGCTTTCTTGCCTTGGTAAATTTCGTATTAAACCATTGGAATTCCAAACAAAATCTGAAGCTCGAGAGCTAACAGCCTTGCTGCAACAAATGCCTCGCAGACACAGAAAGGGTGGCCGCGCTATTAAAATTTGAAAATTAATAGTCGCTATTAATTAATAGTAATTAATAGCCACTGTGGGGCTATCACTAAGTGGCAAGTGGCCGCAAAGGCCGAACAAACCATCCTGGAGCAGAGCCGCATAGCCCCAGACAACTGCGGAAACAACGAACAATCATGTGAACAACCAAAGAAAAGCCATTGATCAGTCGATTTTAGTATGAAGTTTGGAAATGTCATATCGACGTTGCAGCATTCTCTCAGTTCAAGAATTTGCACTTAGAGGTCATAGCCAATCAAAACATGCTGTACAAATTAGGCTGTTCAAACTATCTCCATGACTTGCGACTGATGGTGACTGTTCCTTCACAAGGCACGCATTTGACCACAAAGTCAAATAGTCAACGGCATTTGAGAGGTTGTAAATAAATCCTATGCATTCTTTAAACAGTACCTATTTGAGGAAGGTTGTTAATAAGAGCTATCGGTTTGTTGTTACCTTGCTGTTACTTCTTGCTTCCAAAAAATCTTCCTTGATGTTCTTTTTAGATTTTAAAAATTTCTGCAAGGAATAGTAATCAAAGCTCTGGAAAAGACTTGGAACTGCAGTAAAACAAAAATATGCCTGTTTTCCCAAAGTAGGAGTTTCCATGAATATAAGGGGCGTGGCTCTAAAAAATTTTCCTGGAAGCCTTTGGACCCACAGTTTTTCGCTTGCAAATATTAGCAAATTAATTTACCTCCCAGCCGCCCCTGCTTCACCTTAAATCTTTCCAGTTTTCTCAGAAATAAAAAGAGACTTCTCTGCCAGTCTTTTCACAAACAAACAAGTTTTGTAAATACTTGGCTAACGCTTAATTCTCTGACACTTAATTTAGCTTAATTAATCAGCAATGCAAACCATTCAAAATTTGAATTAAAGGTACTTTCCTGTACAAAGTCCATAGAGTACCATACATACATAAAAATGCATTAATACATGACAATAGAATGGCACAAATGATTTCAGTCCATCCATAGTCAAAAGCCAAGCACCTAGGCACTCAAAAGAGTAAAAACAACAGAAAAAATGCATTTGAAAACATTATCAAAAATTATTTTGGGGTAGTGGTCATAGGCTACTCATAGAAAAGCAAAATCCATGCATCTCCTCCTACAGTACAGTGCATATGCCAACACACACTCCAGATACCTCCAGCTATACTAAGAAGAAAACATGTAGACAATTTAAATTGGTTATTTCATTTTAGGGACCATAGTTTGCAAGACACGTGCAATTATATAACTTTGAAATTAAACATTGTATACCTCAATCATTTCATTACTATCATCGGTGGCCTCATTACTGCTTGCCATGCGATGCATGTCAAAATTGTTCTGTTAGGCTATAGGGTTACAGTTACTCAATCAAGTCATCTCTGACGCAAATAAAACATTACATACCACATTTCGATCTCCTTGGTACCAGCATCTCATGAACATGAAGTGTTGGTCAGTGCCTTAGATTGCAGCACCCTGATTTCACTTCATATATACAGTAGGCCTTTTTTGCTTTGCCGCCTGCCGCCAATATCAAAACCTGACAGTTGAGTTGAATTTTAGTTGCTGTTGTTGTTCCTAGCAGCAATGCAGACATGGGACACAGGTGTAATGAGGGTGTATCCCATATCCAAACAGGTGGGGTATAGGGTCCACACTGCTAAGATTTATATTCAATCAACTCGTAAATCATACCTTTGGACGCTTCAAGAGCTCTTTCATAAGATGCTTGAATTTTTTACAACAATTTGACCTGTCCCAGAATAAAGACCCAAAAAGTATAACCCTGTCCTGGAATAAAGACGAAAAAGGTATAACCCTGTCCCGGAATTTTCAGCTGAAAATGACACCCTATTGGCAGGCACATCCCCGGGTGGTCATTGAAACGTTGATTTCCCACAGAATTCTCATCATTAACACCCACCATTTGAGTGCAGCCGTTGTGCACCATGTACAACGAAGCGCATGCGTGGCGACACTAACCCAGAGTCAACCCAACTTTGTGTTTACACTGTAATCTGTTGTCAATGCAGTGTAAACGAAAGTGGGTTGAACCCAGGTTGAACCCAGGTTGAGCTTAACCCAGGTTAAAAGTTGTAGTGTAAACAGGGCTTTACTCGAAAGGTGCCTCAGTGATGTCAAACATTAGAAGGGCTTCAAACAACTTTGTTTTGAAATGTTCACGGGGGCACATGTTGTGAACATGAAGATTATTATGGAACCATTAAGAAACTTTTAGGAAATTCTCTGAGAACTGGAATCTGAGAATCTAAAGAAACTTTCAGTACTGTCCCAGATTCTTAGTTCCTTCTAAAAAAATGTGTACTTGGAAAAAATTTTGAAAGAAACTATTTATTCTAAGGAAGATTTTCAGTTGTTTCCAGTATGATATTACTCGAGAGGTAATTGTTCTAATGCCTGTATTTAACTGTTGTTTATCCTCTTTATTACTCCTAAAATCTACTATGATTATCAGATTTTATTTTCAGTTATAATTTTCATGCTCAACACATTTGCCCCTGTGAACATTTCCAAACAAAGTTTTTTGAAGCCCTTCTAATGCCCCGACATTACTAAAGCACCTTCCGAGTAACACGATACAGGAAACAAGTGATTATAAAGTAAAATTAGGGTAAGGATTTTCTTTATCAAAATAAGTAGTTTCTTAGGTTGTTTTCCCCAGTTCTAGTTTTCTAACATTTTGGCGATTTTGAGCCTTGACATTCTTATGAAAAATGCGTGCTTTTGAATACTGAAAAAACTTAGTAAGAAAATGTTTCTTTTGGTAAAAGAAGTCCTTGGCATAGTTCTACTTTATTTTCATTTGTTTCCATTGTCTACTTGAAGGTTTACATTTGTTCTAAATGTTCACAAGGTCACACGTAGTGAGCACGAGACACGTTTTTTCATAAGAAACTAGGATCAGGTCATAGCACTAAAAGTTTCTTGATCTAACATGAAATTCTGTCAATTTTAGAACTAAAAGGTTCTTAATTGGTTTCTTATTTTTTGAATGCATGACTTGTCAATGTGGTCGGTAACACAGATATGTTTGTTGACATTAAAGCATCACATACTATATGATGTAAACTCTATATGAGGAATAAACAGTGTTCTGTCATGATGAAGACGAAATGGTTAGTTAATAATGCAAAAGAATAAGAGTTCAACGATACATTTGATATGATATCCATGCTTTAACTTTGAAAAGTTTCTTAATGCTTCTCATACATAGTACCAGAGCTTCTTAACATTTCGGCCATCATAGTACTAGTTTCTTATTAAGCAGTTTCTTATAAAAAACGTGTATAATGAAACTCCTAAGAAACTCTGAGCACTCAAATAATGGCTCAAATTCTTAGAAACTTCGATACTGGCTCGTGTTTTTAGTTTCTTTATGAAAAAAGTGCACCAAAAGTGCAACACTGTCCCTTTTCGATCCTGCTAAAAATATCAACATATTATCGTAACTGGCATAAAGCTTGGCGAAGGGGACGATAATCACTGCAAATAAACAACTGATAACTAGAAGAACGAGTTTGAATTTGGCGGGAAATTATCTGCTGATTCGTCAGCTACATATTCACCTCTGCTCGAGTTCCCCCGTCGCTGTTGAAGGGCTCCCCACTCCTTGTTACAACGAGCGAACTTCTCTGTCATCTGCTTTTGGCCATGAGCCTACTTGGAAACATAGCAAGAGTCAATTCAAGGGGAAATTTTACAAAAACGACAAGAGATCGAAGTGTGGAAATTTCAGAGGATCATCAACGATGTATGAAGACTTTACACTTTGGAAATCGAGTTGGTATCTACCTCTGCGAAGGATTTATGGCTGAAAGGGTTCAGGGCGGTCCCTGGGTCTTAGTTTTGATGCTTTTCTTGATGTTTCATAGTCTTGAGCTTTCGCCCTTGACATCTTATGGTTGCAAGCTGTGCAAGTAGCCATGTGTCGATGACTGAATGATGATTCCCTAGGGATCGGAATCCTCTAAACTTCATTGTTCGCTTTTCCTGTGTCTTTCCCAGATCTACAAATTCCAACCAAATGCGGTGACGCATAGTACTATTGGTCAG
Organism: Aurelia sp. 4 Dawson et al 2005; assembly: GCA_964019985.1. NCBI lineage: Eukaryota > Metazoa > Cnidaria > Scyphozoa > Semaeostomeae > Ulmaridae > Aurelia > Aurelia sp. 4 Dawson et al 2005. The sequence goes on from OZ026497.1 coordinate 11,123,577, forward strand.
CGGCAAAAACATTTTGCAGCCTTGCTAGCGAACAGGACAGAAGAAACGTATTTTACCTTCCTTCATAACATGCAACCAAGACAAAGAACTGCTAGAACTTTTCCCAAATTTTTTTGAAGAAATATACTCGCCAGATGTTTGGGCATCCAGATTTGGAAGCCGGTTAAAATACCTCACGCTTTCGTGGAGTTAGAGCGATTCTAGCCTCACGAAACTCGCAGAATCTCTTCGATGCTTGTTTACGCCACCAGGCGATGAAACCTATTGATACAACCTCCTTTCAATTTCATAACATATTTCGCACCATGAAAACTTGTGCCATGAATACAAAAAGTAGCATAATACAGACATTTCCCCAGAGTTTTGCCATATGACAGGAAACGTGAGAACTAACCTTAGCAACACATCTTTTCAGTTCACATAGAAATCGAAGGGGCATTGAATCTTGAACCAAAGAAACTGGTGGAAGGAAAACTGCAAAGACAATTGGAAACGTGGATATTTGGCGTTCTGGGATCGTTCTTGCAACAATTACTATTGTTATTACCATTGTTTCTCGCCCAGAATTTCCATTGTTCAAAGTTTAGTGCCATATCGGTTTTGAAAAAGGCCTTAACTCTTTTAACCCATAAGATATGCAATCCGATAAACCGATACCCAAACATCTGGCGAGTAGATTTCTTCAAAAAAATTCGGGAAATTTCCAGCAGTTTTTCGTCCTGGTTGCGTTTTAGGAAGGCAGGTAAAATTTAGAAGCATTTCCACACCCTTCTTCTACCTTCTTTGCTTATTCGCTGTCTGATTGGTCAGCGAGAATGAGGCTTTGAAGGTTTCCGACTACGGGCTACAATCAAAATTCGCTAAAACATCTGATTCCTATCTTGCATCGATAGGCTTTGTGCTACAGATAATGCAGTTCGATACATTTGTGAATAGATATGGCGTGCCTAATTTTGCTCAATTCATTCAAATGGAAAAAATCGGATAAAACTTTTTTTGCCTCTTTGATTCACAATGAATAGATCTTACACAAAACAGCAAAACTAAATTTTTGTTACGCTGAAATTTTACTACTTTGCTCCATTCGTTTGATTGTATCGACTCATGAATAGATTTGACATGTCTCTTGCACACATTTTTGCTGTTTTGTTGTTTTTTATAATATGACAGGAATTAAAGCAGCCAAAAATGTTTTATCTAATTTGTTTCCATTTGAATGAACAGAGCAAAATCAGGCATGCAATATCTATTCACGATTGTATCGAATCAAATTGTCCGTAGCAAAAACCCTATCTATGTGACCTTTTTTGAGGACATTACTGGCTCTTGCAGAGAAAATATGGAACGAGACAGATTTGCATTAAGTTGCTCAAGACTAGATGTTTAAACAAAATTTGGAGACATTTAAATGGAAAATGAAGTCACATTGATCCTTCAGGCGTGGGTAAGTGAATCTGCATTTTTGCCAGAAATCATTGAAAATCACCGACGATTTTGATATGTAATTAAAGGGACACTGCTTGGGTTATTGGACTTGCTGTAGGTCTCTCTCGAGGCGAAAAAGGGAGAGGGAATAAAAGCGAGAGAGACTTGTAATTCTTGGTAGCCTTGGTCGTTGGCTGGACAGGATTCTGTCCAATCGGCATCCTTTTACAAAATGCCAATATCCAATCATATGCTAAGAAAGGGCAATGATGCAACAGAGCGAGGCTCTGCGATGTTCTTTGACAATGGCCAATTCAAGCTTCGATGACACAGTTGACAACAACCCCGTCATATTTAAAATAGCTCATGAATGTTAATGAGCATGCCAAGTATTACAAGTCTTTCTCGCTTTTTTCCTCCTCCCGTTTTTGCGGTGAGAGACGTATTGCAAGTCCATTGGGTTATTGCTTAGGGCAATATCCATAATCGCTGAGATTTTTATCATCATATCTCATTTGCAGTAACTTTTATCGCTGTTTGAACGAATGTCAATATTCTTCCGCCGGAATATGAATGTAGTTGCGGCTCCAAGTGAGATATTTTTCCACGCACGCTAAAAACTGAAGATGGTAATCCCTTCTGCCGACTTATCAAAGAACATTCTATGTAATCATTTTAACTTAGCAGCCATTCAAGAATTCATTTCGAACGGCCAATTTGGTAGCAGGTTGTTAGGATTGGCTGCATACCGTGAAATTTTATGATTTCCGCGTGCAACAGCAACCAGTAAGGATTTGAGCTGCATGCTCGCTCCTTCTACTGCGCGAAAGTCAGTCTTTGGGAATTGTGGTCACTGTTTTTTGTTCCTTTTTGGAAGTCTGCAGGAGAAAAATTTCAAGAATCGTAAGTAGGCATCCGGCAAAGTGACGAAGAGTAACCAAGGATAATATGTAACACTGAAAAGAGATGGAACTAAAAAGATTTGAAATTGGTCCACCGTAAGATAGGAATCAAATGTTTTGGCCGATTTTTGCTCGTGGCCCATGGCCAGAAACCTTGAAAGCCTCATTTTCACGGACCAATCAGGCGGCGAATAAGCGAGGAAGACAGAAGAAATGTGTGAAAATTTTTCTCAACCTTACCTATGTTCGTAAAACGCAACCAGGACAAAAACACTGCAGGAAATTTCCCGAATTTTTTGAAGATATCTACTCACCAGATGTTTCGGTATCCTGGCTTGGATGCCGGTTTAAATACTTCTCGGTTTGGTGCAGACATAGCGTTTTCCGATAGGCAAAATCGGCCGAGGCTTGCCAAGCATTTTTTACGCCACTTCAAGTCAGGTGATAAAACCTCTTGATAAAACGTCCTTTCAATTTCATTACTAATTTCGAACAATGGCAACTTATGCCATGAATGCAAAGAATAGTATAATACAGAAATTTCTCAAGAGTGTTGCCATATGACTTGAGATGTGTGAACTAACCATAGAACTAACTGTATACTCATTACATTCAAAAATAATGAACAAATACAAGGAATCACGTCGTCAGTCTAAACTAACTGAAGCAAATTTTTCCAGTTGACATAGAAATCGAAGGGGGCATTGCACCTTGAAACAAAGAAACTGCGGTGGAGGGAAAGTAGCAAGAACAACTGAAAACGTAAATATTTGCCACTTTGGGATCGTTCTTAAAGCGATCACTATTGTTATTACCATTGTTTCTTACCAAGAATTTCTATTGTTTAAGGTTGAGTGCATCATCGGTTTTGGAAAGGCTATAACTCCGAGAAACCATGTGATATTCAAACCGGCATCAAAAATTTGGATTGGATACCCAAACATCTGGCGAGTAAATTCCTTTAAAAAAATTCGGGAAATTTCCTGCAGTTTTTGTCCTAGTTGCGTTTTGTGAAGGTAGGTAAAGTTGAGAAAACTTTTCACACATTTATTGTCTTCCTCGCTTATTCGCCGTCTGATTGGTCCGTGAAAATGAGGCTTTGAGAGTTTCCGGCCATGGGCCACAAGCAAAAATCGGCTAAAACATTTGATTCCTGTCTTGTCCACCGCATGATTTATCCGTGGCCTTTTGGAAATGGGAACTTCCAACAGGCCATGGCTCACCCGCTATGCAGACTGAAATTCAAAGATGGGAAGTTTGACATTAAATATCAGTATCACGTGATCAATTCACGATTAGCTCACCACAGATTCCTCTACAAAATCGTGTCTCTGTTGATTTTTGGCTTTGATGTTTATACATTCCTAACTCTGGTAATGTCATTGAACACAGCTAAAGTTAACTCAATTGCTAAATGGCAGGATTTTACAATGAAATGAGCAAAAAACTGAGCTTAACTAAAGTTACCGAACTGAAATAAACAGCAACATCCTTGTTCGTGAAAGTTAATTTGAGCAACGCTGCCAATCTTCTCCGAATCGAATCAGTTAGTCTTGGCTTCATTTAGAAATCTTTTTCTTAAACACATGTTAATATCTTTTCAAATTTCTTTATTCCTGTTAATTTCGACTTTAGTTTCGAGTAACAAGTTTTTACGACGGAAAAACTTGACCTTTAAAAGGTACTACCAAGTTCTGACGAAACTTTGCATGTAAGAAAGCATAAATAATGGGATTTGTTAGGGTGGACATCTTTGCAAAGAGGGCTGCGAGAGTGCCAAGGAAAACTGGAACAACAGCAATATGCTTGAAGTACGCAGCCCAGAAAGAGATTAAGGAATAAGGTGTCCATAAGGTAATGAATGTAGCTGCCATCACAATCGCCAGCTTAGTATGCCTCTTCTCTGCTCTAACACCTTGCAACATTGATGTCATTTGACAACCTGTCAAACCCTTTGCTCGTCTGCTCACTTTGCGAAGCTCGAATTTGATAGCAATGAACGCAAGCAACATAATAGAACAAGGTATCAAGAAGCAGGAGATGAACAGCGTGGCAATGTAGGCCTTGTCAGCAACTGTGTTGCCATTCCAATTGATGGAACATCGGAGATTGTCATCTTCCTTCGCATAGCTCGACCATCCGACAAGTGGCAAGGCACTCCAAAACAAAGCCATCATCCATGGGAAAAGATTTGAGATGACGATGCATTTAAAGCTGCTGTGAAACATGATGGAAGTAAATGGACTGCAGATAGACATGTGTAGGTCTAATGTGATGATTGCCAAGTACCAAATGGAAACAAGTCCAAGGAATGTTGCGAAGAATCCAGCTGCCTGTAAAACATTGAAAGCCTTGTCAAATGAACCCATAATCGGGTACATAACTTTTTATTATTATTAAAATCATCATTACCATTATCATAATCATTATTATTTGTTATTACTATTATTATTATTATTATTATTATTATTATTATTATTATTATTATTATTATTATTATTATTATTATTATTGTTACTATTATTGTGGCGTCAAGTAAGGTTGATTATTCTTGTTGTAAGTCGGTAATACACAGAGAAAACAAGACTTGCTTGTTTGAAAATTTTTTTATCTAACCTAGATCTTCATCAGTCAAATGATGATCGAAGAAGTGCTATGCAATCTATCATCGTAAAATACGAATGTAATCGTTCATTGATAAAAGAGTCTAGAGTTCTTGTAATAAAATATAGATGGATTACTATTAATGTGACGAAATTAGATCAAACCGCTAAATATGTTTGTATAATCTGTAAAATGTCTATCCAAGCTCACTACGGCTTGACTTTAGGCCGTTTTGTTCTTTGCAGTATAACTGCGATTTCCACAAGTTTCCATGGTGTTTTGGCTTGTCCCGGTCTCCCTCTAATCTTTGCAGAATGTGCACTTTTAAATCTTTATCAAAACAGCATGAATCACTCTCGTGAAAATGTTCGGCCAGTTCTGTGGCATCCGGATCATTTTTTGCATCAATCCGGGGCTTGTTAAATCTCTAACTAAACGTTGATTAGCTGTTTCGCACATTAAGCGGCATATATTACGTTTTGCAGTTGCAAGAGCTGTCGTCAGTATGACAGGTTTTCCCTGTCTTTGCATTCGTTATTTCATGTCCCATGTGGCTGCATAGTTTGCACAGACATCCTCTCTTCTTTGCTTTTCCTATTTAATAGTGAACGGAAAAACGGCCTTTGCGTTCTTTTTTAGCTTTGTACTAACGAGATGATTATGCAAGTTCGGATTTCTACGGCATGAAACTAATGCTGGTTCTGGAAGCACCCTTTTGAGATCTGGATGCTCGATGACCAAGAAATTGTAGTGTCTTGGTAATGTCTGGGAGAGTCCGTTAAACTTTTGATGCCGGTTGATTGGTAGAGGAACTCTGTTGTCCTTATTTTGTTCAACAACTTTCTGCTTTTAAAAGCAGTTACGACCGCGTGTTTCTACTTCGGTTGCAATCTTTGTTAGCATCTTCATGGAATAACCTCTGTCGGCATCTTGGGGGGTCTAACATGGAGAAAAACAATGAGGATGTGCCTGCGAGAACAAAAATTTTATGACCCTGTCCTGGAACAAAATGCTGAAAACATAGTACCTGTCTCTGATTAAGTTCCTTGAACAGATGGCTTTTTGTGAAAATAATTTCACTGAGAATTTGTTTCCCTAATTGCTTTATGTAAAGTACCTCTGCTTCAAATTGTTTGGTTATATTCACATCTTCTATCATTTTGCAAATCATTCTTGTTTGAATTCTAAAGTTGAGGAGAACAACTCTATGCAATAGACAACACTTTTAGCAAATTTGGTAACTTGTAACTTAACACTGTGTCCAGCAGGCGAAGTTTCCAGTGAAGTCAATTGAGTAGAAAAAAACCCTCGAAGAATATTTCCAAGTTCACTACCTCTTTTATCACTTCATCATTCTTTTAAATCTTTCCATTTTCCTCAGAAATAACGAAGGAGACTCCCCTACCAGTCTTTACACGAACAAGCAAGGTTTGTAAATACTTAGCTAATTTTTAATTTCTGACACGAAATTTAGCTTAAACAATCAGCAATCTAAACCATTCATAATTTGAATTAAAGGTACTATCCTTTAAAAAATACATGAATAAAAATGCATTTATACATGGAAAATAAAAATGGCATAAATGACTTCAGTCCATCCATAGTCAAGTAGCCTGCGTGCATCCCCTACTGCTTCCGTAGAGCTGAAATTTCCCGTTGAATTGAATCTATTTTCTGACGCCAGTAGGGTCTGCGATAGCTGATTGGGTGATAATCACAAGCGATACAGACGGCTGAATAGCACTGTGAACTTATTTTATTCCAAATGGAGAATATTATAACTGATTCAATCAACAAGATTCGCAAAAACAGCAAAAGACCATATTCTGAGAGTATTTGGAATCAAATGCAAAAGGATGGTCACAAATTCGACTTCGACACAGTTGCTGAAACCTTACGAGCAATGCAGCACGCGGGCCTAATTGAAAATCGACCGTATAAAGGCGAAGAATCATTCTATGTCATCGATGGAGCTGCTGCAATTTCAGTTAGCGACGATGTGATTCAAAAGCAAAGTGAAACCATCAGCACAAGCATGGGAAACACCATCGAGTCTGATAGTGAAATAAAATACCAGGCCAAGTATACCCCTTAGGATGAATTCATTGCGCTCCACCATATGGTCCTTGAAATGCAGGACGCTGTGCGGTCTTCCAGTAGCAGTTCTGAAGCCCTTGCTACGAAAGTCGACATCGACAAGCTGAAGAAAGAAAACGAATTTTTGAAAAAAGAGTTGCACAGGGAAAATCTTATCATCGAAAGTTTGCAAGCAACACCCCTCCCTGACCCTAATTTTCAATATGGCGAAGGCTTGGATAGTTTTGGTGAAGGCTTCATCTTTCCACAACGTAAACATGTTGCTAGACAACGCACTTCAAACCCTTGGCAACCGATGCCATTCAACTTCGACAACAGATTCACACCTCTAGACAATTATGTGAATAGAGACGTAGAATCAGATTACAATGCCAAAGAATCAACACACAGAGGTGCCCATACAAAAGCTAATCATCGAGGCGCGGCAAACAACAATTCATATGATGCAAAGAGTCAAAATTTTGAGAACAATGCTAGCTATTCAAAAGCAGTTAAAACAGGATCTGCCAAGAAAACAAATGTGGCAAGAAACAGTGAAAAAAGGAAGGTTTACATTCTCGGTGATTCTATGATAAAGGGGATTCAGCATTGGCAAATGCAAAGCCGCGAAACCCAGGTTGTTGTTCGCTCCTTCTCTGGAGCAAAGGTTAAGCAAATGAAGCACTATGTGAAGCCTGCAGTGGAAGAGAATCCCAACTTATATATTTTACATGTCGGTACTAACGACTTGAGAGAAAGTAAATCCGCTGAAAAGATTGCAGACGAGATTGTAGACCTTGCTGTTACGTTGAAGAATGAAAAAAATGAAGTGACTGTTTCCGGAATTTGCCCCAGGGAAGATAACCTCAACGATAAAGCTAGAAATGTCAATGAGAACCTCGCTTGGAGATGCCATCGTCAAAAACTTGGTTTCATTGAGCACGAGCAATTAGATGCCAAGAAGCACACAAACACAAGCAAGCTACATCTTAACAAAGCAGGTAACTCTATCTTACAGAGATCATTCTTGAACGAAATCCAAATGTGACTATCTAATGTTAATTCAAGTATTTTAATCCATGTTCCACAGTCGGATAACCATACGCCATTCAGTGAGGATGCTGGCGATCGTGATACTGATTCGACAGGGTGTCATCGGCATCTTGGTTTTAAGAAGGGTATGGCAATTGCATCCCTGAATATTAATGGGTTGCGCAGTCACCATGGTGAAATTAAGTTGCTTTTAAATGGCCAGGGGATTCATATTCTTGCCCTAAATGAAACTAAGCTTGATGCTTCTATTCCAAAAGAGCTTACTGAAATTTCCGGTTTTCAGCAAAAGCGCCTGGACAGGACCTGCCATGGTGGTGGTGTTGCTTTTTACATAAGAGACTCTATCAAAATGACACCGAGGGATGATGTGCCTTCCGACGGACTAGAACTTCTCTGTGTCGAAATTTCCCCTCCCAAAAGCAAACCCTTTCTTGTTGTTGCTTGGTACAGACCACCAAGTGACACTGTTGACTCCTTTAATAAGCTGGAAAAAGCTCTAGCTTTCCTTGACAAGGAGGGCAAGGAAATCATTTTCCTCGGAGACACAAATTGTGACCTTGCCAAAAAATCTTCAGATCAGAAATTAGATAACGACGCAAAACACATTTCTGGTTGGTATGAGCTTTTCAGCTTCAAGCAGCTTATCAAGGAACCCACAAGAGTCACCCTTGACACTGCAACGGTCATTGACCATGTTGCTACGACATGTCCCAGAAACATTATGAAATCAGGAGTGCATGAGGTTTCTTTGAGCGATCGCTATATGGTTTACTGCATTCGAAAATTTAATGGCGCATTAGAAAAAAGCCACAAAACGATTAAGACTCGCAAAATGAAACACTTTAACGAGGAAGCATTTCTTGCTGATGTCTCTGGGATATGTTGGGAACAAATGCTTACTGAAACTGATGATATCAATTTGCTCGTCAACTACTGGTCTGAAATGTTTTCTCTGATCATTGAAAAACATGCCCCATTGAGTGAAATGCGGGTTTCTGAAAAATATTGCCCATGGATTGACAAAGATCTTAGGGATTTGATGCGAACAAGAGACAAACTAAAAAAATCGGCAGTCAAATGTAAATCCTCAATCCTTATGGACTCTTATAGACAGATCCGTAACAAGGTCAACGCCCTTAATTTTCAATTGAAGAAGCAGCATTATACCAATAGGATCGCTGCATGTAAAGGTAATATGAAAGAGTCTTGGAAAACAATTAATGAACTTCTCAACAAGAGATCAAAGTCAAGTAGCATTGATTGTCTCAAAGAATCTGGTACTGAAACTCGGAACAAAAAGGATGTTTCTAATGCAATGAACAATTTCTTTTGCACAATAGGTAGGGAACTAGCAGATAAATTACAACCTGCAAGTAATCCCCTTCTATCAGGTGAATATGAAGTGAACAAAGATAAGGCCAAGTTCCACTTTAAGGTAATTGAGCTAAAAGATATCAAGGATGCATTTTCCAAGGTTAAAACGGCGAAGAGCTTTGGGACTGACAATATCTCTAGCTAAATGAAGCTTGCTTTACCATATATCGAAAACTCTTTGGCTTTCTTGTTTAACACATCCATTGAAACTAGCCAGTTCCCAGACTCATGGAAAGTTGCTAGAATTACTCCGATTTTCAAAGATGGAGATAGGACTGAAAAATCTAATTATCGCCCCATATCAGTCTTGCCCGTCATCTCAAAGCTCTTTGAAAAACTTGTTTTCAACCAACTGTACCAGTATATGAAAGAAAATGGTCTCTTTACATCTGACCAATCAGGTTTCTTGCGCCTACATTCCACCCTAACCTGTTTGCTTAAAATGAGCGACGACTGGCACAACGGGCTTGATCTCGGTAAGCTCGTGGGATTAGTATTTATTGACCTGAAAAAGGCATTTGATACGGTCGACCATGATATTCTCTGTAACAAGCTCGAACTTTATGGCGTTCAACAGCGAGAGCTGTCTTGGTTTAGGTCTTACCTATCCAACCGCAAACAATTCTGTAGGGTGAACGGTGTTGATTCAGATGTTGGGGATTTAGAAGTGGGAGTCCCACAGGGTTCATGCCTTGGCCCTCTTCTCTTCCTCATCTATATCAATGATCTTCCTCAGGCTGTACAAGCTTCCTCTGTGACTATGTATGCTGATGATACCAGCCTTTGTCATCAGTCTCACGATCTAACTCGGCTGAATGAGGCTATTAATAGCGATCTGAGGAAACTGGAGACTTGGCTGCAAGGCAATAAGCTCTCTTTGAATGTGGCAAAAACTCATTCAATGCTCATATCCACCAAGCAGAAACACAACTCTCTCAAAAGTCGAAGTGAAGCCTTGGAACTAAAAATAAGCGACAATGAACTCGAAGTAGTTCAAACGACAAATTACCTTGGACTGCAAAGCGATTGCTCTTTAGACTGGAAGGAGCAAATTAAGGCAGTTTGTATGAAGGTCTCCCGGGCGATCGGCTTTTTGAGACACGCTAAATCCTTTCTGCCTTTGGCTAGTTTGAAAACTCTTTACACCGGTATTGTTGAGCCCCACTTTCGATACTGTCGTTCTGTCTGGGGTTGTGCTGGATCTACAGACATCAGCCAGCTGCAGAAGCTCCAAAATCGTGCTGCTAGAATCATTACAAATAGCAGTTTTGACACCCCTAGCAGACCACTTATTGTGGAGTTGGGCTGGAAGACCATTGAAGAACTCATTGGTAATGAGTCTAAAACAATGGTCTTCAAGTCGCTCAATGATCTGGCTCCACAATACCTGTGTAACCTGTTCACCAAAAACTCTGCTTGCTCCTCCCGCAACCTCCGGAACACTGAGACTGATTTAAGGTTGCCAAAGAAAAATTCAGCAAATGGGCAAAAATGCTTCTCTTTCCGGGGAGCTAAACTATGGAATAGCCTTCCTGCTGAGTCTAAAACGGCATCCTCCCTGAATGGTTTTAAGAAGTCAATAATGGGTTAACTTTTACTCTCCACTGTATATATTGTTTAATCGTAAATAGGCTTTTAAATTTTGGTTTTTATATATTAGTGACTTATTATTTTTATCGGTATATTGTAATTAAGTTTCTATCGGAGGGCCCCTTGAAAAACGGCTTCTGCCGAAGGGCTACCCTCCTTAAAAAAATTCAAATATGAAATATATGAAATATGAAACGTGAAGATCGAGGAACGTGCAGCGGTAAACAAGTTGGCCGACAAAGTTTGCCCAGTGTGTCTGTCATCGGGACTTGATAACTTGGGATGAAACTATGTTTTGAAAGGAATTATGAACAGACAAGCGTATTGTCACAGTTAGGGAAGTCTACAACGATCAAAAGGCAATTCTTCATAAGTTTCTCCGACGAGGACAGAATATTCACTCGACTCGTTTACTTAAGGCTTAGGCCAGTGATCGTCAGATTGCTAGTACCCTTAGAGTCCTTAAATTCTTAGATATTTGTCAGCAAGTGGGGTTTTTGAATCACTGGTGAGTCAAAATCAGAATCCTTATTGCCTCTGCAGTTTGTAAATTGAAGGCACTGAAGTTGTATGAATGGCATCCTCTTCATTGTGACGGGATTATTTCATCCCGTTTGCGGACTCAATTTATTGCGCAAGATTGAGCTCCTCTTCGCAGGAGGGATGTGTCGTTCAGAACTCAATAATGGACGCTAATTCACAGACTTTACAGTTTCCGCCCTGGCTCTCCTAAATAAAGTCTGCACGCAGGCTAGGTCTGCGAAACATCGAATGAAAGCCTGTTCTGAGTCACGTGCAGGTTCCGGAAAAACACGGAACTGTTTTCATAGGTCAATAGCCAATCTATTGTTTTACGAAGTACCCCATGTGGTTTCACTTCATCCTAATTGCAAAATTGCGTCGTCGGAGAGCGAAATGGCTTCGCAGGACAATAGATTGTTTATTGACCAAGGAAAATAGTTCCGTGTTTTTGCCGAACCTGCACGTGACTAAGAACAGGCTTTCATTCGCTGCTTCGCAGACCCTACTGGCATGAGAAAATAAATTCAATTCAACGGGAAATTCAACTCTACGGGAACAGTAGGGGATGCACGCAGGCTATAGTCAAGTGCCAAGCTACCAATCGGGTATTCAAAAGAGTAATTAACAGAATAAAGAATACATTGGAAAACATTTGCGAAAATTTTGGGGAAGTAGGCTTAGAAAACAAAAGCCGATGCATCTCCTCCAACAGTGCCAACAAGCTCGAATTAGAAGCACCTAATAAATCACCAACTTCTCAGATGGTCTCAAGTCGAAAAAATATCCAGACCGTAGAGTAGGTTTTATGTCTAGTGTCTGTCTGGTCATCATGTATGGTATATAGGCCTACGTTATCTTCTTCCAGATATACCAAGAAGAAAATATGTTAATCTTAAAAAATTTTAATTTGGTTATTTTGTTTTAGTGACCATTGTTTTCAAGACACGTGCAACTATATAACTTTAATACTTAACATTGTTAATGCCTCAAACATTTTTCTATCATCGGCAGCCTCATCAGTGACTGCTGTGAGCTGTGAGTTCCACATTCTATGAATGTCAAAATTGCTTTGTACCACATAATCAAGTCATCTTTGATGCAAATATAGCATTATACCACCGGTAGTTCTCTTTGGCTGCAATATCTTATGAAAGTGTTGGCCAGTGCCTTAGATTGCAACTCCTTGATTTCACTTTTAACGTATTTACGTCGACAAACATCAGTATGCCTATATGTTGTCCTAGGTTTGCCATTTATAGTTCAATGGGTTTGCTTTGCCGCCAAGATCAAAGCCTGCCAACTGAGTTGAATTCGAGTTGCTGTTTCAGTTTCATTTGTTTAAATTCCACTACATTCAATTTATTTATGATTAACTACCGGGTGTCCCAGAAAAAACGCAACAGATTTGAATAATTCTAATAAGCTGTTTCATACTTGTTAGCAAACAATTATTTTTATTGAAATCTGCAATTATTAGAATAAATTTTGATATATTTTCCAGTATTTTTGGTGACTTGGTTGTAAAGTTAAAAATCAGCAAAGTTCAAAATTGCTTCCAGGTCAAAGCCAGAGCTGCTGCATTAGCAATAGTTGATTGAATTGTCAAATTATAAAAAAATGACAACTCTAGCAATTACCGAAGATTGCCGACAAGCACCCAAACACAAAAGTTGATCGAATGCCGAACAGATACTCCTATGAAGATTTCGGTCATGATGGAGTTGCCCCCCCCCCAGTACGACTAGGCCATTCTACAGTTATGCTTTCAACTGGTAATGAACACTGAGGGCTCCCTCGAAACTAGATAACTCATGAATCATTAAGGGATCTCTTTTGTCACAGTTTCTTGATCCAATCATCTGCTTGTCTCTAATCCTGTAAAGTTGCAGATAATGCCACGCTTTTAATTTTGCATGATGCTCTGCACTAGTTGTGGGAGGTCTGGTTTTGCCATGACGGTAAATTTCGAGTTTGTCGATTTATAACTCTGCAACCTGGTCACCTAAAATTCTGAAAAATATCTCAAAATTTAATCTAATTCTTGTAAATTTCGAGAAAACTAATTATTAGATTTTTAGTTTGAAACAGCTTATGTTAGAAATTTTTTAATCTGTTGCGATTTTTTGGGACACCCGGTATACTAACAAATAACTAAACTACATTGAAATAAGACAATATTACAGAAAATTGATGCATTGATACGGAAAATTAATACAATATACAAATAAAGAGAAACGAATAAATTGTATGGAGGGAATTACTTAGAGGAGGAGCTCTCTCAATAGGTAAATTAATCGAGGAGAAAGCCCCCCCCCCTCCCTTCAACACTGTGATAATCTGAAATTAGTAAGTTTGGTCGGATTTAAATTATTTCAAACAACTAAATAGAAATCGTGCAAATGGCAAGGGTAGCTTAGAATTATTCATTGACAGTGCTCAATAAGTGTCTCTTCAGTTGTTTTTTGAAGGATATTTTCGATGGAGCATTTCGGAATTCCACTGGTAATGCATTCCAAAGATTAGCACCAAGATGTCGAATTGACTTTAGGCCATATTGAAGACTGTTCATACGAGATAAGTACAGATCACCTTGATTGGCCTGTCTTGTGGAATATCGATGAACTGATGAGCTGAATAGAACTGATGAGCTGTTGTTCTTCCTTGTGGCAATGCCACAGGTATGATTGGGGTATCACATATCAAAACAGGTGGGAGTATCAGGTAGGGTCCACACTGCTAAAATTTGTATTCAATTATTTCGTAAATCATACCTTCGGAAGTTTCAAGAGCTCTTTCGTAAGATGTTTGAATCTCTTTACAACAATCTGACCTGTCACGGAATAGAGACGCAAAAAGTATAGCCCCATCCTGGAATAAAGACGAAAAGGCATAACCCTGTCCCGAAATTTTCAGCCGAAAATGACACCCTATTGGCAGGCACATCTCCGGCTGGTTATTGTATTAAGCAGACCCCCCGGGACATATGGAAAGATCCCTTTGCGCTTCTGGTCATGCCTAGGCAGGTATATGAAGTGGCATTTTCGATTATGTCTTCATCGTATGTAAAAGAGCGTTTCTTTTCAATCTTATTCTTTTTTCTGAAAAGTTAGACATTTAGGGCCTGTTTACATGAGGAAAAACACCCCACCTGCCAGACCCGGGGCTGATAGGTGAGATTCCACCTTCCAAAAGAATCCTTTGTATTTTCTGTTCGCGTTTACATGACGAACGCAACACCACCGGTATAGTGAAATCCCACCTCACCAGAGGTGGAATCTCACCAGGGTGAGGTGAAAGTTTTCCATCTAAACGAAACACCACCGGTATCGTGAGGTGAAATGAAATTTTTGGTTGATTCTCATTGGTCAGTTCATTCTGATTTCACGGAAGAGAGACTTTACTCCACCTCACCTCTCAGCCATGGGGCTGACAGGTGAGGTGAAAAATCTCATGTAAACAGTCACTGAAATTTACCTCGCTTGTCAGCCCCGGGTCTGGCAGGTGAGGCGTTTTTCCCCATATAAACAGGGCCTTAGTCTTTTTTATGTTAAAGTTGTTTTCATTTAGCAATGTCAACTAAAAAACTAAAAAATACAATACAATATTCTGTGCCGTTCATAGCAGAAATAGACATGTCGTCATCTGGTTCTGGCTATGAACGGCACTTAACAAATTCTTTAACAACAATCGAAAAAGAAAAAAAATAAACAAAAAAAGCAAAGCAAAAAGAAGGAATTTAAGCACTCTGTGCACCATGACATCACCCCGTCTTTCGCCTTGACGAGTGCTAGTATGCGCTAACCCGGGTGGTTGAATTTATGTGAAAGAAAAACTACACCGGCAAAGCCTGTGCTAAGACGGTTGAAATCTCGATTGCCAATGGGTGATGCCATGGCTCACAAAGAGCTCACCTAAACCCACTCTAAAGACAAGGGAGCAATAGGTCGCTGATTGTTCGGTCTTCAACGAACTCCCTAAGGGAAAGCTCTGCAAACCAAAGATGCCCCAGACCACAGAGCCGCCACCCCACCGCCGAGCAGCGCAGACCAGACACCGCCCAAAAGAGCCCAGTGAGCGGAGCCCGGACCCCGCAGAAGCCACAGCCACCACAGGACCCCGGACCAACCCAGAAAGCTCCCCCGAGCGACACCCAGCCAGCAGCAACCCGGCAATGAAAATAGCAGCGCCACGGCCAAGGGCCACCGTCAGTCCACAGAATCCCCGGGAACTCTTTAGTTAAGCCTGTTTGTTGCTTTAATATATGCTATGGATGCCTCTAAACAATTCTGTTGTCAGTTTCTTTGAATTTTGGACTGCCGTATAGAAGCAAATTGAGTAAGGCTTGTGAATCTATTTTACTTAAATCTAGTCCTGGAAGGTGTGAAAGTTGGCCAAGGAGATCATTGCGCATAGGAACAAACAAAGGGCAGTGCAGGAAGAAGTGCGCATTATCTTCAACTCCAGTATTGCAAGCACACATCGGACTCGTACACTGAAAATTATGTCGAAATTTATGCTCGTTTAACGTGCTAAATTCAAGTCTAAGCATTGTCAGATGTTTTACACCTTCGATATCGAATAATCCAAACAAGGACTTTTTCATCGGTCTTATAAGAATAAGCAATTTACGTTTAAACTCAGCTATTGTCGCAGAATTTCTAACATTTTCATCAAGCATATTCCATTCATGCAAAACATTTGTGAAGTATGTATTTGAAGAGCGCTTTGTCTTACTGAAAGGTAGGTCATAGTCACGTTTGATCCAGATAGTAATCTAAAGTCCTTTGGTACACCACCCCCGACAAGTGATGAGATGTCTGCTAACCCGTGCAATGCTGGGGAAAATCCATCTGGGAATAGCAGCAACTCAAATAAAAATAGTGCATACAATACTAATAAAACGAAACTTGGTGGCAAAGATCTCAAACGCTCTGCAGTTATTCTTGGCGATTCCATTGTTAAAAATATCCATGGCTGGAAATTAAAGGAAAAATGTGGTCGTAATGAAAATTTCTATGTGAAATGCTTTAACGGCGCAAACATCAAGGATATGCACAGCTATGCTAAACCGTCCGTTGAAAGGAACCCAAATGTAGTCATTCTTCACATTGGCACCAATGATTTGTCCCCAAAGAGAAATGAAGAAGAAAAGTCTGCAGTTCAGATTGCACTGGAAGTAATAGAACTGGCCAAGGGCATAAGGGAAAACGATATAGAGGTTATAATCTCAGGCCTTGTGCCTCGTAGGGATGAGTACGAAACGAAACGAAAAAGAGTAAACTTGATATTAGCAGACTTGTGCTCTGAAGATAACTATGCTTTCATTGAGCACACGAATATCGAAGCATCCAAACATTTAAACAGAAGTTTAATTCACCTTAATAAGGCTGGTGATAGTTTGCTTGAAGGTAATTTAGTTCGTGCTCTTTGCTATTGACTAGAACGTCCTGTTGATAGGGAGGGTGCATCAAACAATAATGCCGCACAAGCAAATTCAACTTCCACTTCTTCCACAAATAGGGAAGATGCCCGTTTAACTGGTGAACGATCTGACTTGTGTCGTCAGCATCTTGGGTTTAAAAAAGGTATGGCAATTGCATCTCTGAATATTAATGGCCTCCGCAGTCACCTTGACGAGGTTCAATTACTTATTAGAAGTCTAGGTATTCATATTCTTGCACTTAATGAGACTAAGCTTGATCCTAATTTCCCTAAAGAGTTGACAAGTCTTCCTGGCTACCAACAAGAACGCCTAGACAGGACAAGCAGTGGAGGTGGTGTTTCTATTTATATCAGGGACTCCATTAAATACAAGTTGCGTTCTGATGTTCCTGTTGATGATTTGGAAATCATTTGTATTGAGGTTGAACCACCAAAAAGCAAACCTTTTCTTGTTCTTGCTTGGTACAGGCCACCTAGTGACCCTGTTGCTTCCTTTGATAAGCTTGAAAAGGTCCTTTCCTATTTGGACAAGGAAGGGAAAGAGATAATTCTTCTTGGTGACACAAATTGTGATCTCACCACAAGACAAGCTGATCAGCCCATTGACAATGACACTAGACATGTGACTAGTCTGTATGAGCTGTTCAGCTTCAATCAGCTCATCAAAGAGCCAATCAGGGTCACTTTAGATACCTCTTCCATAATTGATCATATAGCTACAACTTGTGCCAAGAACATCATCAAGTCTGGAGTGCATGAAGTTTCTATGAGTGATCATTATATGGTATACTGCGTCCGTAAGTTTAATGGCGCAGTAGAAAAAGGCCATAAAATGATCAAAACTCGTAAAATGAAAAATTTTAATGGCAGGCATTCTTGTCTGATGTTGCTGGCATTAACTGGGAACAAATGCTTAATGAAACTGATGATATCAATGTGCTTGTCAACCATTGGACTAACTTATTTTCTCTTATCATTGACAAGCATGCCCCATTATGTGAAATGCGTGTCTCAGAAAAGTACTGTCCTTGGATTGATAGAGACTTAAGGGATCTTATGCGGACAAGAGACAAACTAAAAAAATCTGCTGTCAAGAGCAAGTCTGCACTACTTTGGGACTCATATAGACAAGTTCGCAACAAGGTCAATTCTCTAAATACCAAGCAGAAGAGGGAGTACTACGATAATAAGATTTCTGCATGCAAGGGAAATATGAAAGAATCATGGAAGACAATCAACGAACTTCTCAATAAAAGGTCTAAGTCGAGTAAAATTGATTGTCTTAAAGACTCTGTCTCAGGAACTGTTCACAAGAAGGATATTCCGGATGTAATTAACAGCTACTTCTACTCAGTAGGTAAAGATCTTGCGCATAAAATCAGTCCAGTTCCAAATCCCCTTCTATTGGGTGACTGTGAGATGAACAGAGCTAAAGCAAAGTTCCTATTCAGGACTATTGCAGTACAGGAAATCAGAGATGCATTTGCCAAGGTCAAAACAGCAAAGAGCTTTGGAACTGACAATATCTCTAGCTACTTTTTGAAGCTTGCTTTACCCTTCATCGAAAATTCCCTTGCGTTCTTGTTTAATACATCGATTGAAACAAGTATGTTTGCGGACTCGTGGAAAATTGCGAGGGTTACTCCAATTTACGAAAATGGTGACAAGGCTGAAAAGTCGAACTATCGCCCCATATCAGTCTTGCCTGTCATTTCAAGGCTCCTTGAAAAACTTGCAACCAATCAGGTGTACCAGCATATGGAAGACAATGGTTTGTTTTCATCAGGCCAATCAGCCTACTTACGCCTTCATTCTACAGTAACCCATTTACTTAAAAATAAAGATGACTGGTACAATGGGCTGGATCTTGGTAAGCTTGTAGGCTTAGTTTTCATTGATTTAAAAAAAGCTTTTGACACTGTTGACCATGAGATTCTTGGCCAAAAATTGGTGCATTACGGTGTCCAACAGCGGGAACTCGCATGGTTTAAATCATACCTGAACAATCGAAAACAATTCTGTCGGGTAAACGGTGTCAACTCTAAAACTGAAGGTATAGATATTGGTGTTCCCCAAGGCTCATGTTTGGGTCCCCTCTTTTCCTTATTTATATCAATGATCTACCGCAAGCTGTCCAAAATTCAAGCGTTTCCATGTATGCTGATGACACAAGTCTATGCTACCAGTAATAGATCATACCAGTAATAGATCAATGATAAAAGATCATACCAGAATTGCCACTACAACAACTGAGACTGGAGAGCAAAAAACAAGCAAGACACTAATAGATCATTTCTCTACCTCCTGCCCAAAGTATATTTTAAAGGCAGATGTTATTAAAACAGGAATGGTTGACCACTATCTGGTGTATGCGATTCGGAAAATCAATGCTTGGAGACTGAAGAAAAAAGAAAGGAAATTTGTTGAGTCTCGCAGCATGAAAAAATATGACAAAACGCTTTTCCGAGTGGATATGCAGCAGATAGATTGGGAATCCATACTTGGCCCATTTGAAGGTGATCCTGCCGGTATGGCGGCCACGTTTCAGGATGTGTTTGAATCAGTCTTGAATCTCCATGCCCCCCTACGCAAGAAAAGGGTACGTAGTGAATATGCCCCTTGGCTCTCTGCTTCTCTTAGAAACCTGATGAAGGAACGTGATAAGGCGAAGCAGATAGCCGAGGGTCAACCGGAGATGTGGCCGAAATATAGGCAACTGCGTAATCAAGTAACAAAAGGGATTCGTATTGCCATTCAGGATTATTATAGTGGGCTAATCAAAGAACACGAGAAAGATCCAAAAAGAATGTGGAAGACAATAAACAAAGTCTTAGATAAAAACACTAACTCAGATATCCCTTCGAGTCTCGAATTCGAAGGAAAACGCTTAACAAGGGAGCCCGATATTCTTTAATCATCATTTCACCTCCATAGGCCCTAAACTTGCCCAAAAAATTGAGGTTCGAAGTGATGATGATTGTCTTCAGAACATCACTACTGAATCAAATAATATGATTTTCAGAACTGTTGATGAAAATTACATTTTGGATGCAATTAATCAGCTAAAAAATGGAAAAGCATCAGGACCTGATAAGGTATCGATTACCATCGTAAAAGATGTAAAAGACCTCATTGCAAAACCCTTGAAAATAATCTTTAATGATTCGGTAATGAACGGCGTTTTCCCCAATATCTGGAAACTGGCAAGAGTAACTCCAATCTTTAAATCGGGCGCTAAAAGTGATGCAAACAATTATAGACCGATTTCTGTCATTTCAATTTTCTCCAGGATGCTGGAACGCCTAGTGCATGATCAGCTGTTTGATTTCCTCAAAGCGAACAAAAAGCTTACCTGTAATCAGTCAGCTTTTCAAAAACTATGCTCCACCATAACCTCCCTAATCAGCAGCACTGATTATTGGTATGAAAACATGGATTCTCGGAAAATTAATTTGACTTTATTTTTGGACCTCAAGAAAGCCTTCGATACAGTTGACCATTCTGTCCTTATGAAAAAGCTTCGTGCGTATGGTATTAGAGGATCTGCAGGGGATTGGTTTGAATCCTATTTAAAGGAGAGAAAACAGTATTATGCTGCTAATGGACACCGATCAAACATAAAAAACATCACCTGTGGTATACCCCAAGGATCTTGCCTTGGTCCTCTCCTCTTTATCATTTACCTCAACGATTTTGAAAAGTGCCTAGAATTTTCGCAAGCTAGTCTCTACGCTGATGACACACAAATCACGGTTGCATCAGATGATATAAAAAAACTAGTACTCGACACGCAACAAGAACTGGTCAACCTCCCTGAGTGGATGAGGATAAACAAATTAAGTCCTAACCCGGCTAAAACAGAATACATGACAATAGGTCACCCCCGTCGAATAAAGCAATTAGAAATCTCGGATGCTCTGTTGTTAAATGGCACTGAAATCAAACGGGTACCAAAATCCAAATCTCTCGGAGTCATCATAGATGAAAGTCTCACATGGGACGAACAGTTTAAAGCTGTTAAGTCCAAAGTTTGCGGTGGTTTATCGGCCTTAAAAAAGTTAAAAAATATCATACCGCCAGGGCCGCCGAGAGCGAGGCCGGGCCCCGGGGCAACTAGTGGATGCGGGCCCCTTGCTTGACAGTGAGACATGATAATTCAATTTTCAACTCAATTTCATTCGCAAAATACAAGTTGTTACAAAATTCAGTGGTATCCTACGCGAGCCAAGTAAATCATTGCTTATCTAGCTTGGGCCGCTATTGAAAATAAGAATAGAAATAAGATGATAAAGTTAAAATAAGCAAAAACGTATGATATCGTATAATGAGGTAAGATACAGAGGTACATGAAGGTATCTAGTTTGTGAGGAAGGAAGTGAGTTGTATGATATTGATACTGAATTTCACTCTTTTTCGTTAACATTTTTCAGTGAAGCTTTTCTTGAGCTTTTTAGCGAAGGTCTAAGGGGTTTAGATGTCTTTAATCTGAGAGGGAAGTTCATTCCACAAACATACTCCTTTATTGCCTATCATTCCCCCAATGTTTTACTTACTCGAAACATTTTATAGTAGTTACTTTGAAAGGTTCGTATGACCAAAGATCCTGGAAATAACTACTTTCATAAAAAACGCAAGGGAGAATTTCGTGAAGATTGTGCAGTGTAGCTAGGGCAAATCAAGTGAAGACAGTAACACCAAGGGGGTCTGGGGGCGAAGCCCCCATGAAACTTTTTGAGGCCACGCCCTTTACTTTAGCTAAAAATGCATCTCCCAACATCATGCTCGCCATTGGTTATAAAGAAACGTGGACAATTTTGTGACACTTATTGTATAAATCAAAGTGCGATGACAAATTTTTGAATAAGCATCCGTTACGTTGGCTTTGAAGGGGGAATTTCACTCCCAAAGCTCTCGTACTACTTTGGCAAGAATCCGTTTGTTTTAAAGAAAAATCAATCAAAAATCCGTAAAAATCCTTTTCTTCTCCAGTGCTAAAACTAAAGTCTTGGGAACATTTCTCTGAAAAATTCTTACATAACCAATTCCCTGCCATTTCTCTTCGGTTTTAAGGGAATCTCGAGGACCATCTTTCGACAAATGTGGGGGGGAGGCAATTGCCCCCTCATACCCTCCCTGTGGCGATGCCACTGAAATCGTGGATCTTTTCATGGAATTTGAAACTAATAGTGCAAAGCAATGTCGATCCTGATTGATTTCTAGCTTCAAAATGATGTAAGGCAAGAATATATATTTAAACTAATATCTTTCTGACAGAGCTTATTTATTTGAAAACATAGGTAATGGCATGAGCAATAGTTCCTGCGTTCGTTCTCGATATGATTTAGCTATATCCCTGGGATAGATAATGAATTGAGGCCTGTAATGTTGCTGCAAAGTGCAAAGGACAAGGACAAATGTCGCAGCATCTTGCAATAAGACGAAAGATCTATTAGGTACCCTGGTGCTAGCAAAATCTTGGAACAACATTCCCTTGAAAATTAAACAATCTCCTTCAGTGATTAGTTTCGTCATCAACTAAAATTACACCTGTTCTCTTCGAATTATCAAGTTTAGAATTTGAGCTGTTTTTGCTTTTGCATCAATCAATCTCAAAATGTTTAAGATATTGCAAATTGAATGATAGGCTTTTAACGAAGGCAGTGCTCTCTCCTCGATTAGATTATCCACTGAGAGAGCCCCTCCTTTAAGGAAATTCTTCTCCATTCTAATTTCTGGTGTTCTATGTAATCTTGTTGTAATTTTGTCATCTTCTGTGATATGTCATATTGTAAGATTTGTAACTTTCATTGGTTTAAATGATTTTTGAACGTAGTTGAATTTTCTAAAATGAAGCTAAGCTGAACTAACAGAGAAAGTTCGATTTTACGGGCCCCTTGCGGGGCCCAGCTCGATGATATCATTGCAACATACGATGGTAAAGCAAAGCTCCTCTTTCTACGGGCCCCTGGCGGGGCCCGGGCCCCGGGGCAGTTGCCCCGGCTACCCCCCCTCTCGGCGGTCCTGCATACCGCAATCGCAACTGTGTAGTGTATTCCACGCAATCGTGGAAAGTCATCTTCGCTATGCAGATGTTATTTGGGGGAGTCTCTCAAAAACAAAATTAGATACTCTCCAACGTCTGCATAACAGGGCTCATGCAATAATAGAAAATGCACGCATAAAGAACGAATGGTCATCTAATTGGCTAAGTGTTGAAAATCTTATTCGATTTGATCGTTCTGTGATGGCATATAAGATTCTGAACAAGTTAAGCCCAGAAAGCCTTTGGGACAAGTACCAATATAGATCCGTGTATTCAAATTATGAAACAAGGAATTGTAAGGATCTCCAAATCCCAAGGCTTAAAACTGAACATGCCAAAAAAGGATTTTACTACTCTGCCTTAAAAGCTTGGAACGATATCCCAGCTAACATCAGAGAAATCCAAACACTAGGGTGCTTCAAAAAAGAACTAAAAGCGCACCTGACGAGCTGAGAATGCCAAGAACAAAGCACTGAAACACGACCCCCTGGAAGAACAGTCCATTTTTTTTTCTTAATTTTATCTTAGTATTATTCACTCACATTGTATTAGGTTTTTAACTGAAGGGGTATCGTGTATAAATAATAATAATGAATGAATGAATGAATGAATGAATGAATGAATGAATGAATGAATGAATGAATGAATGAATGAATGAATGAATGAATGAATGAATGAATGAATGAATGAATGAAGTCTTTGGTTATAAATCAGCTGAATGAGGCCATTAACTGGGATCTCAAACAACTGGATAGTTGGCTTCAAGGCAACAAACTCTCCTTAAATGTTGCGAAAACAAATTCCATGCTTGTTTCCACCAAACAAAATCCTCAAAAGTCGAAATGAGGATTTGCATTTGAAAATTCGAGACAATAAGCTCGAAATCATCCAAAAAACAAAATATCTTGGTGTGCAGATAGACAACTCTCTTAACTGGAAGGAACACATCAAGACCGTTTCTACCAAAGTTTCTAGAGCTATTGGCTTTCTGAAACATGCCAAGACTTTTCTACCACACGAAACATTGAGGAGTTGACGCTGAAGCGCGTTGACGGTTGGTTGCTCGCTGCTCGCTGCTGTTTTTTCTCGAAAGTTTGCATTAGTAAGCAATTGTTGGATATCGCTTCAAATACAACATGGATTTATTGGAAGGCATCATTAAACAAGTCATCATTGATATACGAGAGAAAAAGAGGAAAAACCTGACACAAAATTTATATTGCGTGAAGCTGAATCCAAACATGGCCTAAGTTACACGAGCGCGAAGTCTGTTCTTGACCAGATGATTAAGGACAAGAAAATTATCGTAAATGAGGAAGACTTACACTTCATCAACAGCAAAGCAAATTCCATCAACGAGACCGTTAACGTTTCTATCAGTGAGATTAGTGATTCAGAAGAAATTTCTCCACATACTCCACCCTCTACGAAAGCCAGTGCATTTGGGTACAAGGAGGTGAACGAGCCAGCCTCACAAGAGGGTGGTTCCTTCTCCTCTTCTTACCCTGATGCTTTGATTGCCCAGTTTATTTCTGTGGGGAAAATGGCTGATAGCTTGGCTGAACTAAACCGTTTACTTCAAGAGGAGCGTTCTAGAAATTCTATTTTACTGGAGGAAAATTATTCCCTGAAGTTGAAGCTTGGAGCCATGGCCGTAAACAATGCTGAAAAAGAACCAGACCCGGACAATACACGCACGCGGATTGCTGATGATTCCAGTAAAAACAATAATTCCAACAATAGTAACGATAGTAACAACAGAAATAAAAGTATTTTGTCATCAAAAGAAAACAATCAGAAAAAGATCAAGGAGAAAGAAAGCAAAAAAGTTGGTGCAGTGGGGCAAACAAGCGAATCTCAGAACAATCAACCTATTGAAAGTAATTCTGAGTCCCAAACAATGAATATAAATAACAGTAAAAAGCAAAAGCGAAAAGCCAATAACAACAATCAGAAGCCAACAAACACGACGATGAATGATGAAAACATCGAAACCCCAAATGAAGCCAGCGACACTCAGCAAACAAATGAACTTCGGAAGCCTTGGGAGTGGAAAAAGGACACTGTACTAATTGTTGGCGACAGCATGATATCCAATATAAACGAAAATACTCTCAGCAGAAGGTACCAGACCAAAGTACGAAGTTTTCAAAGATCAACGATTAAAGATCTACATGATTACATCAAGCCCTTGTTGAAGAAGAAGCCAGACAAGATTGTATTAGTGATAGGAACAAACGACATGGTGAATGAAAAACTACCGGACATTTTAAAGAGCTTGAAGTCCTTAGTTGATCAAATACTCGAAGCCCTACCTGAGTGTGATGTCGTTGTGTCGGAAGTAATCGTCAGATCTGACAATGCAAGTCTCAATGGAAAAATAACAAATTTCAACAAGGCTCTTAAGACCATGAATGTGGACATTCTTCGTCAACAAAACATTACAAAGAATCATCTAGGAAAAAGAGGACTTCATCTAAACTTTTCAGGTAACTTGCAGTTAGCTAGAAATCTTATTGAAAAAAATTCGCCATTTTTAGCAATTAGAATCATCAGGTACCTGTCAAGTAGATAGCTGTAATGAAACATCCGGCTTGGAAGAAGTAAACATACCCCCTGGGAATAATGGAGAGGGTCAATGCCCCAATGATAATACTGGTCGTGATCCTGACCATTGCCCTTTGAATAGGAGAAAGGCTTATCTATGGCATCACTTAATGTAAATAGTTTCCTTGCTAAGATTGACGAGGTAAGGTTGCTTGCTAAAAATAAATGCATTGATATTTTGACTGTCAATGAAACAAAAATTGATAGTAAAGTTGATGATCAGCTTATTGCCATAGATGATTTCTCCCTTTTAAGAAATGACAGAAATAGGCAAGGTGGTGGTGTTGCTCTCTATGTAAGAAATACAGTTGGGCTTAGGCCCCAGCAAGATTTTCCTAATAAATCGCTTGAAATTATCTACATTGAAGTAGAGCCCCCGCATTCTAACCCCTTTATTGTCATAGCTTGGTATAGACCACCTAGTGAGCCTAATTCATGCTTTGATAGCCTTCAAGAAAATTTGAGTTTTTTTGATAGAGAGGGAAAGGAAATTATCATTCTGGGAGATACTAACTGTGATTTCAGTCATGCAAACAATAGTCCGAGCCATGTTGTGCAGTTACATGAGCTGTACGACCTTTTCGGTATGACACAGTTAATCAAGGAACCTACTAGGTTTACTCTGGACTCTTCAACTTTGATTGATCATATTGCCACTAAAAATTGCAACAACATCGCAGAGAGTGGGGTACTAGAGATAAGTCTCAGTGACCATTATCTTGTTTACTGTATAAGAAAGTTACGCGGTGGGGTTAAACGCCAACATAAATATATTACTTCTCGACAACTAAAAAACTTCAATCAAGATACCTTCCTCTTTGATCTCTCTGAGGTTGATTGGGAGGCAATTGTAGCAAATGCTCATGACATTGATGACGCAGTTCGCCAATGGACTCATATTTTTGCGCTAATTGTTGAAAAACATGCCCCTACTTTAAATGGAGGAGTTTCTGATAGATTCACGCCTTGGCTTAACGTTGACTACTTCAAATTAGCTAAAACGAGAGATAAACTCAAAAGTCAAGCTGTAAAAGGCAACTCAAAGCTGCTGATGGAATGCTACAAGCATATTCGTAACAAGGTAAACAACATGAATACACAACTTAAGCGCAAATATTTTTCTGAAAAACTTACGCAGTTTCAAGGAGATCTCAAGAAAACTTGGAAAACCATCAACCAAGTTATTAACAAAAAGTCTAGCACTACAGTTGTGCCTTGTCTTACTGTAGACGGCCAGACAGTCAGAGGTCACAAAGAAATTGCGTCTTCAATGAACGAGTACTTTTGCAGCATTGGGAATAAACTCAGTGAGAAAATTCCCAGAAAAGCTAATCCACTCTTGTCAGGCGAATACGCTATCGAAACTCCTCCGTTGAGTTTCTCTTTTTCTGCAATTATGACGGATAAATTATCATCAACCTTGAATAAGATGAAGACATCGCATGGTTCAGGCCACGATGGCATTGCGAGCTTTTATTTGAAGATTTCTTTGCCAGTTGTAGGCGGGTCCTTGTGTGATCTCTTCAATAAATCATTGTTTGCAGGAAAATTTCCGGAAGACTGGAAAATAGCTCGTATTGCACCCATCTTCAAGAGTGGAGCAAAGGACGATAGGTCCAACTATCGGCCAATATCCGTTCTTCCTTTCATATCTAAACTGTTCGAGAAATTGATTTTTAATCAGTTTTATGAATACCTGGACGCGAATAAATCACTATACGAGCATCAGTCTGGTTTTGGACCCTTACACTCGGTTGCCACAGCCCTTATGGCTAGCACCAATGATTGGTACCTGAATATAGATAAAGGAAAATACACTGGCCTCATTTTTATTGACTTGAAAAAGGCCTTCGATACGGTAGATCATGAAATGCTATTGGAAAAACTTAAAATTTATGGAGTGACTGGCCTGGAGCATGACTGGTTTAAATCATACTTGGATAATCGTAAATAATTTTGCAGGATAAATGGCTCTTCTTCTGATGTGAAGGGAATAAATTGTGGAGTTCCTCAAGGCTCTTGTCTTGGTCCACTGTTGTTCCTGATATACATCAATGACCTGCCCTTTTCCCTGCTAAAGGCTCATGTAAGCATGTGTGCTGATGATACGACCATCTCGCTCTCTTCAAAAAGCATTGATGACCTGCAAAATGACTTAAATTTAGATCTTCTGAAGCTACAGGATTGGCTGCATGCAAACAAACTTTCTTTGAACGTTGTGAAAACGCAGTCGCTTATCATAGGCTCTGGACCAAACATTTGTAAGATAGAAAGCCAGCCTGATGCTCAACCATCTTTTTCAATAGGTGATCAGGAAATTGAAATGATTGCCAATGCAAAATACTTAGGTGTTCAAGTAGATAGTCAACTTAACTGGGACAAACATGTCGATACTATCAAGACCAAGGCTAATCGAGCCCTTGGACTAATTAAGTATTCTAAAAGATATCTTCCATCTGATGTGCTCAACAAAATGTACAGAGGGATTGTCGAGCCCCAGTTAAGTTACTGAAGCTCTGTTTGGGGCTGCTGTAGTAATTCAAAAATTAACATCTTGCAAAAAATTCAAAACAGAGCTGCAAGAATCGTAACAAATAGCCCTTACGATGCTTCTGCTGCTCCACTAATTCAGAATCTTGGCTGGCCGACTATCAGTGATCTCACAAGAAAAGAGACCGCCACTCTAGTTTATAAGTCTTTGAATTCGCTTGCCCCAGCCTACATGACAAAACTATTTACAAAATATTCAGATGATAGAGAAAGGACTTTGCGTTCGACAGAAACTGATCTTAGGTTACCGCTACTAAAAACTGCTAATGGCCAAAAGGCTTTTTCATATCGCGGAGCAAAACTTTGGAACAGTTTACAAAGAGAAGCAAAATTGGCACCCTCCCTGAAAACTTTCAAGGAACAAATATAGAGGGCGGTGTAATTTTAACTTCTATTTCATTTCTGTTATATTTTATTGTAAATTAGGTATTACTGTGTATTATATTGTAAATTAGGTAAATAAATTACTTTTGTCCTTAGTTTAGCCTCTTTTCCTTTAGTTTTTTATTTTAAACTGGTCAGTTTGAAAAACATGTATATATTATATGAAACTTTTACCAGTATAAATATTTTAAAATGAAAAATGAATAAATGACTCTTTACACAGGCATTGTTGAGCCACACCTTCGCTATTGTTGCTCGGTTTGGGGTTGTGCCGGTTTGACAGAACTTAATAAGTTGCAAAAACTTCAGAACCGAGCTGCTAGAATTATAACCAGCAGCAACTTTGAAACCCCAAGCAGACCATTAATTGACCAACTGGGCTGGAAGACCATTGACGAAGTCGTAGCTAGCGAAACTAAAACAATGGTCTTCAAGTCCTTGCATGAACTGGCTCCGCAATTCTTGTGTGACCTCTTCACCCGAAACTCAAAGAGCTCTTCGTATGTCCTGCGCAATTCAGAGACAGATTTAAGACTGCCCAAGAAAAAGTCAAGTAATGGGCAAAAATGTTTTTCTTATCGAGGAGCAAAAGCGTGGAATGACCTTCCTCCCGATACCAAACAGGCATCTTCCCTGAATAGTTTTAAAAAATCTATTTAGGATTTCTCTTTTCTTTTACATTAGACTTTGTAAATTTTGTATTATAGGATTTTATGTTATGGTTTTGTTTTGTAATTTCTCTTTTTTATTTGGTAATTGTATATTGTAATTAATGTTTTTAAGTGGAGGGCCCCTTGTAAAACAACTCCGGTTGAAGGGCAACCCTCCTTAATTAAATCAAATGAAAATGAAATGAAATGAAATGAAATAATTGAATTGTTTGCCTCTTAGACCATAATGACGCGTTCTTTCAGTTGGCAATTCTGCAAAAAGATAAAGAGGAGTACCTGTTTTCCTTAGGTTGAAAAAGTGACACAAGCGTCTGAACCATCTTCGCTGGTATAGACTTAAGGTTCAAGTTAATGTTAAGGTTCAAGCCCCAGTTGTTACAGCAGGACTGTAGGTGATCAATTTGACGTTGTAGACCGTCGGTTGTCATTGACAGTATTGCAATATCATCAACATACATTAGTCAATTTAGTTCTGCACCATTTGGTAACATTACAGGAGATGAAGACATATCACATAGTTTGTCTGCTATATCGTTTATGAATACCGGGTGTCCCAGAAAAAGTATCCGGATTTCGTCGACCCTAGCGATAAGAATATAGCGTCAATCAATCCGAAATGATTTTCAAAACATAACTCGATAGCCAACTTGAACACAGATGCCTCGTTGGTTGATATCAGTGCATCAAAAGTGAAGATATCAATCTTCAAGGGACAAATTTGCCTCCACCTTCAAACCAGAGCTTTGACGTTTTGGCCTAAACAAATTCTTGAAGCACTGTGAATAAAATCAACAAAATTTGAAAACGGCACAACAGATATGTTTTAAAAAATTCAGTTTATGGGAAACCTATCGTTAAGGGAGCTCCGAAATCAGCTTCATTCAGCTCAATATCGACAATTTATTTCACACATACTATTCATCGGTTAATGTACTCCCTCGCTGTTTTGTCGAAAGGGCGTGTTTCCAAGATATGTCGGAGTGCTTCATTGACAATCTGCAGTAAGGTGGAGGAGCTCCTCTTTCCGAGACGCCCGTTCGAGTTGCTTTTCTTTCTTTTATTGAATTATTTGTACATATATTTTGAAATTATTGTAACTGGCTGTCGTAGTTGGAACAACAATAACAGATTTTGTAAGACAATAGCATCATTTGCTTTTATTGACACTTAAATTCAAAGAGATTTGCGATTGCAGACAATGGAAATTCCCTCAAGCGGAAATTCAAAACAAATGAAGGCGCAAAGTTTCTCTGAAACCCAGGTAGCTATCTTGCTTGTTGTGCATTCCAGAAATGGTTTTTTAGAGCAAACATGAGCATATATTGAAAGAAGAAGGATATATCTAGATATCTACCACGGGCATTTTATTTTTGCTGTTCAGAAGCTGAGAAGTAAGTACTTTGATTGCACCCAAAAAATACGAGAATTGAATCGCCTCCAAATCGGTTCCTATACCAAACAAGTAAAATGCCCGTGGTAGATATCTAGATATATCCTTCGTCTTTGAATATATGCTCATGTTTGCTCTTAAAAACTATTTCTGGAATGCACAACAAGCGAGATAGCTACCTGGGATTCAGAGAAACTTTGCACCTTCTTTTGTTTTGAATTTCCGCTTGAGGGAATTTCCTTTGTCTGCAACCGCAAATCTCTTTGAATTTAGGTATCAATAAAAGGAACTGCTGCTATTGTCTTACAAAATCTGTCCTTGTTTCGCTGATTTAAAAAGTGCGTTGCTGCTCAAGGGAGTACCTTTTTTTATCACATAAAACATTAAAACTCTCGGGGGGGGGGGGTATCTCGACCTATTTTCTGACGGGGACGTGCCATTTTGCCCGAAAAATTGGTCTAAAAAACCATATAAAAAACCAGAATTTATGCCTATTCAATACAACCACTCTCTATATAACTAGGCATGGCTAAATTGCATACACAGTATGAAATCTAGAGTTAATGCGTGTAAAAAGGAAAGCTTTTTCAAAATTCCATAAGTTCAGGTGAGGAGCAGTCCTTATCTCTCATACAAAATATGTAGTAAGATGTTCTGATGCAGATACATGTAACTTTAACTGCTGTGTATTTGATCAAAGAACTGTCAATTTTGAGAGTGTTCAGCATTGTGAAAAATGATCTTGTATCTTTAGAGAAGACGCCTCCGGTTGTCATTACCAGGTTAATGAAATCAATGCTCTTATACGTCCTACATAATGCTTCATCATGAAGTAATTGACTGTATTTCTTTGCTTTACGCTTCGCGTTTGATTCGGCGTTCGATTCGTGACCAACAGTTAGTTCTATGATGTACATCCTATTACCTTTATCAATTACAATCATGTCAGGTGTTAGACTAGGTCCAGTGATGATGTCTGGAGTTGAGAATCTTCCAGGTAAGTCAACGAAAATCTTCTTGACGAATGGTTGTAACACGTTTGCCAGGTTTAAGAGAACTGAATTGTGACGCCATGTGTATCTGTTTAAGCAAGACGAGCAGCCAGACAGGATGTGCTTTGTTGTTTGGATGTGTCTACAGTGACTGCAACTGGCTGTAAGACTCTTACCCCATCTGAATAAATTGGAGAACGAGGGCAGAGTGTCATTCATATAGCGAACTGAATAATTGTTGATGTTACGTGGCAGCATATGCTGGGCCTTGAACCAGTACTCTCGAGTAGAGGGCAATGCGCAGTTCCATAGCTCTTTAACTACTGAGCCTTGTACCTAGCATTCTATCTAAGCAATAAGGAGGAAAAATTGTTGAAAGAAGTTGTAAAAGAAGGTCTGTTTCAGGAGACAGAAGATCCAAAGGAGAGAAAAAGACAAAATACAGCAGAAAGAAAAATACGGTTCGAGGAAAAAGTACTGCATGGGCAATTTGAGAGGGGAACAAAAGAAAGTTAAAGATCAAAGGGGAGTTGGCTGTGGCTGAATAAACGATATCTAAAAAAGGAAACCGAAGGGCTTATTGTTGCTGCTCAGGATCAGGCATCGAGGACAAATTGGATAATGAGAAATATTGACAAAGAGAACATATCAGCAAAGTGCAGATTGTGTGGTGAGAATGATGAGACAATTGCACATGTTTTGTCAGAATGCAAACAACTTGCTCAAAATGAATACAAAAAAGTGAGGCATGACAAGATAGCTGCAGCAATACACTGGCACCTGTGCAAGAAGTCCGGTTTTCAATGTGGGGGAAAAAGCTACCAGCATTTTGTTAGTAAAGATAATTGTGTCCTTGAGAATGATGAAGTGAAAATTCTTTGGGACTTCAGCATCCAAACGGAACATAAAATTGAGCACAATAGGCCTGACATAACTGTCATTGACAAAAAAGAAAAGCTGTGCTTTGTAATAGACGTTGCGTGTCCATTTGAAACGAGAATACAGTAGAAGGAAAAGGAGAAAGTTGATGCCTATACAGATCTCAAATACGAAATTCTAAAAGTTTGGAGAGGGGATGTGAAGAAAGTCGTTATATTGCCAGTTATAATTGGTGCATTAGGCTCGGTGATAGGAAGACTCTAGAAGGAACTGGAAAACTTGATTACAAAAATGGACTTGAAGTCATCCAGAAAGCATGTTTACTAGGATCTGCAAGAATAGTCAGGAAAGTGCTGGACACTCTAGGAAAAGACTGAAAAGAAACAAGGAAGAAACTCAGAGGGAGCCCTCACTATCTCAGGATCTGAGACAGAACTTGATAGTGTTTCAATCCGGTATTTAATGCTGTGTACAGTTGCAATAATGATGATAATAATAATAATAACAATAATAATGATAATAATAATAATAATAATGATAATAATAATAATAATAATACTAATAATAATAATAATAATAATAATAATACTAATAATAATAATAATGATAATAATAATAATAATAATAGTATAGAAAATAAAACTGTTCTTAAAACTGACGTTTCGATTTAAAATCTTCTTCTGAGATTTATTATTATTATTATTATTATTATTATTATTATTATTATTATTATTATTATTATTATTATTATTATTATTATTATTATTATTATTATTATCATCATTATTATTATTATTATTATTTATTATTATTATTATTATTATCATTTCACATTTACCACAGCTTTTGATGTTAAAACTGGTTATGTAAAGTTCTTCATCAGGTGCAAGCACTTAAGATAAAGACTTGTCCTTCTTTCTTCTTCAAACTTCGTAATCACAAAACTTTTCGTAAGATCCCAGCAGTTCCTAGCAGTGCTGATTTTTGCCATATCATAAAGTCATTCCTTATGCCCAGTTTCTCAGCAAATGAATGTAGTCTCTTTGGGATTGACCCAAGGGCCCCGATGACTATTGGTATAACGAACGTCTTCTTGTTCAGCATCCGTGAAAGCTCTACCTTTAACTCAGAATATTTACTTATTTTCTCAAACTCCTTTTTATCTATGTTATAATCCGCTGGTACTGCAATATCAATAATGAAGCATTCATTAGTTTCTTTGTTGATCAAGAGAATATCAGGCCTCCTGTGCTCAATAACTCTGTCCGTTTGCATATCAAAGTCCCACAAGATCTTAACTTTCTCGCTTTCCAAAACTTTATCAATTCTGTGTTGGTACCACTTATCGCTGACATCGAAACCAAACTTTTTGCATAGATTCCAATGCACATTGCTGCAAATTTTATCATGGCGGCGTTTGTACTCATTCTGAGCAAGCATCTTGCAAGAGCTGATGATGTGGCTCACATTTTCCTCTTTTTCCCCACATAGGCAGCACAGCGAAGATTCACTGCAAGCATATATGTGTTTTTTTATGGAATTTGTGTTTAAGGCTTGCTCCTGGGCTGCCATTAGCAAACTCTCTGTCTCCCTTTTTAATCTCCATTTTTCAGCCAAGCCCACGAGTCTTCTGTTTTTAGATCTCTGGTTTCTCTCTCAAATTGACCATGCAGTGGCATTCCTATCAGTGCGTCCAGTTTCTCTTTCTGAATCCTTGAGCTATACTCATTTTTCCCCTCTATGTCATCAGGCTGTAATGGTACCTCATTTGCCACAAAGCTTAAAATTTCCTCTTTGCTGTTAGCAATGTACTCGTCTAGGTTTCGAACTTCACTGGCCACACACTCCTCTATGCTAGTAAGCCCTCTCCCTCCGTTTTTTCTCTTCATGTACAGCCTAATTACATTTGACTTTGGTTGTAGCGCGCTGTGCTCAAACATCAGCTTCCTGGTTACCCTGTCAAGTTCTCTAACTTCTTCCTTTGTCCAGTCAATCAAGCCAGCGCTGTATCGAACTACTGCCACTGCCCAACTATTCATTGCCGTGATCAAATTTGGAGAGTTCAGCTTACTTTTCAATATGAGCTTGAGTCTTGTCAGATAAGTCTCGTTCACCTTTGCTTTCATGTCACCACTCATTATGGAATCAAGTTCTAAGATACCTAAGTATTTATAACCTCTGCTGTCAGCATCTGCAATCTCTTCATCCCTTGGTAATTTGATTCCTAAACTCTTCACATGTTTTCCCCTCTTCATTGTTACAAGTGCGCATTTTGATATTCCCATCTCCATACCAATGTCCGAACTACAAATCCTTACCGTATGCACTAACGAATCAATCTCATTGTCATTCTTTGCAAATAGCTTTATGTCATCCATGAACAGAAGGTGATTAATAGTGGGTCCTGTTTTTCCAAGTTTGTATCCCATCCCTGATTCTCGTAATGCCATAGACAGGGGAATTAGTGCAATAACAAAGAGCAATGGTGAAAATGCATCTCCTTGGAATATCCCCCTCTTTATCTCAACCGTTCCTAGTTGTTTACCACCCGAAAAGATAGTAGTCCTCCAATTATTCATACTTTCAGACAACAGCTCTACAACATTATCAGCAATACCAAACATACGTAGTGATCCTATGATCCACGAGTGGGGCACCAAATCATAGGCTTCCTTAAAGTCTATCCAAGCCATAGACAAATTTGTATGCCTCCTCTTGCAATTTCTAAGGATAAACTTGTCTACGATCAGGTGATCCTTAGTTCCTTGACTCTCTCTCCTGCATCCTTTTTGTTCACTTGGGAATAGATCATTGCTCAATAAATGAGCATATGTTTTCTCACTAAAAATCCCTGTCAATGTCTTCCACAATAGATTCAAGCATGCTATCGGTCTGTAATTACCCACCTCAGGACCTTTCAACCTATCTTTCATGAGCAATATTGTCCTCCCCTCTACCATCCATGCTGGGATCTTTCCTGCTATGACACAACCGTTTAAGCAGTTTGTTAATGTGACAAGTAGAGAATCGAACCTTTTAAGCCAATACCCTTGAATCCCATCTGGGCCGGGTGCTTTCCAATTTGGCATTGTCTTCAAACTGAGATTTTACATCCTCCACCGTTATTTCAATTTGAGCTTGTTTGTTTATCGTTCTTGCAGTATCACTTTGAATCTTCCTCACCCATTCAGCATCAGCATTGTGTTGCCTTTGCTTCCCCCATATATCACCCCAGAACTTGATCGATTCCTCTGCATTTGGTGGTGGACTTTCAGTATCTTCTCCATTAAGGTTTCTGTAAAATTGTCGCTGATTGGTTGCAAAAAGTCGGTTATCTTGAAACTGGCTTCTCCGTTCGCTATACCTTTTCACTTTTGTAGCCTTAGCTGTTATCCTTTGTTTAATCTCTTCCATCGCGACATTGAAACCCTTTTCTCGTAACTTGTACCTTTGTCTCAAATACTCCTTAGTAGCATTGTTCCGTTTCTTCCATTTGCCTTTAAACCAAGGTTCAAGACGACTTAAATCTTTCCTTAACTGTTTTATATCCCTCTCTATTCTGCGTTTCCACCAAGGTTCTTTGGTGCGCTTCTGTGTTCCTTCCTTTGCACCAACTCTTTCGCATACCAACACCGATGCAGCAACTAGTACGTCGCGAACCTGAGTGATGCCAGTACACTTAACATACTGCAGAATCTTATTAACTTTTCTCGTTTCATTTGCTACTTTCGTCTTGTCAAAGTATCTCAGATTCTGTCCTACCCTTCGTTCCCTCCCTGTACCGATTTCATTCAAACGATCAAGGACTGCTCTGTTCTCTTCATCTAGTTCTCCATACAACTGATCGTTTTTATTATTATTATTATTATTATTATTATTATTATTATTATTATTATTATTATTATATTATTATTATTATTATTATTATTATTATTATTATTATTATTATTATTATTATTATTATTATTATTATTATTATTATTATTATTATTATTATTATTATCATCATTATTATTATTATTATTATTATTATTATTATTATTATTATTATTATTATTATTATTATTATTATTATTATTATTATTATTATTATTATTATTGATATGAAGAAGATTTTTAATCGAAACGTACCAGAGTTTTTAACAGTTGCGTTTCTTTTTATTTTCTTTTTCTGTTAATTTTTTGATGATGGTTTTGTTTCTTATATTATTATTATTATTATTAATAAAAAAAACAATTGTTAAAAACCAGACATTTCGATTATCAAATCTTCATCAGTGCTTTACAATAAAAACAGCCAAGTATTTATAGGAAAAAATGTTTACATGCAATTTTTTTTTTCATCTAGCCTAAGTGGTTCTAAAATCGACAAGGGACTAGAATCCATGCTGTTAGAAACTAGGACACTAGACTCTACGGGGACTCCTAACAATGTACACCCTCCAAGGACCTGCTTTTTGTAAAATTGCTAAATCCCTGATGGCTAGATAAAGACTCCAAAATACCTTAAAGGATCTGCTTTTCGTAAATTGCTAAATCCCTAATGGCTCGATAGAGACTCGAAAATACCCCCAAAGGACCTGCTTTTCGTAAATTGCTAAATCCCTGATGGCCATATAGAGACTCCAAAATACCTTCGAGGATCTGCTTTTCGTAAATTGCTAAATCCCGGATGGCTTGACCGTGGGTTCCATCCTGCCACCGCGTGTATACCACCTATCTGATGTCCCAGATCAAAAAATCTCTCCGATAAATCGATAAAAGTTAAACAATACCGCAAGCAAACATATCCAGCTCAACATCCGCTGCCCTTTCATTTAAACCATTTGGTATGAAAGTCCCCAATTTATATTGCCAAAGCAACTCCTTTCGTCTAACCGAAAACACATCGTGAGCCCATCTATGATTTTTACACTAACCGAAAATGCACCCTGATGACCCTCACCGAAAAAATGAGCAAAAAAGTTGGCCTGTGGGACTGGTTTACCCCTGTCAAGGCTGCCATCATTGTATTTGCGGGCATATGTGCGATGATAGGACTTATAGGCATTAAACCGTTGTCGAAACTTAGTCGTTGTGCTGCCAACATATTTTTTGTTGCAGATATGCTTTTTTAATTACCTGAACATCCAGAAAATGTATTGTCTCCTTTGAGTATTCTGCGGTGAACTTAATTGAGTGATGTGCTGAATTAAGGAAATCAATGAGTTCTAACAACTTTTCTTCCCCGTGTGTCCAGACTAAAAATACGTCATCGATGTAGCGCCACCATAACCATGGTTTTTCTACATGATGATCAAGGAGAATTTTCAGGTAATTAAAAAAGATGACAGGATTGTTACTGATCTATACACGAAACCGACGGATATTCATCAACTTCTCCACCATTCCTCATGTCACCCAAGTCATACGAAGAGGGGCATACCGTACGGGCAAGCTCTCCGCCTCCGTCGTATTTGTTCAGAGGAAGGGTTCTTTACAAAACAGCTAGGAGAACTGGAGACATACCTTCTGGAGAGGGGTTATAGTAAGGGGGAAATTTATAGCCAAGTAAACAGGGTTAAAGGGTTGGATCGTAGAGACCTCCTGGGTCGCTTTCAAAACCACAATGATGATTCGCGCATACCTCTAGTGCTGACCTACCATCCTGCATTCTTCAAAGTGCACGAAATTTTGCGAAATTGTTCAAATACGTTGTTTGTAGATGATAAGCATCGTAATCTCTTTCAGAATAAAATGTTTATATCGCTTCGGAGAGCAAAAAATCTTAAGGACACTCTAGTAAGGGCAAAACTTAGGCCATTGGGAGAGGAACAGGTGGAGAAGGGTACTTTTAGGTGCAACGGTAGAAAGAGCTGTCAGATCTGCTCCATTGTTGTGGAGGGGGACACTTTCGGAAACTTTAATGAATCGCGGTCTTTTACCAACTTTTCAGGGGCATACCATTGCAACTCTCAAAATGTGGTTTATCTATTGCAATGTGATATCTGCAGCAAAAAAAATGTTGGCAGCACAACGACTAAGTTTCGACCATACAATGATGGCAGCCTTGACAGGGGTAAACCAGTCCCACAGGCCAACTTTTTTGCTCATTTTTTCGGTGAGGGTCATCAGGGTGCATTTTCGGTTAGTGTAAAAATCATAGATTGGGCTCACGATGTGTTTTCGGTTAGACGAAAGGAGTTGCTTTGGCAATATAAATTGGGGACTTTCATACCAAATGGTTTAAATGAAAGGGCAGCGGATGTTGAGCTGGATATGTTTGCTTGCGGTATTGCTTAACTTTTATCGATTTATCGGAGAGATTTTTTGATCTGGGACATCAGATAGGTGGTATACACGCGGTGGCAGGATGGAGCCCACGGTCAAGCCATCCGGGATTTAGCAATTTACGAAAAGCAGATCCTCGAAGGTATTTTGGAGTCTCTATCTAGCCATCAGGGATTTAGCAATTTTACAAAAAGCAGGTCCTTGGAGGGTGTACATTGTTAGGAGTCCCCGTAGAGTCCAATGTCCTAGTTTCTAACAGCATGGATTCTAGTCCCTTGTCGATTTTAGAACCGCTTAAGCTAGATGAAAAACAATTGCATGTAAACATTTTTTCCTATAAATACTTGGCTGTTTTTATTGTAAAGCACTGATGAAGATTTGATAATCGAAATGTCTGGTTTTTAACAGTTGTGTTTTTTATTTTTACTTTTCTGTTATTTTTGAGGATGGTTTAGTTTATATATTATTATTAATAATAATAGTGATAATAATAATCTCTTTATTTACAGTTGGTAGGGAGATAGTTAATATACATAAGTAATTATGTACAAAATATTTTTATTTGTTATGTACTAATGTTATGTACTGTTATTTGGTGATAGTGGTTTTCGTTTATTATATCTAGGCACAAACTAATTAATACCAACTATTTACATACAAGAAAAAGAAAAATTAACAATATAGGTCTACTTATTTACATATATTGCAGCTACATTTGTTTCCATTCCAGGCCTTTCTTACATCTGAATACATTTTCAGCACTCTTTATTGTATCAGGCATGGCATTCCAGAGAATGCTTCCTCGGAAAGCTAAAGAGCTCATGCCGAAAGGTATCGTTCTGGTAGGAGGAATTTGTAGCGTGTTCTTGATTCGTAGATCATACGTCAGTTCCCTCTGCACGAAAAATTCTCCCATAAATGATGGATTTTCATGATTTAAAGGGGCATTCCGCGAAAATCAAATGCATGCAAAGGTTTATATCGTTATCCCGATCGAAAATCAGATCTTATCAGCCCTCAGAAATCGTTTTCCTTTCCTCGATCGCACTTCTCAAAGGCAAGATATGGAGAAAACATTGGACCGATTTCAATTTTAATACCCTACTATTTTTGTGCTTCGTTGTTGGCGAACAAAGGTTGCAAATTTTCGATTTTGTCCGCCGGTTAGTCGTCGGCGAGCATTAATGGGTTTGTTGCGCGTCGCTCTTAGAATTGAGTTTGAAAATCCTGTTGTATTGGTTCATTCATGTGTCCATGATCGACTACGACCAAGAGAAATGATCGGCTTTAACGACAATTCTCGGTATCCGTCTCGGATTCAAATGCGAGGTTATGGCTGAGTTCTCGGTCTGTCGTTTGTGGCCGGTTTGAGCTTTATTTAAGGTGGAGAAATATCGGGAAATGTTGATAATGATATGAATGTTCGTTTTATATGCAAACGACGCAATTCGCCGATATCCAGTTTTGTCGCGTGGAATGCCCCTTTAATGATTTATATATCTCTGTCATTAATTTCTGTAAGTTTTTCGTGTGGATTGCTATTTCATTGTTCTTGTTGAGGAGGCATTCAAAAGTGGATTCATAATCACCAAGCAGTGCGCGTAGTGCACGTTTATGCACCTGCTTTATTTCCTTACTGCATTGCGTTCCACAGATAATTCAAATTGGAGGACAGTAGTTGAAATTTGATAGCAGAAAGGAATTGTATTGCAATTTTGCCTTGTCTAGTTCTAGCAGTTTAGCTATTCTAGAAAATGCTTTCACATT
Source organism: Aurelia sp. 4 Dawson et al 2005 (assembly GCA_964019985.1). Lineage (NCBI taxonomy): Eukaryota > Metazoa > Cnidaria > Scyphozoa > Semaeostomeae > Ulmaridae > Aurelia > Aurelia sp. 4 Dawson et al 2005. The sequence continues at coordinate 11,164,118 of OZ026497.1, forward strand.
TTTGTGTACTTTTTTGGCACAGGGTTTTGACATGTTGGGCAAATTTAAGACCAGCATCGATTGTAATGCCTAGAAGTTTTACACTGGCTGATGGGCATACAGTAGCTTCATTTATCTCCATGCATATTTTATCATTACGTTTGGTACCGAGGAACACCATCTGGAATTTAGATGGATTGTACTTTCACAGATGAATAGCATGTGTAAAATAAATTATCGATATGGAGATAAATGAAGCTGATTTCAGAGATCCCTTGATGACGATACGTCTCACTAAAACTGCATTTTGTAAAACACATCTTTTGTGCCGTCTTCAAATTTTGTTGATTTCATTCACAGTGCTTCAAGAATTTGCTTAGGAGATGGAGGCAAATTTGTCCTTTGAAAATTAATATTTTCACTATAATATGGTGAGCGTGTGGCCGAGTGGTTAAGGTGTCTGACTCGTAAGCCAAAGGTCAGAACAGCCGTAGGTTCAAATCCCACGCTGGACAGTTTGGTCACTGTCCGTAACACTAGCCAGGATCGACCACAGCCATGTGAGGGAAATCTGGTAGCTGTGGCGGGTAGCTGCAGCGGACTGATGGTAAAACATCCGTGGCCCCTGCTGGAAATAAGTCTCTCAGACTTTCGCGGGCTAGCCACGTTAAATATAAATACCTACATACCTACTCTCAACTCACCGATATCAACAAACGAGGTATCTATGTTCAAGTTAGCTATCGAGGAATGTTTTGCAAATCATTGCGGATTGATTCCCCCTATATTCTTATCGCTAGGGTCGACCAAATCTGAATACTTTTTTTGGACACCAGGTATATCAAAAAGGAGGGAACGAAGGGGAGACCCTCGTCTGAAACCTTTAGTATGGTTGATGTATTTGGTTCGGTTATTTTGAATTTTTACCAAACAAAGTGTTTTGAAGTACATATCTCTAATCAGGTCTGAAAATGGCCCATTTATACCCAAGCTATCATGTTTATGGAAAAGCTCCTTAAGGCTGACTTCCAGTCAGTGGAATTTTCCTAGCGGGCGAAAATCCTATCGTTGACGGGAGAAAACGTCGCTCTGAAATGGAATAGTTATGGTTGGGCAACTTTTTATGGTCTAAAATTCCACCCGCTCGGAAAATTCTGCTAACTGGAAATGGACCTTTATGCTATATGGAATGCTATTCTTCCTTGGAATCTACAAAGCATGCATAAATTTTTTCCCATCTCAGTACTGTGGACGTATATATTTATCAATGCTTCCTGAGTGAAAAGGTGATCAGTCATTCTGGACTTCTCAAAGAAGGCAATTTGACTTCTGTGAATTACCTATTTAAGTAAAGAAAGTTGATCAATCTGTTGTTGAGAACAAGACAAAATGTTTAAGCCACACAATTCGTTAGCGATATTGGACGGTACTTGTCGGGATCTTTTTTATCACCCAATTTATGTAGTTGTGTGAATAAATGTCTTGACCAACTTGAAGGCGTTTTTTCGTAAGGAATTATGAGATGAAACAAAATCCTATATGCGTCCTCTAATCAGCGGGATAGCTATTGATTATCAATTCGTTATTTCGGTATTACCTGTTGTGTCTCGACTCTTCGAGAAACTTATTTATGACCAGCTGTACACGTATCTTAGTAATAAGGACCTACTCTTCACCGGGCAGTCAGAGTCTCCACTGTTTCATTCTGTATTAACTAGCTTGTTAAAGTGCAGTAATGAATGGTATCTCAATTTAGGCAAAGGGCAGTATACATCAGTAACTTTCATTGACCTCAAAAAGGCCTTCGAGGCTAAACAGATTGGCTGGTTTCTGTCTTATCTAGATAATCGCAAACAGTGCTGTAAGGTGAAGGGGCATATTTGAAACTAGAGAACATTAATTGCGGGGCTCCTCAGGGATCCTACATAGATCCCTTACTTTTCCTGATCTATATCAACAACTTACCCTTGGCACTCGATTCTTCCTGCGAAGGAGACCTCAAAAACACATGGAAGACCATCCATAACGTTTTAAACAAGAAATCCAAAACCACCAACATTTCGTCCATAAGTATCGAAGGGAAACACATCTCTTCCAGTACTGGCATAGCAGAATCTATGAATGATTTCTTCTGTACCATAGGAGAGACACTTAGTGGGAAAATTCCCAGAGCGAAAAACCTTCTTCTTGAGAATGAGTACGAGGTTAATCGACAAAAAACTATGTTTAATTTCCACGTTATTGACACCTTTCAATTAGGAAAAGTTTTGGCAAACTGAAACATCAAAGGGATGTAATGATGGTATTGCTAGCTGTTTTCTAAAAATTGCACTTCCGGTTATTTCAGAATCTCTTTGTGATATTTTCAACCTTTCAATTGCTACTGGTTGCTTTCCAGATAGCTAGAAAATTGCCAGAGTACCAACCATTTTTAAAAGTGGCCAACCTGATGACCGATCTAATCAACGATCTATATCGGTTCTGCCTGTTTTAGCTAGGGTCTTTGAAAAACTTATTCATAACCAATTATACAATTATTTGGACAGAAACAAACATCTGTTTTCAAACCAATCAGGCTTCAGAGCTCTTCATTCTGTTGTCACGTGTCTTCTTAACAACACAGATGACTGGTGTGTGAACATTGACGAAGGCAGATACACTGCAAATATCTTCATTGATCTCAAAAAAGCATTTGATACTATGGATCATGACATATTACTTGCTAAGTTGAGGAAATATGGCGTTGAAAATCTATCTAGAACTTGCTTGGTTTACGTCTTATCTAAGTAACAGAAAGTAATTTTGCAAAGCTAACGGGATATGTTCCAAAACTAAAGATATTCATTGCGGTGTGCCCCAGGGTTCTTGTCTTGGCCCTCTTTTGTTTTTGATTTATATCAATGATCTTCCGTTTTCCCTAAAGAAAGGCAAAGTGACGAGGTACGCAGACGATACGAGTATTTCTTATTCCTCCTCGAGTTTAGTAGACATAGAACAAACTCTAAGTAGGGAACTGAATGATTTGAAGCTATGGATGCAAGGTAATAAACTCTCTTTGAATGTCCTAAAAACTCAGGCTATGGTTGTAGGCTCGCAGCCCAAAATTAAGAAAATTACTGTTGATCATCCACAGTTTTTTATTGGTGGCTCTCAAGTTGAAAATGTTGACCGAGCAAATACCTGGGTGTGATAATCGATAAGAACTTAAATTGGGAAGAGCACATTAGCAATGTCCGTACCAAAGTTTCTCGTGCAATTGGGTTTCTGAAATACTCCAGGAAATTTTTACCTCAAAACACATTGAGTAAAATGTATTCGGGTATCGACGAGCCCCATTTTTGGTTGTTGTTCGGTATGGGGGTGCTGCGGGGTGACCAAGCTGCAAACCTCACAAAAGTTGCAAAATCGAGCGGTTAGAATCGCTACGAAAAGCAATTTTGTTGCCCCTTCTATAGGTTTGATACAAAGTTTAAATTGGCCTACTGTAAACGACATCATTAGAGGCGAAACCGCAACTACAGTGTACAAATCGCTAAACGGTCTCGTCCCGGAGTACCTTTCCAGCTTGTTTGAAAGAAGGTCGACTCGAAATGTCAGGAACTCAGAAACACCGAAATTGATCTTTCGATACCTTTATGAAAAACTAACAATGGGCAGAGAGCTATATCTTTTCGTGGACCTAAGCTTTGGAATAGCCTTGAACTTGATGTTAAAGAGGCACCATCTCTTGCCACCTTTAAGAGAAGAATCAAATCGTAAACTGGTAACATTTGTGCCACGGCCCCCTGAAAAGCAGTTCTCATGGACTGACGGGGCTACCGTGCCAAAATAAATGAATTAAAAAATGAATAAAAAAATGAATGAATTCAAACGCTAATGTGATGCAGATGATACAAGCATCTACTACTTGTCGCAAATTATCTCCTCGATCAACAATGTTGTTAAAAAAGACCCAAAGTCTCTTAAGTCATGGCTAGATGAAAGCAAGTTATCCCTTAACGTTACTAAAGTACAAAGTATTTTGATAGGTAGTAGGTATAGAGAAAGAGCGCTTCAGCAGCCTGAAAATCAAAAACCATGCGTCCACTTTGGAGGTGAAGCCATCTCTATCATAGCCAGTAGAAGATTTTTGGGTGTGGAGGTTGACCAATTTCTTAACTGGGATGAACACTTGGTGACCATGACTAAAAGGGTTTTCCGCGGTCTAAGAATGCTTCGTTATTCTTAAGAGAGCGTGTGGCCGATTGGTTAAGGCGACTGACTCGCAAACCAAAGGTCAGAACGGCCGAGGTTCGAATCCCACGCTGGACAGTTTGGTCGCTGTCCGTAACTCTAGCCCGGGTCGACCACAGCCATGTGAGGGAAATCTGGTAGCTGCGGCCATTAGCTACGGCGGGTTGATGGTAAAAGATCCGTGGCCCCTGCTGGAAATAAGTCTCCCAGACTTTCGCAGGCTAGCCACGTTAATTATGATTACCTACCTACTTACCTGCTAAAAAGTACCTCCTGTTAGCATGTTTATTTGAGAAAGTCTTGTATGGCCAACTATACCAATACTCAGATGAAAATAAGTTGCTTTACTTGCACCAATCTGGGTTCCGATCATTCCACTCTTGTGCCATATATCTACCCACGAGCAATAATGATTGGTATACAGAACTGGACAGAGGCAACGTCAGTGCGGTCGTTTTCATCGACCTCAAGAAGGCTTTCGACACTGTAGACCATAGTATGCTGTCAGAAAAGCTTTCCCATTGTGGTATAAGAGGCATTGAACTTGAGTAGTTCAAATCCTATCATAGTGGGAGAAAACGATGCAGTAAGGTCAATGGGCACATATCGAATGTTGGAAGTAGTCGATATGGAATACACGACTCCCTGGAAGAACAGTATTCACGCATTAATATCTGAAGCGATTAAATGTATAAATAGCTGATTAAAAAAGTGTTGTTCCCCAAGGGTCTTGCTTGGGACCACTTCTCTTTTTAATGTACATAAATGGCCTTCCACTGGTGCTTGATAATACCAAGGCTACTATGTATGTGGGTGATGCATGTATCTCTTATTCCTCTAAATCAGTAAATGCAATCAGTTCAGCAATCAATGATGATTTGTCCAATCTCAAATTATGGTTAAAAGGCAATAAGTTGTCTCTAAATGTTACGAAAGCTCAAGCCATGCTTATCGGTAGCAAGGAAAAGCCTTGCCAGAATATCTGTAACAGTGATGGCATTAACCCTAACTTTGTTATTGATGACGAAGTTGTTCCGATGATAAACGAGGCTAAGTATCTTGGAATACAGATAAACAAAACATTACGTCGGAAAGGGCATATCAACGCTATTGCTTCGAAGATTTCGCGTGGGATAGGAATGATGAGAAATGCTAAGAGGTAAGTCCCACTCAGTACCTAAAAAACCATGTACAAGAGTAAAGTCAAGCCCTATCTACGATGCGATGATGATATCTACGAATGGGAATGTTGCTCTAGGGTGTAGACGTAAAAAGACTGCAGATTCTCCAAAATTGTGCAGCCCGTATTGTCACTAATAGTGCTTATGATGCGCACTCCTTGCGAAAATTGGGCTTTGTGAAAGGAAGCGCAGGCCGTCGCCAAAACACGTGTTTTGGTAAAATGAACGATGCCATTTACAATGATATACGTTGTACAATGCGTGTTTCAGAAAAATACTGCCTTTGGAAAGATAAAGACCTTAGGGACCTCATGCGGACTAGAGACAAGTTAAGGAAGGCTGCTTCCAACAAAATCCCAATTTCTCATGGATTCATATAGGTAGGTCCGTAACAAGGTTAACTCTAAGAATATTCAGCTAAAGAAGCAATATTTCACTGACAAGATTACTGCATGCCAAGGCAACATGAAGGAATCATGGAAGGCAATCAATGAACTTCTCAATAAAAGATCTAAGTCCAGTAACATCAGTTGTCTAAAAAGTGTCTGGCACTGAAACTGTCCATAAAAAGACATTTCTAATAAATTGAACAGTTTCTTTTGCTCAATAAGCAAGGAACTTGCAGACAAAATTGTTCCTGTCCCTAATCCTCTTCTTACAGGTGAATATGAAGTCGACAAAAATAAGGCCAAGTACAACTTTAAGACTACTGAAGTTAAAGAGATCAGAGCTGCATTTGCCAAAATTAAAACTGCAAAGAGTTTTGGGATTGACAGCATTTCCAACTACTTTTAAAGCTAGCCTTACCATTCACTGAAAGCTCTCTGGCTTTTATGTTTGACACTTCCATTGAAACTAGCCAGTTTCCTGATTCATGGAAGGTAACTAGAGTTACCCCGATCTTCAAAGATGGTGATAAGACTGAAAAATCAAACTACCGACCAATATTAGTCTTACCCGTCATCTCAAGGCTCTTGGAAAAACTTGTTTTTGAACAGCTGTACCAATACATGAAGGAAAATAATCTCCTTTGTCCTTAACAATCTGGGTTTATGCGCCATCATTCAACGCTTACCTGTTTGCTTACCAATAATGATGACTGGTACAGCGGCTTGGACCTCGTTCAGCCTGTGGGTCTAGTATTCATTTATTTAGAAAAGTTTTTGATACTGTTGACCGTAATATGCTCTGTGAAAAACTTCAAATTTATGGCGTTCAGGGGCGAGAGTTGTCTTGGGTTTAGGTCTTCCCTATCCAACCGCAAAAAATTCTGCAGGGTTAATGATGATGCTTCAGATATACAGGGTGTAGAAGTGGGTGTGCCACACGGGTCATGTCTTGGCCCCCTACTCCTCATCATCTACATCAATGATCTTCCACTGGCTGTCCAGGGTTCAACTATATCCATGTATGCTGACGACACCAGTTTATGCCACCAGTCACTGAATATGGCTCAGCTAAATAAGACTATTAACAATGATCTTAGGCAACTGTCCACATGGCTTCAAGCAAATAAACTTTCTTTGAATGTTGCAAAGACCCATTCCATGCTTATTGCCACCAAACAAAAACAAGATGGCCTCAACAGCACAAATCAGAAATTGGAATTGAATATCTGAGGCAATGAGCTGGCTGCAGTCCAAAAACAAAGTACATTGGTGTACAAATTGACTGCTGCTTAGATTGGAAGGGCAAATTAAGGAAGTTTCCACCAAGTTCTCAAGGGCTCTTGGCTTTTTAAAATATGCCAAGAGTTTTCTACCAAGGGAGGCTCTGAAAACTCTCTACACTGGTATTATCGAGCCTCACTTTCGATACTGCTGCTCTGTCTGGGATTGTTGTGGCTCTACTCAAGTCAAGCAGTTGCAAAAGCTTTAGAACCGGGCTGCCAGAATTGTGACAAATAGTGGCTATGAGATCCCAGGCAGACCGCTTATCGTAGGACTGGGTTGGAAGACCATTCAACAACTTATCAACAATGAGTCTGAAACAGTGGTCTTCAAATCACTCAATGGGTTGGCTCCACAATACTTGTGTGATCTTTTAACAAAGAATTTACAGTGTTCCGCCCATACTCTCTGTAATACCGACACTATGTCTGGCTGCCAAAGGAAAAGTCTGCGAATGGGCAAAAATGTTTTTCGTTTTGGGGACCAAAATTATGGAACAGCTTCTCAGTCTAAACAGGCATCCTCTTTGAGCAGCTTGCAATCCTCTATTTAGAAATGAGGGTGGGACATGGTTGTGAGATTGGGCACCGGTCGCTGTTGATTGGTACACTAGGGGTTAAGCGATTGGTGTTCTAGATCTACGATCATCGATCTTCAGTCGCTGGGCTTGTCGTGTCGGTCAGGGGTGGCTGGTGCTGGTGTCGCAAAATCTGTTCCTGCGTAAAATATGCCAATAGTCTCCATAAATATATATATGATCTATTAATCACTATAATTAGGTTTTGACGCTATGGTTTTTCTCTTCTAATTAGGCTTAACATTTATTATCTTAGGTTGCTGCTGTAATTGTTTTTAATGGAGGGCCCCTTTAAAATCAGCCTTTGCTGAAGGGCAACCCTCCCTAAATGAAATGAAATGAAATGAAAATGAATGAAATGAGATGCAAGAATATTTTTGGCTTTTGGCTTGTTTTGAGGAGGGAGGATGTCCTTGGGTAGGATCATAGTGAACGATTGGTCACTATAACCAACAAAAAAATAATTTATGCAAGTAGCGAGTTTGGTAGTTTTTAAGAAAAATTTGGATACTGATTTGATAAAACATGGCGTTTATGAATTTCAAATTTTTCACAAACTTTTGCAGCAGTAAGTGGTCACTTTGCAAGAATGTGAGCTATTGGTCAAACTCTCAAACTATTGACTATCGGACAGAATCTATTTCGTTTCAACATACCTAATACTGTAGGTACTCTTAACTTCAAATGCCTGCACTTCATTAGCGCACCCGGTTGTTTGGGGTTGTTTGAAGGCTGTGGACGTCATTGCTTTCAAATTTTGTAAATCTGGGCTCTTTGGTTTCTTTTTAGGTGGAAGAATGTCTTGGGGGAGTTTGTGATGAGAGGTTTGCACTTGATCTGACAAAGGACATTGATGAATTGAGCTAGTTGGGATTTGTGAAAGTTTGAATGCTGATCTAAATAGCAACTGCTTTAAAGGACAAGTCCGGGGTTGGCATAATTGTTGATTATTCCAGGGATTTTTTTCATATTCCATTAAAAATTTACAAGACAAATTACCTATTACAATACCTACTAATTACTCTACGAAACACTACAAGGACGATAATACCACGGGGAGCAATAGACTATGACAACCCCGTGGCCATTAACATAGAAAGAAATAAAAACTACTGGGTGAATCAGGAAAGATGCACCACCCGCCCGCAAAGCTGCACACAAGAGCCACCAACCGATTCGCACAATTTATCACGAATTGACGACGCATCGAGGAGGCTTAAACGAAGTTATGCCTAGGCCTCAGTTGAGGAATTTAGAAAATATGGGACGAATCGGGCATGTGGCCCTGCACCACGATGTCCCGAGCAAGCAGCACCCCTCCCCCGACCCACCCATTACATAAAAATAAACATAAATACTACAAAAAAAAGAAATAAATCTACATCAAAAAACAGAACTTTACAGAAAAGATACTTTACGATGACGTACTAGGTGGTTGTGCGAGGTTTAACAAGCTATGATGCGGTCCTAATCGAATCGACCAGTTTCATGGATGAATTCTAGAGTCAATTCGGGAATATTTTTGTTAAGATCATTGGGGAAGTCTTTGTCACCATATAATAAAAGTTGCGTTAAGGGCTCGTTTGGTATATTAACATATCCAAGTGGTCGCAGTAACGCAAAAACTCATGCTAGAAGATTTCGGCGTTGAATCTCAAAGGAAGGGCAAAGCAACAAAAAGTGTTCCGTATTCTCAATACCGTCGTTGGTAGGGCACATTGGATTGATGGTATCCCTAAAATTGTGTTTGAACTTGTGAAAGTTCAACTTACTTAGACCAACCCTAAGTTGAATAAGCTAGGATAGTCCAATTGGGTCGTGAATCCCAAAGACAGATTTAGCAGGGGACGTGTTTCACGGACGTGTTTCAAATTACTGAAAGAAAATGGAACTATTTGTGACAGAAGCCATCCAGTGTATCCGAAAGTCTAAAAAACAACCAAATAGACAAACAATTCGAGCCTCTCTGGTTAAAAAGGGAATCAGCTGTACTCCTGAAGATATCATAACAACATTAGCAAATCTCGAGGCAAAGGGCCTAATCGAAAACCGAGGTATCGAGCCCGAAGAATCATATTTTTATTATTATTATTATTATTATTATTACTTCTTTGATTTAAAGTTGGCTGTTCGAAATAGCTAAAGATAAAAGCTAATTAAGGCCAACTATTTACAAAAGGTGTATACAAAAGAAATACTTAATAATTACAAAAAACCTAAACCATATATAAAAGTTTTGCAAATCCTACAGTTGCAATGTTTGCATTTTGTTGTTTTAAGATATTTTTTAAAAACAGTCAAAGAGACTGAAGTTTTCACTTCTATGGGTAATTTTGCCCATGTTCTTTGACCCATGAACCTTACGGTATCTGTACCATAGCATGTGGTTCTCACTTTTGGTAGGTTTAAATTGCTCGAACTTCTTAGTTGATACGGCATTGCCTTTTCCTCAAAAATTTCCATCATAAACGAAGGATTCAAATGATTCCTTGTTTTGTAAATTTCAACCATAAGCAACTGTAGGTTCTTCTGATGTATAGATACCGAATTATCATTTTCTAACAATTTCTCGTAAGGAGAAGTGTTGTCTTTGTATGCGATTCGAAGGGCCCTTTCCTGTATCCTGTTTATCTTGTTATTGACATTTCTGTCATGGAACATCCAGATTAGTGGGCAGTAGCTGAATTGTGACATTATAAAAGTGTTCATCATCAATTTTATTTTTTTGGATTCCATGAAAATTGAAATGCGAGATAAAGCATGCAGTTTCTGGCTGGCCTTTTTACAAAGAGTCCGCACATGAGTTTTGAAGTTAAGTTTTGTATCTAGTGTAACTCCCAATAATGTTTCTTCGTCACTTTCTTCTAATACTGCCATTCCTACATGTAATTTCATCTTGTCTTTTTTCTCGCCAAATATCATAAAATGACATTTGTCCGCATTTAATTTCATATAGTTTTCAGGATACCAGGTTGATAGTTGGATGGCATCTTGTTCTAGTCCGTCAATGACATTTTCGACCTCAGAGCCACATATGTAGATAGTGGTATCGTCTGCATAGTTGCATATTTCGGCTCTATTCATCAGAAGAAAAAGGTCATTAATATACACGTTAAATAAGAGAGGCCCTAACACTGATCCTTGTGGGACTCCTTTTTGAACTTCTTTCCAAGTGCTAAACGACCCATTAATCTTAACTCGTTGTCTCCTTTGTGACAAATAGCTGTGAATCATGAGTAGGGCACATCTACCAAAACCGTAGGCATGCAATTTCGCTACTAACAGTTCATGGTCTATGCAGTCGAAGGCTTTGGATAGATCCATTAATAAAGCACCTGCAATGCCTCCCTTGTCTAGGGTCATTTTACAGCTTTCCAAAAATCTTAGGAGAGCGTGCTGTGTGTTATAGCCTTTCCTGAAGCCACAAAGCAAAGACGACAAGAAATTCGCAGCGAAGGGCATTACCTGGTCGTATACTAGTCGTTCAAAGATTTTTGAAGTCGCTGGCAACACAGTAATTGGCCTGTAATTCTTTTTACAGAAAGCATCATCCTTTTTGAAAAGTGAAGAAACATCTCCATCTTTTAGCTTTTTAGGAAAATAATTTTCTGATAGGCACAAATTAAAAGTATCTGTCAGGTAAGGCAGAAAGATATCTGAGTTTTCTTTCAGGACTTTACCTGGGATACTCTCTAAAGGAGTTGCTTTCTTTGGATCTAATCTTTTCAATTGATTGTTTACATCGACTACTGAAACGGGTGTAAATTCAAAAATCTGGGAATGATTAAAGTTCTCTTGTATTCTTTTAATACTTGGATGCAGACTATATTTTCTCACTGCGATATCAACTGGATCATCAATACCATCCGTTGACAGCAAGTTCAAATCAGCGTCTGCAATGTCAAGAGAGCCTGTAATGTTAACAAAGTAATCATTAAAGATATCAGCAACAGCCCTATCGTTAGATACAACTTTGTCATTTTCCAGCAGAGTCACACTAGAAGAAGTCTGAACCCTACCAGAAAAGACAGGCTTTACAATTTTCCAAAATTTTCGATTGTCACCAAGATTTTTGAGATCAAGATTTTGGTAATAGTTGCGTTTAGTTTCGCGTAGAAGTTTAACGCATCTGTTCCTTTGTTTCTTGAAGGCCCTCTCAGTTTCTTTGGTCCTTTCCTTGTTGTATTTATTTCGTAATTTCGTCCGCAGCATAACGGCTTTCCTGAATGCTTTTGTCACAAAAGGTCCATCGTTTGCTCTGACGTATTTCTTTTTTATAGGGGCATGTTCGTTTAGCACTTGTTTGACTACCGAGTCAAAAGTATCATAACTCATTGAATCTACTGGGATATGTTTGGAAAGTTCGATACATACATCGTTTCTAAAGTTATCGATCCTGAAATTTCGATAGTCTCTATAATTTATTAATTTTGGGCCCCTTTTCACAAAACCGCCTTTTAGAACAGTCACTATCATACAATGAAAATCCGATAGTCCAGTTTCAATCGCATCTGTGTTTTGGAAACTGGATACTCTATTAGTGAGTATTAAGTCAATTGACCTTGGCCTATCGGATTTAAAGCATGTTGGTTTTTTCATTAAATTTTTCAGATTATATGTTTCCAAGAAATTGCTTATGTCAGCATCGTGTTCTTCCGTATTGAAATCCCCCATCAAAATGAAGTTTTCATACCTAGTACCATAGGCATCAAGCGATTTCCCTATTTCTTCAAAAAAATATCTTCCATTTTGAGAGGGAGGACGGTATACATTCGCGAGAAGCCATTTCTTATTTTTTAGATTGATTTCAACAAAACCACATTCAATGTTATCAGGGAAATTATAAGTTTTTATTTCCTTTGCTGGAACTCCTTCCCTAACATAGACCAAGATTCCTCCACCATTACTGTTTCTGTCGTATCTAAATGGAGGTCTGAAACCTTCAAGTAAGAACTGGTTGGTTGTGAAGTTTGAATCAAGTTTTGTTTCAGCAATTGTTAAAATATCAATGTTATCCGAAATGATACATTTCAAAAGTTCGAATTTGTTTCGTATAGAGTTGATATTCAGGTATGCTATGATTATCCCCTTATGGTTTTTAATTTTCAAATCTTTTAGTATAGTTTGAGCATCTGGAATACCATCATGTGAGCTTTCATTGGCAATTTTTTGGAATGGTGGACTAAAAATGTTTTTTTCTACAAGGTCTATGCTATCTTCTTTTAACAATAAATCGTTAATCATACCAAAAGTGTCGTCACATCAATATTTCTTTATCATGTTTCGGAAGTTGCTTGCAAGAATTGCATCACCATTTCTGTTAAGGTGCAGCTTGCTGCTGTTGAGATGTCTCGTCGCATCGATATTTTCATTTTTGATAAACCCTATATTTCTTAAATTGCAAATACTTTCCAGGTGCTCATTGACTTTGGTGGCTTTATCATTGTATTCATCACCCCTTGGGCATAAGCCTGAAATTACCAAGTTATTTGCATCTGTTTTCATCTTCATTGCAACGCAGACAATCTTTTCAGCAATTTCTTGTGGATTTTGGTCTGATCGAAGATCATTCGTTCCAAAGTGCACGATATATAATTCAGCGTTTTCGTCCATTGCTGGTTTGGTATAATGCATCATGTCGGTTGTCTTTGCGCCAGAAAACGACCTGACTTTTACGTTTTGTTTTAGGGCGGCCTTGAGTCTCCAACTGTGCACGTTTTTCACCATCGAATCACCTATTATCATTGCTGTTTTCTCTCTGTTCCCTGGCCGAGATGATTCTGTTCGATGAGGATCTGCAAAATCATTATCTTGCTGAGGGTTTGTGGCGCCTTCCGAGTTGAATTCATGATGATTTTTTTGCATGTGCGTAAGAAACTTTGTCGTTTGATTCGTTTGTTTTCACTTGTTTTGAGAGATTCTTCGATCCTTTGTTTCTTTTCTTTGTTTGCATGGCTTTGTTTTTATCTTCCGCTAACAATATTGTTTCATCTTTCTTTTCTTTCGATTCAATAGTACTATTGTTGCCAGGGGTAACTGGATACAGGTTGTTTTGTTTTTCTGTCCCTTGAGGGGCTGCTTTTTGAATTGGTCCAGTGGCTGCCAATTTTACTAGCTTCGATTTTAGGCCATAGTTTTCTTCTAATAAGGATCTTGTTAATTCCCTTTCTTGTTGAAGAAGCTCGTTAGTTCGGTTGAGGGAACGGATCAATTCTTCAATAACTGTATATTTGGGGAAGGGTCCTTCATCCTGGGTGGGTACCGTGGGGTGCGGAGAAAACTTCGCCGTGGTCGTTCGATCTTTCATGGCAATGTCGTCGATGGATGTTTCCTTGATGGGGCTTTCTTTGTCATCAGAATCGTTTGAAAGTCTGTCTTCATTTATTCGGAATGATTCTTTGCCAGATCGCATCACTTTTGTTAATTTTTTTGATGCAAACATGTAACCAAGTTCGAGAGCGGTAGTGCTTTTTGATAGGCCATGCTTTTTCAGAACCTCGTGGCACACTGATGTCGTATCGGCTCGCTGTTTATTCTTTTGGATTTCTCGTATTTCATTTAAAATCATTTCCTTGACCTCTTCGCTACTCCATATTCGTTGTCCTGTTGCGATTGTCGAGTTTTCTGCGCTTTCAGGAGGCAATTTGTCAGTAAAACTGATTTCATTTTCAGACATCGATACTTCACGTGCTGCCGCCGCCATGCTCACTTAGATAGTCTCCGTGAATTATACTGGCTCACGGAGGACTCCGTTCATACGAAACCGTCAGAAGCATCCGCTGAATCACCAATTGAGAAGGTATCTAAGAAAACATCAACGAGGAATCGTGTAAATCGTTCTGTTGAAATGAAAAGTGCCTCTCTGCCAAAAGACTTGCCAAGCTGTATTAACAAGGAAAATTTTGAATCAGATCTCGCCCCTTACAAGTTCACTGTCAAGTCTCCCACCAAACCCACTTCTGGAGATAATAATTCCGTTTCAGAGCTAGCTAAGGGTCTGGTTGAATTAAACTTGATGCTGCAAAAGGAGCGTGAGTGCAGCCGTAGTCTTTTGCAAGAGAATTTTATCTTAAAACGGCAGATAGAAAGGATGGAAGCGGGTTGCAACTGTAACAATAAACGAGAACAATCAATTCCACGCGTGAACAAAGAAATAACAGCCAGTGCCTATTCAATTCCTGTGACACCTATTGTGTACGAATCTATAGAGATTGAAAGACCTGTTCAAACGAACACAAAGAGAGAAAACAGACGTTCAAGGAGAATTAATAAACAAAAACAAAACACTGAACCGAAGATCACCCAACAGCAAGATACAAATCAAGCGCAAAATTCGAAAATGATTCAAGTACCGGACAGTGAGCAGGCAATTAATACCCCTCCTGTGGTTATAGAGGACGGCAAACATAATATTCGTGAGAATACAGCGAATCAAGTTGCCACCAATGGGTCTCCAAATAATAATGATTCTTCCGATTCTATTAGCAATACTGCCCCTGAAATTACACATTTGGTTAGAAAACGATTAACAACTGAGATTTTAGGAGATTCAATGGTGAAGGGAATCCAAGGCTTCAAAATGAAGGAAGCAGTGTCACACAAGGAGAACGTGTTCGTGCGATCATTTCCAGGAGCAAATACTGATGCCATGAACAGTTATGTCTGCCCACCATGAAAAAATCCCCTAGCCGAATCATACTACATTGCGGTACGAATGATTTGCACACGAAACAATCCCCCTGGACTATAGCCGAAGATATCATTGAACTCGCTAAGGCGATGGAAAGCAAAGACACTGAAGTGCTGGTCTCAAGCATTGTTCAAAGAAGAGACAAGTTTAATGGCAAAGCACTAGAAGTCAATAAGGCTCTGGAAAGAGAATGCGAGCGTATGCGGTTGGGATTTATTGACAACTCAAACATTGACCCAGAATCTCATTTAAATGGAAGCGGACTGCATCTAAATATGGAAGGAACGATCATACTAGCTAACAATTTCATAAGGGCAATGGGTTACTGACTGAATAGAGAAGGTTATGATGATAAAGAGCAACCTCCCCCTCCCCCAACTCCCCTTGAGCTACCACTTTTAGAAAATGATGCCCTTTTAACCAAAGATGATTTTCCCAGTAGCCAGCAGCAGCCTTTAGTTTCAGAGACGGAAGACATGGATGGAAAATCTGTGCTTGGGAAATTAAGAGCAAATAATGTAGGACGCTTGATAATTGGCTACATCAATATCAACTCAATAAGGAACAAGTTTGAAGGTTTTAGTGGAAATTGTTGATAGCAATATCGACATTTTCATGATAGCGGAAACAAAACTCGATTCTTCCTTTCCTATTGAGCAATTTTCCGTCCATGGCTTCAGTAAACCCTTTCGATTAGACAGGAACAGTAACGGCGGTGGGCTATTAGTTTATGTCAGAGATGATATTCCTTCATTCCAGCTAAAGTCTTTCAGCTTTAAAGATGACATTGAATGCATTTGCTTTGAGATAAACCTTCATAGAAAGAAATGGGTCCTTTTTTGCATATATCGACCACCGTCACAAGAACAAGCTTACTTCTTCGATGAGTTAGGCAAAGCAATAGACCATCATAGCGAAAAATATGAAAATTTTATGCTTGTTGGTGACTTTAATGCAGTTAAAACGGATCAGGAGGTAATCGACTTTATGAATCTTTTCGACCTCAAGAAACTCGTTAGAGAGCCTACGTGTTTTAAGTCCAATAACCCAAGGTGCATTGATTTGATGTTGACAAATAGAGGGAGGAACTTTCAACAAACAACAGCTATTGAAACTGGATTATCAGATTTTCACAAAATGGTCGTTACAGTTTTGAAAACTTCTTTTGACAAGCAAAAACCGAACGTAGTTAACTACAGAGACTATCGAAACTTTAGAGATGAGGTATTACGACAGGATCTTCAGAAGGAAATTGCTGACCTTGATGTACAACGTTTGACTTACACATCTTTTCAGAGTGCCTTTGGACATGTCTTAGACAAGCATGCACCGATGAAAAAGAGATACATTCGTGCAAATGACAGCCCATTTATGAACCGAACTCTTCACAAGGCGTTCATGCTGCGCACGAGACTAAAGAATAAGTATAATAAGAATAGAACAGCTGAAAACTGGGATGCTTTCCGCAGACAGCGCAATCTTTGCGTTAAAATGACCCGTGAGGCAAAAAGAGATTTTTATAATCAAATTGATATTTCAGCAGTTACAGACAACAAAAAATTTTGGAAAACGGTCAAACCTTTTATTTCGGATAAGAGCTCATCAAAATCACGAATAACGTTGGTTGAAGAAGGGAAAGTTGTGTCGAACGAGTCTGATGTGGCTGAAACGTTCAATAACTTTTTTGTCACAATCACTGATTCTCTTGGAATTATCGAAAATGAAAATATTATTCTTGCTTCTGAAGATTTTAGTGACCCCATCGATGAAATAGTGTTTAAATTTTCGAGGCACCCAAGTATTCAAAAAATTCGCTCTCTCGATGTAAACAATGGTTCTTTCTCATTTGAAAAGGTTTCAATTGAAAATATCAAAAATGGGATTAGTGAACTAAACCCCTCTAAAGCAACCACTTTCAAGAGTATCCCTCCAAAGTTGTTAAAATCTGAGTCGGAAATAGTTTCTGAACCCTTGCAAATCATATTTAATAACTCAGTAGAACATTCTTCCTTTCCCGATGAATTGTAATTAGCCGATGTATCTTCTCTTTTTAAAAAGGACGTCAAAACCTTCAAGGGTAATTACAGACCTATCAGTGTGCTCCCAACAGTGTCGAAGGTATTTGAAAGGTTCATGGGTACTCAAATATCAACTTATATGTCTCAGTATTTATCATGTCTGCTTTGTGGCTTTCGTAAGGGCTATAATGCTCAACATGCATTGATACGGACAATTGAAAAATGGAGAACGTGCCTCGACAAGGGTGGAAAAGTTGGAGCCATATTCATGGACCTTTCAAAGGCCTTCGACTGTATTCGACATGACTTACTGATCGCTAAGTTACATGCATACGGATTTAGTCGTGACGCTTTATTGCTTGTCCACAGCTATCTGGAAAATCGGCAACAAAGAGTAAAAATCAATGGATCTTTCAGTAGCTATAAGCATCTTCAGCTTGGTGTTCCCCAAGGATCCGTCCTTGGACCTCTCTTTTTCAATATCTACATCAATGACCTTCTGTTGTCGATTCAGGAGACAGATATATGTAACTATGCGGACGATACAACCATTTATACGTGCGATACGCGTCTAGAAAATGTAGTCTCCAGGTTAGAAAATGACTCCAAAATCATAATTGAATGGTTTCGAAATAACTACATGAAACTTGACGAAGATAAATGGCATTTTATGATTTTTGGTGAAAGAACAAATCAAGATGTAGGCATAAATATTGGCAACTGTACTGTCAATAATTCACAAGAAGAGAAACTTTTAGGGGTTTTGATTGATTCAAATCTCAACTTTGAAAAGTATGTCAGCAATATTTGTAAAAAGGCTGGAAACAAACTATTTGCGTTGTCACGCATGTCCACATATCTAGGAACTGATAAATTAAGACTGTTAATGAGAGCATTTGTAACTAGCCAGTTCCAATACTGTCCTTTGGTATGGATGTTCCATAGCAGAAAAATGAATAACAAGATCAATAGACTGCATGAAAGAGCCTTACGAATTGCATATAAAGACTATGCTTCCAGCTTCGAATCTTTGTTGGAAAAAGATAGATCTGTAACAATACACCAGAAAAATGTGCAATTGCTAATGACTGAAATGTTCAAAACTATAAATAATTTAAACCCCAGTTTTATGGACGAAATTTTTTTGAAAAGAAGTGTTAGATATAATCTGAGAAATACCAATACATTTTTACTTCCTATGGTACATACAGTTAATTGTGGTACTGAAACAATTCGATACAGAGGGCAGCGTATTTGGCACTATCTTCCACAGGAAATCAAGGATTCAAATTCTGTGCAACAATTTAAGAATAAAATCAAATATTGGACCAATGAAGACTGCGACTGCAGACTTTGCAGGCAGTATATTCCTCGGCTCGGCTTTTTATAGTTTTACACCATTTTTGATATGAACTTTGTACATTGATATGAATTTTTGTAATTTTATTGACTTGTTTTCCTTGTATATATTTATGTAACATTGTATTTAATTTGTTGGCTTGAATTAGCTTTTTAATTTCACATAGCTATGTAAGTTGCCAACTTGAAATAAATTGATAATAATAATAATAATAATAATAATAATAATAATAATAATAATAATAATAATAATAATAATAATAATAATAATAATAATAATAATAATAATAATAATAATAATAATAATAATAATAATAGGGGGATGGATTTTGGACAGTAGCTTCTTAAAAATCGCAATGGTTGGTGCAAGTCTAATCTCTGGACATAGATCATTCCAATCAGACAGACAACTGGGATAGAAGCTTGACTGAAATCTCTCTGTCCTTGCCCTAATTCGCCCAATGACATCCTGTTTACGAAGAGAATATTGTGACTGTTGAAGTTGCGGGATTGGATCTGTTGTATATGCAGGGGAAATGCTATTTATCATTTTATAAAATACTGTTAGGCATCTGCTCCATCTACGGGAACTTAGTGACTCCCAACCAAGCTCAGCGTAAAGCTTTTCCCGCGAAGTTCCCCTCCATGCCCCTGTAACGGCTAGAATTCCAGGGATTGCACTGTTGTGAATGGTGTGTAGTACTTTTTCATTTTTTTTTCTCTCTTAATCTGCAAAACCACATATTTCACTCTGTTAAGAAGTGCGAAATGACGCAATTTTCTGTGACGTCAATTCACGTTGACCTGACAAGGCTGCGAAATGTGTTGATGTTGATGTTGATGTATTCAGGGTTGAAAATTCAGGGCTCTATCAATCTCGTCCCCAGAGCCTTTTATATATTTAGACGGAGACAAAAATATAACAAATGACCCTGGCAACGAGGTAGGGGTTTCGCAACCTTCGGCAAAGGACAATTTTTCGTAAATGTCGCTAGCAATGGCTACAGGCTTTGGTTCTACTTGTTTTAGGATATCAGGGACTTGACCAGTTGGAAGGGAACTTTCTTGATTTAATCCCATCTAATACAACATTTCAACTAACGGCCTCGTTTTGGAAATTTTTGAAAATATCTTGATATGAAATTTCTGACCTTGGATTTGGATTGAGCACCTAAATTTTAGTCTAATTACACTTTTCATATTCCTAGAGTCAGTGACTTTGATTTTATGGCGATAATAAATTTGAGAATTTATATGGACATGTTCTTTTTTGACTGGCAGAAAATCCGCCATTTTGAAAGTCGAAAAACTGCAAAAATGAGCGCTAGAGGAGCAAACGTAATGAAATTATATGAAACTTTGGTCAAGTATTCATTTTAACAGACTTAACCAGCTAAAAGTAGTCGAAAATGTGATTTTAGAGTTCTTTCTGAGTGAGATAATTTTAAGATTTCGCTCAGAAGGTACTCCTTCTCGAACGAGGATAAGTAAAACCTAAATCAATACTTAACATGGTACCTTCGTTACCTCTGAAGACCCGAAAGAGCAGTTTTTAGTTGGAGATGAACAATCCATGAGCATCTTATTTACCAAGAGGGTTCTAGGACAGTTTTTGAAAGTAATGTCACCTTCCCGGTCACGTTTACAGCATTCCTGTGCCCACAACAAATTGTCAATTCTTTCTCATTTGTCCAAGTGACAAAAGGGCAGTAGCTCAAGAGCAAATAGACCCTAAAACACAAGGACCTACCAATGTCCCCAAAATTCTTAAAGACCTGCTAGATTTGTCACAAAAAATGTTTGTGCTCCTTCCAGAAATTATGAAACCCACTAGCATACCGAAATTAAGAGTAGATAAAGAGCTAAAAATCTTTAATAACGTTAAGTAGCTCGTAGCTCAAAAATTGGTGGAGAGCTTAAAAGTGGCCTAGCAAGCTATCTTTCAAAGGTTTCTGGTAATTACAAGTAGGCATGAAAATTTCAGGTAAAAATAAAACTTTAGGCCACTTAGTTGAAAAGTTGTACTAACAAGGGTTTCTGAACATCGCATATAGAGAAAAGATGTCAAGTTAATTTAAAGTACAGCTATCTTTCTATTTGATGCATTGTATGCTGCAAATCTTTGGCACTTTTGTTCGCAATATTCTGTTGAAAATTTCTTTTTTAGTAGTTTAAATGCTCTTGAACCGTAAAACTATGCAACAGCCGATTCGTGAAAAGAAAAATAAATTCGAAAGCAATATCTCAATATGCCATTCTTTTCAGCAGTAAAACTAAAAATTAACGTTGAAAATCCTTTTGCACATCCCATCAAACCATATCTTTTTGAAAACCAAGTTTTAGGTACACTTTGCGAACTCGTATATTTGGTACTTGATGGACGATTTTGAAATACAAGGTACGGATGTATAGGGTAGTGTGAGATGAAGTGAATATATTAAGCGACAAGTCAAACTATTTCATACCTTGCAAGCAGCTAGATTAAATGACCAATGACCTTGCAGTGATGAGTAGATTTCCAATGGATAGCCAAAGATGCATTGGAAGAAGTCGCTAATTGCCATCCCAACTATTAAGTAATCTTTGAACGTGAGCTGACTTCTGATCTTCAAGAAAGTGTAGATGACAAGTACGTTTAACAGAACTGCAATCACATTAGTTGAACTCAAAAGAACCACAGTTACCGTCGACATATCTTTGCTAATACGGATGTCGTCACTGTGGTCAGGCATTTGTTTAAAAACGGTAGTATACACTGAAATATTCATGTTTCCCTGAATGCAAATTCTTCCTTTCAAAATTCAAAAACTGAGCCAGGCAGAATGAATTGAGCAGTTACGAAAAATGGCTTGAGAGAAACTTGATAAAAGGCTGAAGATAAATAGATCATAGGAAACTATTGCAACGTTGCCTGCCAATGAAACTGCCAACTCGTATGCTTTGACTTTAAACTTCACTTTGTATGATTTCTTGATAAAATTTCTTCAGTTTTCTTCAACGGATTGGGCCCCCTTTTGATACAATTCTCGTCGTCGATTTTGCAAAGATTTGTCATACAGCCATTTTGTCAAAATTTCATATTGCACAATAACAATATTCACTCTCTGAAATTTATTTGAAACTGGTCTTCAACGAGACAACACAAAATTTCATCGTCTTTATAATTTCAAATCATAATTTTGTGACATCCATTCAACATTCTATTAATTTGACGTTGTATATCTTCAACCATATTAGATGTTTCAACCGCTGTGCAAAGTGCTCTCTTCTGCGTCTGTAAAAAATGAAAGGGTTCAAGTCCTTAAAGGTTGCTGTAAACATCTAGCACATTTTTCTTTGAATTAAGGTTACTGCAAACCCTCATGGTTACCATTTTTGTTTTCCTCTCTGTAGCACCCATGTATCAATCGATGAGTAGTTTTATGATGAATACCTTTCTCCATAAATTATATTCATTGATGTTCCAAGTAAATCAATTCTCAGAGGACCCGGAGTACACCTCCGTTGGTTGTTATTCGGGACCCCCCAGAAGAACACAGAAACTCAAAAATAGCCTTAACTGTCAGGTCATATCCTAATTCGGTAAAATATGTTCCGAAATTTCGATATGATATCTTGTCTACATACTACATCTTTCTTTTTAGATCATTGCTCTTATATTCTTAGCCCTTATCAAACTTATTTTGTGGGAAGAATGAGAAAATTATGTGGTGGAGAGCTTTTTGCATAGGAGAGAAGGAAGAGAGAGAACGAGGTACGTAGGTATCTACGAACGATTTTCGTGCCAAAAGTGTAACAATTGGTAGGCATACCTGAAATCGTTTGACCATTGAAGTCTTCATCAGAGCCTTAATCAGGCTGGATAATTTCGACCTTTTATCTGGCAACCAGACAGCGACATTTCTGATGAAAAACTAGCTGTAAATAAAGTTAAGTGAGTGTAGCTCAGAACAGCAAAATGGAAAAGCCAATCGTCTGCCAACCTTCACTCGTTACCATTCACCAGGAATTTGAATGACTCTTCTCGCTTGAAATAATATGCAAGTGAACTTGTTTCCCCTCCAGATCCATCAAGCGGCTTTAAAAAACAAGCGTTTGCAAATTCGAACCCCCCTCTCAGCCTTTACTCTTACAAAGATCGGAAATTTATCTGCGCGAGGAGATTGTTTATAAGTTGATAGAGGGGGGTTAGGCCACTTTTTGAAGCATGCCGGAGTAAAGGTTTCTCTGGAAATTGTATGTTTATTAACCAAAGCCACTTCATTCTGAATTCTGAAACAGGTACGTCTTCTAATTCTACTTTCGGTGAATTATCTTGAATGTTCACTTCATTGTCAAAGCAGTTTAATTCTATTCGTAGAAAAGACTAGCTTTTTTCTATTTCACGAGGCTAAGACTTCTCACTCAGGTTAAACAGTCGGCGGTTGTTGGGCCTAAGCTTAGCTACAGTAGTGACGGACTGGACTATCCAGTGATGGATTATCCAGTGATTTCTTATCCAATGATGGATAATCCAGTCCATCACTACCTTAGCTAAGCTTAGGCCAAACGACCGACGACTGTTTTTAAATTGAACGAGAACTTTTAGCCTCAAGAAACGGGAAAGCTAGTGTTTTCTAAGAATGAAATTAAACTGCTTTGATGACAATGAAATGAAAATTTAAGATAGTTTATTGACAGCAGAATTAGAAGACATACCTTTATCAGAATTCATGATACTGGATGTATTGGTCTAGGTAGGCATAAGCTTGATCAACCTCTTCTCTCCGCGGTCATATCTTTTCTCCTCATAAATCGCACAAAATCTCAGCGTAATACTATGTCAGTTATTTCATGCTTCTCACACTTTCATGGAAATCCTTTAGTTAGTTTGTAAGTATGAAGGTATTCACAAAAGCTGTGGCTAAAACTTGTCATAAAAATCGTTTCCATTATGTGAACCGAGCTGAGACAGAAAAAAGGAAACTGATTTGTCTCGTATACTAATATTGAACATGATCACTGGAACAAACGAGTTCACTTTGTGTCGAAGAATTCCATCTGTATACTCCAATAGACCCACTTCCAGTTCTCAAATTCATAGCCTTCATGTTCAAGACTTCTCACTCTTCATTATCAATTATAAAAAAAACAAAATACAACAGCAACAAACAAGCAGTGTCCCCTTTGACAACACCACGCTATGGACAACCCCAAAATTCATTCTCGCTCCAATATTTTGCATGCACCATTAGTCTTGGCCAGCGGCGCTGCCAGACAAAAATTAGAGGGAGGGTAAAACTTAAAAAAATTTTCGGACCGGGCGGGCAAAAAGATACACCCAGAAATTTTGATTGCGTTCAATTACAATTTTTATCAGTCTTTCAAAAGTGGGAGGGCGATTGCCCCCTCATACCCTCCTCTCGCCACGCTACTGTTGTTGGCACATGCCCATAGGGTCCCTATCTTTTTCATTTAAAGTGCAGACAAATGAAGATTTCATAAAACATAGACATACTTTTGGACTTTGATGTCAAAGATTATTATTTTATTATTTTACAAAGCTTAGTCAAAGCAGCAGAGAGTATTTGCTAGCAATGTGTCAAATCTATTCACAAGTCAATGCGATGAAACAAAAAGAACCAAGTAGTAAAATCTCAGTGCAACAAAAGAATTAGCTTTGTTAGTTGTGTCAATCCACTCATTGTTAAACGAACCAGGTCACTGTGACCCATTTGGACCTTTTTATCAAATTAATGTCAAAGGATAAAATTCCTAATCTTGATAAAATTTAAGACTTGTGACATGCACCATAACCTATCGGTTCATGTGCTGCAAAAATTTTCGAGATCAATCAACCGATGGCGAAGATATTGAAGTTTGAAGTTGGGCCTAAATCACATCTTTTTGTTTACATGACCGGAAGAGGCATGGCACTGTTTTGACAGCAATTTCCTTGTATTGTATCTAGGCTCAAAGTTCACCGATCTCTTTCAGAGGCCCTTTACACGGATGCCGGCATGAAAATGCACTCTGTTTACATGAGAAACGACTTAAAACTCATGCCGGCATGGCCTCGTGGTGCCATGAGCCCCGAGATGAAACTTTCAACTCCTACAGACTTGTAACTTCTATAGGAGTTGGGAGAAGGAATGGGGCACTATCGAAATAGGCGCACAGCAAATGGGGGCGATTTTGTCGTGAAACTGGGAGTGCATTGCAGTAGAGAAGTGGATATTTCTCTTCAAAACAGTTGAGGTAGGTTTATAGACTTTAAATAATCATTTATGCTCGCCTTTTGCTAAGTTTTGTAGGGTTTGTTACCAAAAAGTGACATCAATGAGTCTCAAAATGCCACGAATCGGCTAATTTTAGCGATCGCATTGTGATACCGAAAGCACTTATGGTCCGAGGTATGGAGAATCTTCTCCCGTTGAAACTTTGACGAAAATCGACATAGCCGAGTGTGCAATGCTTTTTTTGGGATGGTGGTCAAAATGGTCAAAAATGGCCTAAACTTGGCCGCAAAACGCGGAAGTAAACACAACGACGGCACCTGATTGGTCAGTTTTAGGAGAAAATGTGATCTGATCAGAGTGAGGCGAAGAACCCCACGGGAGCTTTGGACAAAAGAAAAGATTTGTCCGCTATGCTCATTTATACCCATTCAGAAGCCCATGCCACGCAGTCTCCCCGGAGACGGGAACCATAGAAACTGAAATACCCAAATTATGTCTTGACTCCATGCTATGTCCTCAAGAGACCCCAAGATTTTCCCAAGATTTTCATCTTTAGAGAACAGACTGGGTAGAAGGAGCCTTCGTTATGGACAAGTATTTTTTTGACTGGCAGAAAATCCGCCATTTTGAAAGTTGAAAAATTGCAAAAAATGAGCACTAAAGGAGCAAAACGTAATGAAATGACATGAAACTTTGGTCAAGTATGTATTTTCACAGATCTAGCCAGATAAAAGTAGACGAAAATGTGATTTTAGAGTACTTTGTGAGATATGAGTCACTTTAGGATTTCGCTCACAAGGTACTCCTTCTCGAACGAGGATAAGTAAAACCTAAATCAATATCTAATATGGTACCTTCGTTACCTCTGAAGACCCCAAAGAGAGGTTTTAGTTAGAAATGAGCAATCTATGAGCATCTTAGTTGCCACGAAGGTTCTAGGACAGTTTTTGAAAGTAATGTAACCTTCCCGCTCACGTTTACAGCATTCCTGTGCCCACAACAATTTGTCAATTCTTTCTCATTTGTCCAAGTGACAAAAGGGCAGTAGCTCAAGAGCAAATAGACACTAAAACACAAGGACCTACCAATGTCCCCAGAATTCTTAAAGACCTGTTAGATTTGTCACACAAATGTTTGTACTTCTTTCAGAATTTATGAAACCCACTAAGATACTAAGGTTAAGAGTAGGTAAAGAGCTAAAAGTCTTAATATCGTTAAATAGCTGGTAGCTCAAATTTGGTAGAGGGCTTAAAAGAGGCCTAGATTTTCAGAACTATAATGTTTTAATTTTTTTGAAGAATTCGAGAAAATTTTCGAAAAAACTTGAAACTATCGTAATTTTTTCTATACCTGTTGACGAAAGATCAGATAATTTTCAAGAAAACTATAGTTTATGGATGCCTACAATAGAGTATCAAGCAAAACACTTTCACTCTTCTGGTTTGTGATATTGAAATTTGATGACGTCACATCATAAAATCAGCTGAAATATAAAAAAGGCTGTAATTTCGAAAAATAATCAAAATTTCTAAAAAGCCCAACGCACAGTAGGCCAGATTATGATTTTCTTGGACAAAAATCGTTCAAGGCATAAAATGGTACAGAATGCTGTAAAAGCTGGAAACTGACAAAGAAAAACGTCCGTAAGACAAAATTTCTCTCCCTAGTTATGTGCACAGGTGTCGGACAATTCTCCTAAGTCCCTATTTGAAACAGGCAAAGTCAATGCATCAAATAATATATGATTAGAACACATAAATAAGGAAAGCAGAATTAATAACTATAAATCCATAATCTGAAATGATTCTTAAAAAGGACAGGCTTTGAAATAGACTGGTTAGAAAAATGAATAGAATTTGACATCGATCTGAAACTTATTCAGCAGTGCTCTGTTCCCCATACACCTCAGTTTTTTGCCGTGGCAATAACCAGCCTTGCATTTTCTACGGCACCTCTCGGCGGCCAAATGTAAATCAAATGGTGAAAGGATGCTTTTGTGCTTGTAAATATGCAAAGAAGATGTTTGGGTTTTGCAGGCAAAATTTTGAACTTAGCTTTAAAAAATAGCGTACAAATTGTAACAGAATGAATATAAAGTAATTTGAACAAAATCATGATTAAGGAACAGGAGTCTGTCGTCAATCGAAATGCAGTCAGGTACACTTAAATCACTACCTGTGAACGTTATGAAGAGGCTATCGAAATATCTGATGCTGACAAATCAGTGCCTGCTTGCAGCATTCAATAACAGTTCACGTCCTGTGATTTGAAATTGATCAATTGATAAAAAGCAATTTTTTGATAACGTTGAATGTGATTTCCTTACTCTAGGAGGCAAATGATATCAAATTCCACTGATAAAACTATTATTTACATTTTTTATTTTTTTTTTCATTTTTGTCCACCCTCTTGCCCACTGTGCAACGGTAGAATCACAGAAAAGTGGTTAAAGTTTCTTTCAAGTCATTCAGTTTAAAGAAAAATGTCATTTAATTTTACACCCACCTTTTTTCTTAGATTTTAAAAACTTGGAACCTATGCTACTCTGATGTAAAATTGCATTATAATCCCGATGAAACCTGAGCTCCTCGGTTATCAGCTCTTTCTCTTCTGTTATGTTTTCCTCGCACTTCACTGGGTTTTGAAATTTTTTTAGACTCGCACGAAAAAAGCAAATCTTCGGCTCCTGGGGTTAAATAGTGGCCTCCTCGCCTCCTCATTCTCATCGGATTTAACCCTGCCCATGTACATCCACTTTCTACACCCTCCTCAGCGGATGACCTTCCTCTGCACAAAAATCAAACGAATGAATTATTACCAGCCAATAATTCGTGCTTTCTTTATATAGCAACAATAAGACTTTAAAGGTGTTAAACTTTTTAGGGTGTATTTGCGCGTCAGCCAAGACAAGTTACAACTTAAGCAATTTGATGGCGTTACAACTTGAAAATTGGCTTAAAAATGAGGTAAAGCTAATGAAATCAAACATGCTCTTTCTGGAATTATGGCGAATGACCTGAAGCTCTCTTTGATCTTTTCAGTTGCAAGAATTAAAGTACGACCAAAAACTATGTAGAGTTCAAACATTTTTCGATGCCATTTCGGTTCTGTTTGCTTAATAATGAAAGTTACTTTCTCTTTCGAAAGAAGAAGAGAAGTGTAATATCCTTAAGCAGTATTTTCGAAATTCAAACTAACAGAAGGGGGCTGAAATCAAGCCTCAAAAAAGGCAGCCCTAGTCCCAAGCAGCCGTCGAGGTTGAAAAATATATGGCTGAAAAGCTCTATCTTAGCTGTATCCAAATCTGAGCTCCGTTTATTTGTTACCTAAGTACATTTTTTGTGTCCATATGTGAAGAAATGGCCAGGGGTTAGCAGATTTTGGAAAAGTTGGTTTCCCCAAAATCGGGGGCAGCAACAAGTCTCTACTGCAACGAATAACGCGAACTTTATCACAGCAAAAGTGCATCGAGCATGGAAGGTTATCTTAAGCCAAGTGCCAGCCAAGGAATTGTCAGATATAGGAATTCCTCTCAGTATTGAATGTGGCATTGTTGAAATAAATGTGCACAAGAAGAAATGGATCATGCTAGGAATCTACCGCCCTCCCTCTCAAAATGAAAGAGAGTTTTTTGATGAACTTGGTAAAGTCGTAGACATGTGTGCTATAAGATCTGATAATCTAATTATTATTGGTGATTTCAACATGGAGGAAGATGACGATGATATTTCTAGTTTCATGAATTTATATGGATTAGGTAATTTGATTAAGGTTCCTACTTGTTTTAAGTCAGTTAATGCACGCTGTATTGATTTGATACTGACTAATAACGTGAAATGTTTCAAAGGCACAAGAACCGTTGAAACTGGACTGTCTGATTTTCATTCCATGATTGTGACTGTAGTTAAAAGTAGTTTCATTAAGAGAGGCCCTAGGATAATTACTTATCGTGACTACAGCAAATTTGACCCCTTGAGATTTAAAGAGGATCTTAGAGAACAGTTAGGTAAGAATAGCTCTTGCCGTGAGAAATTTGAAGTTTTTAATGCTATAGTTTCGAGTGTGTTGGATAATCACGCACCAATCAAGAAAAAATCTGTTCGAGCAAATGATGGTCCATTTATGACCAAAACACTTAGAAAGGCAATCATGAACAGAACCCGACTCAGGAATATATATTGCAAAAATCGCACTGTTGACAATTTGAAAGCTTTTAAAAAGCAAAGAAATAAATGTGTTAAGATATTGCGACAGGCTAAAAAGGATTACTATAAGGATCTTGACATTAAGGACTTGACCGATAGTAAGAAGTTCTGGAAATTGGTAAAACCTCTATTCAATGAAAATATTAAAACCTCTTCAACAATTGTTTTAATGGAGAATGATGAACTTGTTTCCGAAGACCGAGCAGTTGCAAATATATTGAATGAATATTTCAGTAATGTTGCAAAGTCATTGAATATTGCGGACAATAACGAAAATTTATTGCCTGTTGATGGAATCTCGGATCCAGTCACTGCTGCCATCGCAAAATACCGCTCTCATCCCAGTGTACTTTTGATAAAAAGCCACTGTGAAGATGTTGAGGCTTTCAGTTTCAGAAGGGCTACATTTGTTGAAGTTTTCAAGCAAATTGATAATCTCAATATTAAGAAGGCCTCGCCTATTAGTAGTATTCCAGCGAAGATAATTAAAGATAACGTTGACGAAGTTGCCTCCCACCTGCTTGACCTTTTCAATGTAAGTGTGGATGAAAACTTTTTTCCAAATGAACTGAAAGATGGTGATGTCAGTACGCTTTTCAAGAATAGTGACTCATTTCACAAAAAGAACTATAGACCAATAACAGTATTACCGTCAGTGTCCAAAGTTTTTGAGAGACTTTTGGTAAATCAAATGCTACCTTTTGTCAACAAATTTCTCTCGCCTAGCCTTTGTGCCTATCGACAGGGTTACAATACCCAGCATGCCCTGCTGAAATTGGTGGAGACTTGTAAGAAAACCTTAGACAACAGAGGTTTCGTCGGAGCAGTCCTTATGGACTTATCCAAAGCTTTCGATTGTCTCAACCATGAACTCTTGCTTGCTAAATTGAACGCATACGGCTTTAGTAAAAACGCCATAAAGATGGTTCACAGTTATCTAGCAGGTAGAAGGCAACGAGTCAAAATAAATGGTTCATTCAGCTCTTGGAAAGAAATGAAATTAGGTGTCCCACAAGGATCAGTCCTAGGGCCTCTCCTTTTCAATATATTTATAAATGACATTTTCCTTTTGTTGAATGAGACTGAAATCTGTAATTATGCAGACGATACGACAATTTATTGTTCTCACAAAGAGTTACAGGAAGTTATTTTAAAGCTAGAAAATGATACTGTTGAGCTAAGCAATTGGTTCGCACAAAACTGTATGAAACTAAACGAAGAGAAATGCCATCTCCTCGTGTTTGGCGAGAAAGAAACAGAAATCTCAATAAAAGTTGGTTCCTCTGTCATTAAAGAGAGTAAAGAAGAAAAATTGTTGGGCGTTGTAATCGACCAAAAGCTAAATCTTAAACAACACGTGGACATGGTGTGTACGAAGGCAAGCCAAAAGCTACATGCTCTTGCTAGGGCCTCGACGTATATGCCTAAGGAAAAAACTAGGACAGTCATGAGGGCTTTTGTAATGTCACAGTTTAGTTACTGTCCATTGATATGGATGTTTCATGATAGACGCGTTAACGCAAAAATTAACCACATTCACGAAAGAGCATTACGAATAGCGTACCATGATCGGACCTCAAGTTTTGAAGAACTGTTAATTACAGACCATTCAGTCTCTATTCATCAACGAAATCTGCAGTTGCTGGTCACTGAAATTTACCGAACAAGGATGAATTTGAATCCTTGCT
This sequence comes from Aurelia sp. 4 Dawson et al 2005, assembly GCA_964019985.1. NCBI lineage: Eukaryota > Metazoa > Cnidaria > Scyphozoa > Semaeostomeae > Ulmaridae > Aurelia > Aurelia sp. 4 Dawson et al 2005. Next base: position 11,194,936 of record OZ026497.1, read on the forward strand.
TTATGAAAGAAATTTTTGCGGAGAGAGAAATACTTTACAACTTAAGAGTTACGAGCAACATCTATGCACGAAGACCTAGGACCACAGCATATGGGTTAGAAACTGTGAGTTTCCTGGGGCAAAATCTCTGGCGAGATTTACCATTGCATATAAAAGAGTCCCGATCTGTACAGTATTTTAAAAAAGAAATTAAGTTTTGGAATTTTTCATGCAACTGTAGATTGTGTAAGGATTTTATTGCAAATTTAGGTTTCATTTAGGTTTATTGATTATATCTAATTTTTGTATTCAATAATGGTTGGCATTAATTAGCCTAGTGCTATCTACCACGCCAACCTTAAAGAAAGTGATTATTATTATTATTATTATTTTATTAAAGGGAGTTTAACCGAAAGTCACTTTCTCGTGATTATTGCTGCTTTCTTTGAAAAAAAAAATATTCTATTTGAATTTTAAGTTGCTCGGTCAGGCATCTTAGATAACAATTATTTCTTGAAAAAGCGCATAAAATGTAGCTATCGATTGTAATCTCTCAAGCTGCTAGATTCGCAAGCAAGAAACACTGCGCTACTGCAAAGGTACTTTCAAAAACTGTAAGCGTATCAAATTTTAATTGTTTAGAATCTAAACAAAATATTCTTTGAAAGAAATCAACAACATCGAGGAAGAAAAGGTGAATTTGACTAAACTCTATTGAGACAATCTTTCATGCTCGATATAGTCTTTTGTGATAAAGTCCCTGTTATTTGCCCGGGGGTGGGGTACATAACATGTTGAGGGTATGGGTATGTGCCGCCCATATGGATGGGTTTTTGGGCCAAAATTCTCTAGACAAGGGTCCCTTTTTCGGCAGATTTTCCATAAACATGGGTGGGATATCCAGGAATTTGCGAAAAATGGCCAAAAATAAGTCATTTTTCGCCAAAGTTCATCAGAAAAGAGGGTATGATAGCAAGTTTCGATTTGATTTGACCCAAATATCTCTGAATTGTTTTGATTGTATAAATTAACAATGCCTGTGAATATCTCAAATTCTTCGTTAATTGTTTTACAACATTCCTGATTCCTTCCACTCTAGGTGGGTAGGTAGGTATATAGGTGTCCTTCCGGTTGGAGAAAAGCCCCTCCTTAATGTTTTCATTCTTCAAACATAAATACCAGATTTTCCAAAATCTGCTAATCCTTGGCCATTTCTTTGTATGTGGACAAAAACCTATTGGGTTGACAGATAAACGGATCACAGATTTGGATACAGCTAAATAATAATAATTATTATTATTATTATCATTTTATTTAAGATTGGCAACTTACATAGCAAAATATAAAAATGCTAATTCAAGCCAACAAATTAATTTACAATAAAACAACAAAATAAGTAAAACAAGTCAATAAAATTACTGTTGTGTTTTGGGACCAATGCAGTTACACGCTGATTGGAAACTACATGTTTTGAACAGAACAAAACTTCACAGCCATACAGCGTTACCAATCATCATGAACGAATATACCGAGTCATTAGCGTCTCTTTTGGTCTGTGCTCCTTCGCAGTTAAAACATAACATCACTTTTTCTTTACAAAAAAAAATTAAAAAAAGACTGTCCAGTCAGTGTATTAATGACGAGTCTATAGGGTCTCCAAACCGTCTTGTTTGCACACGAGCTCTCGTTGATCTTCTCGTTGGTCTATCGTTCACATCATCATCAATCATCATTATCATCATCATCTGGACGGCTATCTGCCTTTGGTGATATTTTCTTGAAGAACGAGGAGTTTCTATTCATATAGTGTCTTCCTCTTTTAGCGACAATTTTCGAACCTTTAACGGTTACTACTGTGTAAGGATTGGCTTCAAATTTTGTTGAGAATTTGTTCCGCTTATTTTGCTTGCAAATAACGGTATCACCAACTTTTATTTCACTTTCCTTAACTTTTCGTTTCGCGTCTGCATAATCTTTCGACTTTTTCTTCGACTTCTCATCGTTAACTCTTGCTTCATCGTGTCTGTCAACTGGGCAACTTTTCATTGGTAACAGCGGTAGTCTGCCTTTAACTATTCTGTTGAACAATAATTGTGCTGGGGGTACCTTTGTGGTGGCATGTGGTGTTGTACGATAGCTCAGCAAGAAACGATGCAATTCTTGTTTCCACTTACGATTCTCTAAGACAGCAGTGCAAATGGCTTTTCCAAGTGGTTTCATGAATGCCTCTGCGGTGGCGTTTCCTTGTGGCCATAGTGGTGTAGATTTTGTATGTTTGATCCCTAATGACTTCATGTATGATGTAAACTCCTCTCCAAAGAACGGTGGTCCATTATCAGATTTGACTTCGTCAGGAATGCCGTGTCTCGCAAAGATGGCATCAAGTTTAGGAATGGTAGCGCTAGCTGAAGTTGTTGTGACAGGTTCAACTTCCGGATATCGCGAATATGTGTCTATAACAACCAGAAGATAATGATCTTGAGGCAATGGACCGTAAAAGTCCACTTTCAACGCTTTCCATGGGCCCTCAGGCAGTGGTGTTGGTTGGAGTGGTTCTGGTGGATTTGATGTTCCGGTTGCTTGACAAGCAATACACGTGTCAATCTCTTCTTTCACTAATTTCTCTATTTCCGGAAACCAGACATACTCGCGCAATAGAGCTTTGGTCTTTGCGAGTCCTTGATGTCCTTCGTGGGCTAGTTTGATAACACGACTCTGGAGTGCTTGAGGTATAATGATTCGTGTGCCTCTAAGAACAATATGATTCTTGTGATCAACTGTAATCTCTTCACTTATAGAACGAAACGGCTTCACGAGATCCGAACTCTATTGGTAGGTTTTTTTAGCTGCACATACTGCACGTAACTGGTAGTCGTTCTCCACAGCAGATCTTATTTCCTCAAGCGTCAAAGCAGGAAATAAAGCTTCTTGTGCAATGAAATTCACGTATTCATCAGCAATGTTAGGACGAGAATGCTTCATAGGCAAAGGATGACGAGACATTAAATCTGCTGGATTATCTGCACCTTTCTTGTAAACTACTGAAAAATCATATTGTTCTAGTCGCAACATCCAACGTTCTATGCGAGCCGGAGGTTTAGAACACGGATTAGCATAGATGACTTCTAGAGGCTTGTGATCCGTATAGAGGATGAAAGGAGCGCCATACAAGTAGATATGAAAATGCTCGATACCCCAAACAATGGCAAGGGCTTCTTTCTCCGTTTGAGAATATCTTGTTTCAACATCTGTCAGTGATCTACTTGCATACGCAATAAGCTTTGTCTCTTCTGAATGAGGTGCTCGTTGTGCCAAAATTGCTGATAAACCAACTGGGCTAGCATCTACTAACACAATCGACTCTTCGTTTACATCGAAATAACTGACAACTGGGCTACTTGTCAACACATCTTTTAATTTGTCATACGCCTCCTGGCATGCCTCTGACCATTGAAACGGAGCGTTCCTCTTAGTCAGCTCACGCAATGGTGCAGTGATCGTTGCATAATCTGATATACATTGCGAGCAGTAGTTGCACATACCGAGGAGACTGCGCACTTCGCTTGCATTGGTCGGTGTTGTTGTGTTTGCGAATGCATCAGTTTTCTTGGGGTCTGGGCGCTTGCCATCTTTCGAAAACTGAAATCCAAAGAAATCGAGATTTTTCTTTAGAAGTTTGCATTTATCCAAGTTGAGCGTGAGATTATTTTCACTCATCCGCTTAAGACATGCTTCTAGTGCCTGATTATGTTCTTTCATGTCTTTTCCAAAAACTATGACGTAATCTGCGATGTTTCTTACCCCTTGCAGTCCTTGAAGGCTTGTTTGTAACATGTGTTGGAAGGTTTCAGCTGCACTGTTTGTGCCGTAATTTAACCTCTGGTAACGAAATAGGCCCATCTGTGTCGTAAATGTTGTGATATGACGGCTTTTAGGTGACAGTTCTAGTTGATGATATGCCTGTGTGAGATCTAATTTTGAAAATACCGTCGCACCATTCAAGTCGATTGAAATATCTTTTACAGTCGGTATTGGATGCCTTACCCGTTTAATTGCATTGTTTGCAGCTCTCATATCCACACATAATCGAATTTCTCCATTCTTTTTCGGTACGCAAACTATTGGAGATACCCAGTCTGTTTTCTCGTTCTCGGGAACCCTTTCAACGATATCTTGTGCAACCAATTTATCCAATTCAACTTGTACTTGTTTACGTAAATGAAATAGAATTCTTCGTTGTTGCTGGGCAATAGGCTTGACCTCAGAATCAATGACCAGTTCTACTTGCTTCCCTTTCAGTTTTCCAAGATGTTTGAATACAGCAGGAAACTTATTGAGTATGCCTGCAATTCCTTTGTCTTTGACAGGAGACTCTTTGTGGTCGACTTTATTGATGTGAAAACTGAAAGGGCCTAGATCCTGAGTAGTTGATGAACTCAGAAGACACCCTCCATTGTCTTCAGTGACGTAGAACGTAGCAACTGCAAAACGCTTCTTTGTCTCAATTAGGGCTTCAAATTTGCCTTGCATTTGCATAAGTGTTTTCGAGTTGTAGGCATAAGCTTTGACCTTTGTTTTTTTCAGTTCAACACCCTTCATTCTCTTGAAAGTGGCATTGTCAATAATATTGATAGTTGTACCGGTATCTACCAGAACATGACATTTATTCCCTTTGATGGTGACGTAGGCTTCTGGTTGTTTTTTGTTTTGTGAATTTACAGCGTAACAATAATCAGAATGATGATGATGATGAATCGCTGTTCTCTTCTTCCTCCTGGTGAATGTGTAGCAGGACTACACAGCGCATTATGTCTTCCTTTGTTTGCACATGATTTGTATAATTAGCATATGTAGATTTGTAGATTACGTTATTTCCGTTTCCACTGTAATATATCTTGTTTATTTTCGGAGTATTAATTAGTCAGTTTAGCACCTCAATTCGAGTCGCACGTTTATTGACTTCGCTCTTGTGATCTACTCAAAGTAACAGGGAACAATACTGTCTCCCAACTTCAATCCCTGTTATAGCTGGTGGAGGACCCGTTTTAGAAGATCGTAGATCTCTCGCCATTCACAGAAGCTCTGTCGCCATTCGCAGAATCGTCGCTAGAGCCAAGCACATATTTGGAGACACAGTAAAGAAATCACATCGACATGGGGATCTTGTTTTATCACTGTTCCTACTGCAAAGGAAGAGGACATTTTAATTCGAACTGTCTCAAACGTCTAACAAAAGACTGTTCCAGCAACATTTGCCGTGATTATAACAGATTCGAACACACAGCTTGTTGTACCGCCGATGGATCATGCATTTATCATCACAAGCACGTTTGCATTTTCCGCAATTCAACGGAATGCAAAGCTTACAACCACATTCATCCAAAACACATTCAGATCGCTCAGCAGAAATTATCGCAAAGAAATGCTGTCATCTTGGAAAACTTGAAAAATCTATCAAACTTGGTAAATGGCCTAAAGGAAAAGCTCGATACCATAGCAAAGGATAGCGTGCAGGAAAAGTTCACTCCTTCGAGTGCCCCTGGCAAGATTTCAGGGCTGCCAAAACAGCATGAAGAATCAGAAGACAGCACGACATCACATGCGTCAGAAGGAAACAATGTGTACAATATCCTGAAAAATAATGGCTCATTAGCTATTCCAGTAATTTCCGCAAAACGTCAAATCATGATGGGAATATCGCCAAGCTTCCCTTTGTCAGCAGTTTCCTTGAAGCATGCAAATGAAATTGCAATATTGCCAACTGCGTTAGTTGTGCCATTGAACTCTGACAACATGCACTTTACCGCAGTCGACTCATCATCCTTGAAACCCTGTGGTACAATGAATGTCCCAATCACATTCGAAAACAGAAGGACATTTTGCTTTCTGATGGTTGTTATTCCAAATCTCAGCAATGACTTAATTTTTGGACAAAACCATCTCCGCAAAACGGATGCCGAAATTCATCACGCGAAGCTCAAAATATCTTTCAGAGATCCCGCCATGAGCTTTGAAACGAACTGTCGCCTCGTTCAGTCGAACTACATTCATACCTTGACGTCACTTGTGGACATCACGTAATATCGGACTTGTCGTAACAAAAAAGAAACTCGCTCATTTCTTTTTTTATTTAGGAGGGGTAGACTGTAGCAGGACTACACAGCGCACTATGTCTTCCTTTGTTTGCACATGATTTGTATAATTAGCATATGTAGATTTGTAGATTACGTATTTCCGTTTCCACTGTAATATATCTTGTTTATTTTCGGAGTATTAATTAGTCAGTTTAGCACCTCAATTCGAGTCGCACGTTTATTGACTTCGCTCTTGTGATCTACTCAAAGTAACAGGGAACAATACTGTCTCCCAACTTCAATCCCTGTTATAGCTGGTGGAGGACCCGTTTTAGAAGATCGTAGATCTCTCGCCATTCACAGAAGCTCTGTCGCCATTCGCAGAATCGTCGCTAGAGCCAAGCACATATTTGGAGACACAGTAAAGAAATCACATCGACATGGGGATCTTGTTTTATCACTGTTCCTACTGCAAAGGAAGAGGACATTTTAATTCGAACTGTCTCAAACGTCTAACAAAAGACTGTTCCAGCAACATTTGCCGTGATTATAACAGATTCGAACACACAGCTTGTTGTACCGCCGATGGATCATGCATTTATCATCACAAGCACGTTTGCATTTTCCGCAATTCAACGGAATGCAAAGCTTACAACCACATTCATCCAAAACACATTCAGATCGCTCAGCAGAAATTATCGCAAAGAAATGCTGTCATCTTGGAAAACTTGAAAAATCTATCAAACTTGGTAAATGGCCTAAAGGAAAAGCTCGATACCATAGCAAAGGATAGCGTGCAGGAAAAGTTCACTCCTTCGAGTGCCCCTGGCAAGATTTCAGGGCTGCCAAAACAGCATGAAGAATCAGAAGACAGCACGACATCACATGCGTCAGAAGGAAACAATGTGTACAATATCCTGAAAAATAATGGCTCATTAGCTATTCCAGTAATTTCCGCAAAACGTCAAATCATGATGGGAATATCGCCAAGCTTCCCTTTGTCAGCAGTTTCCTTGAAGCATGCAAATGAAATTGCAATATTGCCAACTGCGTTAGTTGTGCCATTGAACTCTGACAACATGCACTTTACCGCAGTCGACTCATCATCCTTGAAACCCTGTGGTACAATGAATGTCCCAATCACATTCGAAAACAGAAGGACATTTTTCTTTCTGATGGTTGTTATTCCAAATCTCAGCAATGACTTAATTTTTGGACAAAACCATCTCCGCAAAACGGATGCCGAAATTCATCACGCGAAGCTCAAAATATCTTTCAGAGATCCCGCCATGAGCTTTGAAACGAACTGTCGCCTCGTTCAGTCGAACTACATTCATACCTTGACGTCACTTGTGGACATCACGTAATATCGGACTTGTCGTAACAAAAAAGAAACTCGCTCATTTCTTTTTTTATTTAGGAGGGGTAGACTGTAGCAGGACTACACAGCGCACTATGTCTTCCTTTGTTTGCACATGATTTGTATAATTAGCATATGTAGATTTGTAGATTACGTATTTCCGTTTCCACTGTAATATATCTTGTTTATTTTCGGAGTATTGATTAGTCAGTTTAGCACCTCAATTCGAGTCGCACGTTTATTGACTTCGCTCTTGTGATCTACTCAAAGTAACAGGGAACAATACTGTCTCCCAACTTCAATCCCTGTTATAAATGGGGCGTACCTTTGGTTTTTGATCATTGGCTGCTTCTGACGTCTTACTGCTAAAGCAATATTTAGCAAAATGATTGGGTTTTCCACATTTATGGCAACTTTGGCCTTGTGCAGGGCAAGGTTTGTTTTTGTGTGGAAACTTTCCCCCACAACTTCTGCACGTTTGCTTTCTTGGGCGTGTTTTATTTGCACCCTCCGGAATGTTCACAGCTTGCACATTGTCCGTCTTTTTCTCGATCTCCGCAGCTTGATACGTACTCATCTCAGCACGTCTTCCTTCGAGCAAAAGGTCTTTCAGTGTCAGTTTAGGGTCACGGAGTGCCATTTTACGTAAGCGAGTGGAACTACCCCCAGTGACAATTTTAAGCATGATTTGAAAATCCATCTCTTCGGTTGTAAATTCACAGCTTTGTGCGAAAGAACGTAGGCGTGTGTGAAACTGATCGATGGTTTCGTTTGATAGTTGGGCTGCTTGGCGAAATTTATAAACTTCGTATAACTTATGTTTTTGTGGTTCGAAGTACTCGGTCAACTTCTCGACAGCTTTCTTATAATCTTTCGCTTCCCCCGTGTTAGGCAACTATCTGAAAATTTCTCGTACTCGAGGGCCAGCTTGATACAGGAGCAAAGCTCGTTTTCGTGTATCATCCGTGATCGCATTTGCAACCACAAAGGTCTCAAAGTCTTCCAACCATATTCGCCATCTAGGCCCAACCGAAGCTCCAACGTCTACATCTGGATCAAATGGCGGCATACTCTGCACTAACATAGCCATGATTTATGAGGCCCCCCCATATTTGTACGTGAAGCGTTATTTGGCTAATTTGGGAGCGTGATTTCGTGATTTTGATATTTTCGACTCGTGAATTCGTGATCGAAGACTCTGTCGTGCAGCGTGATTTACCAAAAACTTGGTCGTTATTTCGTGAAATGGACTTTAAAGCACGTCATTGCGGCTTGAAATTTCACAAAGAAATGCTGTTTTCCGTCATTCTGAAGGGTGTAGTCTCAAAAAATTTTCCGGGGGCAAGCCCCCGTAGGCCCGTCGGAAGCGGGGGGCTGGGGGGGCTTCAGCCTCCCAATAATTTGCTTAAGTTTGCTGATTTTGAAAGTGAAAAAGGCTGTAAGAGCCAAGGTCGTAACAACGAAGATTCAAATTTGTATATATTCGAGGAAGCTACCAGAATCTATCAAAAATGAAATATCTTTTAATGTCATACAAGTCAAAGAAATCAAAATTTCCATCGAAAGACTCTCATCAGTCGTGATCTTTTGCTTCCGTCAATAGCACATTCTCCAAAAATGGGGCGTTTTCCAACGATCTAAAGGGCGTGGTCATGAAAAATTTTTCCCGGGGGCAAGTCCCCGGACCCCCATTTTTCCTCGCTTCGCTCGCTTCTCGTTTCAGCCCCCCAATATGAATTCGTTCCGACGGGGCTGCCCCGGATCCCCATTTTTACTCCATTCGCTTGCAATCTACCCCCATATGAAGATATTTGTCTCCTAGAAGGTCTTAGATAAAAAGAGCATTGATCTTACATGAAGAATTTCTGAGTTACCTAAAAATAATATATGGTACTATTCAAATTGCCACCGGCAAGATGCAGTCTATTTGAATGAAAATCGACTTTTTCTAAGAAGCAAATGATAGGGTAACAGGCTTTAACTTCCACAATACGGCGTTTTTCGATGTTCTAGAAGGTGAATGTTTAAAAAATTTTCCGGGGCAAGCCCCAGTGCCCCTATTTATCTCATTTCACTCACAGTTTTGGCTCCGAAACTTTAAAATCCATGTTAGAATTACCCTGATTTCCCTCGTGTGTCTTCGCCAGCTATGTTTTTACATAGAAATATCTTTCTGGGGCATTCTTAAAATTTCTGCAGCGTGAACGTGAAAATGCTGTTTTATAGTCCGTGATGGCGTGAAAAACGAAAAATCAACACGTGAATCTTTTATCCAGGGGTACTATGGGGGGGCCTCATTTATGAGAGAAAACTCCTAATCCTCGTCGCCAATGTTGTGTTTTAGGACCTATGCAGGTTACACGCTGATTGGAAACTACGTGTTTCGAACAGAACAAAACTTCACAGCCATACGGCGTTACCAATCATCATGAACGAATATACCGAGTCATTAGCGTCTCTTTTGGTTTGTACTCCTTCGCAGTTAAAACATAACAATTACAAAGTTCATAAAATCTATATAAGCAATCTAAAAGAGGTATAAAACTATAAAAAACCAAGCTGAGGTATGTATTGTTTGCAGAGTCTGCAGTCAGAGTCTACATATTTCCAAAATTTTATTCTATTCTTGAATTGTTGCACAGAATTTGCATTTTTTATTTCCTGCGGAAGAGTGTGCCAAATGCACTGTCCTCTATAACGGACTGTTTCAGTACCATATTTAACAGTATGTACGATAGGAACTGTGAATGTATTTGAATTTCTCAAATTATAAGCAGCATTTCTTTGAGGAAAAATTTCATTCATGAATGTGGGAGATTGATTATTTATTGTATTTAGGTAGTTTCATACCTACTATGAGTTCCTAATAACCATAATAAAAACACACTTACACGCTCTATGTCTTTCTCAAAATTTTCGCTGCCCTTCGGCAGCCTCCTCAGTGAGAACTGATTTCGATTTTTGTGTTCTCAACAAGGTTCGCTTCATTCAAGTTCGATAGATCTATCACGTCGAATATAGTTTTTCTTTCGCGCAGGGCGTTCGAATTTCCCCATTCTTCTTTTGTGTTCAGCTCCGGATTCAGTTCCTTAATGAGCACAGCTTCTGTCACTTGTCTTAGCGTAGCGTCATTGCCACAAGATGAAACCACTTCTAATTTAACATTTTGTCTTTCACCGCCGTGTTTTTCTTCTACATGTTCTTTCTTCTACATGTTTTTTCTTCTACAAGTTCAAGTTCTAGACAAACATGCTCCAGTTAAAAAGAAATATGTGCGGGCAAATGAAAAACCATTTATGACTCGTGTTCTACGCAAAGCCGTCATGTTGCGCTCCAGACTGCGTAATAGATATAATAAAAATCAAACTGTGGAGAATTGGAACAAATTTCGAAAACAACGAAATTCCTGTGTTAAGTTACTTCGAAGGGAAAAAAGAAGTTATTACAACAACCTAGACATCTCACTTGTCACTGACAATAAGAAATTCTGGAAGACTGTGAAGCCTTTTTTCTCTGACAAATTGCAATCTAAGAGCAAAATAGTTTTGATTGAAGATGAAACCATCATTTCCAACGATGTAGAGGTAGTAGAATCTATGAATGAATTTTTCACCACTGCAACGGATTCCATTGGCATAAATGAAAACTCTAATTACGAAAATACTACTGAAGGAATCATACATCCTGTTGATAAAGCTATACACAAAGTTTCAAATCACCCCAGCATTCTAAAAATTAAAGATCACTATCAAATTGCTGATTCCTTTAATTTTCAGACAGTTACTCCTGATGCTGTGGACAGAGAAGTAAGGAACCTAAATCCTAAGAAAGCTACAACACACAAAAATATTCCTCCTAAAATTCTTAAATCCAATTCTGATGTATGTGTAGAACCACTGACGAAAATATTTAATGACTGCATAGAAAATTCATCCTTTGCTGATGAACTAAAGTGCGCGGATGTCACATCTCTTCCCAAGAATGGACCAACCAACTCTAGGACTAACTTTAGGCCAATGAGCGTTCTGCCTACGGTCTCAAAGCTTTTTGAACGATTAATGGACAAGCAGGTAGTTTCTTATATTACACCCTTCTTATCGTCACTTCTTTGTGGATTTCGAAAAGGTTACAGTGTCCAGCATGCTCTCGTAAGGCTCTTAGAAAAATTCAAAATTAGTCTTGATGAAGGCGGAAAAGCAGGGGCTGTATTGATGGATCTCTCCAAGGCATTTGACTGTATCAGACATGATCTTTTAATTGCAAAATTACATGCTTACGGTTTCTCTCGTGAAGCATTAACTCTAATCAATGATTACCTCACAAATAGGCAACAAAGAGTCAAAGTAAATGGGTCATTCAGTTCTTGGAAAAGCGTCACACGTGGTGTTCCTCAGGGGTCAGTATTAGGGCCTCTGCTATTCAACATCTACATAAATGATCTTTTACTCTTTATCCAAAACTCGGATATATGTAATTATGCAGATGGTACTACAATCTATGCCTGCGATAAGAACCTGGACAATATTTCTCATAGGCTTGAAACTGACTGTAGTGTAGCCTTAGAATGGTTTGCCGACAACTTTATGAAATTGAATGCAGATAAATGCCATCTTTTGGTTCTTGGGCAGAGGTGTGATGATCCTGTTACTGTTAGGATTGGAAATGCTGATGTTACAAATAGCTCTGAAGAGATGCTACTTGGTGTTCGAATTGATAGCAGACTTTCCTTCGATAATCATGTTTCCAAATTGTGCCAAAAGGCTAGCAATAAACTGTATGCACTCGCTCGCATATCGCCATATATGGATCAGAGCAAACTAAGAGCCCTCATGAGGGCATTCATTACCAGTAAGTTTCAATACTGTCCTTTAATTTGGATTTTTCACAGCAGACAGCTCAACGAAAAAATTAACAAAATACAGGAAAGGGCATTAAGAATTACTTACAAGGATACTGAATCTTCTTTTAGTCAGCTATTACAGAAGGACAGTGCAGTTTCTATTCATACAAAGAATTTGCAAATACTTATGACTGAGATGTATAAAACTAGAAATGGTCTGAACCCGTCATTTATGCAGGAAATATTCTGTGCTAATACAATTTACTACAATTTGCGTAACAATAACAATTTTTTCAACCAAGAGTGAGATCTGTCAATAACGGGACAGAAAGCGTCCGATTCAAAGGTCCACAGCTATGGCAAATGTTACCACCAACGATACGAAATTCACAATCCCTTTGCCAGTTTAAAACAAAGATACAAAGATTGAAAGGAGAAAATTGTCCATGCAAATTATGCCGCGTCTTTATTCCGAACTTGGGCTTTTTATAATACATATTTTTAGACATTGATTTTATACTGTACAAATTTTGATGACTTGTAAATATTATATCCACTATTTTTCTTATGTAATATTTGTATTTTGTGTTTTTAACGTTGGAATTAATTAGCTTATTGCTTTTAGCTATATTTTTACTGTAATCCAACGATAAAGAAATTGATAATAATAAAATAAATGTTTATGGAACACGGAGTTTTTTTCCTTTACTTCATATTTGGTTAGGTGCTCTCCTATTCTCTCCCCTACACTTCTAGCCGTTTCACCTAACCGTCTAGAAGTGTAGGGGAGAGAATAGGAGAGCACCTAACCAAATATGAAGTAAAGGACAAAAACTCCGTGTTCCATAAACATGTAGAAGAAAAACACGGCGGTGAAAGACAAAATGTTAAATTAGAAGTGGTTTCATCTTGTGGCAATGACGCTACGCTAAGACAAGTGACAGAAGCTGTGCTCATTAAGGAACTGAATCCGGAGCTGAACACAAAAGAAGAATGGGGAAATTCGAACGCCCTGCGCGAAAGAAAAATTATATTCGACGTGATAGATCTATCGAACTTGAATGAAGCGAACCTTGTTGAGAACACAAAAATCGAAATCAGTTCTCACTGAGGAGGCTGCCGAAGGGCAGCGAAAATTTTGATAAAGACATAGAGCGTGTAAGTGTGTTTTTATTATGGTTATTAGGGACTCATAGTAGGTATGAAATTACCTAAATACAATTTATGCTATAACACACGGGATCTCATCAAATCATTGGCAGAAAACGCCAATGACCGAAATGATTATTTATTGTTTTGAACATTTCAGTCACATGCAATTGCAGATTTTTCTCATGTATCGTTACGGATCTATCTTTTTCCAACAAAGTTGCAAAACTAGAACAAAAGTCTTTATGTGCTATTCTGAGGGCTCTCTCGTGCAGCCTATTGATTTTGTCGTTCATTTTTCTGCTATGAAACATCCAAACCAATGGACAATATTGGAACTGACTAGTAACAAATGCTCACATCAGAAGTCTCAATTTATCTGTACCTAGACATGCAGACATACGTGACAAAGGGAATAGTTTATTCCCAGCCTTTTGACAAATATTGCTAATGTGCTTTTCAAAGCTAAGATTTGCGTCAATTGAAATTCCTAGCAGCTTCTCCTCCTTTGAATTATTGACGGCACAGCTGCCAATATTTATGCTCACCTCTTGATATGTTCTTTCACCAAATATCATAAAATGGCACTTGTCTTCGTTCAGTTTCATATAATTGTTTCTAAACCAATCGATTATAATTTTAGAATCATTTTCTAGCCCAGAGATTACATTTTCGAGACGAATATCGCATGTATAGATGGTTGTATCATCCGCATAGTTACATATATCTGTTTCTTGAATCGATAACAGAAGGTCATTGATATAGATATTAAAAAGTAGAGGTCCAAGAGGAACGCCAAATAGAGGAACGCCAAACCTTAGATGTTTATAGCTGTTGAAAGAACCATTGATTTTTACTCGTCGTTGCCGATTTTCCAAATAGCTGTAAACAAGCAATAAAGCTTCACGGCTGAATCCGTATGCGTGCAACTTTGCAATCAGCAAGTTGTGTCGAATGCTGTCAAAGACCTTCGAAAGGTCCATGAAGATAGCCCCTATTTTCCCACCGATGTCCAGGCAAGCTTTCCATCTTTCAATTGCGCGCATCAATGCATGTTGGGCATTGTAGCCCTTGTTAAAACCACAAAGCAGCCATGATAAATACGGAGCCATGTGTGAAGAGATCTGAGTATCCATGAGCCTTTCAAATACCTTTGATACTGTAGGGAGAACACTAATTAGTCTGTAATTACCCTTGAAAGTTTTGACTTCTATTTTAAAAAGTGAGGACACATCAGCTAACTTCAATTCATCCGGAAAGGAAGATCGTTCTATTGAGTTATTAAAAATTATTTGCAAAAGGTGTAGAGACTAGATCGGACTCATTTTCAACAGTTTTGGAGGAATACTCTTGAAAGTGGTTGACTTGGAGGGGTTTAGTCCATCAACTTCATTTTTCATATTTTGAACTGACACCTTTTCAAATGAGAAGGAACCAATGTTCACTTTCAAGGAACGAATTTTTTGGATACTTGGGTGCCTTGAGAACCTACATAATATTTTATCAATAGGATCGCTGATATCTTCAGAAGGAAGAACAATATCTTCGTTTTCAACAATTTCCAGAGAATCGGTAATAGTGACAAAAAAGTTATTAAAAGTTTCACCTACTTCTGACTCGTTCGACATAATTTTCCCTTCTTTGATCAATGTTATGCAAGATTTTGAAGAGCTCTTATCCGAAATAAAAGGTTTGACAGTCTTCCAAAATTTTTCGTTGTCTGTAAATTCAGAAATATCAAGTTGATTATAAAAATCTCTCTTTACCTTACGGGATAATTTAACGAAAAAATTACGCTATCTACGGAAAGCGTCCCAGCTATCAGCCGTTCTTTTCTTATTATATCTATTTTTCAGCCTTGTGCGTAGCATGAACACCTTGCGGAGAGTACGGTTCATAAATGGACTATCATTAGCACCAATGTACCTCTTTTTCATTGGCGCATGTTTATCTAGAACACGTAGAAAGGTATCCTGAAAGGACGCGTAAGTCATACATTGTACATCAAGGTCAGCAAGTTCAGTTTGAAGCTCCTGTCGAAATGTTTCTGCCCGAAAGTTTTTATAGTCCATGTAATTAACAACGTTTGGCTTTTGCTTATCAAAGGAAGCTTTCAAAACTGTATCGACCATTTTGTGAAAATCAGATAGCCCAGTTTCAATCGCCGTTGTTTGTTGGAAGTTCCTTCCTCTATTCGTCAATATGAAATCTTCAGCTACAATATCAAATCAATATCAGTCTTCAAATCTTCAAGCTTCATTCTACAATTACCTCACTTATTTGTGTCTCAGATCTCTTCTTCTTCTTCTTCTTCTTACTGGCTTTTCCGTCTTATTCAAGACATTAGCCTTGCCACTGTTTTCTTCCATTCCTTTCCCTCATAGTCGTTTTCAGTTAGTTCATCCACTGTTTTATTTATTGGCTTCAGGTCTTTATTTATTTGTTTGATCCATGTCTGTTTTGGTCTTCCTCGGTTGCCCTTCGCTTTTTTCAAATGTTCTCTGAAAGCTAGTTTTGCTGGTGTTTTTTCTGGCAACCTCAGCATGTGCCCAAGCCAGTTTAATCGCCGTTTCTTTATTTCGGTTGTGATGGGTATCTGATGTGATCTTTTATATATTTCTTCATTTCTTACTTTATCTGTTAATTTGATGTGTAGCATCCTACGTAGCAGTTTTCTTTGGAAGATATCGAGACTTTCTTCCAGTTTCTTGGTTAAGGTCCAGATCTCGCAGTTATAAAGCAGCACTGGATATATAAATGTATTGAGCGTTCTTATTTTTAGTTTCAAGGATGTCTGTCTGTTGCTGAGAATTCTTTCATATTTGTTGAAGGCATCAATCGATAGTCCTTTCCTTCGTTTTATGTCCTTTTCGGTGTCTAAGATACTTCCAAGATATTTTATGGTCTTCCATTCATCGTTGCCATCTGTGCCAACACAAAATTCTTCAGTTTTTCAGTATTGATATTTAGGTTTCTTTGTTTCACTTTCAAAGGGAGTTCTTGCTTTATAGTGTCCTTATGTTGTTTGTCAGTTGTTACATTGCCAATATCGTCAGCATACCGAAGATCAATGCTGAAGTTTTCTTTATCTTGGCTGTGATTTGCTTCGGGCTGGTCTGGTAATGTGATTGCACCTGGATTTTGAAGCATGAGTGCAACTGCTAATGTGAAAGTAAATTCTGGAGCGCTTGCGCAGTCTCCTTGTGGTGCTCCTATGTTGGTTTCGAAGGGTTCCCCCCTTGCATTTCCTACTTGTACCGTGTATTGCATTTTATACAGTAATATGTAAAAGATATGTGTGTCTCGGATCATTGGTACTCAAATATCGACAACAAAAAAGCTAACTTTGCTCTTTTTCTCGACTTGAAAAAGGCATTTGATACCGTGGATCATGAGATACTGATCAGTAAATTAGCAAAGTATGGAATAACAGGTATTGAAAATAACTGGTTTAAATCCTATTTAACAAACAGAAGCCAGTACTGTTCCATTGATGGTCAAGTATCTGATATTATGGAAATAGAGTGTGGGATCCCTCAAGCTTCATGCTTGGGACCGGTGCTCTTTATCATTTATTTAAATGATTTTGAGCACTGTCTCGAACACTCAAGAGCCAACATGTATGCAGATGATACTGAGATAACAATATCCTCAAACAACCAAGAAGAGCTTATAGAGACAGCACAAGCTGAGTTATCAAACATCGCAGAATGAATGAGGATTAACAAACTCAGTCTCAATCCCACCAAAACAGAATACATGATAATAGATCATCCTCGTAGAAGGAAGAATAGAGAATTATTACCCCAAGTAGTCATAAATCGACAAAAAATTTGGCAGGTTGACAAAAAAAATATCTCGGGGTAGTAGTTGACGATACTTTAGGTTGGAAAGAACAGTATGAATCAGTTACGAAAAAGGTTGCTGGGGGCCTCACAGCAATGAAGAAACTTAAGGGCATCCTCCCACAATCAATGCTTTTTCAAGTGTACAAAGCGCTTGTTGAGAGTCATCTTCGCTATGCTGACGTAGTCTGGGGGAGCTTATCAGAAACTAAAATAACAGCCCTTCAGAGACTGCAAAATTGTGCATTTGAAATTATTCAAGGATCAAAAATAAAGGATTCTTTGATTCGACCCACATTTAGCATCGATCAGATGTTTCAATTTGACCGGTCGGTTCTGATGTATAAGATAATTAAAAAGATATGTCCTGAGAGTCTGCACGATAAATTTGCTGAAAGATCCTCGATAAGCAAGTATGATACAAGAAACAAAACTGATATCCAAATCCCAAGGCTAAATCTAGACTTCAGTAGAAAAAGTTTCAATTATACTGGTCTAAAAACTTGGAATTCTATTCCAACGCACATAAGAGAGTCTGGCACACTCACCCGGTTCAAGAATGGGCTAAAAAGTCATTTTCTAAGCTGAGGAAAAAATATTTTTTCGCACGAATCCATGGAAGAACAGTACTGGCTTTTATATGTATTATTAAACATGCTCTCTTTATTGTATTCTTTTATCATACTTATACACTGAATGGATGTCGTGAATAAATAAAAAAACAATCAATGCACCTAGGGTTACCGGACTTAAAACACGTACAATCAGTTACAAAATTGTTGAGCCACCCCCAGATTTTCAGTTTATTTGCACCTGTTTTCCCCCCTCCCCCTAGTAAATCTTGCAGTACCACAAAAAGTTGCCGAATCACTCGTGTCATCTCGATAAGGTACTTTTTTCAAAACAACATTGACATGGGGGAGAGGGGGACGAAAATTTCATTTTTCTCTAGGGTAGCTCAACAATTTTGTAACTGATTGTCTGAAAATGCAGCACCTTTTAATAGATGTAAATCAAGAACATTTGCTTCAAACAATGTGAAATTAGTAGAATTTGCAATACATTGGTAGATAAATGCCTTAGATTTTTTCGGGAATTTTAGAAGCGTATGCGGTCTCGCAGCGTCCCTTTGAAAATATGCTTATTTTTGACATTTTTTGGCTTATGTGCCTACTTGTTTAGGCCTCACAATAATCAGGTTTGACGAAGAGGTATACCACAATGATTATTCTTATTAGCACGGGAGAGTTTAGATCAACTTTTTGAATTGCTAACATTCCCTTGTTTAATGAAAATGGTGGAGCTGCACAGGTTTACATTTTCTGCGTGATTTCTGTTAACTTAGGGTAATTATCTGGAATCTGCCTTTTTTGTCACGATGACTGGTCATGGGGAAATGATGATTATCTGCAAGGAAGCTGGCTTCGTATAGCTTTACTGATGTATGTTCATATGCAACAGCTATCAAATAGATACCGCGTCTGCGATAGCCTCTGTCTGGCTGTAAACTTAAAGGAGTTCTGTTGTGCAAAATTAGCCATTTTTAAGCCCTACACAAAAAGAAAAATATGATTCTCGAACGAAATTACAAATTCTTTAGCAGAAATTCATGACACATTCAGAATCGAACGTCTGTTCACTCAATTATTCCCATTAACCAAACAATGTTGTGCAGTATTTGTGTCTTTCAAAGGAATCATTTCACTTGATCAGGCGCGGGAAATTTGAAAAATCGACATTTGAATTTCAAAGGGCATACGTTACCCCTTTGAAATCAGGCATAATTCTTTTGGGAACGGACAAAGCCCTATAACAAACCATTTCTTATCAGCCCACTGAGCCCACAGTGATTTGAAAGCCCAAATAACCAAATAAAGATATTGACGTCACCGAGTGAGGGGTTGAGATTGAGAACAATTCTCACCAACAATTCCCACTTTTTAAAGTTCCTTAAAAACGGCCAAAAACCTCGATAAACAGTCAATAAAGTCAACCAAAATGTAGCAATGGCCTGTGAGTAGACATGTGCGAAGTTTTCAGCAAAAAGGAGGCCCCCCATAGTACCCCTGGATAACGGACTCACATGTTGATTTTTCGTTTTTCACGCCATCACAGACTATAAAACAGCATTTTCACGTTCACGCTGCAGAAATTTTAAGAATGCCCCAGAAAGATATTTCTACGTAAAAACATAGCTGGCGAAGACACACGAGGGAAATCAGGGTAATTCTAACATGGATTTTAAGGTAGTATGCAACACTAAATTTTTTTTAGCAGTTAAAATCTTTGATGTGAAACTGCTTCTCAACAGTAGTGTTTACATCAATGAATCTTCATCCAAATATACATCAAGGCATATAGAATCAGAAAATCATACAGAAATTTTAATTTCGTGGAATTATGCTAATTTATGCAAATTAGCGGACGCGGTGGTCAAAATCTAGGGACAAAGATATCTCCACAACCACAACAGATATCACGATGAAATCTTCACAGTATGTGTAGCCCTGTATTCTCTGTGATCTAAATTGAACAGAATTTGTTTGAATGATAAAACCTGGAATTTAATCAAAAAAATGTAATTTTTTTGAAAAACAGCCGCTATTTTGAATTTTTTGCAAAATTTTTCAATTTAGATCACAGAATTCTACATTTCAAGCAATGTTGGAAAGTTTCTATTTTCTAAAGGCTACCATGCCCTAGAAATCCTTGTCCCCAATTTAGATCTTAGATAAAATCGCAAACTGAGAAAATTGCACTTAAAGTTTGGATTGATTGCACACTTCACCAAGGCCTTCAAAATTAGCACAATTCCCTCTAAAGTTACATAAAAATGATAATTCATAATTGCTGTACGGATAATTAAAGGTTCCTGGGATATTACCCAGGAATTTTCAGTGCTTTGTGCCAATATCACATATGCAGGCAAATTTTTTTTGACCTTTTAGCTGTTCTGTGGCTTTCAACTTGAGGCGCAGTTCGCTTTCTTGATTGGCTTTCTTCTGTCAAATTGTTTGCTTCACCCAATGTGTCAAAACCCCCTGGAATGTAATGTTTTTTTATGCTTGTATCACAGAGGAAAGTCTTTTCTTGTTCCTAAGGCATGCAATTTTGTACCTCTTGGACACTTTCTGAGCTGATGATACAAAGCGTCGTCGGTCTTCCTTTCTTAAGAACATGTATTTGCGCCACAAAAATCAGCAAGAGTTTGCCTCCCCCCCCTTTATGGCATTACAGGCAGCAACTGATCTTCTGTTTACTTCAAAGAATCCACCTGACTTTCCCCCAATCTGCTTGCTGCTGAAAAATTGAACTTCAGCCTTACAATTGTCACTTCTTCGGATGAAAAACTCAACCAATCCATTTCGCTTCTTTTCTTTCCTAAGAAGCTGCAACCTTGACTTCCAACTCCTACATGATTTGCACATGGCAATATTTGACAATGCATCAACTAATATCCACATCCTGAAGTATGTAGCAATCAGCCTTCTCTCACAATCACGTGGCCTCTAATGGAAGCACAAGTTTCCTGGCTCTGCTCCTTGTATGATGCCCTTCTCTCTCTTCTAGTTCTTCAAAGGACAAATTCTGCAATCTCTTATGTGACACATTCTTCCCATTAACAATGTAATTCAAACTGCTTTCATTTGCTGCTGCTTCCCTTGTTGGTGATGATCTTCCTAATATGGGCCTAAGAGTGGATGGCCTAAGCGACTGGAAAGGTTTTCTCTAATGCCACTTGCATCGTTTGATAACGAGTACCCCTAAAGCCTTTTCTCTTCCTCTTCCATCTTTCCTTGATTGCTCTCTGCTTAGTTGGAGGCATTTTTCGAAATATACATCACTTGATGAGTTGAGAGTAATTGAAAATCTTGAAAAAATACAAGGCCAGAAGCCGTGAAGCCGAAGAAGCCGAGCAGAGACCAAAACGAGGCTGGACATAGGTTTTCCATAAACAGATCACACCACAGGGTGTTATTGATTCTTTTTGCATCTTTGGGGGTTCTGGGAACCATTTCTAGCCCCATAGCAACGGTTGTTAAGGTAACAGAAAATGACCACTCCCTTCAAATTGCCAATTATCATCTAGATACGTAAAGATACCCATAAGATGTTTAAAAAATCGTAATCTACGATAGATTTAGGTCTAGAAGAGTCAGAAAAAAAAATTTGGTTTCAAAAAAAATTTTGATGAAATTTAGTGTTGTTTACTACCTTAATCACGCACCCAAATTAGCCAAATAACGCTTCACGTACAAATATGGGGGGGGCCTCAAAAAGCTGGCACTCATTTCATGTAAAATGACAAATAGGTCAACAATTCCCACTTTTTACACTACTAAAATGACTTCTATTAGTTTTTTAAGGCACCAAAAGTGAGCATTGTCGGTGTGATTCCTAAAAGTTTAGCTTTGTTGTGCAAAGTATTGTTCATTTTTGGTCATAAATAGGAGTCTCCACTCCCACTGACATCAAAGCCTATCTCCTTTTGACAAATAAGGTATGTTTACCCTTGCAAAGAAGCACAAAAAGGAATGAGCAATGTTAATGAGAAATGTACTGAGCACTGAGCATTGTGGCGAGCGACGATCACGTAATTCGTCTTGGAGGCGAACTGGCGTCATGCACACAAACTGCTCGCATCCTGTTGCCATCTTCAGTAAGTTCGAGTTGCCAGAGCTTGATCAAGGTTTGATGATATCGAAAAGTGTTATGATTGCTTTCTATCATGATTTGAACGAAAGGTAAACGACCCTTAAATATTCACTATTTCAGAGAATTAGGCCATTTTCTTGCCAAATTCTGGAAAAGCGCGAATTTCAAAAATCACGTAAAATATTTCTAGTTGATGAAACTCCTTAAGCCCAATGCTTATTTCAACTTTGTATCAATAACATTCTGCAAGCAAAATTGTGCGTCATTGCCTTCATCACTTTTCTTGAAAACTGGAGTTAAAGTTGCGAGCCTTTCAGACAATCAGTTGCAAAATTGTTGAGCCACCCTTAGATTTTCAGTTTATTTGCCCCTGTTTTCCCCCCTCCCCCTAGTAAATGTTGCAGTACCACAAAAAGTTGCCCAATCACGCGTGTCATCTCGATAAGGTACTATTTTCAAAACAACATTGACATGGGGGAGAGGGGGACGAAAATGTCATTTTTCTCTAGGGTGGCTCAACAATTTTGTAACTGATTGTAGGTTCTTTTACCAAGTTCTTAAACGCGAAAAGAGCCATGAAGTCTCCTATCTCCTGTTCCGTTTCCAAGGCATTAAAATCTCCAACAATAACGAAATTTTCATATTTATCACTAAAATGATCTATTGCTGTACTAAGTTGATCGAAAAAGTAAGACTGTGACTGTGTTTGCGGGCGGTATATGCTGAAAAAAGCCCACTTCTTTTTTCGCAAGTTAATTTCGAACCCAATACATTCTATATCATCCCCAAACTTGAAAGACTTTATCTGTTTGGAAAGGATATCCTCCTTAACATAAACTAGCAAACCACCTCCATTGCTATTCCTATCTAATCGAAAAGGTTCCGAGTAGCCCTGGATAAAAAATTGTCCTTTGGGGAATGAGTTATCAATTTTAGTCTCAGCAACCATTAGAACATCGATGTGATCGCTAACAAAGTCTTTGAGTCCCTCAACCGTGTTTCTTACGGAGTTGAAATTAAGGTATCCAACTACCAGGTGCCCTACGTTTTTTAGCCTCAGATTTTTCAGTTCAGAATTTCCGTTCCCAGTATCATTGTCTTCCAAGTTTGAGGAACGCCCTCGAATCCCACCATCAAAGGCATCATCAAAAGCATGATGGGGAACGTCTGGCAAAATATAAGGGGAGGGTACAGTGGGTGACTCATTAATAGGGGAGGGCATGTTATCCGCAGCTATGCGAGCTTCACAAATTTCACTACACACTGAGTCATACTTTAGTCAAAATCCAATACAGTTCAAAAAGTTATTCGCTAATATGCATGTACCTCCATAGTTTAAATGTAGGCCACTCCCGTTCAGATGACATCGCTCATCTATATTACTGTTATCTATGAATGGAATGTTTTGGATTCTACAATTTTGACTTAAAAATTTGTTTACCTCGACAGCTTTACCATCGTCATTCGACAGATTCGTCATTCCGCCGCACCAATCCAGATACAAAAATTTCGTTTTCCTCATCTTTCATATGCGCTGCAAGTTCTACTATATTGCTTGCAATTTCTGCGGGGCTCTGCTTACTCGCAAGATCGTTCGTTCGACAATGTAAGATAATTTTCTGTGGGGCACGGTTCAAGGTAGGAACAACATGGCTTTTCATGTCGTTGACATTTGCTCCGCTGTAAGATTTGACGTAAACGTGTTCTTCATTGCAAGTGGCCTTGGCCATTTTGAAGCCTTTGACATCTTTGACCATCGAATCACCCAGAATATAGGTAGTGGGCTTCCCACGTCGTTTCCTTGGTTGATCTTCTCTGTTCTTGAGAATCCTACCGCTATTTGATCGCTGAACAGCGGCAGAGTATGTCGACGTTTCTTTCTCAGTCTCCTCCAGACACGATGTTTGTAAATCTTCATCTTCTAGTGCTCCGAATCTGTTTTGCTCTTTCAACGCAAAGGAATGAGCTTGTGTTTGCCAGACGTTGTTTTGATTTTCAATTCGTGCCTTGTTCCTCACGGGAATTGTGGACCATGCACTAATGTTGGTATTTTCAGCATTTCTCCGTTTGCTATTTGAACTACCTAAAAATGGCCATTCGGAATTACTCAGATTTTTATTACACTTACTTATCTCCATGTCGGTGGGGAGTGCTGTAGGAGCTCTGGGCGTTGGCTGCCTTTTTTCGTTGACATGAGAGGTTCCCTTGGGACACAAGGTGAAGTTGGTGAAATTTCGAAGTGGATCCTGTGGCAAAACCTTTATTGGAGTGCTTAATTCACGATTTTCGAATTCCTTTTCCTTGATAGCAATTTTCAGGGTGCTATTTTCTAACAACAGGTCTTTGGTCAATTCTCTCTCTTTCTGTAATAATTCATTGGTCACATTCAGACTTCTGATGAGGTCGCCAATGGCAACAGTTAAATTGGTTTCTTGCACTTCGAGGTTTTCGATTTCACTCCCTTTCTGACCAGCTGAGTTCTTTTTCACAGCCTTTTTCTCGTTATCTTTGGGAAAGACTAAAGAATCAGCATCTTCTTCACGTGCTCGCTTCAAAGGTTTACCAGATGCGATGAGATACTGCAGGGTTATGGCAACCTCGGTGTTGCTTAGGCCATGTTTCTTAGCCAGCGTGTTTGTTATTGTTTCAGCTTCTGCTGCTTTGCGGGTGCCATGAATGCGCTTAATCTCAGCAATTATTATTTCCTGCAATTCCTTGTTTTCCTGGTTATCATCCTTCCTACACTCAGCCATACTGCCTTAGATATTGTGGATAATATTCAGAGCAAGTTCAGAAACGCGTCCACTCCACAGCTCCACAGCGTCAGTTACCGTCAGTTAAGAGCTTTTCAAGTCATATATTTTTCAACCTTGACGAGGCCCCCCCATAGTACCCCTGGATAACGGATTCACGTGTTGATTTTTCGTTTTTCACGCCATCACGGACTATAAAACAGCATTTTCACGTTCACGCTGCAGAAATTTTAAGAATGCTCCAGAAAGATAGTTCTATGTAAATATATTGCTGGCAAAGACACACAAGTGAAAGCAGGGTAATTCTAACATGGATTTTAAAGTTTCGGAGCCAAAACTGTGAGTGAAATGAGATAAATAGGGGTACAGGGGCTTGCCCCGGAAAATTTTGTGAGTATTCGCTTTCTAAAACATCGAAAAACGCCGTATTTTTCATTCAAATAGACTGCATCTTTTACTTTGCCGGTGGCAATTTGAATAGTACCATGTATTTTTAAGTAACTCAGAAATTCTTCATGTGAGATCAATGCTCTTTGATGTAAGACTTTCTAGGAGACAAATAGCTTATATGGGGTAGATTGCAAGCGAATGGAGTAAAATTGGGGGTCCGGGGGCTTGCCCCCGGAAAATTTTTCGAGACTAGGCCCTTCAGAATGACGGAAAACAGCATTTCTTTGTGAAATTTCAAGGCGCAATCACGTGCTTTAAAAGTCCATTTCACGAAATAACGACCAAATTTTTGGCAAATCACGCTGCACGACAGAATCTTCGATCACGAATTCACGAGTCGAAAATAACAAAATCACGAAATCACGCGCCTAAATTAGCCAAATAACGCTTCACGTACAGCTGTACAATCACGAAATCACGTATAGCTGCGTGAGCCAAGAGTTGCCTTTTTTGAGGCTTGATTCAACCCCCTTCTGTAAGTTTAAATTTCGAAAATACTGCTTAAGGAATATTACGCTTCTCTTCCTCTTTCGAAAGAGACCTTAACTGGCATTCAAAAACGTTTTAACTCTACATAGTTGTTGGTCGTACTTTAGGCACTAACGTTTGTTTTACACATTTCATTAATTTCAAAGTCAAAAGCCGAAAGCCAAGCCAGCCAAAGAGGCCAAGCCAAAAGTAGCGAAGTCGAGATCCCAATCTGAATCTCGAACTTAGAGTGATTCTGAATCTTACTATGAACATGATTCTAGGTCTGAATGGTACGCGGCTTTGTTGGGTTGACTTCTGGGTTGATTTAGGTGAGTAAAATATACTGTGTTTCCTCTTTGCATGGCTATGTTTGATATTTGATTCCATTTCTTAGTTGTCAAATGGCATGCTGGGTCTCACTCCATAATGGGGCAAGTCGAGAAGACACCAGAATAGTGCTTTTGTTCAAAAAATCAACTTCGAAACTTGCGAGTCTCGAGCAGGGGCGGCGTGGCCCAACGGGACACCGGGAAATCGTCCCGGTGGCCCGGAAAATCGTGCAGACATGGGTCCCTAAAGCTAAGCTAGAAGAAAATTATAAGTGGACGTATTTCTTATAAGAATGTAAGACAAGGCAAGTTTAACATATGTACTATCGAAGCATTTTGCCCCACTAGGCCCTCTTGCTGTCCCAGCACTGACGAGAAATAACCCCACCAGTGACTGGGCCCATTCTAAAACTTTGAATTTCACGACCATTGGGCAAGACCCAGAAATTCACTTGAGACACAAAGCAAACATCATTGCTTTGCACAAACTTCCATGCTTCCAAAGCTGTTCTCAAGGCCTCGCGTTAGTGAAGTCGTTGGTCTCACTGAGTTCAGAGACTTTGAGCCATTTGTTAAATCTTATGTTTTTGGTTTTTGTCTGATCTTCACTAATTCAGAAACTGAAGTTAGATGGAAGGCCCCAGTAGCTGCAGAGTGGAGGGTTGCAATACTTAATTGTTCATAATGGTGCAATGGGAACTCTTGTGCCCTCAAAAGATTATGTATTTAATTGAAGTTGAGTGAAATTGAGTGCATGTCTCAAATAAAAAACACTTGCCTTCCGTGATCTTGTTCATGCAGATGTATAAGCAGTAGCATGGTCTCAGGTGAATATGGGGAAATGCCCCCTCCACCTCTGTTAAAAGATGGGTCTCAAGATTCTTTTAAAACAAGGAGCAAGTAGTCAAAGTTCAGTGAAGGTAAAGTAGGGTAAAAGTACATCCGAAAAATACTAGGAGGTGACTTGGAGAGTCGTTCTAAGCCAAAGAAAAGGCAGGCATTTTTGAAGATTTTCTTTGGCAAACTTTGTCAAGGATTCCAACAAAACTGATTCATGGATAACTGTTGCAACACCCTCAAGGCTTCCGATATGGCTCTGGTAAAGAAGGGGCAGGGCAGCCAAGAGAGGGGAGGTAGTTGGCCCCAGCCTAAGGAGCCTCATAATTAAAGATTTTTTAACATTTTGATTTCAGAAAATGCTCTAGTGCATTTTCAGCCAATCTAAAGGACGTGATCAAAAAAGTTTTCTGCTTGCTTTGCTCGCAGCCCTTATCAAAATCAGATCAAGGGGAGTGTACTGTACTTTAAGTATAATATAAGCATACTTCATTTATACTTCCATTACAACAAGTATATATAAAAGGAGCATACTTCAGACATACTTCGAAAATTAAGTATAAATGAAGTACATTCAAAAAATTGTACTTCATCTATACTCCTTGTGCCCCTGGGGCTCTCATTTCTCAATTTTGTCCCTGGGCTTCTGAAAGCTCTTGGTGGCCATGAGAAGGGACAGAGACGATCATTGTAAGCCAAAGAAAGGATGTTTGCTCAGAAATTCTCCTGGATATGCTAATTCAGACAAAAATTACTAAAAATGGTCCATGATTCTTTTCGGGATCAGCAAACATGGGGTCAGGAGAAGCATTCTAGGCCAAAGTAGAGGATGTGTGATTGAAAATTTTCCTAGGGGTTTTGTCCCCCAACACCCCTTGTTTTCACACCCTGCCAGTTGATTTGCCTTGGCCGTGTCACTTGCCATGAATGCTGACCTGAGGAAAGTGAAGTGCAAATGTCAACCCCAGTCTACCCCGTGGCGCTGCCCTTGCTTGTGACAACCTTGAACGCTATTCTTTAAAAGATTTACTTTTGTAAGGGCCTTTTCAGCTAGGAAACTGCCTCAAAAATTATTTGATCAATAATGGAAATTTCAAGTTAAGATGAGTCCATCATCGTTTTGTTGCATTTAATCATCTGCTCTCATAAATCATTACTACTGCTTGCGAATATTCTAAAGTGTGTTAGCTAGTTTTTTTTGGTTAACCTGCTTTATTACTTTGTTGCACCCAGTGGTGCTGCCACCTCTGACAAATCCAAAGGAAGTTGGGAAAGGGAATTTTGACGTAATTCTTCACTCTAAAGGCATACCCAACTAATTTTATGTCATTTTACTTTAACAATTTTTGGCAAATTTTGGGATTTGAAGTCCTCCCTGTCCCCCTCCCTTTGCGCCACCATTGGTTGCGTCGATCCGTGGAAGCATAAGTTGTGAAAGGGGGACGATTCTTATTTTCAGAAAAGGACTTGAGGCTGGACTTAGTTGCAAGTGATTAATTGCCTCTGACTCAGATTTTGATCACCACAAACCATATTGTTATCAAATCAATGGGGAATCAATGGGTAACATCATTCTATTGATATTCAATATGCATAACTAACATGATGCAATGGCATCCTCAATAACCTTGTGGATTGTCATGAATATGTAATGTTTGTTTGAGGGGAATTTCACTCATTCATCAAAATTTTTCAGAGCAAAGGATTTTTAAGATTTTTCACGATTTTCTCAAAAGCAGAAGGATTTTTGCCAGAGGTGTAATGAGATTTTTTGGGAATCAGTGAAATGCCCTTGTAGTAGTTGCTTCCTCATAGCAAACTTTCGAGTTTTCCAACTCTGCCCTTTTCTGCTGGTCCTACTTCAAGCTTGAAAACATGGACTTTATGAGCAAACTAATCTGAATTTTCTCTTAATCATAAAAATTTGTTTCATGCTCCACAATAAACTTAGAAAAAGTACGTCATAGAACATACATTTTTGATATCCATTGTTAAGCTTTGAAACCAAACCTCCTGAAACTAAAAAGCTTAGTGTCATCAAGAAGGAGACCCCATACAGCCATGCAGCCTTTGACCATAAAACATGACCTGCTACCTGAATTATGCAACCTGCGTTATGCAGATTACATCAGCCGCAAAAGGCACACATAGTCAAATAGGGGGGAAAATGCACCGTTTTTGAAAAATTTTCCCTCTCCCTCCCAAAGTTTTTGTTTTTAGCAAAATATTGGTGTAATCACTTAGGGCTTC
Source organism: Aurelia sp. 4 Dawson et al 2005 (assembly GCA_964019985.1). Classification (NCBI taxonomy): domain Eukaryota; kingdom Metazoa; phylum Cnidaria; class Scyphozoa; order Semaeostomeae; family Ulmaridae; genus Aurelia; species Aurelia sp. 4 Dawson et al 2005. The sequence continues at coordinate 11,223,929 of OZ026497.1, forward strand.
TAAGGCTGCATAGGAACCGGTTTTACTAAGCTATGGAATCAGTCAAATGATCCAAAACGACCCAAAACGAGCCATAACGACCCAAACTGAGCCGTAACAACTCAAAACGAGCCATAAGGACCCATGCTGATTGAATCAGTGAACAGGAGTGTAGGACCTGCTTAAATTTCAGTGACAGGGATGACAGCGTGATCATATGGAAACAACTCGGGCACTCCCATTGCTCACGTCATTCGTGTCACCAATGTCACCAAAATATTTATAGGAGACTGTGGCAGGCGACAGTCACAGAAACCTGATAACCTAGTTTATCATTGATAACCTAAGATTATCACTTGGATAAATTAGGTTTATCGTGATAAACTAGGTTTATCAACTGATAAACTGGGATTATCAACATCTTTTTGATAAATTGGGTTTATAGAATTGATAAACTCAGTTATCAGCCACAAATTTGATACACTAGGATTGTCAACTGAAAAACTAGGTTTATCAAATTCCATTGTTTATGAGATTATTCTGTATCTATTGTTGGTAAACAAGACACGCATCAAAGGTGGGTGCTCATTTATGATTTTGGGCCCTCAAAGGTGAGCTCAAAAAAGAGAAAATGGAAGATGGTATCATGATGATTGGTTTTGACAATGATGACGATTTTCAAAGTTTGCTTTCAGATGCAATAGCTGGTGTCAATTCCCTTTGTCACTTGAAATACCAAAGAACAAACCGGAAAAGAATGTTCTGGTTCCAGTAAACACACCAAAACATGGGCCAGGTCTATAACGTGGACCTGTCGGACCACGCGGACTTCGTGGACCTCACGTCCGTAGTTTTGAGAGTCTGCGTTTTAGGTTTTCAAATAGGACAAAACCTAAACCACGGACCCAAATTCCGCGAATATAAAATGCCTTCCCTTTTTGCCCGGGGGAGGTACTTGGTTTACGAGCATACGGGGAGGTACCGCTGGAGAATCTGAAAAGCTACCCTGTCCCGGAGTCAAATTCCTGAAAATGATACCCTGTCCCGGAGTAAAATTTTCTTAGATAATACCCTGTCCTTTGTTTCTTCAGACAAGATTGTGCCCTGCAAAGAAAATTTGTAAGAAATCCATCGAAAAATGTGGAAATATTGCCATCCAAGTGATTTGAATCACATTTGCAGAGTACAAATGGCTGAAAATGACCCTTCAGAGTCAAAAATAACAAATATGAACCCTGTCATGGAGCCGATTTTTACTGTCATGGAGCCGATTTCTATTCAAAGCCAGAATTTCACACGCAACGCAAAGAATATTAATGGGCCAAAATCAATACTCAAAGATGTGATTTTTTTTACTTTGGGGACTTTTTCCCCCACTGGGAAATGTTGTGTAGGAAACCTCAATTTTGGTGAAATTTCAATGTAAACAAGCAAGATCTAAAATAGGCCAAATATGACTTCAAGGAAACACATCTATGAAAAACAAAAATCGTATTAGCAAAAGAAAAGCAGTAGCAACCAAATGTCTGTCTTTCTTTCCAGTTGTTCATTAAAACAAGGGCTATCAAATTTTTCCAAGAAGAAAAAAAAACTAATCATTAATAACTCTACATTTTATGTCTAAGGATAACTTGTGGTCTTTTAGAATTTTTCCGAGATTTTCAAACGTGCTCTTTGCGATTCCTATTCTTCTCCTTATCTCTACATCACATTTTCCATCTGCTGTTATTGTACTTCCTAGATATTTGAAACTTTCTACTTGTTTGATAATGTTATTTCCAATCTGTAGCTTGCATTTAGGAATGATACTACCTGAGATACCACATCGTTTTAATTTATGAATAAGACCATGCCATACCCTGTCAAAGGCTTCAGAAATATCAAGATACACAGAACGAACATGAAGAGAAGGATTACAGTCAAATGCCTTGAATATCGTATGCGTTATGGAATTTAGTTGGGTCACTATTGTGTCGCCAGGACGAAAATCTGATTGATTGGGGTTGAGCAAATTACATGAAACAAGATTCAAGCATAAGGAGTCGTAAACGAGTTTTTCTCAAGCGTCTTCCCGAAAATTGGTAGAAGAGAAATAGGACGGTAGTTGCTCTTTAAATTCTCTCATTTTTCTTGTGAACCGGGACTACATTTGCACACTTCCATATCTCGGGAAATATACCCTGTCTCAAACAGTTCGTGAATATTATTTTCAGCGGAGTTAGTTATGAAACATCGCTTATTTTTATCATTCTTATAGAAATTTCATCCCAGCCATGTGCCCTGTTAGGATTAAGAGATCTTATAATATTTAGAATTTTTTCCTCAAAAAGTTAAAGTCGCATGAAACATAAGATTGGTAAACTTATCAGGCAATGTTACCCTAATGTTAAATTACAGTTCGTATTTAGGACACCCAGACGCCTCTGTAGTTTATTTGTAGCTTAACTCCTTCCTGTTACGTTTTACCAATCATGTTTTCCCATTGGGAACTCACGTGGTTTTCGATTTCCTATTGTTTCGGATCTCCTTAATAGGCCCTCGCACCGTTAGATCTTTACTGATGATGACTCTAGCCAGAGTCGAAACGTTCATTGAATTGTATACATGGATTAGTCGTATTTAAATTTTTTACTACTGGATGTGTCTTGAATCATTTGAAACCGTTCTATATTTTTCGTCGTTTTGGCTCTACAATTCGTTATCAAGCTTCGCTTCCCAAGAACTGAATCTATTGCATATATGTCTAAGTCGTTTATCAAAGAAGCAGGTATTGGAATATGTTAAGGAAGTTCACTACCTGTGTCAATTGTTGTACATTGGAGTATGAAATAATAATCAAATAACTGAGCCTTTACAGTAAAATCAGTTATTAATAACCCGCTCTCTAAAAGTTATAAATAACCCGTTCTCTAATTCTGATTCCTGATTAGCGCGACAAAAAAGGTGCTGCGGACGGTCTATCCGAGCCAAAATTTGGTACTATTATAATGATAATAATAATAATAATTATTATTATTATAATTATTATTATTATTATTATTGTTGTTATTATTATTATTATTATTAGTATCATTATTATTATTATTATTATTATTATCATTATTTGTTGCTTGCTTTTAATGCAGTACAGTTCTCGCCACTGTGCCGAGGTCAGTCCATGTCCCTAAGGCAACAGCAGTGTTCACTTGATGGGCAACGTTCTTCTCAGGATGTTGGCGCTTCCGAGGAGAGCAATCTTCTGCAATTCTTCAATCCGTATGTGGCCAGGAATGTGACTAATGTACTTCTCAAGGCCTCTCTTAATGAGTTCAAGTGCTCCCACTACAATTGGAACTGTCGTTGCCTTCATTTGCCACATTTTTGTTACTTCAATTTCAAGATCTTTGTACTTGGACAGCTTCTCTACTTCATTAATCGATACATTTCTTTCAGATGGTATAATCATGTCAATCATAATGCATTTCTTTTCTATCTTGTCTTTGATAATTATGTCAGGTCTGTTAGCTTTTATCTCTTTGTCTGTGTTCACAGGCATGTCCAATAATACAGTGGCAGATTCATTTTCAGTCACTTTCTCAGGTTTGTGCTCATACCACTTATCTGCAGTTGAAAAATGGTAATGCTTGCATATTCTCCAATGCATGTATCCTGCTGCCTTGTCATGTCGCTGTATATATTCCGTGTTTGCAAGTACTGGACAGCCGGCTACGATATGGTCAATAGTCTCCTCAAATTCATTGCACATCCTACACTGGGGTCAGTGCCGTCTTTGATGATCTTATTGTGGTATGATCTTGTTGCTAAGCTTTGATCCTGTGCAGCAATTATTGATCCCTCAGTTTCTCCTTTAAGTCCAGGACTCTTGAGCCATTTGTGAGTCTGTTCTGTTTCAACATCTGACTTATTCACCCTAGTTGGATACTGGCCATTTATCGGCTTTCCTTCCCATATCTGTCTCATCTTCTCATGTGCCTTCTTCTTTGTCTCCTGCTTTACTCTCTTAGTAAATAAAGTGACTCTTTCTTGTTGTATTCTAGCTATGTCTGGTACTTCGAACTCTCCTTTAAATTTTCTGGCATCCTTTGAAACAGAATAAAACTTCTTGCTGTTTTCATGCCGGTACACAAGTTAGAGAAGGGGATCTTCTGTTTGTTCCAGGTACGCGTTTAGCCCCAAAGTGGTTGTTTTGAACACGAGTTCGAGCTGAGTGAGGCCCCGTCCGCCGGCTTCTCTTGGTAGGTACATTCTTTCCACATCAGCTTTTGGGTGGTTCATCCTTCCTTGTCTTTGTATCCAGCTTTCTTATTTCACTCATCTGCCAGTTTACAGTGTTAACACTGTATGTATATACGGGTACAGCAAGTGTATTGATTGCTTCTATCTTGTTTGATCCGTTGAGTTCACTTTTTGTTACCAGTCTCACTCTCCTGTAGTATTCTTTTCTAATTTGTTCTTTCATGGTGGCATGCTGTATACCATCACCTTCATTGATCCCTAGATATTTGTAAGCACCTTCCTGTTCTAGCTCCTTTATTATGGTATTAGTGTCTACTGTGATGTCTGTAGTTTGTGTGAGCTTGCCCCTCTTGAATGTGGCTTTGACACATTTTGCAAGGCCGAACTGCATGCAGATATCGTCGCTGAAGGTCTTGATTGTCTTGAGCAGCCCCTCCTGTTGATTATCATTTTTCACATATGTCTTCAGATCGTCCATATAGAACAAATGGCTAATTTTCTTACCTCCTACTTCATAGCCATATCCAGTGTTGTTGAGCATAGTGCTGAGTGGTGCTAATGACAAGCAGAACAGAAGTGGTGATAGCGAATCTCCTTGAAAGATACCACTTTTAATGCTTATTGATCTGGTCTTAATTGTACCCTGACTGTGATTAAGAGACAGGGTGGTCTTCCAGTTGATCATACTCCCTGTCATGAATCTTATTAATATTGGGGACAACTTATACATTTCCATTGCCTTAATGATCCAAGAGTGCGGGACACTATCAAATGCCTTACTGTAATCAATCCAGGCGGTGCTTACGTTCTTTTTCTTGTTCTTACAATCTTCAAGTATCATTTTATTTATCAATAATTGATCTTTGCAGCCATAGCTTCCTCTCTTACATCCTTTCTGTTCTTGTGGTAATAGGTTGTTCCCTTCAAGAAAGGTGTATGTTCTCTCGGTTATGACGGATGTTAGGACTTTGTAAGATGTTGGCAAGCAGGCTATTGGCCTGTAGTTCTTCGGGTTCTTCGTTTCATTGTTTTTTGGAAGCAGATATGTCAAGCCTTGTGTCAGCCATTCTGGGCTCTTTTCTGGGTTCCTTACAATATCGTTGTATGCTGTTGTTAAGCTACCATGTAATCTCTCCAGGTTTTTTAACCAGAAGTTTGGTACTCTGTCAATGCCTGGTGACTTCCAGTTGCTGGCCTTTTTTAGTGCCAGGGTCACTTCACCATCCTCAATATCCTTCCACTCTTGAGTAAGCTGGTTTTTCATCTTTTCATCTTGCTGTCGTATCCATTCTGCTGTTTCATCATGATGTTTCTCATTTTCCCAGATGTTACTTCAAAATGTCTCTATTTCTTCAACTGGAGGTGGCTCTTCAACATTTACCTGCTTTTTACCTAGTTCTCGATAAAGCCTGTTGGTATCTTCCTTGAAGAGTTTATTTTGTCGGAAAAACTTCCCCCTTTTCACATATCTTCGGACCCTTTGTGCTTTCACTAAGATTTGTTGCTTTAGCCTTTCCCTCACTTCAGGTATATCTCGAACCTCTTTGATGTTGTATTTCTGCTTTATTCGCCTTTGCTGTCTTTTATTTACTTTTGACCCTTTTTACATTTCAGAGAGCACGGACAGGTCACTCCTTTTATACTGTATATCCTACTCCAGCTTTTCTTTCCATTTCGGCTGTTTTCTTTTGTTTTGTTTGGGTTTCTTCAGCTTGATGCCTATTGATTCTGTGATAACTGCAGCTGTTGAATAGGCTAGCTGGTTGATTGATGTGATGTTGAGTGTCTCCTTGTAGTTATCTATGATGTCCGCTATGATTTGATTTCCTGTTCTTATAAGCGTTTTGGAATTTTTACCTTTTGTGATCTTAGGAAGTGGATCTCTATCTTCCATATCAAGATGCTTTATTTCTTCCCACCTTCTTTGAATTTCATCAGACAAGGATTGGTACATCTCATCTGTTTGCTGATCTTGACTTGCTCGGCCTTCATCTGCCTGGTTACCTTGGGTTTCGTCTGCTTCTTCGATATTTTCAGATGGTGTATTCTGTTGATCAATGTCTTCACTTTGCTGATCACTCTGGTTAAATCTTTCTCTTACTTTCCTTCTGATGTTTTCCAATTCGGCATCTGTTAATCTCTTTTTCTTAATGGTGTCTCTTCTAACATTTGCAAGTTTGTTTTCATCGATGTTAATCTCCTCGTGGGATTTGCTGTTCTCCATAACATGTATGTTTGCTTTGTATTAGTCTCTCCCGATGGTTTCATCTGCGCTGTAACGTATGCTTCCATTACTTGTTTATACTCCTCCCTGGTCCATGTAACTCTCTTTTTCTTAGTTTGATTGGTTGCTCCTACGCTATCTGGGGGCCTAATTGAGGGTTTTCCTCGTTAAAGTGACCCAAAGATGCTTTGGGATGGGCAGAGTTTGTTCCAGTAGTACACTTTTCGACCTCAGCCTGGTCCATCACTGAGGGACGCGCTCGTTGTTTAGCCGCGCGACGAGCGATGCGGGATGACTTTCTTTGATTATTTTCCATGTAAAAAGGGTATTTGGTTAGCCAGGTTTTCCTTCCTGGGTGTTTTTATCGTGACACCATCACTAGGGGGGTTGCCAACTAAGGCCAAAGAGTCCCCCCTACCCATGAGACAGACTAGCCCCGCCGGACGCCAACCCGGTACTTCATGGTCTCGGGGAGTTATTATTATTATTATTATTATTATTATTATTATTATTATTATTATTATTATTATTATTATTATTATTATTATTATTATTATTATTATTATTATTATTATTATGTGTCGCACACTGTCTTTGTCAATGGTGATAACGGCTTGAAACATGGTGTCAACAAGACTCCTCAAATTTCAAGCACTTTCCGGAGGATCCTTGCAGAGTAGATGATGACAGTTTTCTGCAGTTCAACAATTCGTGTTCCTATTCCAAGGCCATCTAATCTTTTGGAAAGTTTCTTTGGGGTTGTCCCAAGTGCACCTATTATAATAGGAATGACTTTCGTTCGCATGTTCCATAATTTCTGTACTTCTCGCGCTAGATCTTGATACTTTTCTATTTATTCCATCTCTTTTGCATTCACTCTACTATCATACGGTATAGCAAAGTCTATCATTTTGCATTCTTTCTTTTCTTTATCAATCAGAATGACATCAGGTCTTCCGGCTTGAATGACATGGTCTGTCTCAATACTAAAATCCCACAGTAACTTACAGCTGTCGTTTTCGGTAACTGTTTCTGGTTGGTGTTCATACCATCTTTCTGATGCTGCCAACCCATACATTCGACACAATTCCCAATGGATCTTTCTTCCCATGCAATCATGGCGTCGTTTATACTCTCTTTAGGCTAGCATATTACATTCACTAACAATGTGATTTACTGTTTCATCTACCTTACCACACATACGACATTTGCTTTCCTCCTGTGTGTTATCAATCTTGGCCTTGATAACATTGATTCTTATCGCTTGTTCTTTGGCCGCTAGAATTAACGATTCAGTTTCACGTTTAAGTCCTGTTCCTTTGAGCCACATCCATCGTTCTTTTCCTGCTTCACCATCCGTTTGTCGTAAAAACTGGCCATGAAGTGTTTTATCTTTCCATTCCTGTTGCCTTTCAATTTTCTTTCTGTCCTTGAATTCTATCACACTTTCTCCTTGACAATCCTCTATTTGCCTTGCAGCCACTAGTAATCTTTCACAGCTATTTCTTACATAGCTCTTCAGTCCAAGCTTTGCTAGATCAACAGTATCCTCTATGCTCAAAAGCCCTCTGCCGCCCTCCTTTCTAGGGATGTAAATTCTGTTTGTGTTGCTCTTCGGGTGCAATCCCCTATGCATAGTGATTAATTTTCTTGTCTTCCGATCGATACCTTGCTTCTCTTCTTTGGTCCAGTCTAAAAATGCTGCTGAATACCTTATCAAAGAGACTGCCCAAATGTTAATCCCTTTAATCATATTTTCTCCATTCAGCTTCGTTTCCAGAACCTTTCTTACTCTTCTTTTATATTCTTTTGTGATATTTTCTTTCATTCCTTGCTCTTTTAGTTTGTCAACTTGTAATATTCCAAGGTACTTATAACCTTTGTTGTCTTGCAACGACTTTATTACCTTTTTATTTGGCAGTTTAATACCTTCCGATCTTACTACTTTTCCCCTCTTTTGGATCATTGTCGCACATTTTTCTATTCCAAATTCCATTCTGATATCACTGGTGAATATTCTGACTGTCTGAACGAGCGAATCAAGTGCTTTCTCGTTTTCCCCATACAACTTCAAATCGTTCATAAATAACAGATGATTAATTTTCTCTCCCGAAGCGAATTTGTATCCAGGTTTAGACTTTCGTAGAATACTTGTAAAGGGCAGTAGTGCTATGATAAACAGTAATGGTGACAACGAATCGCCCTGGAATATTCAACCTCGTCACTGGTATCAATTTGCAGACGATGCTGCAGTCATTTCCGGCCAGCAAAGTGAGAATCAAGTGCTGCTAAATGCCTTCACAAGGTGGTGCTCCTGGGCAGATATGTTGATAAGAGTTGATAAATGCAAGACGTTTGGGATAGAAAAGGTCGGTTCAAATGCAAAACAAGTCCCCCCAAAGTTATACGTCAATAATAACTTAATCCCTACAGTCGGGCAAGGCGAACACTTTGTTTACCTAGGTCGCTCTTTCAATTATGAAATGGACAACAAGAGCCACCAAGACCAGTTAGTTGAACTAACTCAGGATATCATGCAACGAATTAACATTCTTCCCTTACATCCAAAAAATAAAATTGCTCTTTACTCCAGATACTTGCTGCCAAAGCTGTCGTGGCACCTGACAATTGCTGATCTGTCAAAAACACGGGTGATACAATCACTAGATAGCTTGTGTAACCAATACATCCGTGATTGGCTCGAAATTCCAATATCTGGGACAATGGACATAGTTAGCTTACCGAAAAGTAAATTTGGGCTAAACATCATACCTGTTTCAACCAAATTCACCCAATGTCAGGCAACAATAAGAAACTGCTTAAAGAACTCAGTCAATGACGATATTCGGCATATTCATGAAGCTACTAGCTATGGCACCAATGTGCAATATGACAAATACAAAACCACACGAGAGGTCCTAAAAGATATGAGAGCAGCGACAACTGATCACATAACGACCAAACTGACGTCACAGGGATTTATCATTCGCGCAATTTGGGATGCAGTGATGCCAGCATACAAGGGACTGTGGCTCTCAACATTTGATAAGATGCCAAGAAACATATTCAACTTCTGTATACGGTATTTAAGCAATACACTAGCCACAAACAAAAACATGTTTACGTGGAAGAAATCAGCTAGTGCTCAATGCAGTGTATGCAGTGCCCCACAAACACTAGGACACGTAATTGGTGGATGTGCAGCTCACTTGAACGAGGGGAGATACACATGGAGACATGATTCTATTCTTAAAAATCTTGCTGATTACCTTAGATTAAAAGAAAACTTATGTGTGCATGCTGATCTGGAAAGATATTCTTCACCTTCAGTGATAACTGGTGATGATTTGCGACCTGACATAGTGATAATCAAAGGAAAATTGCTGTACATATTGGAACTAACCGTTGGATTTGAAACTAATATATCTAAGAATGCTGAAAGGAAAGAGCAAAAATATGCAGATCTGATTGAGAACTTACAAGGACGTCGTGAACAAAATAAGTACGAAAAGGTTCTCTTTGTAAATTTATCACTGGGAGCCTTAGGAATAATTGGAAAGGAAAGCCATAATCTGAAGACAATGTTGCAAGAACTAGGCCTATCCAAGAGTGAAGAGGATTATATTGTTAAAAAACTAATAAATGTTTGCATAAGATGCACATACTTTTTATTTTGTAAGAAGGACAGTAACTGGTCAGAAACAGAATTGCTTTCATGGTAAATCTTGTCATTTCATTGTAAAATCGGAAATAGGTTTATACGAATATTTTTTTTTCCTTCCTTAGCTTTTATTTAGCCGTTGTGCATTCTATTCAGCTTGCCAAATATGAGATTGCTGTAATGGTTTTTATATTCTTAGATTGTAATTTTTGATGAAAATGATACACGATGTTTAAAAAAATTATTATTATTATTATTATTATTATTATTATTATTATTATTATTATTATTATTATTATTGTTGTTGTTATTATTATTATATTATTATGGTATTATTGTTATTTTCTCAATTTCACGAATATTTTCAAAGGGAGTGTGGAATTGTAAACAAGACACAGTACACAGATGAATGGAATGCTAAATATTGCAACCTTAGTAAGAACCAGTTAAAAACTGCCCTAAGAAATCTAAAGAAGAGAAATGAGGGCGACAGATCAAACGAAATTCGATTTGTAAGTAAATTACTTAGGAGTAAAATCTCTGGTTCTATGAATAATCATCTCCCAATAGACCACGACAAGGAAATTAAAGGAAACTTTTGGAAATACGCAAAAGCGAAAATCGAGAAGGCTTCTGGAATTTTACCATCATCTTCAAAAGGCACCTGTGTTAAATATTTTCTGGATGCCAGCCTATGAAGAACCAAAAAAACCGTTCAATCTTCAAGCCCCATCCTATAAAGAGTTAATGAATGTTTCACAACTGGAGATATACCTGAATGGATGGTAGAAAGCAGAACAACATTGATCATGAAAGATCCACGAAAGGGCAATGATGCTGATAACTTTAGACCAATAGCATGCCTCAATTTACTATGGAAACTGTTAACAGGAATTGTTGCAGATAAAACCTGTGACCACCTTGAAGCAAATAAATTATTCCCCAGTGAGCAAAAAGGTGGCAAAAGAAATTCAAAGGGAACGAAAGACCAACTATTAATCGACAAGGCTATCTTGCAGAACTGCAAGAGGCGAAAGACAAATTTAGCAATGGCTTGGATTGACTTTAAAATGGCATATGACCTGGTTCCCCATAGTTGGATCATAGAATCACTAAAGATGGTTGGAGTGGCCGAAAATATTATAGATATGCTTGGCAAGAGTATGCAGAATTGGAAAACGCACCTTCAAGTAAACAATTCCACTTTAGGAGTAGTAGACATAAACAGAGGAATTTTTCAAGGGGACTCCTTTTCCCCTTTGATTTTTGTCATCACATTGATTCCGCTAACGATGACACTCAGAAAAGTCAAACAAGGCTACCACATGAAAAAAGGGGTGTCAAAAGTGAACCACCTATTATTCATGGATGATGTAAAGTTATATGCCTCGAAAAGCGATGACATCGACTCATTGGTACAGACAGTGAGAGTATGCACCCAAGACCTAGGGATGAAATTTGGCATTAAGAAATGCGCCACCCTTGTTCTAAAGAGAGGAAAAATCAGCTGCTCCGAGGGAATCAATCTTGGAAACAACGAAATAATAGGAGAGGTGGGTACTGATGGATACAAGTATTTGGGCATTGCAGAAAAAGATGGCATATGTCATGAGCAAGTGAAAGAATCAACCAGAAAAGAGTATTTCAAACGTTTGACCAGCCTCTGTAAATCAAAGCTGAATTCAGGGAATTTGTTTCAGGCAATCAACACATGGGCAGTCCCGTTATTGAGATATGGTGCAGGAATTATCAACTGGAACAAAGAAGAAATGGAAGACATGGACAGATAGACAAGAAAGATGTTATCACGGTACGGTGCTTTGCACCCAAGAGAAGACGTTGAAAGGCTGTACATCAAGCGTAAAGCAGGGGGCAGAGGGTTAATGAGCGTGAAAGATTGTATCATGCTCGAAAAGGCCCAGTTAAGTGAATATGCAATGACAAACGAAGATTACCTCCTGAAAGAGGTCGCAGTTGAGCTTGACTGTCAAAAGTTTGTGAGCCCAAGGCTGAAAATTGAACTCGCCGATGAAAGGAAAAGGAAATGGAAAGAGAAGGCACTTCATGGACAATACTTTAGGGATGTTCAAGAGGTAGCTAGTGATCAATCTTGGGACTGGCTGAAGAATGGAAGAATGAAGAGAGAAACAGAAAGCTTGGTGTGTGCCGCACAAGATCAGGCCTTGCATACCAATGCAATTAAGTCAAAAATTTACAAAGAAAACATTAGTCCTTTGTGTCGTCTATGCAACAAACATTCTGAGACCGTAATGCATTTGGTAAGTGGATGTGAAAACCTTGCACAGAAAGATTACAAGAAAAGACATGACAAATTAGGTCTACGTATTCACTGGCTGCTCTGTTGCAAATATGATATTGAATCCAGCAAGAACTGGTATGAACACAAGGCCAAGAGCATAGAAGAAAACGAGAAAACCAAAATCCTTTGGGATGTTACTATCCAGACAGACAGAGTTATTGAGGCAAGAAGACCTGACATTGTGGTTATTGGCAAGGCAAACAAAACCTGCCAAATAATAGACATTGCCGTACCTTCAGATCAAAACATTACAAAGAAAGAGAAGGAAAAGATTGACAAGCATCAAGAATTAAAGTTGGAAATCATGAGAATGTGGAGCGTTAAGGCCTGGATAGTGCCAATCGTTGTTGGAGCCCTTGGTTGTACAATAAAAGAAGCTTGGAGAATATTTAAAGAACATTGGACTTCCTCGGATAAATTCAAGCTTACAAATGTCTGCCCTATTAGGAACAGCCAATATCCTGAGGAAACCCTTGATGTCTGAGGCACGCAATGTGCTTGTTTCAAGGAAGAAGAACTCCTTCCATAACTCAGTAAAATGTATTGGAAGTGTATTTGGAATGACAATAATAATAATAATAATAATAATAATAATAATAATAATAATAATAATGATGATAATAATAATAATAATAATAATAATAATAAATAAATAATAATAATAATAATAATAATGGAAACTTTCATTCAATATATCCTAATACATACAATACAAAACTAAAACCAAAATCTATGGCATTAACTCGCCAACAAGGGGCATTAATGACATACTCACACAGGTGATGTAAAAGTTAGAAATCAGGGACCTAAGAATCTAAGAGTTCTGGATTTGTCCATTCCTTGTTTCTACAGCAAAAAATGAAGTAGGATGCGCGAATACAAATGTTTATCATCCTTTTGGTTACATATTTTATTTCTGTGTCTGAGACATTTAGGTTAGATAGCAGTTCGAAGAATCTTTTACTGTCCTTTTCGATGAAGCCACATGCCCCCATTGAGACATTACAGTACACAACCTTATTATATGATGATTTCAGTCTGTTCATAAGTGGCTTGTATTTTTCTCTCTTTCTTGTGCTGTTACCCGCCATGTTCGTCTCGAAACCAACCGTAAGCTCCACAAGTGTGACGGTCTTGTGTTGGACAATAACAATATCAGGTCTTTCCTGATCCCGTGTTACTATGCAGGGAAATGCAAAGGAGGGCAGATCAACATATAGGCTCTTGCATGATCTTGACAACGTATTTGCAATGATCTTCAGAACAGAGTTATGTCTCCATGTATAGCGTCCTTGAGTAAGAGCGATGTTACAGCCTGCGACAACGTGGCCCAGTGTTTGGGGATCGTGACACAGTGGGCACATCTTATTTTCTGCATAACCCCAAATCTGCATATTGCTCATGTTAGGAAGAGTATTATTCAGGTATCTTATTGTGTAGTTGAAGATGTTCCTTGGCATAGCCTTCTGTACAGACGACCACACTGTTTTAGTGTTTGAAAGAACACAATCCCATACATGACGCATGACAAGGCCTTGTGTCGTAAGATTTTCTTTCACTTTATTTGCAAGATTTAGCCTGATAGATTTAAGGACGTTCTTCGTACTGTTGAAAGAATCGTATTGGCGACTTTTGTCATTGGAAAGTTGGGCTAACTCATTAATGTCTTTGTTGACAGATTTCTTTAAACATTGCCTCATAACAACCTGGCATTGCTTGAATTTTGTACTTATATCTTGGATGTCGAGACCAAATTGGCTTTTAGAAAGCATGATGATCGACAGTGATCCATTTGCTGGAATTTCAAGCCATCTTCGCAGATAACTATGAGCAAGGGAGTCTAATTGATTTATCACCCAGGTTTGCTCAATGTCCGCGATTGTCAGGTGCCAAGATAGTTTACTCATTAGGTAGCGAGAGTAGAGCATGATTTGATTCTTTGGATGCAATGGTAAGCTAACAACTTTGTTCATAATGTGAGTGACAATCTCTGTTAGCTCTTCTTTGTGTTTCTTATTGTCCATTTCGAAATTGAACCAACGACCAAGATATTCAAAGCTTTCTCCTAATTCAATGGGTTTGATGGCCGCTCCATTTATAAAGAGCTTCGGTTTAAATTGAACCGACTTAGTTGCTTTCTTGCATATTCCAAATGACATACATTTATCTGTCCTTATGATCATGTTCGCCCAAGTACACCACCTTGTAAAAATGTTTAACAGGATTTGGTTTTCATATTCGCTTGATGTTATGGCTACTGCATCATCAGCAAATTGGAACCAGTTTTTAGGCTTTAAGATCTTATGGTACACGTAATTCATTTGCCTTATTTCGTCGCTTTTTACCAAGGTCTGGATAAAGGTGTTGAAGACCATATTAAAGAGGAGGGGGCTTAAGCAATCTCCTTGAAGGACACCCTTTTCAAATTTAATAGCCGGAGTAATGAAATCCTTTGTCGCGATAGATGTTATGAAACCACCATAGATGCCTTCGATGATTTCCATTATTTCTTTTGGAATGTGATAGTATTCTAATGTTCTGGAGATCAGGCGATGATCGACCTCTCCAAATGCATTTTTCAAGTCCAGTAATGTGACAACGATTGACTTTTGGTTCTTTTTAGCATGCCGTAGTAGGTAGGCGAGTTGAGATGTATGCTCAAGTGTTCCCGATACTTTTGGGGTGAACCCCTTTTGGATACTGCACTCAATGAAACCATTGTCCTTGAGGAATTGGTATGTTCTGTTTCTTATCAAAGAGGTGTAAACTTTTAAGAAAACGCATTGGAGTGTTATGGGTCTGAAATTCTGAGGATCATTCGCAGCCCCCTTCTTGTGCTTTAGAATTGTAATGGCACTCTTCCATTCATCTGGGGTCGTTTTTGCAGACCAGGCGGCTTTAATGACCTCTAATAGATAGGTCCGCAAATATGGGCATCGCTTCAGCGTGATGATTGAGATCTGGTCGAGAGGGCAAGGGGCTCCTGACGTTTTCATTCTATAAATGATTTTATTTAAGCTGCGTTGCAATTCTTTCATGCAAACTGGTAAAGTTTTTTAACCAGTAACCTTGTATTCCATCTAATCCTGGTGATTTCCAGTTAGGTGTTTGACTTAGTTTCCGTTTGACATCCTCGCTGGTTATTTCAATATCCTCTTGCTTGGGTGTTTCAGTCAGTTCACTCTTAATATCCTTTAGCCATTGTGCATCTTTATTGTGCGAGACTGGTACATCCCACAAGCTTTTCCAGAACTCTTTTGCTTTTTCAGGGTCAGGATCTACTTGCCTAGTATTGCTCTTGTTGCTGATGTTGTCATAAAAACGTTTCTGATTGTTGGCAAACATTTTATTTTGGCTATATTGTTGATTTCTTTGAATATATCTCCTGATTTTTGTCGACTTGGCTAAAATTCTTTGCTTTATTTCTTCCATGACATGTTTGAATCCTCTTTCCTTGATTTTATACTCTCTATTGAGCTCTTCCTTTACTTCTTTATTCTTCTTCTTCCATCTTCCTGTAAACCAACTTTCTATCCTACTTAGTTCTTTTCTTAATTTCCCTATGTCATTTTCTAACTTCCTTTTCCAGAAAGGCTCTTTGGCTTTTGTTTTCTGTGCATTGTTTTTTATACCTAACTCTTTGTACATCAATGTGATACCTGCTATTATCAAATTCTTAGTTTCGGATATCGAGTTTGTTTCTATAGTTCCTAACACATCGTTGACTCTCTTCGTTACATCTTTCAGCTTCTTATTATCGTAGGATCTTAGGATTATTATTATTATTATTATTATTATTATTATTATTATTATTATTATTATTATTATTATTATTATTATTATTATTATTATTATTATTATTATTATTATTATTATTATTATTATTATTATTATTATTATTATTGTTATTATTATTATTATTATTATTATTATTATTATTATTATTATTATTATTATTATTATTATTATTATTATTAACAGTATTTATACACGAATAATCCCTTCAGCAAAAATTTAAAATATACATCCATAAAAGAGATAGATAAGTAGAAATTCATTGGATGGGGCTGATCTTCCAGGGAGTCGTGTTTGAGTTTAATTCAGCTCCTCAAATGTATCTTGAGGTGTTTTTTGAATTGTTGCAAGGTAGAGAGTTCCTGATGGTAGTAGGGATTTTGTTCCAAGCTTTTATACCCGAATAGTGAAAGCTTTTCTTTGAGTACTCAAGATTATATCTTGGAAGTTGAATGTCCGTGCAGTTTCTTGTTCTATAACTTGAGTACATATTTCTTGTTTTATATGTATCCCAAAGGCTTTCAGGGCAGATCTTATTCATCATCTTATAGGTCATTACCGATCGGTCAAAATTTATCAGTTGTTCTACAGTTAACCAGTCTCCAGAACATTGATCTTTGATTTTTGCCCTTTCTATGATGGACTGAGCTCTATTTCGAAGACGTTGAAGGGCTTCTAATTTTGTGTTGGAGATTTTGTGTTGGAGAGAGACCCCCATACAACATTTGCATATCTTAAGTGACTCTCCACAAGAGCATGGTAAATGTTGACCAACTGGGATTGCGGAACAATTTTCATTCACTTTTTCAGAGACCATAGCCCACCAGAGACTTTCCCTTTAACTTTCCTGTACTGTTCGTTCCAATTTAATCCCTCATGAACAATTATACCCAACGACTTTGTCTCCTTGACGTGTTTATGACATGTTTATTCTCATCCACTCTGAAATATTCATCATTTCCTCCCGAGCGGTTTCAAAAAGTTCTTCCATGCTATCTGACGTTAAAGTCACGTGTGTATCATCTGCGTACATACCCGCAGTCTATATGTCATAAGTCGCAGATAGAACAATAACAAAAACATAGACGCGTTTCGTAAGAAAAGAATCGCCTGAAAAACAGATTTTAGTCTTGTTGCGTACGTTTTGCTTCAGTGTGGTCACGTACCTTCCCCAATGAATAGCGCCATTGTTTGCAGAGATTCTGCAACTTCAACTGAAGGGGTCCGTTTACCTTCGGCGATGCTGCGAACGCTAACCTCTGTGCAGGCCAGTTACATCATCCTCTAAAGTTGACTTATTCATAACGAGTACCATTAATGGCTGGCTAATGATGCGATCATTCTAGAAACGACTTTTTTCAAATTAATTTCCTACCACTGCATCTTAGCACGATATTCAGGGAAGCATTATTTTCGATTTCTTCGACCCCTCCTGTGTACGTTTCCTTCCATGGTAACAATTTCCCAAAAGTACTTACTTTGTCCCAATCCAGCCCCTCCTCTAATGTAAACCTAAATTCAATGGGACAAACAGGGTCGTAGCTTAAACTTGGTAGCCTGCATGCAGACTTTGGTTACTGGGGAGGAGAGAAAAGCGCAGTCAGTTGAAGGGGCAGTCCCTTGAGGGCAGTCGAAACAGCAAATTTGCACAAAGCACACTATTGGAGACAGCAAATCCTTCGTTTTTTTTTTGCTCATGACAGGACATCGAGAAACAATACTGACGAAGACCTTGCCAAAAGAAACGCTAATGAGAGAGATCGCTCAATTTTCAACGTGCTTTAAGTGAGCCAATTGCTTGATAAGCATGCACCCCTGAAAAAGAAGCATGTGAGAGCAAATGATGGTCCTTTCATCAACAAAACCCTCCGTAAAGCCATAATGCGCAGGTCTCATTTGAGAAAGAAGTACCATGAAAACAAAAGTGATTCCAATTTAAAGTTATATAAGAAGCAGAGAAATCAGTGTGTTAAGCTCCTGCGGAATGCGAAAATGAGTTATTACAAAAATTTGGACACCACCATCGTTAATGATAATCGCAAATTTTGGCGGACGGTAAACGCTCTATTTCTCACAAGGTACAGGTTTCCACAAGTTTAAAACTGCTTGAAAATAATAACTTAATATCAAATGATGAGGAAGTTGCTGAGGTGTTTAATAATTATTTTGCGAATATTACTGATGCGTTGGGTATTAAGGAAATCACAGAGAATACTTCCTCTGTGTCTTGACTAGTTGATCCTATAGATATTGCCATTGAAAAATTTAGTTTGCATCCAAGCATTATAAGAATTCAGTCCAATATGAAATAAACTGAAAGATTTAGTTTCAGTGAGGTATCCATTCAGCAGGTTGCTTCGCAAATGGCACGGTTAGATCCAAAGAAATCTTCGCCTGTTGGCGCAATCCCGGCAAAATTTTAAAAGAGTACCCAGATATATTTGCGCAAAATCTATGTAACCTCTTCAATCAAAGTGTTGCTCATAGCACATTTTCATTGGAACTAAAAACCGGAGAGATAAAATCACTCTTTAAAAAGGATGACGCTTCTCTGAAGAAGAATTTCAGGCCGATCACTGTGCTCCCTGCAGTATCAAAGGTTTTTGAGCGACTGAAGCACTCCCAGTTAATGCAATTCACAGACTCATTTCTCTCCATATTGCTATGTGGTTTTCGAAGAGGATTACCTACACAAAATGCGCTTTTGCGTTTTCTAGAAAAAGTCAAAATGGGATTAGACAACAAAAAATTTGCGGGTGCAATTTTAATGGATCTGTCAAAAGCCTTTGATTGTTTGAATCATGAACTGCTGATAGCCAAACTCGATGCATATGGCTTAGGCAGATCTGCACTTGAATTCATCTATTGTCATCTATCAGCGAGGAAACAGCGTGTAAAGGTAAATGGCTCTTTCAGCAAGTTGCGTGAAACAAATCTCGGTGTTCCACAAGGTTCCGTTCTGGGACCACTTTTATTCAACATACACATTACTGACATGCTCTATCTGATGGAGGATGCCGAAATTTGCAATTACGCTGACGATACCACTATTTACGTTGTGAGTGATAAGATAGATGATGTTGTGTGAAGATTAGAGGATGGCGTTGCAGCCATCTTAAACTGGTTTCCTAATAACTATATGAAACTTAACGAAGAAAAATGCCATGTAATCATTTTTGGTGGAATACATGACGATATACGTGTGAAAATTCGTACGTCTGTGATCAAAGAGACAAAAGAGCAAATGCTCTTAGGAATCAACATAGACAATAAACTAATATTTAAGTCCCATGTTGAAACGCTCTGTAAGAAGGCAGCCCAAAAATTACATGCACTGGCTAGAATTGCGAATTATATGGAAACTGAACAGCTTGCATCATTGATGAATGCGTTCATCGTGTCACATTTTAGTTATTGCCCATTGGTATGGATGTTTCATGATAGGAACATAAGTAAAAAAATCAATAAGATACAAGAAAGGGCCTTACGTATTGTATAACTGAAATATATAAAACAAAATCAGGAAACGCCCCTAACTTTATGAAGGAGATTTTCATAGAAAAGGTTCCTTCGTATGAGCTGAGGGATGGCGGAAACATATATTTACCAAAAGTTAAAACAATGAGGTTTGGAACAGAAACTGTGCGGTTCCTCGGGCAGAAGCTCTGGAGGACACTATCTGCCGACATATAGGAATCTGAATCTCTTTCCGTGTTTAAAAGAAAAATTAAAACGTACACGGTTAGTTGTGAATGCAGACTATGCAAGCGATATGCGGAAAATTTAGGGTACATTTGATTTAGTAGAAAATTTAGGGTACAATTAATTTCTTTTTTATTTATAATTGTAGTTGGCCTAAATTAGCACCTTGTGCTATTTGTATATTGTTAGCCAACGTTAAATAAATTGAAGAAAAAAGAGAAAAAAAGCCTATTTAAGTTTCTAATTTGGTCAAGTTCGTGCCAAGTCAATGAAAACGACATTGCCATATGTCAATCTTATGGTGTCAAATCTGTCCAACATGAAATAAGCCGATGTCAAATTTTGCTATAGGATCGCGGGAAACTTGTGTCTCGCATGCACTTTCCGCGCGCTTTCTTTATTTCAGTACCAATTAGCAGAGATAAAATGGCAATCAATTGCATTAACGAGCGTGACTGACTTTCTTACTTACCTACTTTCTTTCTTACTTACTTACTGACCTGGACCCCCCTCTTCGATTACAAAGTTGGACTTTATAATCAAAAAACGATTCAATTCATTTCTGAAGTTGTTATTGTTGTTGTTGTAACTGGGACGTTGTATTGAGTCTATGTCGACACTACATCAAATATACTTTGGCGAGATACTTTGTGCCCCCCCCCCTAGTAGTAACAGGATTAACGAAGGTCAAATTATGCTAAAACTTACATTTTGCAATTTGATGACTAGTTCTCAGTGGTCTTTCATGTTTCTTGCCAACTAGTCATAAGGGGTGACCGGTCACCCGGGGGAGGGGTACATGACTTGCGGATGGACGCGGGTCTGCCGCCCTGTTTTCAGAAAGCTACCCTCTTCTAATTACCGACAGTTGCTGTCATTCCCACTTTATGATGTATTTTGGCTGAAAATGACACATTTTTGGCTATTCTTCGCTCATGTCCAGATAACCCACCCATGTTTATGGAAAATCTGCCGAAAAAGAGACCCTTGTTTAGAGAAGTTTGGACTCAAAAACCCAACCATATGGGCAGCACATACCCGTACCCTCAACATGTTATGTTACCCCATCCAACGTAAGTTGATATTTATGATAGTAAGAATCACTATTATTTTTAACAGATATTTTCTTAGCATGCATGTTTTTGATCGCGTTTGCCCGAAAGTTTTTTTGTCTGAAATTCTCGAAAAGGCGTCCGAAAGTTTTTTGTCCGAAGTTGTTTTTCTGAAACTTTTCCGTCCGAAAGTTTTTTATATCAATGTATGCTGTGTCATCAGTCCGTAATTTCACGACCTTTTTGTAAGGTATTCTTTTAAGTCTGCAAAATGATACGACGAACCTTCCGTTTTTCGATGCCATTTCGGCTATATTTTTGCTTAATAGTAAAAGCTAAGGTCTCTTTCGAAAGAGGAAGAGAAGCGTAATATTCTTATGAAACTTATGATGATTCAGGGAAACGCAGCTTTGTTATAAATCGAAGGATGAGGACGACGATAAGAAAAGATATTTTGTGGTGACTTTGACAATCCAGTTATATTAGAGAAACATTTTGACAATCCAGTTGAATATAGGAAAAATTTGACCGTCCAGTTGAAATCCTAGGAATCTCTGAAAACTAGGATTTCAACTGGACTATCAATTTTTTCTTATTGTCAACTGGATTGTCAAAATGTTTCTCTAACATAACTGGATCGTCAAAGTCACCACAAAATGTCTTTTCTTATCGTCGTCCTCATCCTTCGATTCTTATGAAACATTTTCGAAATTCAAACATGCTGAAGGGGTTTCAAATCAAGCCTTATAAAAGCATTTTTTGGCCCATGCAGCCGTTGAAGTTGAAAAGTATATGGTTAAACAGCTCTACTCTAGCTGTATTCAAATTTGTGCTCCATTTATTGTTAACGCAGCAGATTTTTTTCTACATACAAAGAAATGGCCAAGGGTTATAAGATGGCGGAAAATCTTGTTTTTTCAATAGCGGTAGAAGCAGTTAGTCGCTACGTCAACAAATGAGAAGGACTTTATCACACTGAAACTGTATGCTAGTTTCTTTGGAAGAATATTTTGTTTATATTTTAAGCAATTAAATGTGGTACGCTAACAACCTTTTAAAGAAGTTTTTCAGTGTTTCTTTGCAGTAGCGCATTGTTTCTCGTTTGCCGATCTAGCCTCTTGAGAGATAACAATCAACAGATTTATGTAATTGTTGTCTAAAGTGCTAAATTGAATAGCTCAAAAATTCGAATAAAATAGTTTTTAAACGAATCATCAATGGACATGAAAAATATATTGCGGTTAAACTCCCCTTGAGATAATTTTTCATGCACGATGTATTTTCACTGTGATGAAGTGATGAGAAATTAGGACGTCTAAAACTCTTATTGATCATGTCGCAACCAATAGGCCTGGCTACATATCTCTGGCTGGTGTTATCAAGGTCGGTATTACGGACCACTATATGGTCTGTTGCATTCGCAAATTAAATGCCAAATCCAAGATTCGCAAGCTGCAAAACAAAGCAGAATACCGCAGTTTTAAAAATTATGACAAAGAGGCCTTTCTATCAGATCTTAGGACCATTGATTGGGAAAGAGCTACGTCGACCTCCCGGGGTGACCCCAATAAGATGGCTAGTAATTTCTATGATCTTTTTTGCTCTGTCTTAGATGTGCATGCCCCCATAAAGAAAAGGAAAAGAGTATGGGTGCGTGCACCTACCCCCTGGATCACTCCCTCTGTCAAGCAATTGATGAGAGAGAGAGATCGGGTTAAAGGGCAGGCTGAGAGAGATCATACTCTGTGGCCTGAATATAAAAGATTAAGAAATAAGGTGACAAGTGAATTACGTAAGTCAGTAGAAGCGTATTTTCGGGACATGGTAGATGAAAACTGTAATGATCCCAAGGGTATGTGGAAGGTCGTAAACAAAGTATTAAATAAGGACCATGATTCCCTATCTCCCCTGTCGGTCACATACGAAGGTCAAAGTATAGATAAGTCCGGTGAAATTGCGGAGGCCTTTAACAACCATTTTGTCACAATTGGCCCGAAACTGGCTGAAAAAATTGAGTGCGAAGAATCCGACGACCCACTGAAATACATAGATAATAAAGGGTCGTCTGCTGATGCGCCACGATTTGCCTTCCAAAAGGTTACACCAGATTCTATTAAGCGTGAGATCCATAGGCTAAAATCAGCAAAATCAGCAGGCCATGATAAAATACCTGTACGGCTAGTAAAGGATGCTGCAGATGTTTTATGCACTCCATTAGCATCTATCTTCAATGTTTCCTTTGAAAAGGGAATCTTTCCAAACATATGGAAAATTGCTAAAGTGAGCCCAATCTTTAAATCTGGCCAAAAGACTGATTTATGCAATTATAGGCCTATATCAGTACTATCTGTTTTCTCCAAGTTGCTAGAGAGAATTGTACATGATCAGGTGATAAGCTTTATGAAGGTGAATGCTCATTTTACAAAAAGCCAGCATGCGTTTCAAAAGTTGCATAGTACATTAACATCACTCATTAATGTAACTGACTCCTGGTTTTCTAATGTAAATAGGCATGAAGTAAACGCAAGCGTATTTTTAGATCTCAAAAAAGCTTTCGACACAGTAGATCACGACATACTATTAGCAAAGCTATCAGCATATGGGGTAGATGGAGTACCTTATCACTGGTTCCGTTCGTATTTGACCGATAGGCAGCAGTACTGTCACATTAATGGTCATAGATCTAGCCAAAAACATGTTCAGTGTGGCATTCCTCAGGGCTCGTGCCTTGGTCCCCTTCTTTTCATCCTGTATGTGAATGACTTTGAGCGGTGTCTTGAAAACTGTACTCCTAACATGTATGCGGACGACACAAGTGTAACTTGTTTTGCAGAAGATATGGAAGAACTCTGCAACGACTTGCAAAATGAATTAATAAATATTTCAGACTGGATGCGGCAAAATAAGATGAGCCTAAATACCAAAAAATCTGAATTCATGATTATAGGCCATAAACGGCAGCTAACCCGTATCCAAAATCCTATTCGTCTAGATATAAGCGGAGAAGAACTTAAGAGGGTCCATGAAGTAAAATACCTTGGGGTCTCTGTGGATGAAAGTCTTTCTTGGACTGCACAGTACAAGAAACTCAAAAGCAAACTCAAAAGTGGACTTTCTTCTATCCGTAAACTAAAGAATATCCTCCCGCAGACAAAGTTGGATCAAGTTTACAGGGCGCTGCTCGAGAGTCATTTGCGATACTGTAATGAAATATGGGGCAGTTTGTCAAATACCAAACTTGACCACCTTCAGCGTCTGCAGAATAGGGCTCGCACGCTCATAGAGAGTTCCAGATTGAAAGATGGCTGGAGATGCACATGGCTGTCTGTTTCAAGCTTGATTCAATATGACAGGGCTATCATGATTTACAAAATAACTAATGACTTGTGCCCTGACAGCTTGAAGGGACGATTTTCAACAAGATCACAGCTATCTAACTATCGGTTAAGGAACTCATTAGATATCGACGTGCCAAGGCAAAATTTGGAATTTTCGAAACGAAGTTTCTATTATTCCGCAGCCAAAGTTTGGAATGAAATTCCACCGAACATTAGACAAAGTCCTACGATTTACACTTTCAAAAAGAAGTTGAAGGATTTTTTACTCAATCGGCAACGATTCCCAAAGCACGATCCCTAGGTAGAACAGCATTCTGCAGATTAGGCCATGATTAGGACTTGTGTTTTTAATTCTTTACACTATTGTATTAGATATTTTAATTTTGTTGTTATTAGGATTTATAAGTTTTTTTATAGCTGATAGGGATTTTGTGCATAAAGATATTAAAATGAATGAAAAATGAAAATTCTTCATTGTTGTTATAGCGACTTGGAGCTTCCCCCGTTATTGAGGAAATCAGATTTTCCAAAATCTGCTAACCCTTGGCCATTTCTTCGTATGTAGATGAAAATCTATTGTGTTTACAAATAAACGCGGCACAGACGTCGATACAGCCAGAGTAGAGCTTCTTAACCATATACTTTTCAACCTCGACGGCTGCGCAGGCCAAAAGTTGCCTGTTTTGAGGGTCGATTTCAACACCATTCTGCATGTTTTAATTTGAAAAATTTTTCATGAAAATATTGTGCTTCTTTTCCTCATTCGAACGAGACTTTAGCTTTTACTATTAAGCAAATAGAGCCGAAATGGCATCGAAAAATGTCTTTTATTCTACCTAGTTTTTGGTCGTACTTTACACTAAATCATTTTGGTATCGTTTTTCGTTTATTTTAGAACTCATTTTTCATCTTTGGCATCGAAGCATCTTGCTCGCTTCTCCTTAATTATATGCGTGTTTATTGATAATCATACATTTGCTTACAGCTCACTACTCAAAATTAATCATTCTCAAGGCAGGACAATGAAGAGATTGCCAAAGCTCATAAACAAATCAACAGAGAAAGAGAAAGAGAAAAGAAATGGCAGAACAAACGCTATCAAGTAGGTGCCCATAAAGAGTTACAGTGGATGAATTCCCATAGATTTCCCTGAAGGTGTATTCTTTTGCGTAGTGTAGAAGTATTAGAAATCTGGTAAAAACAACAAACTTTGCAGAAGTCAGTTTCAGTTACAGGTAGGCATTCTGGAATCGGTAGAGTTGTTGGGTTTCAAGAAAATGCTTTTCAGAAGTATGAGGATTTTGCAAATAGAAAGGAGGCAATTTGTGATAGTTGAACTGAAGTCAATACTGGCCAATACTGTATTGTGCTGTTTTTTAAATAATCTCATGAGAACAAGGATCAAGATTCTCCATTTAATGTCCAAATATTTTAAAAGCCATCAGGAATTTCAGGCAGGCAGCGTGGATCTGTACCCTGATTTCCCAATTTCTTGTGTTGTGTGAAGGGAACTCTGCTTTCAGTTCCAGTGTGCAGCGATTTGCCATTTTCCAAAGCCATTCTCCTCCGAAAACAGTTAGTGTCTCCAATACAATTCTGTCTATTGAAAAGCGGTAAGAAGGACGGTGATCTACATAGTCTTGGCAATCGAAAGATATATAAATTGCAATATTTGCGTTAAGGCTGGCTTCTAAAGCTACTTTTCAAAAACTTTCTGTTGACTTCAGAAAAGTGGATTTATCTCCAAAATTACTCGGAAATCTTTTATTTTCTTTTCTGGGGCGTAGCTAGGATTTTCCGCTGGGGGACGCCCAGCAATGACTTGACAGGTGATATCCTCTACATCTGTAGCTTTTGACTAATTGCATCTCCAAATGTCCCCCACTTTTGTCGGAAGATGGTTTTCAAGATCTTTCAAAGACAGATAGAAAGTAGTTCAGTAAATTTATGGGAGGATAAGAATAAAGGATAAGAGTCGTTTTTCGACAAAGTAGAGGTTGTCATTTTCACAAATCTACGTGAAAATTTAGTTGTCAAGGCATTCCATGCTGGAAGCAAGCAACACAGGACTGTGAGAAGCATTCAGATAGCTACTGTATAAAATGTTTGCGCAAGTGGAAATCAACCATTACTTACCTATCAAAGCATCTAACTTTGGTTTCCGTTAAAATGGGATGGGGATAAGGATTATAAGCCAAAGAAAGCAAGCTTCACGCGGATATCTTCATGGCACGCTAATTTATAAATACAGTGTTATATGTGGTCAAAAATTCTACCTTAGCGCAGGTAAGCATTTGATTGGGATCAGTGTTCGAAGACAAAGTAGAGCATGTATCCTCAAAAATTCTCCTGGGGGTTTGCCCCCAGATCCTGTCCTTTTAACATTCCAACTGTCCAGACCACGCCCTGCTTTTCTTGTCAATTTATATTGTTGTAAACCAAGACCCAAAGTTCACCAACGTACTCAAAAGTACTCACTTATCTCCACCCTTTCACTACTACTTGTAGCCTGTGGCGAGTAACAGTTCTAAGAGGACTGAGTAGTTTTTCAGTTCCTTCTCAGTGCCAATATTTGATGGGCTGCCCCCGCTGCTCCATGTTCCTTCCGGCTCCTCTTGGGGAAACAAAACTTGGGGAAACAGAAACAAAGCCGGGAGAGTGCTTTCAACTTAAACTTGGCGGGGAAACACATTTTCCTGGCGGGTCATCCTTTTTCCTTGGTGGGTCAGCGTTTCAGCGGGGTCGTTATTGAGGGGTGTCTGGTCACGAAGACAGTACTGCGGCTGATGAAGAGGGGACATTTGATTTACTGTATGCTCAGGGCTAAGGTCATTTACAAACTTGTATGACAAGGTTTAGCGCCTACTCCGTCTTCGGGAACTTAGCCAAGCTCTGTGAACAACACCTGGCGAGACTTTCCTCCCCATGTTCCTATTACAGCCGAGGCAACAGAATACTGAACAGACTCTAGCTTTCCATTACATTTGGTGATATGATATTTTGACTGCAGTTACATGCTTTGGCAGGAATGTGGTAATTAGTTTCACCATAGTCCCGTTGGGATCGCACATAGAACTTGTATAATTCGTTAAGGTTATGCCTTGGCATGTCTTTGGAGAGATATTTGAGCAAGCCAAAGTCCTTTGTAACCTTAGAGATCACTGATTTAATATGAGCTGAATAAGCTCATGTTGAGTCAAGGGTAATTTCTAAATGTATCTGCTCATTTAATTTTCTCACAGGCGCGTCGTTAATAGGGATCACTGGATGATCAATTTTAATTTCCTTCCTTGAAAACGTTTTTTGAACAGCTTGTTTTTGCGGGTTAGGATTGAAAGACATTCTGCAAGTGTGACCCTATCAAGTCCAAGTCATGATTCGTTTAGTTGGCAGTTGTATTGGAATCTTTAACCTCAGTGAACAGCTAGATCATTTAAATAAACAAGGAAAAAAAGGGTCCCAGAATAGAGCCTTAGGGCACCCCTGCCGAGATATCTCCCCAATTATCATTCTGTCCATTCAGTAAAAGTCCTCTCCTTTTGATCCTTGAGAATACTCTGAATTAGAAAAAAAGTTTTCCCCACATCAAATCGCTTTAATTTATAAAGCAGACCGTCGTGCCACACCCTATCGAACGCTTTAGAGCTGTCGAGACACACAGAATGAACAGTAGAGGAGGATTACAGTCAAACGCTTGTATCTGTTATTGAATTTAACCGGTTGACTGTCGAGTCTCCTGGGCGAAAACCGGAAGAGAATCGTATATGAGTTTTCAAATATTTTCTCCAAAATTGGTTAAAAGAAAAATAGGTTGGCGAAACAAAGGGCTCATATCCTGATTGGACGAGAGCGCGAGGGCTCACGTGACCTTGCACTTGCTTCTCCACCAATCAGATGTCGTGATTTTTGACTGACGGGTCATTTTTCATCAATTTGACCACCCATCACGAAAAGTTAAACGTGTAAAATTCGTGATCGTATTTTTCAAAAATCTTTTCAGCTTGCCATTTCTCGATGATAAAGACACAATTCCAGAAAGAGCAAACTTTGGATCTTAAAAAATGACGAAATTACAGCATCTTGAACATGAAGGAATATGTATGGAAAACTCCATGCTCTTCAATATGACAGGTATCTAACATAAAACATTCCAAAGCACCATCTCGACTCTAAAAATTAATCTGCGAAAGCTTACATCAGACAAAAACGTATGTTTTAAAAGATATAATAAAACGCACAAAAATCACAAGAAAACTCTACTACTAGCTAGGTAGGCCTTCTGCTCTCTCTGCGGTCGTTCCGTAACAGAAGCGAGGACAACGTAACAGAAGACGGGGCAAGGTTGATGGCTATGGAAATCCTTTAAAGACAGTGGTAAAGAGCAGGGGGCTCAGCCCCTAGTTATCTTTTCAGTGATTTTGAGGGCTTTAGCTCCCCCTAGTTATTTTAGAAAAAGTGCATTTTCATCCCGTAATTGCTATTACCAAAATGAACGAAAACGGCAATGTTTTTGTATTGTCTTAAGACCTTGTTCATACGTTCACAGACTGCCAAGTCATATAACGAGACTTGGGGCAAGCATAGGCGTAGGAGGTAGGGGACCAGGGGCTGCAGCCCCCCCCCTCTAACGCTAGAGACCTTTTCAAAAATCAACCACAATTGGGCAGAAATCTGCCTTAGGTCGGGCAAAATTTTCGTAAACAATTGAGTTTTTGTCAATGGGATTCCCGAAATTATTCCTCTCGCTATGCTGCTGGGGGAAGCGCCACATTACATATCAGTCTGCATACCATTCGAGAACAACAAAAGCATCAGACATCATTCAGTTAGTTAAACAAAGCACAAAAAAATTTTGCTGAAATATCACAATATGACGTTTCAACGGGAAAATTGTTGAACTCGGTATACAAATCACTGACAGATGTTTGTATGGAGCTATAAAACTGTTCCATTGCTTATCTTGAACAAGACTAGTACGTAGTGCTCATTCCTACAATGAAGTGATATGAATTAGAACAGTATTTCTAGGAGGCTTCTACCAATCTCAAATGCTCTTAATGGATTATGCTGCCACATCCTACTATTAGGCTCTTTTAGCAGCAAGACGCGGACGTCCTTAAAAACGCTGCTACTATTCTATGTTTTAGAGCATTCTAAGTTTCCAGCCTTTCCCCCTAGAAGGCTGCTAACAGACAGACAAATTCCATTAAAAAAGCTTGCAATCTCGCATTTCCATCATTTGTGAATATGCCCAAATTGCATTTTGCTTCCCGTCTCGACGTCCTAGTTTTGCAGTGCGGCTTTCTAAAGTATACTTTTCAGGTTGTCCGTTTCAGAATAGCAGGTACAATAAGTCTCCCGAGAATCGCGAAGGTTATTTGAACTTGATTTCACTTTTTAATTTACATGATGGAACAAAAGAATTATGCTGGCGTCTTCTTGACTCGCGTCCTCTTGTTAAAACATCCTATTTTTCCAAGGCTGTGGGACGTTTCGGGCTTTTTCGGAACGGGACGACCGCAGAGAAAGCAGAAGGACTAACTAGCCCATGGAAGGTTTTTCTCGTCATTCTTGTGCCTTTTCTTTTATTTTTTGAAAACATACATATTTCTCCAATTTAAGCTCTTGCAGATTTAATTTTAGAGTCGAGATGGTGCTTTGGAATGTTTTATGTTAGATATCTGTCATAGTGAAGCAAGGAGTTTTCCAGACATATGCCTTCATGTTCAAGATGCTGTAATTTCATCATTTTTCGAGATCCAAAGCTTGCTCTTTCTGGAATTGTGCCTTTATCATCGAGAAATGGCAAGCTGCAACGATTTTTGAAAAATTCGAAGACAAATTTTACACGTTCACCTTTTCGTGAGGGGTGGTCAAATTGATGAAAAAATGACCCGTCAGTCAAAACTCATGGCATCTGATTGGTGGAGAAGCGAGTGCAAGGTCACGTGAGCCCTCGGGCTCTCGTCCAATCAGGATATGAGCCCTATGTTGGTTGACGAATCCACTTCAAATGTTTTCATTTTTCATATGAACCGGCACTGCATGTGCACATTTCCATATTTCTGGGAAAGACCCACGCCGTAAACAATTTGTGAAAATTGTTTTAAGTGGAAGAACCAATGCATCATCACGCAAACAATTTGTGAAAATTGTTTTAAGTGGAATAACCAATGCATCATCACGCAACTTTATCATCCTCACAGATGTTCATCCCAGCAATGTGCTTTGTTAGGATTAAGTGATCTTATGGTATGAAGTATTTTCTCCTCGGAGACGTCAAAATCAGTTGACGAGGTCCTAGTTACTGGAATGTTTCGTGGAATTTCATTGCCTGTATCAATAGTCGTACACTGAAGTATGAAAAGTCATTAACATTTTTGTCTTTTCAGTAAAATGCGTTACGAACAACCCGTTTTTTGGAAGAGGTGGTATCATAGGAATCTTAGCTTTGTTCAGAACAGTGTTTATTAAATTCCAATGGATTTTGCTATTCGTTCTATGAACTTTCTTCTCTGTGTATTTCACTTCCTTGAAGATCTGTATTTAAGTTGTAGTGATATGTCAATTCAGTCAGTCAGTATCATGATATTCGTCAAATAACAACGTCTTCTTTCTAGTTCCGTGTCTGCGCACGTAGAATAGCACGTAGTTATTGAAACGCCGATCTCCGTTCATACAGTAAGACTACAAGTATGTCACAAAAAGCCTCTCTATCATGTTAATTCTAATGTGTGGACTTTCTATTTCCTTCATTCCATTGTTTTGTTTGTAATCACTTCCTGTAATGAACTTGTATTTAAGTTATAGTCATACATAAATTCTTTAGTCAGTCTTATTATGATCATCTCCACACAACAGTGTCTTTTTACTGTCTCCGTGCCTGCACACGTAAAATCGCTACATATTTTGTAACCTTGGTTCCCGTTACAGATAGGATTGGGTTTCCAACTAAGTCAAAGAAAGAATGAGAGCAAGAAGGCGAGATCCTATTCACACGATCATAAGCAAAACTAAGCAGTTTCGAGTGGAAGAGATCATGCAGGTTTCAAATCTGTAAGTCAGAAAAAAGAGGTGAAGTGGTAAAGTAAAATTTGCAAATGAGTTGCTATAGCAACCCTTTTCTGCTACAAGAACACTGGATTGATGTAAGTGTCATAGGTGAGACTCCAAACCAAACTTCCATATTGTAGGAAAAGTGAAAATAAAGAACTGTAAAGACAGATCAAAACATTTATGGGTAAGAAGCGTCTTACTTTGAAAAACATACCGCAAGTTCTAGCCAGGTTTTTACACAACTCAGTTTAGTGATACTTCCATGACAGATTTTCATCTAAAAGAACACCAAGAAATTTGACATAACAAGTCTGTTTCAAAGGAAGGTTTCCAATTTCAATAGTGGAATTTTCAGGGGAAAAATGTCGAGGAGACTTAAAAATTATGAAATTGCTTTTATCAATATTGAGTGACAGCTTGTTAACATCAAGCCACATTTTCACTTTTTTCAATTCTTCGTTAACCACACTCTGCAGTTTAGCAAGACTTTCAGCTTCATAATAGATGTTAGTACCATCAGCAAACATGTAGAAGGCTAGTTTTGACGATGCAAGGAGCAAATCATCGATGTCAATTGAAAAAAGGAGAGGACCAAGAACAGAACCCTGTGGAGCCGCACAGGTAACATTGAGATAACCGGAATTAGATCCATTTATTGAAACATATAGACCATTTGCTAATTAAGGAAAGGGATTGAGGTGAGCGCGGCCAATTCTGACAGCCCTAGTAACGGTCGGAAATCCTGGCAATCCTCTTCACTTCAGTCGACACAGCAAGCTTTACTGTTCGGTCTAGTCGCTGTGTAAACTTGAATTCTTACTATCTATTTGCCATTTCCAAGAGTTATTTGGCTCTTTCCTAGCAAGGTAAGTGTTATCCTCGATTTTCAAGCCATTTTCTCATCCTTTTACTCATTTTGGCGTTTGCTTCGATTCGAGGCACTTTGATTGGACGTATTTCCCGCGATTGGAAGGCGGCTCAATTTTTAGACCATGTATCTTCAATGGTCTTCAACGGTGCTGTTCCGACTGTTGTTACTCGTAAAATGGGCTCAAATGGTACACAGCTTTATGATGGATCCTTTATGGATTTCAGACATTGCTCTTGGTTCACTTAAATGACAGATTATCTGCTCTAATCTTCCGGTAAAGTAGATTAGCTTCAAGGTAGATTTAACAACAAACTGCAAGTCCAAGGATTTTAACTTTTGAAGGAAGATTCGAAGGACAATCTTCGAATTTGGATATTCTAGCGAGGAAATCTAAATGTGCTTCGAGCAGGTAAGTGACGATCTTTTCGTCTGCCAAGTGCAATTGATTTAAAAAAAATATTTTCACCTGAAATAAAACTCCTAAATCTTCGAAGAATAAAGCAATTCATAAAAGAGAAGGCAACAAAATCTTCAAAAAAATCATGTGAGGCAAAAAGTACAAGTCAATAGTGAAACCCGATTGAGGCACATTTAGGTTTCTTGGTTTATCTATGAATTTCGTAGATTAAAGCTACATTCCCATAAATCTGCCCAAGGCTGCTGGGGCTTGGCTGCCCTTCAGATATTTTTCAACCTTTTCGTAAATCTTTCCTCATAAGCATCAGACAAACATAAGGTTGCATTTCCTCATCATTAGGGCAATTTGGGCTTTGAGGGAACTAGCCCATCTCCCGAACAAGCAAATAACCGGAGGAAGGAGGAAGGCTTTGAGTTGGAAGGAAAAAACCTGCATTTTTTCCCGCAAAACTAATCCCCTCGTCCATGTTGGACAAAACTTTCCAGATGCATCTGCAAAAGAAAGAAGATCCAACATGAAAATGTGAAGAGGCGGGTGGGTGGGAGATTTTGATTTGCAACCACTCAGCACGAGTGTGCCAAATTTACTAAATTCTCAAATCAAACTCTGTTTTATACTGCACGGAAGAAACCATGCCGCATGTGCGACTATCCATGAGCACGCAGATGATGAAAACTTTACATCTCTAGAGAGTTAAAACAATAGTAGTTTAAATTGCCAGATTTGTAAATCTGTAAAATGAACAATACACAGCATGTTCGTTGCTTTAACTCCGATTAGAATTTCATTCTAATC
The DNA here is from genome assembly GCA_964019985.1 of Aurelia sp. 4 Dawson et al 2005. Taxonomy (NCBI): domain Eukaryota; kingdom Metazoa; phylum Cnidaria; class Scyphozoa; order Semaeostomeae; family Ulmaridae; genus Aurelia; species Aurelia sp. 4 Dawson et al 2005. The sequence continues at coordinate 11,257,376 of OZ026497.1, forward strand.
GTCATTTGTCCTTTGAATTTTCTTTCAAAAGTTAAACACGTCAAAATACGTCGAATTTTAGAGGGTCTCGAAGTACACTCCAAAATAACTAAAAAGTGAGAAAATGGCTCGAAAATCTAGGGGAAACACTTAACGTAGAAGAAAAGTACCAAATAACTCTTGGAAGGGGAAATAAACGGCAAAATATTCAAGTTTGCACTGCGACTAGACCGTTCAGTGCGACTTACTTGTTTCACTGAAGTGGAGAGGACTCCCAGGATTTCCGACTGTTGCTAGGACTGTCGGAATTGGCCGCGCTCGCATCAATCTCTTTTTCCTAATTGGCAAATGGTCTATTGCTTCCTGTCTGAAAGATATGATTTAAGCCACTCTTGAGCAATTCTGCAAATTCCATAATGTTCAAGCTTCACCAAAAGAATATCATGATTCACAGTGTCAAAAGCCTTTTGCAAATCAATTGATATCCCACAACCAAATTTTCTATTGTCTAATGAGTTTTTTATTGCTTCTGTTAAACTAACCAGGGCATGGTTAATGGAATGGCTAGTACGAAAACCAAATTGCAATTTATATAAGATTTCATGCTTTTCTAAAAACTTAGAGACGTTCATGCATGACCTTTTCTGTAATTTTGCTGAAACGGAGAGATTAGAAATAGATCTATAATGAGATGCTGTTAGTGGACAGCCTTTCTTAAACAGTGGGAATACTTTGGCCAACTTCATCTTGTCCGAGAATATCCCAAACTGAAATGATTCATTTATAATTGGAGAAAGTGGAGAAGAGATCAATGGAGAAAGACATTTTTAAAACTTTTATAGGAATGCCGTTAGGTCCAAGAGACTTTCCAGATTTTAGAGCAGAGATTATCGCCCATTTATTGCAGATAGATTAAGTTAATTCTGCTCGACGGAGGACCCAGCTCATCGTCCTTGTGGAGGAGACGAGTTAAAGCACTTCAAAAAGTATGCTCTGAAAATGCGATTTTCGCTCAAACCAAACGGCGCCCCTTGTAGCAAATGATCTGAATGAAGTTCCATCTCAAGCCATTCGTGAAACACTTTAGATTTGGCAAGAGCCTTGACAATCCATTTACATGTTTCTGCTCAAAACCGAGCGGCGCCTTTTTAGCTAAACTTAAATGAATATCCATCTCAAGTCATTCTTGAACCAATATTAGAGTTGGCAGGAGCATTCACGACCCATTTGCATTCTTACATACCGTTAGTGAGGTAACGGTAAATTTGGCAAGAGCATCGAAAAACCCATTGGCATTCAGTGCCTATCCAGTACCACACTGAGGGCGCTGGCGCATGATTTCACACACAATGACTTTAAGAACACCGCTCTAGACCTCGCATGAAATTGCATAAAATTCCCGTTCCCTTGGCAATTATTGATAAAGCGAAACAACTAGATTGACATTTTCAAACCACTTTTCTGTCATTCAAAAGGCCCCATATAAGAAAGACAGGTGCAAGGTAGGCCGCAGTTATTTCGAGCCCACCAAGTACTAAGGTGAAAAGAAAAAGCTCACCCTCCCATCCCAAGAAATAGGCTTGACTTGTTGCAGAAATTGCGTGCTATATAGTTCGGCATCACAGCCAAGTTCGCCGTAAATAGCTAGATGCAGAGTGAGCATTGTCTTCCTACGGTAGCTAATCCAAGAAGACATAATAAGTTTTCTGGGCATTTTTAATGAGCTTTAGACGTAGAAGTTATAACGGTTAAAGAAATGCACCACTTTTGGCTGGGTCCGGAGGTGGGGCCCCAGATTCATGGATCCCTCTTGCAAAATACTAAAAAAACAACGAAAACGGGATGCCTCATAAAAGCTTGAATAAAAAAATCGGGTAATGTAGGAACCAAAAGGCAGTAAGAAAGAGGGGCATTTGGAGAGCACTCCATGCCTTGGAAATCATCACTCTAACAGACGTGCGGCTCCCTGTCCATGTCTTTGTGCTAAAAATATTGCATGCATTTTCAAAGGCACGTCGAGAGCCCTCCGTGCCTGGGCAACCTTTCCCTCTAACAGGCATGTTATTCATGTCTGAGCTAAAAATACAAATATTTTCAATTGGGGGCATGTAGGTGGCGCAGTGGCTCAATCCGCTGACTTTGAAGCCAGAGCAGTCAGGTGGAGTGGGTTCGAGACGCGATAGGGCCTCACCACTTGAGGGTCATGACAAGAGATCGGGACTCGATTAGCGCTTAGCTACTTCTGCGATCCCAGCACTTGGCGCCAAAAGCCGCAACTTCACCTTCAGAGAGCACTCCATGCCGAGGCAACGTTTATTTCTAACAGGCATGTTATTCATGTCTGGGCTAGAACTACAAATACTTTTCGATTGGGGCATGTCGAGAGCGCTCCATGACTAGGCCATTTTTGTCCTGACAGGCATACTGCATCATGGGCTAAAACTTTTTGGCACATCGAGAGCCCTCTGTGTCTGGCCTAGAAAAATTATGGGCACGGCGAGAGCCCTCCGTGCCTGGGCTACCCCCCTCCCCATTTTCGTGCTGATATGCTGCTCATGTCTATGCAAAAGTTCTTTCTGCCTCCCATATGTATCTCACAATTTTATCATATTTTTTAGGTGCTCTACCACACGTATGCATTTACTTTAGCCCCATTACGTATATGTTGTAGTCATTTTCTTACAGTATACCGTTGAAGGCAGCATCCCCTGGTCAGACCGCGTGTTCTTGTTCATGATTTTGAGTAAAAATTTCGGCGTCTATTTTACGTCCACTTCACACAAGGCTTGAAAGACTACATGACGACGCAGCTGATACCACAAGATGCTCTCGTCTCAGGCTTCTATAGCATGTCCTAAGTTTCTTAAACTTTCCCAGCCCCAAGGCTAGAAACTAGACAAAAAAAGGTAGAAGCAAGGAAGCGTAGACAGAGAGCAGCTTGTAAAGGTTTTATTTCTAAGGAGAAGAAAATTAATTTCAGATATTTCAAAGGGAACCTAAAGATGCTGTGAAAAAAGGAGTTTCCAATTTTATCACCCATGAAATCCATAGGTGACTTGTTAGATCTTGGTATATTTTTGGTGAGAAACATTAACAAAGAACTTATTAAATATGTTTGCAATAACCACGGGATCTGATGTAAAGTTACCATTTGAGTCCTTTACTTATCACATCTATACCTGGTGAGCCAGAAAAAAGTTCCTACATTTGAAAATTCATAACACCAAGACTACTTCACGGATTTAAATGATTCAAATTATAGTTAAAAGCCGAAGGATCAAAGTATTTTTGTGATTTTTCTCGTTTTCCTACCAGCACTACAAACATAGGTAAATTCAACTTTACAAAAATGTCATGATTGCAAAATGATTGAAAAATGGCCCAAACCTCGATCAATTCATAAATGACTTCTCGCACAGAATGATGAAGGAAATGCAACTTCTCTTGGGTGAGAGATATCCTCTGTACATTAATTGCCACGAGACTGAAAATCTTTCGTATTTGTTTGAAAATTGATTTCACATAACCCTTGAGGAACGTGAAATGCCCATGGCCTATTATTGTTCGGTGTGAATAGAGTCCTTACGATTGATCAATGTTTTAGGCCCATTTTCTGTCATTTTGCGACCGTGAAATTTTTGTAAAGTTGAATTTACCTATATTTGTAGTTCTGGTAGGACAGCGAGAAAAATCACAAAATACTTCAATCTTTCGACTTTTACCTAGAATTTGAATGATTCAAATCCGTGTAGTAGTCTTGGTGTTATGAATTTTCAAAAGTGGAAACTTTTTTCTCGTTCACCCGGTATTGCTCGATCTTCTAACATCAATAACTGATGTAATTCCTGACCATACTTGTTTCATGATGTTACTATTCTTTTGAAAGTAGTAATTGAAGTAGCTAGCTTTACTTTCATTCGAGGAGACGGAAACGAGATTTCTAAACTTTTTGTAAAGACTAATAAGAGCTTTATTGTTGTTCTTTTTAAGATTTTTTAGAATCCGATCTCTGATGCGCACCATTTTTTTGAATTTTGCCATTAATCCATGGTTTATTTCGGAACTTGATATCCCTTTTCGTAAGTTTTCTCAAGGGAGCATGGGTTTTAACCGCTTCATCAATGTTGGATAGAAGTCTGTTGTAGTTAGCGTTTACATCCAAAGCATTGTCATTCAAGTAGGAGATGTCAAGGTTTGCAAAATCATTTCGGACGTTGTCTTCATTGAAGTTAGAAAAGTCATGTTGGAAATAAAACAAATCCTTGAAGGTGATACATGCATGCTTGACAATTAGAAATTTTGGGAAATGATCTGTTATTTGCGTCAAAATTTTACCACTTATTGTTTCATTATCTGTGATATTTGAAAAGATATTATCAATGAGAGTAGAAGAATGTGCAGATATCCTTTTTTCAGCATCAAAGCGGTGCATACAGCAAAAATAGACACACACTGGACAAATTATTTAAAACAAACATTTCAGTAACGTTGCAAGGAAAGCGATGAGCGTGGAATGATTCGGCAACTCGCCATTTTATAAATTAGAATTATTAGAAAGATTTGAACTTGAATCGAGAATAACTATCTCTTCTACACAATTATCAAGCATTTGAAAAATGCCAAAATTCGAAGGTTCGCTTTGACCTATGAAATATAATTTCCGACCATTCTCCTCATATTCATGACCTTTGACTTACTGCTTCTTTTACATATGGATCATCAAGTCGCACATACGGTGGCTGTATCCAAATTGAGACAAGTTTGACAAAACTGTCATGCAGGACGATTCCTGCACCAGCATCAAAGATAGAAGGAAACATGTATTCAATGAAATATGAAGAGACAACTTGTTCATCAGTATATCCCGTGTATTTGTCAAGCGCTTTTCTCTCTGATGCTGCTTTCACTACTGCTTTGATCTCGTTATATTTCTTCAATCGGCATGTCAAATCAACAACTGAAACATCTGGGACTGAAACATGGAATGCCATTCCTGTCAATTTACCATTCAATTTTGGGATTACTTTCCCAACAGCTTTACCAGCACCTGTGGAAGCTGGAATGATGTTCTGGAATGCCCCACGCCCATCACGCCATTTCTTTTGGCTTGGTCCATCAACAAACAGTCTTTTGGATGGCAGTTTCTGTATGGATAGTGCTCAGTAATCCTTCTTCAATTCCAAAGTTGTCATTGATTATTTTGGCCAAGGGTACAAGGCAATTTGTTGTGCAAGATGCATTGCTAACAATATGCATAGAGCCTGCATCATATTTATCTTCATTGACAACCATAAAAAGCGTAGGGGCATCAACAGATCAGGCAGAAATGATGACTTTCTTTGCCCCTCCCTTCATGTGAAGGAAAGCTTTTCATTGCTGGTGAAAACACCAGTTGATTCGATAACATATTCTGCAACAGATTCAGACCATGGACTTCCTTTGGGTTTCGCTTTCCATATACGAAGATGCTTTTTCCATTGATAAAGAGTTTGCCATTCTCAGCCTTGACATCTCCTTTGAATCTGTTGTGGGTTGAGTCATACTTGAACATGTACACCATATAGTCGAAGTCAATGAAGGGGTCATTGACAGCTACAACTTGAAGTTCCTCCTTTTCAAATGCTGCCCTACAAAAAAGACGTCCAATGCGACCAAATCCATTGATTCCAACTTTTACTACCATTTTAGCGCTATTTCCAGTTGTCTTGCTTTAGCCGCAGCGTGAGAAATCTTAGGTTGTACCGAGACTCTGACTGTAGGTCAACTTTAAACTGCGTTTATCCGCGATCTGTGGTCTGATATTAAAACTGCGTGCTTCTTGTTAATCCTCATAGCATCGTCTATGAATATTTTCATGTCGTCTTCACACTTTAAAAATTTATTTTGCTGCCAGTTATTCGATGCTTTGGAAAACCATACCATAAGATACAGTACCATAAAAGCCTAGATTTGAAAGACCTTACTGATTTTGGAAAATAATCAAACCTGTTTTTTCTGATACGGTGAAAACTTGTTCGAGTATCAACCTCTATGAAAACGGGAACTTGATCTCAAAAGAGTTGCAAGTAGCTGAAGTCCTTAACGAGCATTTCGTAAATATCACCAGTTCTCTTGGAATAGTAGAAAATAAAGATATTATTACCCCAACAATTGGGATCGAGGATCCAGTTAAGGTTGCTATTAAGAAATTGAGTCTCATCGTAGCATTCTTAAGATCAGAAGGCACATAGCAAGCTCCGAAAAGTTTGAGTGTCGAGCAGTCACTGGAGTAGAGACGAACACCCAACTGGTAAAACTGAATCAAAAGAAAGGAGCTCCTGTTGGCTGTATCCCAGCAAAAATTCTGAAAGACAGTTCAGATATTTTCTCATTTCAGCTCACGAACCTTTTCAACAAATATCTGTCAGAAAGTCGCTTCCCAGATAGACTTGCCCCAAGTCTATTTTAGACTTGGGGCAAGTCTACTTTCCAGATGAACTGAAGGCAGGAGATATAACAGCACTTTTCAAACAAAACGATGCTTTTGATAAGAAAAACTATCGGCAAAATTACTGTTCTACCCTCTGTTTCTAACATTTTCGAGAGCTTAATGTACGAACAGATGTACCCATTTGTGGAGCGCTTCTTGTCACCTCATTTATGTGATTTCCGAAGAGGTTATAGCACCCAGTATGCACTGCTGAAATTGGTAGAGGACTGTAGGAAAGCTTTAGGTAAAAAAGGCTGTGTTGGTACTGTTATGATGGATCTCTCCAAGGCATTCGATTGCCTAAACCATGAACTTCTTCTCGCAAAGCTGCATACATATGGTTTCACGAAGGCCTCCCTAGACCTCATCCACAATTATCTAATTATTAGAAAACAAAGGGTGAATTGAATGGTTCGTTTAGCACTTATAGTAATGTTAGACAGGGTGTACCGCAAGGATCAGTCTTGGGACCCCTTTCATTTAATATATACATCAATGATATGTTTATGGGGCTGACTGACACTGAGGTATGTAACTACGCCGACGACACGACTCTGTATACATGTAATGAATCATTATAAAACGTAGTTAATAGCTTGGAAAGGGACCGCAGAAAATAATTACCTGGTTTCCAGACAATTACATGACATAAAATGAAGAAAAATGCCATCTAATGACGTTCAGCACATCTAGCACTGATACCTCCATGCATGTTGGCAACGCTCAAATAAAGGAAAGTTCCGAGGAAAATTGTTGAGGGTAACTCTTGACAACCACCTTACCTTCAAACCCCACGTGAGCAATCTTTGTAAGAAGGTCAGTCAGAAACTTCATGGGTTAGCTAGGATTTCAAAATACATGGAAATGGAAAAATAGTCTTATTAATGAAAACGTTTATCATGTCCCAGTTTAACGATTGCCCTCTAGTGTGGATGTTTCACAATAGAAACTTGAATAATAACATAAATAAGATGCACTTAAGAGCATTGGGAATTCAATACAGAGACTAGGAGTCTGATAATGAAACTCTGGCGAAAAGAGACAACTAAAGCCCCGGCCAAACGACTCAACAAAGTTGAGTCAACAAAGTTGAGTGAAATATTGAGTGAAAAGTTTAGTCGTTTGGCCACCTTGTTGAGCGTTGTTGAGTGATGTTGAGCGTTGTTGAGCGAAGTTTGATCTTTGTCAAAAATTTTGTGTGAAAAGGATTAAATTTCTATGCGTTGTTGAGCGAAGTTCAGTCGTTTGGCCAGGCACTCAACAAAGTTGAGTGCGCGCACGCGCAGAAACGCTTGAACTTTGCGGCCAAAAGCGCATTGTGATCTGTGTTTTGAATATGAAATTTGCCGCCAAAAAGCGTATTGTGAACTGTGTTTGGAGCCAAAGCATATGCGAAGAATGGATTCCGCCGAGGAAAACGACGGTATGATGACGAGAGTGATCGGGTAACAGAGGAGGATTATTTGGAGGATTCTGACCCTTGCAAATCGATTTGCAGTGGGGAACAAAGATGGCCTAGTAGTCCGTGTGTCAGTGAAGACGATATTTTTCTCTGTATGCTTTTAAACGCTAGCCTTAGGCCCAAGAACAAAGTGGCAGACTTTTATTTTGATTTGCAAACTGAGTTCCAGACCCCCAACTTGGCTCCAAGCTCCAACCGCGTTCGCATTTCGAGATGTTGAGTCAAATGTCGAGTCAAAAGTTCAGTCGTTTGGCCACACCCCCTACTCAACAACGCTCAACAACACTCAACATGACTCAACATTGTTCAGTGAAATTTTGAGTGAAAACTTCAGTCGTTTGGCCAGGCCTTCAGTGACAGTTCATCAACGAAACCTACAGTTGCTAATGGTCGAAATTTATAAGACAAAAGTAAACTTGAACCCTAAATTTATGAAGGACATGTTTGTACCTAATGATGTACCTTACAGCCTATGAAGTGGCAATAGTCTTCTGCAACCAAGTGCAATGACCACATATTTTGGGGTTGAAACCACACCTTTTATTGAACATAAACTTTGACAGATGCTACCAAATGATATACATGCTGCTAACACTTGGGCTGCTTTTAAAAACCAAATAAAATCGTGGAAAGGGGAGAAGTGCAACTGTAGGCTTTGTCGACTCTTTTTACCAAATCTAGGGTTTTTAATGTGAACTTGTAAATAGTATTTTTTCTTATTGTAAATTTATTTCTCATTATTATTTTTCGTTAGTAGGCCTTAAATGTATGGCAATTTAATGCTTTGGACTTGCTTGCTGTCACATGTACAGTGGTCCAATGCCTTGGACCTGCTTGCTTGCTTGTGTGTGTAAAATAGTCCCATGCTTGTGACTTGCTTGCCTGATCTTGCGTGTATAGCAGTTTAATGCTTCGGACTTTCTTGCTTGCTTGATGTGATGTGTATACAGTAGCAGTCCTAGGTTTTGGACTTGCTTGCGTGATCTTGTCTGTACAGTAATAGTCCACTGCTTGGACTTGCTTGCTTGATCTTGTGTTTACAGCAGTCCTGTGCTTTGGACTTGCTTGCTTGTTGTTGTGGGTTTGGTTGTCCATTTCCTTGGACTTCGTTCTTTGCCGTTGTATGTAGTCCTATGCCCTGGACTTGATTGCTTGCTTCTGTTGTTCAATGCTGGGTTTTGCTTGCTTGCTTGCTGTTGTATTGCACGCTTCTTGGCAGGCGGGTTATTTCTTTTTTTTCTTTCGCCTGCTTGTTGCCAAGTTTTATCGTTTTTATTTCCTTTTGTCAGGGACCACACCAGGCCGGTGGTCCTACGATTTTTTTTGTGTTCTTTGTTTTTATTACGGCTATTTAATAAATAATGTCTTTTGACATTTTTTTTGCGATCCTGTGGCCTACCTGTTTTTTTCCCAGGTGAATAGCTCCGTGATATTTACGTTGGTGGTGATTGGGGGAACACGTTGTGTTCTGTGGAGGAAAATATGGTTTTTTCTTGTCAATCACCGACCGTAAATGCGCTATTCTAACAGTTAACGCCGGGCTGATGCACTGCTAGCCCATGTTACCTGTTATTGGTATGGCAGTCTGGAGGGGACGGAAGTGTGTAGATATGTTCTTAAGATTTCTGAAGGGAATTAAATATCGGTTAAATGTACATTTAAGCAGAGTTAATACCCAAAGAGAGATTGCGTGCTTCCTGCGAATTGCGCACACAAAGGTGCACCTCGTTCCCAATTTGCTTCGTGTTTCGCTGAGTCACTCTCGCTTGCTAGCCTAGCTATCTGAGGCAGTTTAGTTGCCCCTCCCTCCCTTCCCCATTGTTTGATTTAGTCTTTTTTCTCTGCTTTTTTCTGTTTTTGAGTTTTTGGTTTGTTTTGTAGTTTAGTTCTCTGCAGTCTTTCATGGCTGTGGACAGGGGTATTGGCCCGGAGGAAAATATGGTTTTTTCTTGTCAATCGCCGACCGTAATTGCGCTATTCCAACAGTTAACGCCGGGCTGATGCACTGCTAGCCCATGTTACCTGTTATTGGTATGGTAGTCTGGGGGGGGGGACGGAACTGTGTAGATATGTTCTTAAGATTTCTTAAGGGAATTAATTCCCTTTAAATTAGCTATTTTACATTAGCCTACTTTAAATAACGACTTGATAATAATAAAATCACTGTGAACACTGGGAGCATTTTGAGTTTAGCGTGTTATCTTGTTCTCTTGATTTAAAGACCTCCTGGCTTGTCTGAAGGTTTACTGAAGGTTTTTTATTGCAATAAATTCACATTGGTAAGGGGAATTTCGTGTTCCGAAGTGACTTATGACGTTTTTTGAGCTATCTAATGAGAAAAATCGCCGTTTGGAAGGGTGCTGCTCCCTGGATATCTAGAGGATAATATTGAAAAATACATGAATTACAAGTGGACATGTTCAATTTCATTTGTAAAATCTACCTAGCTGACATAAGCGTCCGGGAGGAAAAAATCCAGGGGGGGCTGCCTGACACAAAGTCCATTGTTTACTAACATTTTTGCCCGAGTGGAGCTCATCTTTGATAATTTTTCAAAAGTTAGGGAGCTACCGCCCCCCCCAGCCCCCCCGTCTCGTACGCTTATGCTAGCTGAAATCGGTGACTCTTTTCTGAAATTTGACGGAGTTAGAGAGCTCCTTGAAGAAGCCTTCAACACATGTAACGGGGTTTACATAATGAACAAGTTCCTCGATATTTTATCCTTACAGGACTGACTTTAACTTGTTTCAGCACGTTTTATCCTTTGGAGAGAATGAACTCAGCCGGAATGATGTTTTGTCCTTCCAGAAATGAATAATTCTTGCTAAATTTGTGTTGAAAGCTTCTTGAAAGAGACGTTATGGAGACATTTCCTCGTAATTTCTGAACGGATTAGCCGATTTCAGCCAGGTAGATTTAAAATCGATTTTGAACAATTCCGCCATTGAATAGTATATTAACGAATATCTGAATAATATGTTAAAGGGTCTGTTTCATCCAGCAGTCCTTGCACGTGTCGTCTCTTGGTTGGCCTTTGTTTGTCGCCATTTTCATGGCCCATGAAAATTTTTCAAAAATTAATAAGCGGGGGGGGGGACGAATATTCGGTACTCGAGAGTAGATTCTATATTTTTTACATCCAGTTATATTGATATCCTTTGTCTTTTCTAGTGATTTGCAAAATGAGCTACTGATGAAGATATTCAAATTGCTGAGACCTTCTGATATCTTGAGATGCTCAAGAGTTTGCAAGCGATGGCACGAGGCATGTGATCAGAAGTATGCACCTCATGTCATGTTGTTTGTTACTTAAATGACTATCACATTCTTGTCATTATGGTTATCAAGTCTCATTTCCTTACACTTAAGCTTGAGGTACTAAAATATCGTAGCTACAATATTGTTGAGGATACCGAGGACTGCCCCTTTTGTCTTAGTCTTTTGTTTTGCTGGTAATGTTCAAAGCAGATCAGCAGCCGGGAAACCTATTACCATGCGCGAAAATCTCTTTGTCTTTTTGCTAATCCTTGTTTGGATTGTGGTTGGAGTCTCCACCCACATTCTTTCCACAGACCAAACATGCTTTCTGCGCATGATCACAGGTTTTCTTTCTGGGGGATGACCGTTGCTTTGAACATTGACGACTCGTATCCCCAACAAAATAGGTTTGATGCCAAAAATTTCCTGGCAGGTGTAAGGCTGGTAAACTTTGGTTCTTCAGAGGATCCCGAGAAAGCGCATGATAAGGTTGTCTGTACTGTTCGAAAATTGGTGGCCAAACATATCGCTGAAAACAGAAGCGCAGCGAGGAAATAGTGCTCCTTTTATATCGGATAAACTAAGATGGGAATCTGTACCAGAACGATCCTAAAGAAATGGATTGAAAATTCTACCAGCGAAAATGAAATGAAGTTTAAAAGAAAGAAATAAATGTATTCCTTTGAGGAAGAAGACGATAAGCGGCATTTCAGACAAGCAATAGATGGTGACTGGCCTCAAATCGTACTTTCTTTAATCAGGTCAAACCTTTCCTCTCCAACAAAGGTGGCTTAACTGGCAGTGACATTTCCGTGGTTTGAAATAATGAAATTGTAACCGAAGACAAGGGCACAACGGAAATCTTTAACGATCTTTGATCAACACCATGGAAAATTCTAGTGGTGTATATGGAATGCCGTTTGCACGAAAATGACATAAGCCAGGTTCATGTTACACGAACCTAATTTATGTGCACCTGAACTTATTTTATGTACATAATACTAGTTGATGTCATTTATGTGCAAGCGGCGTTCCATATTTGTAATTCCTTGCAACAATGATCGGAAGATCATTGGCTGATCTGTGAAAAATACACAAACCACCCGAATATTTTAGCTATCATTCAAGTCCTAATAACAATTTCAGCTCGTTTTCTTTTGGTGACTTACAGGTTTGCTAAATTAGAGAGCAATTTAGGTCCTTAGACGGTAGAAAATCAATGGTTTAAGATCAAGTACCACATACACTTGTGTTTTTAGCTGCAAACGAGCTTGCCTTCCATTTAACTGATGCTATTAAAGGACAAGTCCGGGGTTGAGAAAATTATTGTTAAAAAGCAACCTTACCAACTGCTGGACACCAATCGTGAGTGCTTTCCGAGTTTTGATGCCTCTCAAGCCATCAAGAATTCTTGAGATGATTTCTCAAGCCAAAATGGAGGCCAAATATTAGCTCAGATTGATCAGTTGAGTTGTCGTCGAATTCGGGCTGGCCGGTAGAGGCCAGTAGAGGCCATTCAAAAGCGGATACTTTTACGCTATTTTTTATTAAAAAAAACATGAAATTCAGTATCAGCTCTTCAACATAACAGTATGTGCATTTGATCAGCTTAACTAAAAAAACTGTAGATTATTCTTCAGAAGGACTAGGCCCATGTGCCTAGGCCCGAATCCCATTACTCGAGATGCCGATGGGTGAACCAGAGTATGTTACAATGGACATGGTGAAAACGCTGCTTCAAAATCAAGCGGATGCATGCAACTCATCATTCAAACTATTGATTCAAGATTTGAAAGAAGATATGAAAAGTACACGTAAAGAAATTACAGATGTGCAGGTGAGCCTCCAATTTTCTCAAGCCAAAATGAAGGCCAACGAGAAGAAAATGCAAGTCGTCAAAACAGTATTGCCATGCAAAGTGAGAATCTGAATGATATCAATAATCATGCTGACCAAGTCGAGTTACAGTTGGAGTATTTGGAAAATCAAAGCCGACGTAGCAATGTCAGAATCAGTGGTGTTACCGAAAACAAGGATTCAGAGAAATCATGGGATGACACTGAGAAGGTCGTGAAGAAAATCATCAAGGAAAACTTGAACATTACTTAGGATATTGAAATTGAGCGATGTCATAGAGTTAATCGGCGCAACAACACCTATCGTAAGCCAAACCAAGTAGATCAGCGTAGACCTATCTTAGCCAAATTCTCCAAATGGAAGGACAAGGAACGAGTTCTCAGCACGGCGAGGCAATTAAGGCCAGAAAGTGTACAATTTTTAGCTGATTTGTCACGACGCACTCTGAACAAGCGAGAAGCTCAAGTCCCCATGCTGCTGGATGCCAGGAAGAAAGGCAAAGTGGCATACTTTGTACTTGACAAACTGGTGATAAAGGATAAACAATTTAATCAATCCAGACCATCAAGTGGACCAGCTTCACAAAGGGAAAGCTCTACAAATAACAATAGTGATCATGAAGTATCCTTTGGTTAAAAGGCTGAACCTAGGTGTTGTGTTGCTTGCAGTCTTTACTGATCTCTTAAAGAAAGATCTTAGTTGTTGCTATTACTTCATTAATTACATTTTTTTCATCAATTTAGATGCCTGAAAAACCAAATACGTGTGGCATTTGCTGCAAAAATATATAAAATCACTGCAAATCGGTTTTCTGTAACCATTGCAACTTTTGGGTCCACATAAAATGCAACAACAATTCTGTTTCTGAATATGTACTGCTTCATTTTGAGCCTGATGATGTTCCTTGGTTTTGATAAAATTTCCAAGGATATGTTTCCCTTTGGCTTATTAACAAATGAAGACTTATTAAACTCTCAGCAATCTTCTATTCCCTCAGCTCTGTTTTTGGTAGTGTCTTCTGGGCGTACCTCGTTATCTATTTTTCACGTAGGATTTGTAAAAAAAACGCATTTTTGGTAGTTTATTGTTTTTATCGATATAAATATAGCCTTGTGCTTTGGAAACTTGGTATTCTGATGATGAAGCAAGTTTGCTTCGAGACTTCAACAATGATATGGCCTAGTCTTTCAATTTAATTTTTCACTTGGATTTGTCTTACATGGATTTGTCATAATATTTACTTGGATTTGTCAAAATTGGAATGAATTACATGAACATAATTATCGTCGCAATTCTTGCTCTTCGTTTTTTAACAAATGAAGAATTTTTGAGTCTTCATGATTTTGACCTTCCGTTATTCATTGACTCCGCACCATCATTTGAAATTACCTCTAATCTTACTGACTTGCCAAATCTTAGTGATTATGATATTGGTGAACACATGCCTCAGAATATTGAATCTCGCTACTTTACTTTACCTGAACTTTCCTCCATACAGTTATCTTCAAGTGACTTCTCTATTCTTCATACAAATATTAGAAGCTTATCCCTTCATCACGATGAATTAGTCTCCTTATCAGCTCATACTAAATTGAATCTTGATGTGATTGGAGTGTCTGAAATTTGGCATTCCAATGATAATCCCATATCATCAAATGTTGATATTCCAGGCTATACATTTGTCAAGACGAAATCAGTCTTTCAGAATGGTGTTGTTGGTTTGTGTATCAGAGGCTCTCTTACTTATAATCCACGGAGTGATTTGGATTCTTGTACAGATGACTTTGAAACTGTATGGGTTGAGATTGAAAACGAAAATGACAAAAACTTCCTTATTTGCGGAGTTTACAGGCATCCTAGTTCAAATCTTGATAACTTAACATCTCACTTCCAGAATCATCTTTCAAAATTATCATCAAATAAACTCTTGTTCATTATGGGTGATTTTTATGTGAATCTTTTAGACTTTTCGTCTCATACACCAACAAGTGACTTTGTTAATACCTTTTTTTCACATAGCCTTCTTCCCTGCATTCATCATCCAACTAGAATTTCTGAGCATAAAGTTTCACTCATTGATAACATATATACTAATGCTGCCAATGCTAATATAGTAAGTGGCAATATTTTGATGTAAATTACGGATCATTTCTCTCAGTTTATGACATTGAAAAATACCCATGTTAGTCATAATAGCTCTGAATCATTCAAATATGATTACTCCAGATTTAAGGAAGATGAATTTCTGAATGATTTCAATCAGATTGATTTTGCTTATTTAGAAAATAGTGACTTGGATGTGAACAATAAATTTGACAGATTTTTGAAAGATCTTAATACTTTGACAAATCAGCATGCGCCAATCAAGAGGCGGAGTAGGAAGGAAATGAAGCTCAAAGATAAAACTTGGATCAATTATAGAATTCTAAAAATGATGAGAATCCGTGACAAAATTTTACAGAAAATGAAAAAACAGTAGACTCCCGATAACATCAAGCTGTATAAGAAGTTTAGAAACCTGGTATCCATAGATGCTTGTATCCAATGAATTAAAAGAAAGCAAAGCACGGTATTTTCATAGTTATTTTTCCACCAATAGTCAAAATATGAAAAAAACTGTCGTCAAGTATCAAGACAATAATTTCTCATAAGTCTTCCACTTCTCCTTCAATCAACAAATTCAAAGGCAAAGATGGTAATGTAACGTCAGACCCCTCTAAAATGGCAAATGTTTTTAATGATCTTTATGTCAATGTTGCTGATGGTATAACAAATGCAATCCCATTAACTCTAAAATCTCCTCTTGATTATTCATCTGATAGAACGCGCAATTCACTTTTCCTTGCTCCTGTTACTCTGATAGAAGTTAATGATTTAATCAATATTTTAAATCCTTCCAAATCTGTAGGTCCTAATAGTATACCAATAAAACTACTTAGAATTATTGGACGCTCCATTTAACCACTTCTTGCTCTTCCTGTGAATCAGTCTTTCCAGTCTGGTATTTTCCCTGATAAACTTAAAATTGCTAAGGTTATTTCTCTTTTCAAGAAAGGAAATCCTGAACTTCCATCAAACTACAGGCCAATTTCTCTTTTACCTGTATTCGGCAAGATTTCGAGAAGCTAATGTACAGGCGACTTTATAGATTCCTTGAAATTCATAAAGTTCTTTATTCTGTACAATTTGGACTTCAAGAAAACCACTCAATTGATAATGCCCTTGTGAGTCTTACAGAAGCTATAATAAATACACTTGACAATAAAAGACTTGGTTGTGGTATTTTCATTGATTAACAAAAGGCGTTTGATACAGTTAATCATAGAATTTTGCCATCAAAAATGGAACATTATGGTATTCGTGGATGTGGCCTTGAGTGGTTTAAAGCATATCTAAGTAATAGAAAGCAATATGTTTCTGTTAATGGAAGTAACTCAAACTTACTTCCAATTACTTGTGGTGTACCACAAGGTTCTGTACTGGGCCCATTACTTTTCCTTGTCTATATCAATGATCTACCAAATACTCCCAGGAGGCTTACCTTTTATCTCTTTGCTGTTGATACAAACATCTACTATGAATCCAAAGATTTATCTGATTTGATTAAAATTGTCAACAAAGAACTGAGACTTGTAAAGAAATGGCTTGATGCTAATAAACGATCGTTAAATATTGGTAACACAAACTATATCACCTTTCAGTCTTCATCTATCAATGTTTCTTCTGGTTCTGATATCAAAATAGGGAAGAAACATATCAAAAGAGTAAAGTTTGTTAAGTTCTTAGGTCTCCTCCTGGATGAGCATCTAATCTGGAAATACCATCTCAGTGAACTCTCTAAAAAATTAGCTAGAACATTTGTAATGTTTTTCAAAATTAGGAACTTACTTCCATTAGATGTTTTAATTTGCTTGTACAATGCGTTGTTTTTGTCCTTCTTACAATATGGTCTTATTATTTGGGACCAAACACATGCATCATATGTTGATCCAGTCTTCAAACTACAGAAGAAAGCATTCAGAGCTATCTCATTTCGGCCTCGCATGTCTCCCTCTCTTCCAATCTTCAATTATATTAAGCTCCTGAAACTTTCTGAGAGCTTTGAACTGCGACTCCTAACTTTTGTTTTTGATTCTGTTAATAAAACTTGACCTAGTTGCTTTCATGACTTTTTCCTATTCTGCTCATTTGTTCATCAGTACTCCACAAGACAGGCCAGTCAAGGTGATCTATATATGTCTAAGAAAACAGCCTTCAGTATGGTCTGAAGTCTATGAGATATCTTGGTGCTAAACTTTGGAATACATTACCCATGGAACTCCGAGATGCTCCATCAAAAAATATTGTTCGAAACAGAACTGAAAATTTATTTATTGAACAAGGTTGACCGTTGAATCTGAGCCATTTTAGTACTGTACAATTATTTGAACCCACAAAAATTTATCTGATTAGATCTTAAGATGGGGGGGGGGTTTGCCCCTCTTTGCATCTTTTCTTAATATTGTATTAATCTCAGTATCATTGTATTAATTCTCTGTGCAACATTTTATATATTTTATCTTTGTAGTTAAGTTATTTGTTTGTATTGTTGGCACTAAAGTTGTATGTAGTGAATTTAAATATGATGAAACTGAACTGAAACTGAACTGAATGCCTCCAACTTTCATAAATTGGTTAACGAATATTCTTAAGTTTGGCCAAACATCGTCGCCATTTTGAATTTTGTACGATTGTGCGAAGGCGCGATAAGGAGGCTTGCAATGTGAGTGGCATAATGTCAACTCATTTGGCAGCCTCGTTCAGGTCAACGTGAAGTGATGTCTTATGAACTGTTGTCATTTCGCACTTCTTAGCTGGTTGAAAAAATATGTAGTTTCGCCGATTAAAAGAGAGAAAAAGTGGAAAAAAGTATTACACACCATTCACCACGGTGTAATCTCTTGAATAATCAACAATTATGACAACCCCGGACTTGTCCTTTAACGGTAGCATACGCAACTATAGGTTTTCCGGATTATGGACAGAACGAGCCGTAGTGCTCTTCAGATACGGGAGAGGCAACTCCTACGGTTGAAAGAAATTTTAGTCCAATTGGTATACTAAATACCTTCCCCAAACTCAATGAAAAAATTTGGAAAAATCAACTTATTCCATGCTTTAATGAAACCCCTTTGCTTTTTATTGCTACTTACCGATCATGTGGAATAGAACATACTTTGATGAGAGTGGTTGAACAATAGAGGATTGAAAGCTGTCCCAGTGAACTTATCGAAGGCCTTTGATTGCATTCACAAGATTTTCTTATAGCCAAACTACCGGGTTAGTCAAAAATGTTTAGGCATTTGGAGTGCTGTGGAATAAAAAGTGTGTGACCGATATTCAAAACTAAAGTGTTAATCCGTCACTCAGAGGCTAACTTAGATGACAAAATTTTGTTTGGTAAAATCAAACATCTTTAAGACCCAGCAATAATCAAAATGCTTGTAAGGGGTTTGTATGGGAATCGAGAATTCCACATTCCATTCTGGTCCGTTATGTATGTGGCATTGAAGTTTACATTGTCAGTTTGAGATACTGAATTCGAATTTCAATCTAAGGTAAATCATGGACCACAATGGAATGTGGAATTTTGTCCCCAAACATGCCCTTTACCAGCATTTTCCTAATTCCTGGGTCTGTAAGATAAGGGATACTACCAGACAAAATTTTCTTGTATAAGTTGACCTTTGACTTGTAGGTGAAAATTTCAGTTTTGAATAAATATCGGCCCCCTATTATTCCATAGCCCTTCAAACGCCTACACTTTTTTGATTCACCCGGTGTATGCATATGGCTTTGATGAAAATGCTCTTTCCTTATTTACTCCTGCCTGAAATGGGGGAAACAGTGTGCGTGAATCAATACTAAATATAGCTCTTTTCAAAGTATCTTATCAAGAGTACCTCAAGGCTCTGCTTTGAGCGCTATTTTATTCAATTTTTACATAAACGATCTCTTTTTGCTGATTACACCAGCAACGTGACATAATTATTATGCCGATGATAACACACTTGCTTTCAAAGTTGATTGAGGTACTGGAGGAAGAAGCTGGAGTTGCGTTCAATTGACTGAAACAAGTATAACGACGTACCACGACCGACTATAGACAAGTAAACACAAGATACAAACACAAGTTATCCATTTTGTCACTTCTATCGATTCCCATCAACCTAACTTCCATCAGTCTCGACCATTTCTATCTTACGTCCAAAACTACAGCAGCTCCACAACACACACACATTCTGTTTTCTCAACACACCTTAAAAACCTTAGTAACACGTGACTAGTACCCAAATCTCTAGACATCTCCACACAAGTCAAATAATATCAGATCCTGAAAAGTTCCATATACCCCTTATTAGAAACGATCAAACAAATATCCTGTGGACAAGATTTTAACATCCAAGGCAATTTGTTAAAGTCTAAAAAAACTGGAAAATTACTAGGTAAAAAATTGAAAAGATTCAAGAACTTGCCCTTAGATTTTATACGATAATCACTATACATCTTGCAGCGACCTACTTTTGAAGCCAGAAAGGCGTGCACTGCATGTTGCCTGTCTGAGCCTTCACTACATTGAGATTACTAAGACTCCAAAAAGAATCTAAATCGATCATTCATGCATGACGTTTTCAGAATTAGATCCTCTATATTTTCATCACGCAACCCGGAGGATTTGCAACATTATTGACCAAATCAAGTCACCTTTGGTTTTAAATATCATACAATCATTGGGACCGCAAATCTGGAATGGACTGGCAAATGAAGTAAAATCTACCGAAATTGAAGTAGTTTTAAACATACGATAGAAATGTGGAATCGCACAAACTTTAACTGCAATGCTTGCCGGTATGTCTCCAAAAGTTAGTGAAGCACTGTAGAAATATTTATTCATGTACATTTATTTGAAAATACAATTAATTTATTGATTTAGTTTTTCATCGATTTGGATTAATTAGCTTCATGCTTGTACATATGAAATTGTACATAGTAAGCAAGGTGTACGTAATCGATACCTATAAGTTTATATTAAAGGTTTTTTCATTACAAGCGAGGTAATCGTGCGCAGGTTCAACTCTTTAAACCGTTTATTGATACAAAATTGTAAGGAGAGGACTGTAAAAATGTCTCGGAAATCATTAAAAAGATTTAAATTTCTTTACGCTTCCAAACCAGTCCAAACCATGAAAACTCTTGGTCGATTCTTGTCCACGCCTTTTTTCGTGCTAATTGTCCTCGCGGAATCGCCGTAGCGATTCCGTTTGGATTGGTTGTCTGCCGCGGGAAATTAAGGCTGTTTGAGGGATCAGTATGAAAATGCGTCAGGAAAATTTTCCACCACTTTTTATTATGCTGTAAAATAATACAGGGCTTTGTTATTATGTTTTCATGATATCCAGAGCTCAATGACAATCGATTTCATGACAATCGATATTGTACTGGTCAACGAACAAGCATTTGTCTGGGTCTTCACAAAACTTCCGTTTTCTTGAATTTCCAGACAGATTTCAAGATTTCGTTGCTTGAAAATCATTGATGTGTAATTGGCTTTGAAATTTTGGTTGGGACTTGTTTACCATGCAGGATTCAATGAGAAAGCCCTGGCAGGAAGTCCGCCTAGGTATGCTAGGGCAGAGCCAGTGTTCTCACTGATAATTGAGCAGTAAGGTTAAGTTAGGGTTAGGGGTAGTACGACTTTTGAGAATTGTAAGAATTTTCAGTTGTATTCGAAGCGTACGCAGCGTGAATAACTAATGTACAGCCAAAGAAAAGCCCCTTTGTTGATTTTATTTCCGTAAGGAGGCCATTCCGTAAAGTCTCGTATATTTTCTTTATATGATACTGTTGAACAAGTTCCCAAGGAATGAATTGATTTCTTTTACCCTAGCAGCATATGGCGAATACAGTTTGGGAAGCTTCCGGCTAAAGTCCAGAAACTGTCAGTTGAAGCCAAAAAGGCCTCCAATAAAGAGGTAATTTGGAAGCAAGAGACGATTTCTTGGTAAGGGTTTTGCTTTCTTTGGATTGTTATAGTTTATAGCACGGTGATTAACATGACTCACGAATAATTGTTCACTTTTCATTATCAAATATTTTATATTATGTACCTCCATTGATGGATCTCAATCTATTTATGGTCTATACCCATTTTTCCTAGCGCAAAGAAGTTCAGGAAGAAAGAGACTGCCAAACTTCTGAAGAAAAAGGATCAATACTCAGGACTTCCTGGGAAGACAAACTTGGCAGTAAGGTATAAATGTCCTGTAGAGGTTGTTATGCCTTTCAGGTAAACGTTGGTACACTAAACGATAATGGAAGCACTTTTACTTCTCTTCTAAAGGAATTGCCCAGTATTAGATGCCCAAATATTTTTTGTACATATTCGTATGTTTTAACCGTTCCCTCGACTATTTTGCCTCAGTCCTTTTCGATTATTTTATATCATTTGCCGCACAATTGCAATATGGATAATGCATACTGTTTGCTTGTTGTCATCTTATTTTATATCGATCGTTTTAAATCTAGCTTACCATATATATATATATATGGTAAGCTAGATTTAAAATCTTCGATCTTCGTGGTACTCTTGGGATTTGCCAGTTGTCTGAAGGCTCCTTATCCTTTGCTGCTTCTTTAGGCTTTCTTGAGTATTTCAAAATTGGGGGATTCCCCTTGGGTTTGTTGTCTGAAGGAATACCCCAGGAGTCTTCCCCTTGTAACTTGCTATTTTCGACGAAAGTTGAAAAATCAGTGGACATTGGCTTCGAAATGTTGCTCGATGTCCTGGAGTTTGGCGTTGTCCATTTTGAGTCTACTATTTTCCTCCGACAAACCTGCAATTTCTTTTCAAGCACATTTATCCGCGACCAAAATATCTCTGTCTCAGGGGTCTTCCCCTTCTCTATTCCTACACATTTTTGTTTAGGCCTATCTTTTTAGAGGTAAGATTTACCTGTTCCTCGAGTTTTTGTAGGCGTTTCATAGTGTTCACTGAAGGAGGGTTCGTCGATTCCACACCGGTTTTCACAAAACAAACATTACCATTTACTTCGGGCTCTTTCAATAAGCTGTCGTAATTTACTTCTGTGTCTTTCCCGCGACCTTTCAACAACACTATCATGCATGGATGCAGTTTCCAGCAACTCTTTACGGTACGGTATCTTGTCAGCTTCTCATTTTCTCTCTCCGTTTCCAATTCATTTGCCATAAAATCTTCAGATGATTGCAGCTTATTCTTACCAACTATTCCCAATGACTCAGACTAGCCACATATCTCTCTAAGTATTTTTCCAGAATCTACCATATAATCTACGGTATCTTCCATTAGGCCATGAGCTTCGCGTAAAGCGTGGCAGATCATTTTTGTGCTTACAAGCTTTTTCTTTTTTCGTATATTTTGCATTTCTTTAAAAATTAAATCCTCCATATCATCTTCACCTAATATTATTCCAGTCTCTGATATAACTCCTTCTGGCAATCCTTTGGTGCTATAAATTTCCATATGCACCACGTTTTCAACGAGAAACTCGAGATTTACCACAATGAGAAAATCCCTTCTTATCAATCCCCCCATTTCCCTCACTACTGAGCCTGGCCCTGACAGGAATATCCTTAAGGTTCTTACATCTCCTAAAAGCTATTAAAGGTAGCTCAGGAAACACCTTCCTATGCTCTTCCAGATTCGTGAGCATAGGATGGAGCTTCCTGGCAACCCTCTCCTAGTTATTGAGCACTATATGGTACGTCGCAACAAGCGGAACCCCTTCCCCCGTCCCTTGGTTATTGGTCCTATTTCCCGCATTTGCTAGAAGAGTCATCCTATCTAACCTACGTACCCTATCGATTTGTTCATTAACTAAAAACTTCTCGTAGGCCCTGCCCTCAAGGACTGCGGAGCGATCCAAAAAGTGGATAATTCTTTAAGGTGTGGTGTATTTCCTAATTGTTGGAAAATAGCAAGGATTGCACCTATCTTCAAAGATGGCCCTGAAAATATCAAATCTAACTACCGTCCAATTTCGGTTCTACCAACGGTTTCGTGTTTATTTGAGAAAGTTTTGTATGGCCAACGTTACCAATGCCTGGATGAAAATGAGTTGCTTTACTTACATGAATCTGCGTTCCGATCATTACACTCTTGTGTCACATGTCTACTCAAGAGCACGAATGATT
The DNA here is from genome assembly GCA_964019985.1 of Aurelia sp. 4 Dawson et al 2005. NCBI lineage: Eukaryota > Metazoa > Cnidaria > Scyphozoa > Semaeostomeae > Ulmaridae > Aurelia > Aurelia sp. 4 Dawson et al 2005. The sequence goes on from OZ026497.1 coordinate 11,280,613, forward strand.
GGTACACATACATCGACAGATGCAATGTCAATACGGTCGTTTTCATCGACCTAAAAAGGATTTCGACACTGTAGACCATAGTATCCTGTCAGAGAAATTGTCACTTTTTGGCATAAGGGGTATTGAACTTGAGTGGTTCAGATCCTATCTTAATGGGAGACAACAATGCTGTAAGGTGAATGGGCACAAATCAAAAATTGAAAGTATTCGACATCGAGCTCCCCAAGAGTCTTGCTTGGGACCACTTCTCTTTTTGATGTACATTAATGACCTTCCACTTTCACTTGATAATGCCAAGGTTACTATGTATGCAGATGATACCAGCATCTCTTATTCCTCTAAATCTGTCGATGCAATCAGTTCAGCAATCAATGACGATTTGTCCAATCTCAAATTATGCTTAGAAGGCAATAAGCTGTCTCTAAATGTTTCGAAAACTTAAGCCATGCTTATCGGTAGCAGAACAAGGGATCGGCGGTTGTAGTTTGGGATCGGGGGGATTACATAAACGAGGCTAACCGACAATTAGACGATAGGCAGGTTTATAAAGAAGTAGAGGTGGACCCCTTGGTAGATTTGGGTAAGACCATTAATTTTAGGTTGAAAGAGCTGAGGGAGGAGGACCCGGGATTAGAAGAAGTGACTGAATATTTAGAAGTTAAGGATTATAAGTTAGGTAGATTCTATTTATTGCCTAAGATCCACAAGGGTCTTAGTAGTGTAAAGGGGAGACCAGTCATTTCCAATAGCGGTAATTTAACGGAACATATTTCAGAATATTTAGACCGTCATCTTAACCCGTTGGTTAGCCAAAGTAGGTCGTATGTTAAGGATACCAACCATTTTTTGTCTAGGCTAAGTAAGTTAGGTAGGATACCAGAGGGGGCTTTGTTATGCAATGTTGATGTTGTGGGGCTCTATCCCAGCATTCCACACGGGGAGGGTTTAGAGGCCGTCAGGGAGGCGCTGGATAGAAGGGAAAACCCGGGCGTGGCTACTGATACCCTAGTGGGGTTGGCGTCCTTGGTTTTGGAGAATAATTATTTTGAATTTGATGATAGGTTTTATAGGCAGAAATTGGGCACGGCTATAGGCACGAAGTTCGCTCCGGCTTACGCCAATCTCTTCATGACCCGGTTGGAAGAGAGGTTGTTGGAAGCTTCACCTGACAAGCCCCTCATCTGGATGAGATTCATCGATGATGTTTTCTTTATCTGGATGCACGGGGAAGAATAGTTGAAGTCTTTCATTAATCATCTCAACGGTAGTCACGAAACCATTAAGTTTACTAGCGAGCACTAACGGGATAGTATTAGTTTCTTAGATGTTAAGGTTAGCGCGGGGGAGGGGGGAGTCCTTTCGACAGACTTGTTTTGCAAGCCTACTGATGCACATCAGTACTTGCATAAGAAGTCTTGTCATCCCTGGCATACGAAGAAGGCGATCCCCTATGGTCAGGCAATTAGGTTTCGTAGGATATATTCGGAGCATCGTCAATTTCAGGAGAGAGTAGGCGCGTTAGCTGGATGGCTTAAGGACAGGGGCTACGAAGAGTCTTTAGTTAACGAGCAAATAGATCAGGGGCGCAAATGAGGGGGGTGTGGGGGGGTGTGACACCCTCCCCTAATAATTTCACCATCCCGTCCCAGTCGCTATTCTGTGGTGTAAAAGTCGGTCCCGATCCGGCTCTGAACTTGAACCGCTTAATGTTTGTCAATGGTTCCTAACAGAGTTGTACCACAAAGCTGTGTTACAGCAGAATTCGGTCCCGATTCTGCTCTTAATTCCATGCTGTATCGAAGTGTGCCATAGTGATCTTGTTTCTTTAGCAGGACCAATTAACGAAAAATGTCCGGGAGTCGGTCCCAGTCAATGCGGCTGCGTTAACGAACAATGGTGATGTCCAGTAGTTCTGCTTCTTTGGAAGGAAGGAGTTGAATAACCAAGACTGGACAGGGCACGCTTGCAGGGCCAAGAGAGGGGATGAGAGAGTTCAAAAACTGTAGCTCATGGCCATAGGGACCCTGGACTTGCCAAAGTCTTCCTCTAAGACCATAGCATTTTTCAGAATATGACTGAGGGGTCTCTATACCACAGTCCGTGATCAAAAATGGAGCACCAAGAATTTCTCAGTTAGCTATGATAAACTGAAAATCGAGAAGGGGCGGAGACAGTGATAAGGAGTAGCAGTTAAAGAAACCAACTAAACTATTGACATGGAACGGGTGAGCAAGAGAACAAATTTCCTGCATTCGAAATTCTAAAGACTGAAATTCAGTAAATTCAATTTTCTCCAGAGTGCTGTAATTAGAAATTTGAGCAGCCCCCAAAAAGATGCCCTTACAAACGTATAGAATAGAACGTGGCTATTTATTAGTTATCACCATATCGAACCTTTGCTTCTGCATAATGGCTAGTCGAGAGATGAAACAAAAAATTTCCAAAAGCCCCCTTAAGTAGACAAAATGTTACAACTCCAGCAAGAATCAAGTTCCGCTCACTAAACTATTTCAAATGATATCTAGTTTGCGTTATTCTGCAAAATAATGGTAGTTCTGTGGCCAAAAACCATTTAAAGCCGCTCACGGTCAGATTTTGTCGAATTCGACTTGTCGAATCAGTTTTTCCTTCAGATTTGTCGACTCGAATGTGAGCTTTTACATGGTCAGATTTAATCGAAATGGATTCCTTGTAAATTTAGCAAGAAATGGACGAAGAAGTTGCTTCAGCAGCAATAATAATCGGTTAGGTGCCTAAAAAACTCAAAAATAGAAGAAAAATCGAGAAAAATGGACAAAGGCATGGCAGTTAGAACGAGCAGTCCATGCCGTGTGTGGACCGATTTTGACTTACGATGCTCCGTTAAAAGTCTTGCGTTTCACGGAGGAAAAGCACCATAATAATTACTTGAGGATGACTGGTGAAGATTTTGACGAAATCACAAAGAATCACAAAGAATTACGTGATCTCCAAAGCATTGCAGTGCGGAGCCATGTCCTTCAGCGTGGGTGAGGAAAAATTTCATTCATTTTCCGTTCGATATAGCGAAAGGAATGGATAGAACACGTCCAATTCCTGAAAAATCGAATTCGACAGTCTGGCCATGGCATCAGTCATCCGATTTCTGCCTTTTCACGGTCAGACTTTATTGAATTCAGCAAATCAAAGTCGACATAACTCTACAGTTTTTGGTTACACTTTAGTCACCTTGATTTAAGAATTGTTACCAGAGGAGCACGTATTAGAAATATCAAACTATCATGCGTATACTTCATAGAACTATAGTAAAAACCAATCTATTACCAAGTGATTTTAAATTCTTTTTTCAGAATTTACCGGGAAAGCCTTCTGTTGGTCGATTTCTATTGCACCTTTAAAAGGCGAATTCTTCACAAAATGGGGCATTTTCCAACGATCTCAAGTGCGTGGTAGCAAAAAACTTCCCTCGGGGCAAGCTCCCGAACCCAATTTTTGCTCGCTTCGCTCGCATTTGGTTTCAACATCCCAAGTTTTGTCTCAACGGACGTGTCCTTATTCAGGGGAGATGGCTAAAGATACTACTCAGAGACAACTTAGGGTTAGTTACAATCATGTTTGGTTCGTGTCGATAGTTCTGAAAATAATTCTGCCTGTTATTTTAGTCGTATTTTCATTAAATCATGGCGTTTTGGCAACAGAATCTGTTTGGAAAGTCGGTCCCTCGTGGAGAAAACTCGGTCCTTTGAACGCACACCCCCCTGAAAAAATTTTGCATTTGCGCCCCTGAAATAGATAGGGTACGTAGGTTGGATAGGGCAACTCTTCTAGCAAATTCGGGAAATAGGACCAATAACCAAGGGAGGGGGGAAAGGGTTCCACTTGTTGCGACATATCATCCAGCGCTCAAAAGTTTGGGGAAGGTTGCCAGGAGACTCCATCCTATGCTCACGAATCTGGAGGAGCATAGGAAGGTGTTTCCTGAGCCACCTTTAATAGCTTTTAGGAGATGTAAGAACCTTAAGGATATACTTGTTAGGGCTAGGCTGAGTAATGAGGGAAATGGGGGGACTGATAAGAAGGGATGTTCTCGTTGTGGTAAATCTCGTTGTCAAGTGTGTAACGTTATGAGTAATAGTGAACATTTTCATTCAAACATAGATAGCAGGAAATATAGGATAAACTATTCGTTTAATTATGACTCGTCAAATGTTATGTATTTGTTGGAATGTACTGTTTGTGGTGTACAATATGTTGGTAGCACTTGCACGCCTTTTAGGCTTAGGTTTAATAATTACAAGGCGTGTAGTCGTAAGTTTAATTCGGGGGCCTCAGTACCCCAGGCGGAATTCTTCAGACATTTTACTGAAGAAGGCCACCAGGGGTTTCTGAAGGTTGTTAGCGTAAAGATAATCGATAGGCTAACGGGGGGAAATAGGATGCGGGAAAGCTTCTGGCAATATTTGCTGGATTGCTTTGCCCCTAAAGGCTGATTTCCAGTCAGTGGAATTTTCCGAGCGGGCGGAAATTCTTTTGTTTGTGAGAGAAAATGTCGCTCTGAAATTGAATAGATAGTTGCGGCTGAGCAACTTTTTATTGTCTAAAATTCCGCCCGCTTAGGAAATTCCGTTGACTGGAAATTGGCCTTAAGGGTTTAAACACTAGCCAGGTTGATACATAGATTTCATATTTGTTATAATTTTGGTTGTTTTGTTGTTTTGATTTTAGCACTGAGCTTTTCGTTAGAGACACACGCTGTTTTTTAGGCTTTTTTGTTCTGCCAGTCCACTCTAGGATCTTTCTATTGTTTGTTTTGTTGTAATGTGCGATCTTTTCAGCTTCGGCGAGACAGACACAGCCACCGGCTTCAGCAGTTCTTTACTCTGCGCTTTCTTTGATCTTTCTCCCGCCACCTTTGTATTACCGGCTATTAACACATTTTTAATACGCATTGTAATGAGTAGGATCCCGCTTAGGCTATGTTTTGTCTTGTATTGTTATTGAAATTCAGAATCTATATGTATGCTCCTTCTAATTTTGAAAAGTCATACTGATGAAGGCTTCGGCCGAAACGTTTAATGAATGTGTTTTTCTTGAGAATCTATATATATATATATATTTGGACATTCCCCTTCTGTGAATATTCGTTTTAGATGATAGGGACATTTATCAGTATTTTATACATCAAAAATTGTAAATCTTGTTAGTTCAGTTTTTTCCAATATATATTAATTTTTAAGTTTTACAATGGACGGTCCCTTGACAATCATCATTTTTCACATAGTTGAAAGGCTTCTCTCCTTAAAAATTTGAAAATAGAAATTACGATCAAAAAAGATGAATAATGAAGTCAAAGTAGTTACAGTACTGGAGCGATTGGCGAGAATAAAGTCTGTTTTTTCGTTCTCTGGAGTTTTGGAGCGGGGATTTAAATTGTTTCAAGTTTTTCGTTAATTTTGATTTTATGTCCAGGCCATTCGATAATTTCGCCCCTCTGCAAGAAGAGCATTTTTGTCCACATGTTGCTCGTAGAATCAGGACACGTAGTTCTGTTTCAGTGTTCCGAGTACTGGTTTCCGACAACCATGCAAGATACGAGAGAGCCTCATTATTTGTACACTTGTGCACCATTTTCAATGTTTCCGTCACAATCAATCATTTGCTGTCTTCCAGCCCAGTTCCTTTTTATTGGGAAGAGCAGACGCGTTGCAAGGGCCTTTGGTTGCGTTTCTGTTCGCGCGATATTATAGTTTTTGTGGCTTTGCCTCATGCCATGATTCTGCATACCCCCGTACTGCGTAGCAATGTCGAAAGTCTGGGTCTATAATAGTAATAATAATAAAGAATTTATTTAAAGTTGGGTATAACAACATAGTTTACTCTAAGTATAGAGCAACTCAAACCAACTATTTACAAAAATGCAATACTTACAGTTTCAACTAATTACAGATATTACAATTACAATAATCTCATTCCATGATTTGATCTTACGTTTGAACGAGGCTATAGATTGACTGGACTTTATCTCATCAGATATAGCGTTCCACAGAATATTGCCTCTGAAGACAATTGAATTTAAGGCGTTTACAATAGTTCCAGCTGTAGGTAGCTGTAAAAGTTCTTTTACTCTGAGGTCGTAAGTCACTTCCTTTCTTATAAACAGATCCAACAAGAACGCTGGATTTTGGCGATTTAAAGACTTAAAGGGAATAGAAGCATATATCGGGCGCTTTCTGTTTGTTTGTTTTTTTTGTTTTCAATTTGTTTTGAGTGGGCTTGTCAGGATTTCTAGCTACTGAAAGCTAATTTAGGCCCACTGTGCATGCCGCATCCAGGCACGGGACCCCTAGTTTAACGTCCCTTCCGAAGGACGGCGAGGTGAGTTGCGAAGTCAGGCCTTAGTGGTCACCCATCCGAAATCTGACCTCACTCGACCAAGCTTAACTTCAGTCACCTGACGAAGACTGTATAAGCCACTCGGCCACTCACCCCGCAAAGTGAGTGGCCGAGTAGACCCCGCAAAGTGAGTGGCCGAGTATAAATAGACATGCGAGAGCATGCGCATAACTATCGCTTCGTAACTGTGCACGTGAATGTGAGCTCTGCAAATCAGTAGAGGGACGAGAACCTCGATTTTGTTGTTTACTGTGGCTTCCCGACGGGCCAGATTCACTCTTCTCAACTTCCACAATTCTGAAGTCAAGTAATGATAAAAAGAATGACAGGTATTTTAGCTTTAATTTCTCAATGGTATGAGTTGCTTGTTTGAATGCGCTTTATTGTCAGTATTCCTTCTTGAATACTGGCCCTTTGTCCATAGTTTCCGTTATATTTGCTTTGGTGCTACCATTGCGGAAGACTAAAAATGGGCAAAACGCAATATCGTTTCTTGGACCTAAACTCTGGAATCAACTCGAACTTGATCTTAAACAAGCACCCTCCCTTGCCACCTTCAAAGAAAGATTCAAAAATTGACTCACGCGTTCTTTTCTTTTTCTTATCAATGTTATTTGTCTCTTGTTTTAATTTTTAGATTTTTGCCACGGCCCCCTGAAAAGCAGTTGCTGATCAACTGATGGGGCTACCGTGTTTAAAGAATTAAAAATTGAATTAAATTGAAAAATTGAATTGATGAGTCTCCTGTCCTAAGATATTTGTTTAGGCCCAACGCGATTTGCAGTGTTAATCATGTCACCATCTGCTTCAGGAATTCGTAACTGAACTCAAAGTGCTCTGATTTCTTCAGGAAAATCAATTATTCAGCTACCAGTTCTGCTTCACCATGGTAGCTAATGCACAGGGAACACTTCTCTGTCCATTCCATGTCTGTTTTGCCCTGCTTGGTGGATTGACAGGGAAGCAACGGGAAGCAACTTCCTTGGCCAGGCCAACTGATCGCCCGTCGCAGTGCGGGCTGCAGCGAAAGTGATCACGTGAAATAGTAAATAACTCTTTGCGATTGGCTAAAATTTGATTGACAGTTTCAGCCTTGTGGCTCGGAGCCTCTTATATATGCTTATATTCCCTATAAAGACCTCAGTCATTAGCTTATGGAGGTTTTTTGTGTGCACTGTCTGCTCATTGTTTCTTTGTAGAAGCTCTTCGAAGGAGGCTTCATAATCATTGAAGAGTATGCGTAAAGCACGTTTGTGGATCCTGTTTATCTCCCTGTTTCAAGTTTTCCCACAAAACATCCAAATTAGCGGACAATAGCTTAGGCTTGACAATATAAAAGCATTGTATAGCATCCTTGCTTTCTTAAAGTCAAGTAGTTTTGCCACCCTTGAAAATGCCGTTACTTTTCTACTTGTTTTGGCACACAAGGATTTGACATGATCTGTAAACTTCAGTTCAGAGTCGAGAGTAATGCCAAGGAGTTTCACGTTATCTTTTGGAACTAAAACCAAATCATCAATTTCAATACATATATTCGCAGTCTTTAGTAGCCCTGGTCTACCAGACTTTTATACATTGCTTCCACTGATTTTATTAGGAGGTATTGTTTGGAAAGCCATTCCTTAGAGGTCTTTTTAATATATTAGCTCCCAGGTCAAATGTTGATCAACATATGCCTCAAGTGTCCTTATTCATTGAAATTGTCTCCATACCTATAACAAGAGATGGCTTCATTGCCGTAATTGGCTGAATTGTTTTTAGGTCTTGCCCGCTACTACTGATTAAACATAGGGTTTTGACCACATTTAGTGACAGCTTGTTCGCAACGACCTACGGTTTGAGACTGTCTAGGTCTGATCGTTGCTGTCAATGACGGGCTGGTGTCATCAGCGTGCATGCTAAGTTGTGACTGTTTCGATGACAAAGGAAGGTCATTTAGTTATAAGATCTAAGTAATGGGTCCAAGGCAGGACCCTTATGGAATTCCACATGTAACTTTTTCAAACCTGGAGAGCTTTCCATTTGCCTCGCATCATTGCATCTTGTTCGACAGATAGGAATGAAACCAGCTTAGTTCTTTATTTCTTGCGCTATAGAACTCCATCTTTTTACAATTAAATATCATGGCTGACATTTTCAAAGCCCTTTTTAAGTCGATGAATGTTACCGTCGTATATTTTCACTGCCTATGTTTAGTTACCAGTCATTATTGCATTTAGCAAATAGGTGAGGAATGACTTCGAATTTCTAAACTTGATTGATGCGAAAACAGCATTTCATTTGAAATTAAGTAATTATACAACTGATTATAGGCAAGCTTTCAAATAGCCGAGACAAAACTTGTAGAACTGAGATGGGACTATAATATGACCGTTGAAGAGTTGCATCTGCTTTATAGGTAGGCAATTTCCTAGCGATTTTCCACATATCGAAAAAAAAGCAATCCTGAAAAAAGTAGTCCTAAGCAAAATGGCAGAAGGACGTGTTTACTGAAGGTCCATCATTTTTTCGTACAATTTTCTTTTTTTTTTTTGATGCGTTAATTTTTAATAAAAACTATCAAGTTCCACGTAGGAATGTTTTGAAACTTTATGTGGTGATTTAGAAAGCTACAACCATGCCAAATGAAGATTCCGCTCCGCTCGTGAGCCTGGAAGTTGTGAAGAGCCTACTTGCAGTGCAAGAGAGTGCGTTCAGAATCATGGTTGAAGTAATGTTGAACGGCCTAAAAGATGACTTGAAGGAGTTGAGGAAAGACGTCAGCGACGTAAAGGTCTGCTTGGAATTCTCCCAAAAAGATGTAACATAAATAGGAGAAAGGCTAACAGTAGTATCTAAAAAAATTGCTACGCACGAGGGAAACATTGTCCAACATTCGGACAAAATTATGGGGATTGACAACAAAGTAGAGTACATCAAAACCAATCAAGACGAAATAACATAAAGCTCCTTGGCCTAGCAGAAGCTGAAGATGAGAAGAGTTGGGATGACTCCGAAAAAGTATTTATCGAGTGCTTAAAAACAAAGCTAGAATTTAATAAGCCTGTGGAAATCGTAAGAGCTCATCGTACAGGGACAAAACATGCTCCAGGTGCGACCAGAGAGGATGGGTCAGCTTTTGGCCCAAGGGCTATGGTTATAAAGTTCAAGTCTTGGAAGCAGAAAGAAGCAGTTCTTCGCATAGCAAGGAACAAGAAGCTTGATGGTTTGTACTTCCATCCAGATTTGGCTGAAAGAACTCTCCAAAGACGCAGAAGTCAAGTGCCAGAAATGCTGAGAGCTCGCAAGGAAGGGAAGACAGCATACATCATAAGGGACAAGCTTGTGATTTCCGAAAAAAACTATTTCACCCCCGCAGCACAAGAGGTCCAAGATCAAATTTCCAAACAACTCACTTTGGCCTTGAAGATGTTGAAGATGAAACTGAAGTCAGTTTTGGCTAAGTAACTTTGCTAAACCGTCATTTATTTTACTACTTCCCATATATATCCAAATGGATATGTTGTGTTATATTTCATGTTTCAAAGTTCAAAGTCTCTTTTTGTATTTTTTGTTTCTTTTGTTTTTATTTGTTTGCAGTCAATGTCTTTCTATTAAGTCTGAATGGTAAGAACCCCTAAGCATCCATGTGGCATTTGCCACAAAAATGTCAGTAAATATGGAATTCTGTGTAATAAATGCAACTTTTGGCGCCATATAAAATGCAATAACATTTCAGTCACAGAATATGAAGCTCTTTCAACTGAGCCTGATGATGTTCCATGGTTTTGTATTAACTGCACAATAACATATCATGAATCCATTTTTCCTTTTGGCTCAATTGAGAATGAAACATTACTAAATCTTTTTGACAAACCTTCTGTTGTTGACTCATTACCGTCATTTGAAATCACCTCTCGTCTCATCAACCTGCCTAACCTGCAAGACTATGATATTGATGAACATCTCCCTTCTAATATTGATTCTAGCTATCATACTATTCAGGATTTATCTTCTTCTGACATTTCCTCCTCTGATCTTTCCTTTTTACATATGAATATAAGAAGTCTTTCCTGTCATTTTGATGAGCTTCAGTCTCTGCTGTTTAATCTCAATATTGGTTTTAATGTTGTTGCAGTCTCTGAAACCTGGGATTCATTTGCAAGGCCAATAAGTACAACTGTAAACATTCCAGGGTGCTCTTTACTTGCTACTAAGTCTCAGAGTCAAAATGGTTGTGTTGGTCTCCAAAACTTGTTTGGGTCCTGTACCAAGGCCTGACTTGGTCAATGACAGTGATGAGTATGGGACAGTGTGGGCTGAAATTGAGAATTGAAAAGACCAAAACATTTTGATTTGTTGTGCGTATCGTCATCCAAGCTCTGAAATTGAACATTTCAATGAATATATTCAAAGGACTTTATCTAATCCCTCTGTTGCCAATAAGCATGTTTTCATAATGGGTGACTTCAATATCAACCTACTAAATTATGACTCTCATACTCCTACCTGTGATTTTGTCAGTGTTCTTCTTTCTCAGCATTTTCTTCCATACATAATCCACCCAACTCGAGTATCTGACCACTCTCCTTCTATCATTGATAATATCTTTTCAAATATTTGCAATTTAAACACCAAAAGTGGCAACATTTTAACACAAGTTGCAGATCATCTTCCACAATTCTTAGTTGTTAGAAAGGCAGGTATAGCAAACAAGACCCAGTCATATTATCAGCATGACTATTCACAGTTTGATCAAGGAAAGTTTCTAACAGGCTTTAACAACCTTAACTTTGAGTACCTGAATGACAATGAAAGCAATGTGAGTGCAAAATTTAGTAGATTTCTTGTCAATGTTGATGAAATTGTGAAAAAGCATGCTCCATTGAAGAAGCTTACTAAAGATGATCTCAAGTTACAAAATAAGCCATGGATAAAAAATAGAATTCGGAAAATGATGCGTCTTAGAGATAAACTGCTAAAAGAATAAGGAAAAGACCAGATGCAGCAACTAAGCATTTATATACACAATTTATAAACCGTGTGGTAGTTGAGCTTAAAGAAAGCAAGACAAAGTACTGTCACAATTATTTCAATGTCGATAGTAATAATATGAAGCTGTTGTGGACTGGAATTGAGTCAATTATTAGCATCAAGAACACTCATGTAAATGTTATTAACAAACTAAAAGACTCAAATGGAAATTTAATAACTGACTCAACAGCTATGGCAAATATTTTTAACAAATTTTTTGTTAATGTAGCTGATGGTGTTACCAAGAATATACCCAGGTCCCTAAAGTCTCCTTTGGATTATCTTGAAAATAAAGCCCATATTCTTTCTTCATATCTCCTGCAGCCCCATATGAAATATCTGATATAACAGATTTGTTTAAAAGTGGTAAATCAATAGGTCCAAATAGTATACCTTTGAAATTACTAAAAATTCTTTCACCTCATATTTCTTCCCCCCTGTCCCATATCATCAATGAATCGTTTCAGTCTGGTATCTTTCCGCAAAAAATGCAGCAAGCCAAGGTCATCCCTTTATTCAAGAAGGGTTGCCCTATGACTGCTTCAAACTACAGATCAATATCTCTTTTGTCTATTTTCAGTAAGATTGCAGAGAAATTGATGTATAAGCGGTTATGCAACTTTTTAGAAACACACAAAATCTTATGTGACCTCCTGCTTGGTTTTCGTGCCAGTCATTCTGTTAATCATGCACTGATCAGTATGACTGAATCAATCAAGAATTCTTTGGTTAACAAAAAATTTGGGTGTGGAATCTTTCTTGACCTGCAAAAAGCTTTTGATACCGTTAATCATCAAATCCTTCTTGACAAACTGGAACACTATGGCATTCAAGGAACAGCCATGACATGGTTTGGATCCTATCTTAGTAACAGAAGTCAGTATATATCAGTAAATGGTTGCAATTTCAGTCACTTGAATATTACCTGTGGTGTACCTCAGGGATCTGTCCTTGGGCCACTTTTGTTCCTAATTTACATCAATGACCTTCCTTAACTAATCTCCCAAGTTATCCTTCTACCTCTTGGCAGATGATACAAATATTTACTTTGAATCTCATAGTTTAGCTAATCTTCAAAAAGTTGTGAACAAAGAGCTCAGACATGTCAAAAAGTGGCTAGATGCCAACAAACTTGCTTTAAATGTAGATAAAATAAACTTTGTTATTCTTCGCTCTCCTCAAAATTCTTTGAATGACACTATCAATATAAAAATTGGTAATCAATAAGTAGAACAGGCTAAATGTGTCAAGTTTCTTGGTCTCCTTTTGGATGAAAATCTAAGCTGGAAGTATCATTTAAGTGAACTCTCCAAGAAATTGTCAAGAACTTGTGGTATATTCTTCAAAGTAAGGCATCTCCTACCAACCAGTGTTCTAGTCTCCTTATGTAACTCATTATTTTCCTCATTTCTCCAGTATGGAATCATTATTTGGGGTCTCACTTATGACACCCATATCAAACCAATCTATCTCCTTCAAAAGAAAGTTGTTAGAGCTATTGCTTTCAAAAGTTTTACATCTCCATCTACTCCAATTTTTTCGGATTTAAAAATTCTAAAGTTATATGATTTATTTGATTTAAAGCTTCTTATTTTTGTGTATGAATCTGTCAATAAGATTTCTCCTTTCTTTTTTCACAATTTTTTTGAAACCTTGACAGCTGTTCATCAGTATGGTACAAGGCAGGCTTCCAAAGGTGAAATTTTATGACTCGTAAAAATGCGTTGCAGTATGGTTTAAGATCTGGTAGATATGCAGGTGCTAAATCTTGGAACAGCATTCCTGATGTCATCAAACGATCTCCTTCTATGTCCATTTTTCGTCGCAAACTCAAATCTTATATATTCTCCACAAAATACCAAGTTTAAAATATCTCTGAACAATCTTCAAATGAACAAAATGTGTTTCAATGGTAAAATAATAGGCTTTTAGTACAGGGGGTGCTCTCTCCTTGATTAGTTTACCTATTGAGGGAGCTCCTCCTTAAGAAATTCCTTGCGTACAAATTCCCTTTAAATTGGTTATTAAGCTCTCTTTGTTTTCTATTATATCATTTTGTTGTTTTTGATGTTGTTTTGTACTTGTGCTTAGCTTTTTCTGTAAATTACTTACTTTATTTTGTTGTTATTAGTGTTGTTTAATAGTTGTTGTTAGAGGGTTTTTGTATTATTTGGAATTTTAAAATGAAAAACTTGAACTTGAACTTGAACATATCCTGCGCTTTTACTGACTAGAGAGTCACAGCATGAATCTATCTTAACGTACTGAAGTTGGCAACTGGAATTTAGCATCAACCGTTGGATGGTAATGGGCTATGGCCATGGCTAGATACTCACAATGATGTATCTTTTGTTCAACTGATATCTTCGCTGCAGAATGAGTCTTTTAGGCCTCTAAGATTTTGCATATGTTATGCCACTGTGTTTATCGGCATTTGCGCTTCCAAATAGGTATTATTTTTGACCAATGATATCGTTAACTCAACCCTGACCTGACAGCATACGTTTGCCATCATGCGCCTATGCTTGTTTGACATCCAATATGGAACAGATTCCATTATGTGTTAGTATCTAATCTTAATTTACTAATTGTTTTTTTTGCATGTCTTTATGTTAGTAGCCACAGGCAGTGGCATAACGCAGTTTAGGACACCTTAGTTCAAAAACTAAGGGCCCCGACCAAAAGGAGCCCCAAGCATATTATCAAATCATCTTCAAGTTGGTGCTGTGGCCATGATAAAAGACCAAGAAGGGCCATTAGATCTGCATGATATATCATATGGAAATCTTAGCGAATGGACAGTAATTTTGATTTAAGTGGCAGTCGTAATCTATTCTGCCATAATGTGATGTGTTCCGAGGCAAAGAACAGGGTATGTCTTCAAAATTTTGCTGATGATTTCGCCCCTAGACTCCATTATTGTCGTCTCTTCCCTACTGATTCTCCTCGGACACACTGCTTGCTTGGACAACGCATATGTTGACTGTAAATCATTGCAATTTTCATTGTTATCTGTAAGACTCATTTACCGCAACTTAAAACTGGACATGGCTTTTAATGTTGTCTGTCATATCATATACTCTTGCGGCGCTGGGGGTCCCGAGCCACAAAATTCCCAAGGGCCCCAACTGTCTCCGTTACGCCACTGGCCACAGGGTAGTCATTGTCTCTTGCTCCTTGTGGTCTTGTGCCTGTAGTGTTGTATTGTTGTAGAGTAATTAGAAAGTATAATAGAACGTAGATGTAGCATGTATTGTAATTTTTTATATGGGTATAAAAAAAATTTGCGCCTCGATTTTCGTGTTAATGTCATTCTAACAAGTCAGTAACACATTATATTGATCGCAAATCTGCTCCTTCTTATGACAGATGAAATGTGGTAAAACGATCGAATTTCAGCTTGGGAGACTGAGGGAATAGAACAGACAAGTATATTTCTAATTACCTTTTCATAATAGATTGTTCGTTTGAACTTACTTGTTTTTCCTAGTTTCCTTGCAGTTCGATGGGTACTAGCATTTACAGATGTGAGTGGGAAACGTCACGAATTTATATCGAGAGACGCAAAGAGTAACACAACGTCATTTTCTGTCTCTTGGGATGAAGTAGACCATTCTCTTTCTGGCAACTATGTATCCATGGAAGTATATGCCCTGTGCCCCCTTTTCTTCGATGAATCTGGAAAACCTGCCGCAAAAAGGTAAATATTTTGTGTAGTTAAGGTAACTCTGCTTTCCGCTCCAGTGAGCAGCAAATTGCCGTTTTGCAAACCACTCTCCTCAGAAAACAGTTAATTTCTCCAATACCATTCGGTCTTCCGAAAGTTGGTAAGGGGGACGTTTTTTACGTAGTCTTGGCAGTTGAAAGATATGCGAATCGCAATGTTTCTGTGAAGGATGGCTTTGCAAATTATTTTTCAGAACTTTTTGTTGATTTCAGATAAGTGGATTTATCTATTTATCTCCAAGGCTACTCGAGCAATTCTTGGTTTTCTTTCCCTATAGCCTTAGCTAGGTTGTTGATCTACAACTTTGCCAATTCTGATTGCAAAAGCTAGACTAGATTTGTCACAATCAAATTTTATGTTTCTGTTTACTTTTCGACAGCGAAGGATGAAGACCTTGGTCAACAGATTACCATGTTACGAATCACGCTTTCCAGCACTCAGCCTTATAATGACTCTGAAGTTTTTCCATTGGTAAAGGAATGAACGTGATCTGTTGGGAATGCTATATTCAAGTCTCAATAGACATCCTTGGAGCGCTTGTGAAAGTATCATTTCTTGAATTCTACCCGCAATTTCACAGCCTTCTGTTTCGTGCCCTTTGAGACTTTCATGGGTATTCACAAAATATCTATTTATTTGAGAGTCTACAATGAATAGAGATCTGAAACTAAACTTTTTATAAAAGGGCTCAACTCTTTCTCATGTCCTAATCAGTTGACCAAGGTTTCTACCCTTCGCTGTCGAAAAGCAAAGAGAAATATGAATTCGATTGCGAGAATTCTAGCCTAGCTTTTTCAATCAGACTTGGTAAAGTTGTAGATCAATAATCTAGCAAACGATATAGGGAAAGAACACTTAAAAATGTTTCTAGTACCGGGTGAGTCAATAAAAACGCCCGGCGTTTGAAAAAATTCTGGTCCCTGAATATCAAAGCAATGAAATTGAAAAGTGTCTTATTTTATCCCTGATATGTCAAACTGGGTCCAGTAATTTACCCGGTTTTAATCGGCCATGCCTTCCCGTCGAAATAGGAGATTTTCTGTAGAAAGCCCCTTTCGAAAACCTGCAAAAACGAGCGAAAACAGCAAGCAAAATTTCCCTTTGTTCTCCTTCCTGACAATAATGATTCTTGAATGTGCTCATGCATTTTGTCCTCATGGAATCCCCCTGAATGAGTTATTCACACTAGGGGGAAGACTTTTCAACTCGTCTAAGAGAAAGCACGTGCTAAAGCGTGCTGAAAGTCATCGCTGTGAGGTTAACACATTAGGGACATTTGCTTGTAATTTTAGTTTTTTTTTAGGTTTCTCAAAAGGGCTCATTTTAGAAAATCGCTTACAGAATCTGAACGAAGTGACCGATTTTAGTCACAAAAATTTCTAAAGATATTTGAACATGTTAGCTATTCAGTCAGGTATTGCAGAATATCACTACTTATATGCTCAGGGAGCAGTAGCCTCACAAACGCCGGGCGTATTTTTTGACTCACCGGGTAGTTTAGGGGAAAAATCCAATTTTCTGAAATCAACGAAAAGCTTTGAAAAACAATTTGCAAAGCCAGCCTTAATGTAAACATTGCGATTTGCATATCTTTCGATTGCCAAGACTGTGAAGAATAACGCCGCTTTTACCGCTTTTCGCTAGACCGAATAGTATTTGAGAAATTAAGTGTTTTCTGAGGAGAGTGGCTTTGCACAACAGCAATTTGCTACTCACTGGAGCAGAAAGCAGAGTTACCTTGAGTACATTGATTTGAATTCCTGCACATCTGAAATAGCCACAGAAGTGAATCACAATTTGGTTTGCTGCGATTTGCAACCCTGTGACGCCAACGTTTTTATCTGTTTTGAGACAGAAAATATGACTGTGACTTTACATTACTTCAAAAGGAGCAAAGGGATTTTAATGTTCCAGTCCTCAGTAATGCTAAATGTATTAATGAGTTATACAGTTCTTATGGATTAACTCAGCTAATTAACGATCCCACTAGAGAGACTGCTACTTCATCTACAATAATTGATCATATAGCAGTTAGCAATTTAAAGAATATCATTGAGTCTGGTGTCCACAGGGTTGCTCTTAGTGACCATTACTTGGTGTACGCCGTTCGCAAATTTAGAGGAGCGGTGAAAACTAACTACAAAATAATCAAGACAAGGCAAATGAAAAATTATAACGAAGAGATTTCTCTAGTGGACCTCAGTTGATTGGAAACAGCTAATTACTGCTGACTTGGACATCGACGAAGTTGTAGGTCGCTGGACAAATAAACTAAATACAATAATAGAGAAGCACGCACCACTTATGATGCGCCGTTTCTCAGAAAAGCTTTGTCCATGGATAACCTCTGATCTCAAGAACCTACAAAAAACTAGAGATAAACTGAAAATTGCTGCTGTTCAGGCCAAATTTGAGTTATTAAGGGAAGCATATGAGAAAATTCGAAATAAAGTAAATTCTCTAAATACTCATTTAAAAAGGCAATACTTCACATTTACGATTGATTCTTGTGATGGAAATGTTAAAGAAACGTCAGCTACCATCAACAAACAAATCAACAAGAAGCCTAAAACTATGCATATGGGTTAGGGTTAGGGTTATAGTCGGCAATAAAAAGCAGCAATTCTATCATAACTGATCCTCAGGGGATAGCAGACTCAATGAATGAATTCTTTTGTAGTTAGTATTGGTGAGAAACTTAGCAAGGAAGTACCTGATACTAGTAATGTTTTTCTAAACAGTGCCTCTGCTGGTACTACCGAGAGCGATAGGTTCACTTTTTCACCACTTCAAGCAGACCATTTGCTTAAAGCTATAAACAAATTTAAAACATCGAATACATTTGGTGTAGACAACATTCCAGCTATTTTCTTACAGTTGGAATGCCTATTTTTGCTCCTTCATTGTGCTAAATATTAATCTTATCCATGTCTGAAGGCTTATTCCCAAATGACTTGAAAATTGCCAGGGCTGCACCAATTAACAAGGATGGTCCAACTGACGTGGATTCAAACTATCGACCTATCTCGGTACTGCCAGTATAGTAGTCTCGTGCCTATTTGAGAAGCTAATTTGTGACCAGTTTTATTCTTTCCTCGATGAACCCCGTTGCCTGTTTGTAAAACAATCAGGATTTTGGAAATTTCATTCCGTGCTAACCTGTTTATTAAGATGTACAGACGACTGGTATCTGAACCTTGATAAGGGACAAGATACTTCTGTCACCTTCATCGACTTAAGAAGGCTTTTGATACTGTTGATCACAAACTATTGATAAGAAAGCTAGGTGTTTATGGAGTTGCGGGGAAAGAGTTGAATTGGTTCAAATTTTACTTGCAAAATCGTAAGCAGTGTGGCAAGGTTAATAGGCACGTTTCCAGCATGGAGGCAATTAAATACGGGGTTCCCCAAGGTTCTTGCCTTGGGCCTTTACTTTTTCTGATATATATTAATGATCTTCCCCTCTCACTAACGTTTGGAGAAGTTAATATGTATGCAGACGACACCAGCATCTCCTGCTCGTCGGACTCGGTCACAAATATTAATGGTTCAGTCAATGAAGACTTGGATCACCTTAAGAACTGGTTAGAGGGTAATAAGTTATTGCTATCTGAAAGCATGTATCGTGCGCCAATGCTTGATCAATAGCTATTTGCTCGTTGTCTTCGTTCTTGCTTCGCCACTTTGCTCGGTCGTGATGATTCATTCTGCAGCCTCTATGGTATTGAGCTTCGTAAGCAAGCAAATTATATCCCTTGATTCTTCTTGCCAGATCTTCATCCTTTCTTTCTTCAACCAATCGCCGCAAAGATTCTCCTCCGCCAAGCTTAAATCTTGATGTCCCCTCAGTCGCCCAGGTACCTTTCACTTTAATTGCATTTCTCTCACTCCTATTTCTGAAAATACATTCAGGTGAAAAGATGGTGCTCTTTTTCGCGTTTCCTCTAGATGAACGTTTTTGCGAGTTTTTTCTTCATTCTCAACCACCTGTAATCTTTTCAGGTACATCGTAAATTTTCATAGCAGTCTCTATGATAGCCAGGCTCACTGCTGATATCTGCTGGAATTTGAGCACATTCTCTTTCCATTCTTTTTTTTTTTGATCCTATTGGTAGCGAAAGGGGTTTATCCCTGATGTCACATATCTTCTGAAAACTAGACTCTGTAAGGTCAACAAGATTTTCAGTCTTACTGTCTTCACTGTAGATGATACAAATTTTTCCCTCGTGACAGACTCATCGCCCAACTCCGTAGACTTTCTCTTTGACATTGCAACGCCGTTATAAATAAGAGAGTTCTTGAAAAAAGATCCACATTTTGCAGCTGATGTGCATGTTAAATAAATTTTGTCTTGCTTGACTAAAGTGGTATTTGATAGTAGTAATGATAATGATGCTGATTATTTTAATGATGAGAAAGCAGCAACAACAACAACAATGAAAAATGTGATTGTAACTATGAAAAAAGAAAGCAATGCTACTGATGGTAATGTCAAAATTTCAAGCATTAATTATTAGGCGTGCTATTTAAACATATAATAATAATAATGACAATATTTAAACAGGGTAACCTCTTCAAAACATGAAGTTCTGTTATGAACGAGGGCCCTGTATCTGAAAACTATGATGCATTACAATAAAATTTTATTGTAAAGAAATACAATCATTAGGCATAACTAGTCAAATTTAGAAGCATAAATTTATTTCTAGTTGTCCATATAAAATTGTTTAAGCTTATGTTTAAAAACAATAAATGAGTCCAACTGGCGAAGGCTGCTCGGAATTTCATTGTATAGTTTGGGACCTTGGAACCAAAAAGCCTTTTTTCCTGCTTCTGTTCTAACTCTCGGGATTCAGGCTGCATATTTATTGTTACGAGTGTTCTGATTATGATTCAAGGGCTCAAGACATGTGTTCATAACTTCTATAGATGTTCTCTTTAAGCATTTAAAGACCAATAGACAAGCCTTGTATTTCTTGTTGCTTTTGATTGACATCAATTTGCAATCTTTCTGTTGTTTTCCGTGAATAGTCTTTAAAGATCTGTTCTGAAGTGATTCAAATTTTCTACAGTCTGTTTCAGCAATTTTTAGGACTGGAGTAGAACAGTAAAGGATTCCCGATACGATGACGGCTTTATAAACACTCTCGGCAGCTGATCTAGTCAGTAAAGGTCTCATCCTCGAGAGAAGTTTGAGCTTGCTAGATGCTTTCTTATATACCTTATCAAGATGTAATCTCATGTTCAGGCTTTGATCCAGGTATGTTCCTAGGTACTTGTATGAATCTGTAACATTTATTCGCTTATCTCCAAAAATTATATTCAATCCATCTATCATAGAGCGGCGTTTAGCTGTTCCAAATAGCATGGCCTCAGTTTTCCCTTTCTTTAGATTTATTACAAGTCTATTGTTATCGAGCCATTTCGAAATATTTTCCATCTCATTGGTCAATGCTCTTTCAATTTCAGTGATGCTTTGACTTGCAGTGTAAATAACTGTATCATCTGCGTACATGAGAACCTGACATTTTTTCACAGCCTTTACCAAGTCATTGATATGCAAAAGAAATAACAGTGGTCCTAAGATAGATCCTTGTGGCACACCATCTTCTACCTCTAAGCTGTCAGAGCTTTCCCCGTCA
Organism: Aurelia sp. 4 Dawson et al 2005; assembly: GCA_964019985.1. Classification (NCBI taxonomy): domain Eukaryota; kingdom Metazoa; phylum Cnidaria; class Scyphozoa; order Semaeostomeae; family Ulmaridae; genus Aurelia; species Aurelia sp. 4 Dawson et al 2005. Next base: position 11,301,367 of record OZ026497.1, read on the forward strand.
TAATGAACAAACTGACTTCTTTCTTTCAAATAGCTTTTCATCCAATTCAATTCAGCATCACGGATACCATAATATGGTAATTTTTGAAGTAGACTTGAATGCTCGACAGTGTCAAAAGCTTTCCGCAGGTCTATAAACACTGCACCTGTCATTTTCCCCTGGTCAATGGATTTTCTGATACTATCTGTAAATACTGTAACTGCAAGCTCGGTGTTGTATCTTTTCCTGAAGCCAAATTGTGCTGAGACGATCAGTTCGTTATTTTCAAGGTGTTCTGCAAACTGTTCGTAAGCAATCCTTTCGAAATTTTTTGACAATATGGGCAGAATGGAAATCAGTCTATAGTTATCTAAGTTCTTTCTTGGTCCTGATTTGAATAACGGAATCACTTTTGCAATCTTGAGTCTTTTTGGAAAAATTGATTGTTTAAATGAAAGATTTATCAGATGAGTCAAGGGACCTGCAAGGGCTTCAGCAGCATCTTTCAAGAGTCTTGGAGGCAGATTATCTGGGCCTGCTGATTTGGAGGCCTTCAAATTATTAAGATTGCGAAGAACTTTTGCTTTAGTGACTGGTCGAAAATTGAATCTATGAGGCGTTTGGACGATATCGCTGGTATTTTGCCACTTGAATTGATTAGGTAGTAATTCACACAGCTTTGCAGCCTGTGATACAAAAAACTCACAGAAGGAGTTTGCAATGTCCCTTTTATTATCTATCAATTTCCCAGAAATTTCGAATGCCTTACAACTTGATGGGGGCGTTTCTTTCATAGGATACACCTGTTTGACAGCCTTCCAAAAGTTTTTCGGATCCTTTGCATTTTCACTTATCAAGCTTCGATGATATTTGGCTTTCGATTTTCTTATTAGCCTATTTACTTTGTTTCTTGCGTTCTTGTAGAGACACCAATGGTTATCGGCCCCAGATTTCTTTGCCTTACGAAGATAGTAGTCCCTTGTTTTGATGGCATCAGTTATCTCAGATGTTCTCCATGGACATCGGCTTGCACGAACTTTCCTTTTTATCATCGGTGCATACTTATTTACTGAGTCAGAGACAAAAGCTTCAAACTTATCGTATGCTGCATTGACGTCTGAACATCAGTACAACTCTCCTAATTTGTAGGGCAGGCTTACTTAGGCCATCAGGCATTGAGTGGCAACTGTAACGAGCAAAACACAATCAAAGAAAAAGGGTCATTGACAGTTGCTAGCAAACAAATGTAGAAAGAAAATTTTCTTCATGACAAACCTTGTGAACTTGCATTAAACATAGTCCAAAGAACTTTAGATAGCTGCACATCAAGTTCATCGAAGCGGCCATCCGACCTTTGGACCGTGTTAGTGTCTCATGTAAGATATCATGAAATTAGCTTCACTTGGATCTCCAAAAGGAGGCTACCGTCAACGACAAAAGTCACTTAACAGTCGAATTATGAGCAAAAACGCAGAAAAGCGTAAGAAAATCTAAAGACGTTTTGCAGCTCTCATATAAAGTTATCACTTTTAGGTATTTTGGCGGATGTCACATGGAAATATGACGTCATAGGCTTTTGCAATTACCCTAAAAGACGAAATATCTTGAGTCTTGGTTTTTTTGACATTGTAGAATATTTTGCTTCACATTTGGGCAACTTTTCGTTAATATGGTGCTGTTTACAACTGGAATGTAAAATAATTGGCTCTTTGTTGTTAAAATTTAAGGTTCGCTCATAAAACATAAAGTACTTATCTTAATTTAGAAAAAGCAAGGCCTCCGTCCCAGTTTAGTCAATATTAACATGCATATTCGTAATCAACATGCTTTGAAGTATAGGAGAATTATAAACCTCGGCCGCGGTGAGGGGCTAAAGAGGGGGGTTTGCCGGGTCGGAGGTCGTAGCTCACGGACTATCTCACCGTCAGATAGATCCTGACTAGGGAAGCTCAAAGTCTTCGTTGTGATTCGGAAAACTGATACTACGGACAAAATCGTTGAGACAGGTGAGTTTTGCGTTGAAAGAGGCCTTTCCTGTATGTAAACTGTTACCCATTCACTGCTAATGCCCCCTACCCCATTGCAATGTTAGATGCTTGAAGAACATATACTTGTCGACTCATCTAAGACATCTTTTTTATGTTTCATCAATTAAAAATTTACTATCCAAGATACTTACTACACACTTACAAAACGATACTACAAATACAATACCACGAGGAGCAAGATATCATGTCTACCTGGTGGCTTTTGGGAGGAAAGGAAGAAGAAGGAGAAAAAAATATGAATAAACAGAATAAGAAAAAGTTAATAAAACAAAACTACATAGAACTATGCTCAAAAATAAAATTCATCAGAAATGGGACTTAAAAGGGGACTTGGTGACTGCTTGACGGATGGCAAAAATTTGAACGAATTCAATCAAGTTGACCAGTTTCATGGATAAAACGTAGAGTTAACCCAAGGATATTTCTTAGAATGATGAAAATCGTAGTCTCGCTCCTTGATAGGCTGATAATCGCTACAACTACGACTCATAATTACACTAATCAAATTTTGGGCCAGAAATTTATGAACCTCGTTTTAATGTCGCAAGCCAAGAGCTTTAGGCCCATAGTACACGATCACAACTCACCAATTCTAAAACGCCTGAAATTCGTATTGTATTGAGGTTGTAAAGAAAGCCAAACCAACCTGAGTCGATATGAGTACTTCTTCTGTGTAATGCTTGATGGTTCCTTCACTTTGAGACGGGAAACCTGTTTTTAAAGGCTAGATCATTCTTAGGTTTCACCAAAGCAATCGACAGCGATCCTTGCACGTTTCATCATTCTTGAAGCATCGAGACTAAAGGGAGGCTAATTCTTAGAATGAGGTTGAAATGTTGATAACCTATTGGTCAGTTTGAACAACCATTGTTTGGAACTCTGCAATCTCATTGGTCGCGCTAGTTTCACGGCGATCTTGGCCGGATTTTCAGACAGTTTGATAATCAGTTCCACTTGTAGCGGAGTACCATCACCCAATTCAATGAACAAAGTGACATCTGGGACTGAGGTTGTTATTCTAGGATATTTCTATTGATTTTATCAGGAAAGTCCTTATTACCATACATTAACAGTTGCATTAAAACCTCGTTTGAGGGGTTATTCAGTCCAAACGGTCGTACTAATGCAAGAAATACAGCGAGAAGATCTCGTCGTTGGGATGTCAAAAGATGGACAGAGCAGCAAAAAATGTTCTGTATCCTCAATACCATCTTTTGAGATGGACGTTGGGTTTATAGTATCCCTGAAATTGAGCTTGAATTTGTGAAAATTTAATTTGCTAAGACTAACTCTAAGTTGTGTAAGATACGATAATCCGTTTGGGTCATGAACACCAAAGATTGATTTTGGAAGGGGGCGGATTTTCGGGAGCAATTGTCTCTTAAATATGGCAATTGAAGGTGCTAGTCTAATTTCTGGATCCAGTTCATTCCATTCAGAAAGGCAGTGAGGACAGAAGCTAGATTGGAGTTTTTCTGTTCTTGCCCTTATTCACCCGATTACATCCCTTTGGCGGAGGGAGTACTGATGCTGCTGAAGCGGGGGGGGGGATTTGATCCAATGTATATTCAAGGGTTAAGTGGTTTACTATTTTATAGAATAAAGTGAGTCGTCTACTCCATCTGCGGCAACTTGGCGATTCCCTTCCGAGCTCTGCGTATAGCTTTCCTCGCGACGAACCCCTCCATGCTCCTGTTACAGCAATAGCAGCAGAATACTGTACTGACTCGAGCTTCTCCATAAGACGTGGCAAGATGATATTGTTGCTAAATTCACATACTTTTGCTGGGTAATGATAAAGAACATCACCGTAGTAAAGATGGGTGTCGCACGAAGAGCTTATATTATTCGTTTAGAGTTTGCCTTGGCAGATATTTGGAGAGATATTTCATTACTTTTTGACATTGCTGCTCTTATATGAGCTGAAAAGGAAAGTTTTGAGTCACGGTCAATTCCCAAATGTTTATGTTCATTTACCCGTTATTGAAAAGAATCACGGGATGATTAACATCAGTTTTCTTCGTTGAAAAGATCAATTCAACAGCGTGCTTTTCGAGGATCAGAATTAAAAAAGACATTCTCCAATCATGCGCCCACTGCATTATCTACTCCAAATCGTGATTCATGTCATTTGCAGCTGCATTGGAATTTTCAACCACTGTAAACGATGTATCATCAGCAAAAAGCTAAACGTTACACTTCAAGTTTCAGTTAGATCATTTATATAAACAAGGAAAGACAAAGGTCCTAGATTAGAGCCCTGGGGTACTCCCCAACTGTTACACTGTCCATTTAAAACGGTTCTCTGTTTACGACCCATAAGACATCTTCATAAGCGCTCAACATCGCAATGATGGGGGCGGGCGGGTGGGGGGTTGAGGAGGATCTCAACTCGAAATTTCCTCCAAGATGCAAAGTGTGTCAAGAGTTTTGTTCGCGACTGTCTGTGAGGTTTGAAAACTTAAGGGCGTATAACTCCAAGACAACTTATCGCAACTAGCTGAAATTTTCAGAACTTTTTCTTCTCCCCAACCACTACTAGGATTTGCAGTTTTATGTTTCTATTGTAAATGGCAAGGTGAAAACAACTCCGAAAAATTCAAGAACTTACTATGGACTAGTGTAATGTGAGTGTTGACACAAATAGTTGTTCATTGCGCCTATGACGTGATACTGCAGAATACATTGAACCTGGAAAGATCAATGCCTTGCAGTTCAGGTTTCAGATGAGGTTTGGCATCTGAATGCTACCATTCAAACTTACCGTTGCTGTTTTTCCCATTGTCCCAGTACGAATCAAAATGGATTTCAAAAGGAAAATCAAGCACTCAAGCGCAGTTGTCTTATGACACATACGTCTTCTACTAAGATCCCTCATCATCTCTCCCAACCTGTTTGGTCTTATAAATCGTGTTTTGTACTGAAAACAACACTACAGTACATTCTTATTTTACTTTCTTTCATCTTTGTTTTGCCAGCACCTTTAAGGGGACCACTATGGAAATAAGGTCAGTTTGACCCTTTAATGCTATCCCTGCCACTCTAATTGGAGTTGTTTCATTTACGTTTTTAGCCATAATTTTTACATATTGTATTGTATCTATTTTATGTGTATTATAATAACTTGTAGATTTGTATTGTGTGGCAGAAAAGATAGATAAATACAAAAGCAATTGAAACAGGGCCGAAGCCAATGGGGGGGCTGGGGGGCGGAGCGCCCCCAGGAGACCATTTTGTCGGAAGATTTTGCTCTCTTGTCGGAATTTTTGTGATTTAAATGACTAGTTTTGGAGGATTTTGAGGAGAAATAATGCATAAAAACATAAATTTAGTAGCGTTAAAAATAGATTCTACTTGAAATAATTGAATTCATGGCATATTTTTACTTGATATTCACTAGATTTGTTGATTTCAAGGTTGGAATGCGAAATATGGCTAAATTTTAGTTCCTGAGGGGTTAGATCGGTCATTTAATGCATAGATTTAGCGTGTGTTCCTGTGTGTTCCTAGAATTGTTGTTGCTGCTGTTGTTGTTGATGGTTTTATCGTCGGAAAATTTTGGTTTTTTCCGCCCCCCCCCCTATGAATTCATGGCTGGTATCGGCCCTGAATTGAAATTCTTAACAGAGTTTTCAGTCAGTATGTAGATGTTTCAGATTTTGGTTCCTGGATAGGAGACACCATTTTGCTCTGTGTCACTCTTTCAAAAAGGTTGATTCAGTTTCTTTTTAGACGTTGCAGTGATCCTGATCTGACCACTTGGTGAGAACATCTCCAGAATATAAGAAGAGGCAGAATTATCAAAAAGTTAGCAGCGCATTGTTCAAATCTCTCTTTAGGTAATCTTCATTTAGATGCGGCAGATCCGGTCGGATTTCGACATCTTCGATGAAGTGGGGCCATGTAGTGTAAGACCACAAGTCAAATAATAGCGTTTGATTGGCTGATTAGATCAAGCTGTTTAAAGCAAGGTGACGTGTGAAGTGACATCCAAATCTTTGTTGAACTTTGGAAGGGAGGAAAACGATCGATTTTTCTTCCAATTTTCATTAGACTTTATTTTCGGTTTCGAATCCGTTTGGTTGCGAGATCAAAAGCGTTATTGCAAGCATTGAATTAGTACAAAGAATCACGCTGTATGTCTATTTTTGACCTTCACATAAAGTATTGTAATTCGTAATCTTCTTTGTAATATCGAAACTTCCAGATATGGTACGGAGATAACTCGATGCAACTTATTTGCTTCAGGAAAGTTTATTTGGTGTACCTTTAATGATCTTTTTCTATTTTTCAGTGTTTGCACAAGGTCTTTACTTCAAACAGTCTCCATAAAAGGTAAATTGATATCTTCACTCAGTCAACTAGGCCACCAAGAGGCCTAGGGACAAGACGGCGAAATGATGCTCCTACGATCGAAGCGAGTAGAAAATTTTTCCGATCACGCCCTTTGGATTGGCTTAAAATGCATTTCAGAGCATTTCATAAAGTCAGAGTACAGTAAAACCCCGCAAAAAAGAAAATGCTTTTCTAAAAAACAGACTGGCTAGGTTCTTAGAATGAGGTACTTATGATATTTTCAGGGTGTGCTTCTTATTGCAAGGACACTTGTGACAATGATGAATACATGGCTAAAGTATACAATGTGTTAAATAAACTTTAAGGTATAAGGACTGCATTTAAATATTAGGGAGCATGGCGTATTTGTCGTTGACAAGTCAGTTTTTATCATACAGCTTGATAAGGAATTTGCTTGTCCCTGAAAACTGTTAGAGGTGTTAAGTTATCAATAGTTGGGAGTTTGTTTATACTGCGATATGATCGAATTTCTTTATTAAGTGTACCATCTCATAAGAACACTGAAGTAAATCAGTCTGTATTTTGGTTCTTATCTTCGGGTGTCTTTTGCCACAGAGTCAGTCTGCAGGTTCTTATTTTACTATGTTCTTGTTTGCGGGGTTTTACTGTATCACAAATTTTCAGTTAAGAGGCCCGTTAGATTCTGAGGCCCTTAGGACAAATTGCCCCTCTTGCTCCCCTCTCAGCGGCCCTGTCTATCAAGATAGGAGAAGCGGCTGAATCAGCCCCCACGACAGTCTCTCTTCCATAGATTTTTACCAGATGCACCTCTACCATTGTAAGATATTCTTTATTTTTAGTACATAATGTTGTCACAATTCAGAAAGGATTTTTGAAAGTATCAAGTTCATCCTATGCAAGGGTGGACTGGCAGTAGAATTGGGGACCGGGCAATTCTGCAATAAAGGAGCCAGAGGCCAAAGGCGAGCGAAAACTGTGAGGGGCACTCCGTTGGAAATTTTTTGCGGTCACGCTTCATAGATTGGCTTGAAATGATATTGCCTTCTTCAGTAGCTGTCCAGTAACCTTTTGGGCACGATTGTAGTTTTTGAAAAAGGACATCCTTCACATACTTGTACTTTATTTCACTTTCATCCTGTACAACATTGCTCAGAAGGTACTTGAGCAATGTCTAAACATTGGAGAAGGTTCAAACATTGCCTTGAAATTCATGAGGGTCTTGAACATGAATATTGCTATGAAATCTTTAAGAAACTAGTAATGAACTATGAGGTTTATCATAATACCGATAGTGGGTTGGTATTTTGGGGTTTTCTTAAGAATTGGGCAGTGATGATTATCGTCATAATGAGCCAAAACTATCTGTACTTTTGGTTTTCAAAGTAAGGCAGTCGAGACACAACGACACTCTGTAGGAGCAACAAAGCAAAGACAACTATCACAACAACAGTGCCTGGCCAGTCGTAGCTGGACAGATTTAAATAGTTTGCTGCAATTGATGCCCCTAGCGAGGGAGATACTGACTTTCGAACACGGTCCATGGAGGAAGGTCTCTCTAACTGTCACAGCTGTAATTCCTAACCCCCACTGAAACTAACTACCATGTTTCCTTTTCAGATGACTGTAGAAATGTAATCGTTAGATTGTAGATTGTGATCACTTCTTGGTCATTTTGGAGTTCGATTTCTTTGCTTCACCCCCATTTTGTTTACTAATGGACGAGGATGGAGAAATTAACTGACATTTAACTTGTGTTCACATGATGCTGGCATACAGTTTAGAATCTGCAGAAGACTTTTCGAATCAAAACTCTGTTCACTCTCTGCGACAAACAGGCAGATTTTGTTAAGACTAAATCCACTTAGAATCCATCATTCTCGTTTTCAAAGGCATCAAGAAAATGTTCCGTGCACAACTCTTTCGAGTGTTCACGTGACGTCATTTTAACATTACGCCAGTTGGAGTTCTTCTTCGAATCCTGGCGTTTGATTTGGGCCTCTTTGCTTGAAGTTCGTCCGATAAGAAAAGTTTTTATCCCTTTTTAGAATTTACTGTTATCGGCTTAGAATGCATATTGTGGTTAAGTAATCTCTTGTCAAACATTTCAACTTGTGCGTCTGGAAGCAACATAATTGGCCGGAATCAAGTTGCTCGTTTTGAGCAATCTGAAAAAACTGGTTAGCTTCTTCACTTTTTTCTTCTTCTGATTTGTTCAATCCAATATTTCCCATCGAAGGTGACGTTTTTAAAGATGTGAACTGCCTTGGCAAAGATGCATTTGTAGCTGTCTTTGCAATATACCCTGGGATTACAATTGGATTGTGGCAGGACAAAGTGAAGGTAGGTAAATGCTGCACTTTTACAAAAAGTCTCAGAACTTTTCAATACTTCTTTTTTATGCTCTTACAAGTGAAAACTGGTGTCAATTGCTTGCGTTTGATGCTGTATGGATACAGCAGATATTTTTACTTTCCAGAAAATAGGCTTTGATCGAACGTTCAGATCTTTTCAGTCATAGTAAAAGAGAGGTAATCGAGCCCCCTTTTCCCTCTGATCAATAAGTTTTCAAGTTACTACGTACAACAGATTTTTTTCAAATGGCTAAAGAGCTTATCATCGATTTATCAACCAGAAGCAAAGAAGCCCTACGATTGTTGATACGAGAAACCGCCTGTTTGACATTTTCATAGTCCATCATAAAATACCTATGTCCTGCAAAGTCTCATATGCTTTTTGGAACGAATGAAATGCCCGTCGAGTCCATCAAGCAACATTGCCCAAATCTATCAGAATCAGTAGCACATGATAACTTTGATGACATAATTCCTTCGCGTAGAGGGAAGTCTTCGAGAAAATTATCCCCCGGAAAGTAGTTGTAGGCTATGTAAACATCGGTTCAATGAGCAAAATATTTGACGGCGTCGTTAGAAAATACCGGGTGAGTTAGAAAAAATTTCCCAGTTTTAAAAATTCGTAACATCAAGACTATTACATGGATTTGAATCATTCAAATTCTGGTTAAAAGTCGAAAGATCAAAATATTTTTTTGATTTTTCTCGCTGTCCTACCATCACTAGACGCATTGGTAAATTCAACTTTATAAAATTTCAAATTTTGCAAAGTGATGGAAAAAGGGCCTAAAACATTGATCAAATCGTAAGGACTATATTCACACCGAACAATAGGCCATGGACGTTTCACCTCCCTCAAGAGTTATAAGACATCGATTTTCAAAAAAATAGGAAAGATTTTCAATCCCATGGCAATTAATGTACAGAGGATATCTCTCACCCGTGAGAAGTTGCATTTCCTTCATTATTCTGTGTGAGATGTCATTTATGAATTGATCGATGTTTTGGGCCATTTTTCAGTCATTTTGCAGCCATGACATTTTTGTAAAGTTGACTTTACCTATGTTTGTAGTGCTGGGAGGACAGCGAGAAAAATCAAGAAAATACTTTGATCTTTCGGCTTCTAACTGGAATTTGAATGATTCAGATCCGTGAAGTAGTCCTGGTGTTATGAATTTTCAAAAGTGCGAACTCTTTTCTTGCTCACCCGGTATGTTGATGAACAGCAAGGATAAATGTTGTAGCAATAGAATATTCGGTTTATTTACCTTTTGCACCACAGCCTATCAACGGGCTTCATTTTTTGATCATGAGATCAGCAACTCAGCCGTCGAGAGTCGTAGGTGTGGCAAAAACCATAGGAAAAATACCCTCTCAACTTTTGGTTGCCGCAAAAATATGCTTTTGGAGAGCCTTCAGAAATTGAAATCTGTGTTGTCAGATAATTTTCCTAACCAGGGTTCCTTGCTCACTTGTCTGCTGCCCCTGGCTTTAGCAACGAATTTCTTGAAACTTCAGCATTCCATGGACGTCTCGCGTCCTTTGAGAGAGCGTAGGCTCATCGCAAGGAAGTTTATCTTTGCCTTTGGGAAGGACGTAATGGCACTCCTAACGGCTAAAATCAGTTCCAGACTGGAAATCAAGGTTCTCATACATTTAATTTTGACTTGCTAAACAGTGTTGCGGCAACTTATCCTGAGTGGCCGTCAATTGGCCCTGTCAACAAAATTTGCATACTAAGCAAAATCAGCATGCCAGGGTTTCTCTTCTGGGTGTTTTGACGGGTGTTTTTGTCAATTTGTCCACTGATCACAGAGTAAAATGAAGAATCATTTGTTGTTTTCTTCGAAAAATATAAACTTTCGGACAACAACACTAAACAAGAATATGACAGGTGAACTGAAAGAGTGACTTTGAAATATTCACACACTAGAGTTAGGGCAACTAAATTTTGCGTTTCTCAGGATTCTTCAAATTTAGTGGTTAAAATAAGGTTTCCTTGGATCCGTGTTGGAAGAATACAGATACGTTTGAGAAGACTAGCAATCTAACGCAAAATTGAAAGCTTGTCAAAATTATTTGTAGATTCTCAGTCAACCATCGCGTTTTCACGAGTTCCATAAAAATCGTTTGTACCCTCATGAACATTTCAAAGCAAAAATTTTGTGGCGTTTAACACACTGTTTAGACATTTACTCAAGCAGATACTTTCCGAGTAACATGAGACAGGAAAGAAGAAAAAATAAAGTAAAGCTACAGTTTGCTAAGACTTTCCTTGGCTAAACTGAATGATTTCTTAGTGCTTTTTGCCAGTTCTGGAGTTTCTTAGCCTTTTTGCGATCTTCTGAGGGTTGCGTTTCTCCGTATGAAATATTAGTGTAAACGCAACAAAGGGAAGTAAGGAAACCATTCCAATGTAAGAATGTTTTGAACTTCTATTTTCTCGTGTAAAATAAATATTTCCAGTTGCAATCCTTCCGACCCAGGTGTTTAAAATCAAGTTCATAAATTCCGACCCATTTGCAAAGGTTGTTGTTCTCCAAAATATTTTGAAGGCGAAGTAAACTCTGGTGTTTGACAAGACATGAATTAATCATATTCATGTGCTTCCTCCTTTTGCAAATTAATCCACTTTCAAGGCTGGCTTCTGTTGACTTTTCCGATACCTTCCTTTATACCATTCGTTGGGGCGTGGCCATAGAGGTTAAAAATCAAGTTTTCAAAAACAGCATTCTATTGCTCTCTTAATAATTTGATCCTCCTCATCATTTCCTGTTGTGGCATCGTATCTTCTATTTAACCAGTTATGCTGCCAAAATGGTGCCAAAATCTTATTCAAGTGGTCCTAAAGTTTTTATCATTTATCGAAGCAATCAATAGTGTTTCATTCCAGTTTTGAATACTGAGAAGACTAACTGAGAACAGATCCCGCCAAAACCCTCACAAGAGAAACCCTTACATGCAGACTTTGCTTGTTATGAAAGCTTTGTCGACAGGAACAGTTGACAGCAATTTAGAAAAAGTTGCCGCAACACTTCTTTGGGTAAATCAAAATCAAGTGTATTGAAACCTTGACTTCTAGTCTGGAACTAAATTTAAGCGTTGTAAGTGCCAGTTTGTCCTTCCTAAAGGCAAGGATTAACTTCCTTGCGCTGAGCGTACGCTCTCTCAAAGGAAGCGATGAGGTTTGTGAAATGACGAAGTTGAAGTTTCAAAAAATCATTTCACAAAACCAGGTGCGGCTGTGGTGCAAAATGTAAACAAGGTGAAAATTCTTTTGTTAAAAACAAGGACCGAGATACAGGGGGGTCCATGGGGCCATGGCCCCCTCAAAGTTTCGGTAGTTGCTACAGTAAATCTTTATTCTTTTATTATTTTATTGTTTCAGAATATCGAATAGGTTCTCCACATTCTCATGTTTATATCTTGTTCAATTTCTACCTTTCATTAGTCTCGGAAGCCCTTTGGAGGTACTTACAAGCTTACAAACTTGCCTCAGCACAAACATGATGCTGTTAACTCCACAATAGTCTTTGGGTAAATCAAGTTTTTTTTTTATATTTTAGGGATGTGTACATCTCAACGTAGATTTGCCTGTAATGTCAGTCTGTATTGAGGAACAAAGATTAGCATCTCCAAGACCCCCTTCAAGGTTCTGGCTCGCTTCGCTCCTCACCCGGTATGCCCATGGCCCCCTCAAATAAAAATTTGTATCTCGGTCCTTGGTTAAAAATTTACCTCTGCTTTGATGAACTAATCATTGCAGAAACAAAACTATAGCACCTTTTACTACCAGTCAATTTAAGCTGAAGATTACAAGATTCCTTATCGACTGGATGTTACTGGAAAATCTAGGGTGAGTGGGGGAAGGGCTTGTATAAAAACGAATAAATGTCTTCAGAGAGCAAGAGAAATGTGACATTAACCACTGATATATGAGCTCTACTCACTAATTTAAATTTGCCGAAGACTAAATGGAGGAAGACAAAATAAGTGATCAAGTTACCCAGGGTCCCACTAATAGACGATCGCACTAAAGATGGCGGACAACAAAGCAGAAACTGTGCACGCATGCGCAAAACCTCGTGACTTTAAGCCTCCCTGGCTCCTTGCAGCAGATCCCAAAACTCGGTCAAATTTTTGTAACTTGTTCCTAGAAATCGAGCGAGAATTTTGAAAAGTTGGATGTAGCAATGTGCTCGGAACTCAGGTTTCAGGGAAAGTTCATAGGAATACATGCCATTGATCGGAAAATATCACATCAAGTATACTACGGATGGAAGCTTTCAGATAGTTTAGTAAAATTTGTGTTACGAGCAAAGATGAACCAATACCCTGCAACCAGCTGATAAACTTTTGGAATAAAGATCATGAGAAAAAATGCTCGTTGTGTAACCATCACAGAGTCAGTAGCCCATGTAATGAACTCTTGTAGAAGATTGAAAGATCTTTACGCAAAACGACGCGATAGGGTAGTAGAAGCCATTTATCAAAGGATTCGTCGGTAAAATAAAACGTCATTCAAGTTTGTTAATAGGATGTTAGAAACAGCATTTCCACATTTACGAACTGAACTGCAGCAATCAATAACCGGAAGCCTGATTTGCTAGAGATAATGACTGTATGCTTCGATTTGTACATGTCAGAGTCATATGAAAGTAAAGTTAGGAAGTACCAACAACTCAAAAACATTTTGAATCAGAATTGGATATAGACAAACATAAGAATGTTGTACTTTAGACCCCTTGGAACTGTTCATGAAGACGTAAGAAAGAACTTACGAGGATTTGGACTTTCGAGTGAGGAACCAAAGTCTACGATGAAATGGTGCAGTGTATCTAATATGATATGTGGCAACATGATATGGCGAAACAGATGCGAAGCAGGGGTTCGTCCCGGTGACTCAACAGTCAGCCAATTAATTTCCATAACGTACACAGTCTCTAAAGCGTTCGACTATAGTCCCGTCTCGACGTACGTTCTGTGTACCTTGATATTTCAAAAGCATTCGATATGGTATGACATGAAGGTCTCGTTTATAAACTAAAAAGAAGTGGTGTTTCAGGTCAATTTCTTTGTCTTATTCAAAGTGTCCTTAAAGATCGGAAACAGTGAACTGTTTTGAACAGATAGGGCTCAAACTGGGTACGTCTTTCAGCAGGTGTACCCCAGGGCTCTACACTGGGTTCCCTATTTTTTCTTATTTACTGAAATTATCTTACTGCAGGCTTGAAGTGCAATGTTAAACTTTTTGCTGATGATACTTCACTCTTTACGATAGTGTAGGACCCTACTACTGCGATCAATGACATGAATCTTGATTTAGAGTTGATAAAATAGTGGGCAAATGATTGAAGAATTTCATTTAGGGCCTGTTTACATGAGGCGGGCCAGCCCGCCTGACCGGGCTAGCTCGCCTGGGCGGGATGATTTTGATCCCTGTTTATATGAGAGAAAACTATCCCGGCCAGGCGGGCTGACCTCGTAACAATGCATGACAGGATGCATTATGAGATTTTGAAAGAAAATCGCTTAACATGATTTTGACATGTAAACAATGAACACACGCCTACGCAAATCAATTACCTTCACCTCGGTCAACCGGGCCAGCCCGCCCCATGCTGTTTATATGATCCCGCCTCACCGGGATCTCGCCTACCCAGTTCACAGATCTCGGCTGACCGGGCTGGCCCGCTGATCATATAAACGCAACTTGATTCAACATAGGATGCCTCTGTTCACTCAGATATCGCCCAGGCGAGCCAGCCCGGTAAGGCGGGCCAGCCCCCCACATATAAACAGGCCCCTAATCCTGACCCTTGTTCCTTGTATGGGAGTCTTCAAAATTGATTAAATCTTTGTCCAGGCCCCTTCAGCATTTAGACTTGCCAGAGTTGCAGGTACACGTGGTATTATCAGGAGATGTCGTTATATGTGGCATCTACAGGAGATGCCAGATAAGGTTAAGCCTGGTTCACACTCTAGGTCGTTTAAGGCTGATTTCCACTCAGTAGAATTTTTCCGACTGGACAGGAAATCTTTTGTTTACGTGTGAAAATTTTGCTTTGGATTTGGAAAGAATGTGACTCATAAGTAACAATATCCTTTGTCATGTTCAGTCCGCTCGGAAAACTCTGCTGAATGGAAATTAGCTTTTATGGCGTTAAGATCGTCTAAAAGCCCCAAAAGACAAAGACTCAGAGTTTGAATCCTTTCTCTTTTGGGTCTCCCTGCACTACTCTAGCGACTCAAAGGGCCCAGTGTGATCCATGCTTTAAGCCTGGTTCATGCTAGGTCTTTTGCGTCGTTAAGGTCATGCAGAAAGGCCCAAAGGACTAAGGATTGAAACTCTAAATCTTTGTCAAGGCTAATTCAAGGCTGTAAGATGAGTGAAGCAACGAATGGCCAGGAAAAGATCTTTGTTAGGGCGTTTCATGGGGCAACACTGGATGACATGAATAGTTATTCTGTGCCAACAACGAAGAAAAACCTAAAAAGAATCGTATTACACTGCGGTACCAACGATGTAAGCAGTGGCACAGCACCAAGTGAAGTTGCCCAAGAAATTGTGGATTTAGCAACGAATCTCAAAAGCCATGAAAATGAGATATTGGTATCAAGTTTAGTTGCTAGAGGAGATAGATGGAACGAACATGTAAGTCAAGTGAATAACATTTTGAAGGCTAGGTGTCACAGAGAAGGATTTCCATTTATCGATAACTCCAATATAGATCCAGCTTATCACTTAAATCGTAGTAACTTACATTTAAATTCTGAAGGAACACGCATGCTCGCTAATAATTTTTTGAAAGCTCTAGGTCATTATTGACTATCAAATAGAGAAGGAGGAGAGCAGATTCCAAATAATGTAAATAAAGTAGGTAATAATTCAGCAAATAAGGGGCCAGGTATCTCAGGGGTAGAAACGTCAACGCCGGATACCTCCGCAGATGGAGCCTTAGATGCAAAGTCCTCGTTGAAATTGTTGAGATTAAGAAACATGGATAGGGTGATAGTTGGATATCTTAATATAAATTCAGTTAGAAATAAATTTGATGAGCTCAGGGAGATTGCTTCACAAAATCTAGACATACTTATAATTGCTGAGACAAAGATTGATACCTCCTTTCCAACAGGGCAATTTGCCATAGAAGGATTTGCAACTCCATTTCGTTTAGACAGAAATGCTAATGGCGGTGGCTTACTGGTTTATGTAAGAAGTGATATACCTTCACATCGGTTACATTCTTTCAAAATTTCCGATGGCATCGAATACATTAGTTTCGAAATAAATTTAAGGAAAAAGAAATGGGTACTGTTTAGTGTTTATCGGCCACCAACGCAGTCGCAAGATTATTTAATTGAAAATTTAGGTCGTGCACTCGACCACTACAGTGAAAATTACGAAAACTTTATGTTTATAGGAGATTTTAATATGACTGAAACTGAGGAACAGTTGAAAACTTTCTGGACTTATATAGTCTTAAGAATCTCGTGCATGAGCCAACGTGTTACAAAGCTGAGACAGCAAGATGCATAGATCTTGTGCTGACAAGACCGAAACAGGAGCGTACAGCAAACTACGACAGTGGAAACTGGCTTGTCAGATTTCCATAAAATGGTTGTTACTGTCCTTAAAACCACTTTGCCCAAGCAAGGACCAACTGTAATTAACTATAGAAACTACAAAAATTTTAACGAACTTGCTTTTAGGAATGATCTCCGAGAGGAATTAGGGAGAATAGAACCATCAGATTTGAGTTACAGTTCATTCGAAACTATTTTTGATAAAGTTCTAGACAAACATGCTCCATTTAAAAAGAAATATGTGCGGGCAAATGAAAAACCATTTATGACTCGTGTTCTACTCAAAGCGGTCATGTTGCGCTCCAGACTGCGTAATAGATATAATAAAAATCAAACTGTGGAGAATTGGAACAAATTTCGAAAACAACGAAATTCCTGTGTTAGGTTATTTCGAAGGGAAAAAAGAAATTATTACAACAACCTAGACATCTCACTTGTCACTGACAATAAGAAATTCTGGAAGACTGTGAAGCCTTTTTTCTCTGATAAATTGCAATCTAAGAGCAAAATAGCTTTGATTGAAGATGAAACCATCATTTCCAACGATGTAGAGGTAGCAGAAACTATGAATGAATTTTTCATCACTGCAACGGATTCCCTTGGCATAAATGAAAACTCTAATTACGAAAATACTACTGAAGGAATCATGCATCCTGTTGACAAAGCTATACACAAATTTTCAAATCACCCCAGCATTCTAAAAATCAAAGATCACTATCAAAATGCTGATTCCTTTAATTTTCAGACAGTTACTCCTGATGCTGTGGACAGAGAAGTTAGGAACCTAAATCCTAAGAAAGCTACAACACACAAAAATATTCCTCCTAAAATTTTTAAATCCAATTCTGATGTATGTGTAGAACCATTGACGAAAATATTTAATGACTGCATAGAAAATTCATCCTTTGCTGATGAACTAAAGTGTGCGGATGTCACATCTCTTCCCAAGAATTGACCAGCAACTCTAGGACTAACTTTAGGCCAATTAGCGTTCTGCCTACGGTCTCAAAGCTTTTTGAAAGATTAATGGACAAGCAGGTAGTTTCTTATATTATACCCCTCTTATCGTCACTTCTTTGTGGATTTCGAAAAGGTTACAGTGCCCAGCATGCTCTCGCAAGGCTCTTAGAAAAATTCAAAATTAGTCTTGATGAAGGCGGAAAAGCAGGGGCTGTATTGATGGATCTCTCCAAGGCATTTGACTGTATCAGACATGATCCTTTAATTGCAAAATTACATGCTTACGGTTTCTCTCGTGAAGCATTAACTCTAATCAATGATTACCTTACAAATAGGCAACAAAGAGTCAAAGTAAATGGATCATTCAGTTCTTGGAATAGCGTCACACGTGGTGTTCCTCAGGGGTCAGTATTAGGGCCTCTGCTATTCAACATCTACATAAATGATCTTTTACTCGTTATCCAAAACTCGGATATATGTAATTATGCAGATGATACTACAATCTATGCCTGCGATAAGAACCTGGACAATATTTCTCATAGGCTTGAAACTGACTGTAGTGTAGCCTTAGAATGGTTTGCCGACAACTTTATGAAACTGAATGCAGATAAATGTCATCTTTTGGTTCTTGGGCAGAGGTGTGATGATCCTGTTACTGTTAGGATTGGAAATGCTGATGTTACAAATAGCTCTGAAGAGATGCTACTTGGAGTTCGAATTGATAGCAGACTTTCCTTCGATAATCATGTTTCCAAATTGTGCCAAAAGGCTAGCAATAAACTGTATGCACTCGCTCGCATATCGCCATATATGGATCAGAGCAAACTAAGAGCCCTCATGAGGGCATTCATTACCAGTCAGTTTCAATACTGTCCTTTAATTTGGATGTTTCACAGCAGACAGCTCAACCAAAAAATCAACAAAATACAGGAAAGGGCATTAAGAATTACTTACAAGGATACTGAATCTACTTTTAGTGAGCTATTACAGAAGGACTGTGCAGTTACTATTCATACAAAGAATTTGCAAATACTTATGACTGAGATGTACAAAACTAGAAATGGTCTGAACCCTTCATTTATGCAGGA
The DNA here is from genome assembly GCA_964019985.1 of Aurelia sp. 4 Dawson et al 2005. Classification (NCBI taxonomy): domain Eukaryota; kingdom Metazoa; phylum Cnidaria; class Scyphozoa; order Semaeostomeae; family Ulmaridae; genus Aurelia; species Aurelia sp. 4 Dawson et al 2005. Next base: position 11,319,697 of record OZ026497.1, read on the forward strand.
AATATTCTGTGCTAATACAACTTACTACAATTTGCGTAACAATAACGATTTTTTTCAACCAAGAGTGAGATCTGTCAATAACGGGACAGAAAGCGTCCGATTCAAAGGTCCACAGCTATGGCAAATGTTACCAACAACGATACGAAATTCACAATCCCTTTGCCAGTTTAAAACAAAGATACAAAGATGGAAGGGAGAAAATTGTCCATGCAAATTATGCCGTGTATTTATTCCGAACTTGGGCTTTTTATGATACATATTTTTAGACATTGATTTTATGCTGTATAAATTTTGATGACTTGTAAATATTTTATCCACTATTTTTCTTGTGTAATATTTGTATTTTGTATTTTTAACGTTGGAATTAATTAGCTTATTGCTTTTAGCTATATTTTTACTGTAATCCAACGATAAAGAAATTGATAATAATAAAATTGTCTTCCGGATATTTTTGCACGACCCTAACGACCAAGGCAAACTAGTGTGAACCAGGCTTTAGGAAAAAGTGTTGTCTGCAAGAAGTCCCATTGCAGTTTACAGAGCATTGATATGCTTGAAAGAACCTCCTAGCAAGACAAATTAAGCCTGGTTTTTATGTTTGAAGAATGAAAAAAATATCATTGAATCGTAATCCATCGCCGATCATAGTCTTACAGCATAGGTGATGATCGGCGGTGCCCGCGATGAATTACGATTTAATGAAAACCAGGCTTAAGTATCATCAGGTTCCAGGAAGAAGAGGTTCTTTTGAGTTGATCTTTGGCATAAGTACTTTAGTTCATCATTGACAGTGTATGTGCTTTTTCTGAAGAATCCTTGATTTTGATCACGAGGTAGTAGGCCAGTTATTATGATTTTAGCATTGGGCTTGGCTTTATTGCTGAAGCTGTGCACAAAGCCAAGCCCAATGCTAAAATCATAATAACTGGCCTACTACCTCGTGATCAAAATCAAGGATTCTTCAGAAAAAGCACATACACTGTCAATGATGAACTAACGTACTTATGCCAAAGATCAACTCAAAAGAACCTCTTCTTCCTGGAACCTGATGATAAATGGAGACTTGGACAAAAAGCTGTATTTTCAAGACAATCTGCACCTGGTTGAGAGTGGTAATGAGAAGCTGGCAAGGTCGGTCCATTTTGCTATTTTGAAACTGGATGAAAAGGGCAATCAATCCAATAGACCTCTCCACATGCAAACACAACTACAAAAGCATACACGGCCACTAAAACCTCTCCACAGGCAAACACAACCACAAAACCATACACAAACACATCCACAGAACCAATCACCACCACAACCACAAAAATCTCCTCAAACACATCCACAAATATACGCTCATACGCTTTCATCTAAACACCACCACGCACAAGCCCAACCGCAAAAACATACACAACCAAAACCTCAAAAACCTCCTCAATCACTTCCACAAAAACCTCGTCAATCACTTCCATAAAAACGCCCTCGTACAAATCCGCCAAAACACCACCATTCAAAAGCCCAGCCACGAAAACATACTCAACCTCAACCACAAAAACCTCTTCAATCACATCCACAAAAGCACCCCCATACGAATCCGCCAAATTACCACTAATCACAAGCCCAACGACAAAAACATACTCAACCACAACCACAAAAACCTCAGCAAGCACATCCACAAAAACACCCCCATACAAATCCGCCAAATTACCACTAATCACAAGCCCAACCACAAAAACATACTCAACCACAACCACAAAAGTCTCCGCAATCACTTCCACAAAAACACCCTCATCCACATCCTCCAAAACACCACCAATCGCAAGCCCAACCACAAAAACATACTCAACCACAACCACAAAAGTCTCCGCAATCACTTCCACAAAAACACCCTCATCCACATCCTCCAAAACACCACCACTCACAAGCCCAACCACAAAAACACAAAAACAATACACAATCACAAAAACACCTCCACACAATAACACAACCACAAAAATGTCCTTACGCACAACCTGAAAAACACCAACAAGCACAATCACCAAAAAAACCAAAAACACAGTCACAAAAACATCCACTTAATCAGCCTCCAAAACATACACACACACATCCACACATAGAGACCCACACACCTAAATATGCAAACACACAAGCACAACCACAAAAACATTTTATGAAATCATTTTTACTGGGGTTTTGTATATTATTAGAACTATATTTTATATTTTACTTGCAGATCTGGGATATTACGGGGGTGGGAGGGCTGGCCAATTTTGAAGGGAAACAGAAAGCATGGGATGGGAAACAGGGGGCAGTACAATAACTAATCATGATGCATACAGCTTGGCAGGGATAGTAAATAGCTCTGGCCAACCTCTTGGACAAGTATATACTGATGTTTCCATCAATCAAATCCAAAACAAAACATCTTCTGGTAAGAATTTTCCCAATTTCAAAAAAACTTTTCAAATGGTATTACCAATACTTGGGTTTTTGCTTCGGATTCTTGGCCATTTAATCTGTAGACGTTCTTTGAATAGATATAGTCTAAATAGAAATCTCAAACACCTCTTCAAAAGAAAAAGACTAACAGGCTGGTTTCCTCGGCAGAGACAGTTATGTTGGTCAAGTCTGATGCTTACATTTTTGATAATTTTCACATACGAAATAGAGAATAGGAAAAACCCTTACCATTTCATAAAGAATCAGCAAAAGTATGATTTATTTACAAAAGAGAGCTTATCTCTCATTGGTGATATTAAATCTGACTACTTGCAGGAACAGTTATCTGTTTGGGCACTTTCTGATTTAAAATTAAAAATAATGAATCTTTTATTAGTCTCCCTATGCTGCTCTCAGGTGATATTCAACTCCACCCAGGACCTTCTAAAATATGCCAAACCTGTAACAAATCAGTCAGAAAAGGGCTCCCTTGCATACAATGTGGTTTCAGGGTCCACAAAAGGTGTGATAAGATACCTGATGCAGAGTTTGCAACTTTTTCAACACCGTTGGGAAATGAATTTGGGTACACTTGTTTGTCTTGCAAGAACAACATCAAGATAAACCTTTGGCAAGAGTTATCATTTGCTGATGACCCCTTGCCTGGGATTTTTGAGAAACAAACAGTACCTACTGAAGTGAATGAAACTGCCAAAGGTCCAACAGAAGATTTTATGTGGAACCCTTTCAGAAAAAGAGGTTTACACTTCCTGCACCTCAATATCAATAGTTTATTGCCAAAAATTGATGAAGTGCGCCTCATTGCCAAAAACTCAAATGCTGCTGTCATTGGAATTACAGAATTAAAACTTGATAAAACTGTATTTGACAGTGAAGTTGATATTGATGGATATGAACTGAAAAGATTTGACAGGAAAAGGCTAGGTGGGGTGTTGCTTGCTACATCAGAAAAGATTTGTCTTTCAATCTAAGAGAAAATTTTTTACCAGACTTGGAAAATATATTTCTTGATTCATTTTTGCCAAAATCCAAACCAATCCTAGTTGGCATCCTTTATAGACCTCCTAACTCAAGTGGTTTTCTTAAGAAACTTGATGTAGCCATTTCAAAAACAGAAAATTTTGATAATCAGGAAGTTTTTATCTTGGGGGACTTGAATATTGACCTGATGAGCAGAAGAGAGAGTGAATCCAATAGGATCAAGCGCTACAATGAATTCTGCTCCCTTCATGGACTTAGGCAACTGATCCAAGAACCAACACGCACAACTGAAAAATCTGAAACTCTGTTAGATCATATAATTTCTAATGCAACACAAAAAGTTTCCCAGCATGGTGTTCTCAACCTAGGCTTATCTGACCACCAAATGATCTACTGTACAAGGAAATGTACTTGAGCCAAAAATCATGATCATAAATACATCAAAATCCGTTCAATGAAGAATTACAGTAGAGAGCTTTTTCTGAATAAACTCAAATTACTTGAATTCCCAAAATACTCTGAGTTTCTTGATATCAATGCTGCTTATTCTCACTTCTTACAATTGATTATTTCCGTCATTGATAAGCTAGCTCCATTGAAAGAGATTCGCGTGAGAAACAACACTCAGGAATGGATGGATGAGGAAGTTCTTGAAGGGATCAGGATTCGAGACAAGCTGCTTTCCAAATTTAAAAAGACTAAAACTCATACGGACCATGTTAATTTCAGAAAAGCCCGGAATCAAGTTTTGTCCCTTATAAAAAAGAAGAAGAAGAATTGCGTCATCGGCAAACTAAATGAAAATATTGGCAAGCCAAAAGAATTATGAAAAGCCTAAAATCACTTGGTCTGCCTTCCAAACAAGATAAACCCTCAAAGATTTGCCTAAAAACAGATGGCGAACACTGTTTCGATGATAAAATCAACTCCAACGTTTTTAAGGAATTCTTCTCAAATTTGGCTACAGAGCTTGTTAAGAAGCTACCAAACCCACCTCGTAGATTCGGCATAGCAAGTGTTAAAGAATACTACAAGAAGCTCTATCTTGGCAATGAAAAGTTCAAACTTCACCACACCAACCATGGTAACGTTTTGAAGCTCCTGGAAGGAATAAATCCTTCAAAAGCGGCAGGACCTGATAATCTTGCAGGGAAACTCCTCAAGGATGGTGCATCAATATTAGCAACACCAATGACGGAGCTATGCAATCTTTCAATTTCCCTTGCTCGCTTTCCCGACGATTGCAAACAGGCGAAATTGAAGCCTCTCTTTAAAAAGGGAAGCAAAGATGAACCAAAAAATTATCGACCAATTTCTCTGAAGCCGCAGATTTCTAAAGTGATTGAAAAAATTGTCCACGAACAGATACTAGAATACCTCGATAAAAACAAAATTCTCTATCGCTACCAATCCGGCTTTCGTCCTTACCGCTCAACTGACTCATGTTTATCGTATCTAAGTGACAAAATCGTACAAGGGTTTGAAAATAGTATGTTTACGGGCATGATATTAATAGATTTACAAAAAGCATTTGACACAATCGACCATGAAACTTTCCTTGAAAAAATGAAGCACCTTGGCTTTGCCGACTCAGTCATTTTTTGGTTTCGATCATACCTAACAAACCGAACTTTCTCTGTAAACACAGGAAAAGATTTCTCTTCACCTGGTGAATTATCGTGTGGTGTTCCACAAGGCTCTATTGTTGGCCCGCTCATTTTTCTCCTATATGTAAATGACATGCCACAAGCAATGGACTGTGACTTACTTCTGTATGCAGATGACTCCTGCCTCGTTTTTGGAGACACTAACGTAAATAAAATAGAAAAACAAGTGAATAAAAATTTCAGTTCTCTTTGCGATTGGTTTGTTGATAACAAACTAAGTATTCATTTCGGAGAGGACAAAACAAAATTGATACTTTTTGGTAGAAAAAATAAACATACCAACAGAATAAAATTGGACATCAGAAGAGGTGACATCAAAATTAAGCAGCACACTTCAGTCACGTATTTAGGCTGCTTTCTGGATGAGAACCTGTCTGGCGAGTCAATGGCTACCAAGATCCTTGGTAAAATTAACGGCAGGCTCAGATTTCTTTACAGAAAGCAAAATTTTCTCGACTCCACCCTGCGCAGATTGCTAGCAAACGCTCTAATTCAGCCCCACTTCGATTATGCAAGCAGTGCTTGGTTTCCATTTTTAAATAAAAGATTAACCAAAAGAATTCAGACTGCACAAAATAAATGTATCAGGTTTTGTTTGAATCTGAAAAACAGAGCACATGTAGGAATCAAAGAGTTCAAAAATATAAATTGGCTCCCCACTAAAGAGAGATTTGAACAATGTACAACTGCAAAGGTTTTCAAATTTTTTGATGGTTCAGCCCCGTCCTACATGTCCGAGATGTTCTTACCAGTTGGCCAGAGCCGAATAACTCGGAGGGCTAAAAACAAATTGAATCAACCTTTCCGAAAGACTAACATAGGGCAAAATTGTCTCTCATATCTCGGGCCTAAAATATGGAACAATCTACCATCAGAACTAAAATCTGCAACAAACATCAACAGTTTCAAACACAAGATTAAAGATAAATTCTTTAATGATCTCCAAAGTCAAGATGATAGCCCCTACATATATTATTGACAACCTAAAATCAGCCTACGAAAAGATTTTAGCCAACATTTTTTTTTGACCCAAGATCCATTTTTCCGGAACAAATTTATTTTTTGATAACGCCTCCGGAGGGACCATTATGGAAACAAGGTCATATCGACCTTTTTAATGCTATCCCTGCCATTTTAACCTGGAGTGTTTTTAAACTTCATTTTAACTCTTTTGCCTGTAAATATTATATTGTTGTAATTTAGAAAACTTTCTTTTTATTAATTTCTATTGTAATTTAATTTTAATTTGTGGCAAAATAATACATACATACATAATAAATACATACATACATACATACATACATACATACATACATACATACATACATACATACATACATACATACATACATACATACGTACATACGTACATACGTACATACGTACATACGTACATACGTACATACGTACATACGTACATACGTACATACGTACATACGTACATACGTACATACGTACATACGTACATAAGCATATTCAATGCATTTCAAGCATATTCTCTACGCAGGGCAAGTTATGACAAGACATCCCAGGGGAGAAAATATTATTTCCTCATTTCATTCTCCCTTGATAATACCCCGTGTACCTGTAGCTTAATACTGACAATAATATAAAAACTAAACCCTCATTCGAAATTAACAGAAAACTAAAAAATAAAACCACACTGTTAAAATTGTCGTACGTTTCGATTAAAAATCTTCATCAGCCTAACTTTGCAAATAAGCAACCGAGCATTTATAACCAACCGAAATTAAGATACAATAAAGAAGAGCCAAACAATTAAATCTATACCAAGCCTGAAAAGAATGCCCAATTTCCATAGAAATGAAAGCCCAAACGGGAATTTTAAAGTAAAAGTTTTGAAAGTAAATAATCCCAATGGGTAAACCAATAACCCACCGAAACCCTGAGAGACCCAAAAACCCACCCTTCCAAGCCTGGCTTAAATAGAAATGAAAGCCCAAACAGGAATTTTAAAGTAAAAGTTTAGAAAGTAGAAAATCCCAATGGGTAGACCAATAACCCACCAAACCCCTGAGAGACCCAAAATAATAATGATAATAATGATAATACAAATAAGTAAACTAAAACTATCTTCAAAAATTAACAGAAAAGTAAAATAAAAACGCAACTGTTAAAAACCAGACGCTTCGATTATAAAATCTTTATCAGTGCTTTACAGTGAAAGCAGCCAAGTATTTATAGCTAAAGATACACTTATCTAAGAGTCTCTAATAATAGAAATATTTACAGAGGAGGGCCTCAGTCACTCGAGAGTGATTTTCACGAGGGTCCTCTAAAAGCTTTTGCCAAGCTTTTGTAGCTTTTGCCAAGATAAGATGCGGAAGGGGTTTCGGCAAAAGATTTCATCACTTTGCAAGAAATCCATACAAGGTCTTGCGAAGAAAATCTTTTTAAACCAATGCATCAAATGACCGGTTTCGATGGGGAAAGGTTTATGATATATGTTAGACTCTTGGCCGCACGCAAAAATTTCTTTCACGACAATCGGGTGGCTAAAAGCGATGTGACAAAACAAAGGACGTTTTTTTCTGACTTACCCGGTACAATAGGCCTTTTCACGGAAAGAAAAGCATGCTGGGAAAAAGGGAACATTTCAAGATTTCGACATAACGCAGCTTCGAATTTCGCCAGGTTTTATCGAGGCTTATTTTTGCAATAAAACCTCTCTCCTGAGCGAGAACAAAGATGTTAGATATCTTTGGTGCGTATCGATAAAATCCTTGGACTTCAGAGATTACGAAATAGCAGAATGTATTTCGATTTGCTTTCTCGTAATCTTTTTATATGGCCTGAAAGAAGCCTAAGCAAGTTTCAAAAATCGCAGAATTATGCTTAGGCCCTTCCGACCAAACGCCACACTTTGGCAAATAATTCTGCTATCAAATGAGGACATCAACTGAAATTCAAAATGAAAGCACTTCATTTATCTGTGTAGTCGGATATAAATTTGCAGGGTGCTAACTAAACGTATATGAATGTAGGGAGGTCAGACAGCTCAGATCACATGTCGTCCTTCCAAATGAAGACTTCCGACTAAAGTATCTTTACAGAAACAGAGTTCAATTTCCTACAAAGCAAAAGAAACCCTTTCACTGCTGATTTTTGCTTCCAAATATTGTTGATAGATGTATTTTCCAACATTTCATCGATATCTCTACTACCTAGCATTTTTGAATCATCGTCTCTTCAGAAACTTATTTTAGCTCCTAAATCTAAGTCAGGCTTAGGCCTTTGACTGTTCCTGGACTAAAGCGATGAAAACCGAAAGCGCTCATCAAAAATATTCAGTTCTGTGAGACATTTTGGGAATGATCTCTTCGTCTGCCATTGCACTATTTAAGCTAAGCAAAATGATTTAACATGATATCTAAGCTTAAAGTTCTGAGAGTTGTATGCCCTTGCCCTTTGGAAGAGAAAGAAGTAATTCTTGAATTCATTTTGATTCACTTCTGGCTCGCTGTTTGTGATTGTCTCAATCTGTTGTTTTATCTTTGCATTGCTTCTCACTTTTAATGTAGCAAACAAACTCAACTGACATGATTTAATTCCAACAGCAAGTCGACAATAAATGTAGAGAATTAAAGATCTATGAACCTTGACCAACTTTCTTTCTTGTAATAGTTTCTAAGCATATCAATAAGTTCTGGCACTCCCAACTCAAAAAATTGTTCACGGTCTCTCGGAGGAAGGCGAGACAAATCAGAGACGATGAAAGAAATATTCTGCCCGTTTGATGAAAGTAGTATCAACAGCGACTAAGAAAACCATAAACTGCGTGAAGTATTTTCCTGTCTTCTTGTTGCAACTTTGAATTCCACGTCGAATGAAAATCGATTTAGAAATAACGTGTAACAGAACTTAGGTCATGGGACAACTGCACTCGTATCTGCACTTTTAATCATTCACTGAGTAATCTAATGTGGTTTTTAGCAAACTACTTTTTAAATATCATTTTCTCGTACACGTTTTCCATTATATAAGAAACTGGTTTATCAGAAACTTGTACTAGGATGGCGAAAAATTTAAGAAACTGTAGTACTCTGTTCAATATGTGCTAAGAAATTTTTTTACAATTAAAATCAAAGAAAATTGTGGGAAAATTGTTGTTGACCCTTCGTTTTTGGGTAATATTCATAATAATTCTGTGGTTTTTGCCCAAGGAATTTGTTTTCTTGATAAAAATTATGCTGTATATCAAGAAAGAAATATCTGACAATGGTAGAAACCATTTCAATCTAAGAAATAAGAAGCAAATTAAGAAGGTTATAGCAGTAAAAATTTGATATTTTCATCTGAAATTAAGACACTCTAAATACTGTGTGCGAATCCAAGTTTCTTATAAAGAACAATGGTGTAATCATTTTGGAAACATATCAATGTAATAGACCAAAGATGCTGAAGAAGTACAAGGCACACATAAGTTTTAGAGATAGCTTAATGTTTCATCGGGGTGTTCCTTGGAGAGGTAAGGGGTGGGGCGAAAAACTCTCGAATGCATACTGTAAGTACAAGTCATTGAAACACGGGATACGGTGCCGGTTGATAATAGGGGTGGAAACCAAATGATATCGACCTAGCAAGAGCAATCCCTGCATCGAATCACAACTCAAGATAATCTTGAACCGAGATGTTGAAAGAACTTCTCACTTAAGAAATATTTCATCCCCTCCCCGCCAAACGTCTCCAACCCATTTTTCTTTGTTATCGTAGCCAGCTTCATTATGGCTCACAGAATATACGTAAAATGTACTACCAATCATTCAAAAGGCGTATTAAAAAAATTGAAGGCACTTCATCTAATAACTTGCCACTAGACTAATCATCAGGATCGATCAGGATGATTGTCAATCATCATGTTGAATCATCAACCCACAAGTCTTAATTTATGATGAATTTTTTGCTGCCTTAATCTACCTTCCTCATTATTGATTTTATATTTACTGTTTCGGTGTATCTTTATAGCAATATTTTAACAAAAATTAACTTGTCAAAGTACACGTATTTTTTCTGCAAGAAACTGCTTATAAGAAACTCAACGCTCGGATGGCCAAAAATAGAGAAAATCAAATACGGAAAAAATTTCTAAGACACCACTTATTTTAGCGGTGAAAATTCTCGCACATGCTTACTTTGTTTTAACTTCTTTGATGTATCGTATTAAGGAACTTCTTACGTAATGTCTAAACATTGGATAGGCTTCAAAGACTTTGTTTCGAAATATTTCAGGATGCGATGGGACAGGAAGAAAATATGACGATTGTTATGGAACATTTAAAAGAAACTCCTTAAACTCTGATTACTCAAAATCTGATAATCCTTAGAAGCTCTCAACGCTGGCCGAAATTTTCAGTTTCTTGTCAACAAGGCGCACTTTAATCAATGCTTTCCTTTCGTCAGTAAATGAGACAGTGAATGATCAAAAGTGCAGATACGAGTGTAGTTGTCACATGACCTAAATTCTGTTACACGGTATTCTAAATCGATTTTCATTCGACGTGGAATTCAAAGTTGCAACAAGAAGACAGGAAAATATTTCACGCAGTTTATGGTTTTCTTAGTCGCTGTTGATACTACTTTCATCAAACGGGCAGAATATTTATTTCATCGTCTCTGATTTGTCTCGCCTTCCTCCGAGAGACCGTGAACAATTTTTTGAGTTGGGAGTGCCAGAACTTATTGATATGCTTAGAAACTATTACAAGAAAGAAAGTTGGTCAAGGTTCGTAGATCTTTAATTCTCTACATTTATTGTCGACTTGCTGTTGGAATTAAATCATGTCAGTCGTGTTTGTTTGCTACATTAAAAGTGAGAAGCAATGCAAAGATAAAAACAACAGATTGAGACAATCACAAACAGCGAGCCAGAAGTGAATCAAAATGAATTCAAGAATTACTTCTTTCTCTTCCAAAGGACAAGGGCATACAACTCTCAGAACTTTAAGCTTAGATATCATGTCAGATCATTTTGCTTAGCTTAAATAGTGCAATGGCAGACGAAGAGATCATTCCCAAAATGTCTCACAGAACTGAATATTTTTGATGAGCGCTTTCGGTTTTCATCGCTTTAGTCCAGGAACAGTCAAAGGCCTAAGCCTGACTTAGATTTAGGAGCTAAAATAAGTTTCTGAAGACGATGGTTCAAAAATGCTAGGTAGTAGAAATATCGATGAAATGTTGGAAAATACATCTATCAACAATATTTGGATGAAAAAATCAGCAGTGAAAGGGTTTCTTTTGCTTTGTAGGAAATTGAACTCTGTTTCTGTAAAGATACTTTAGTCGGAAGTTTTCATTTGGAAGGACGACATGTGATCTGAGCTGTCTGACCTCCCTACATTCATATACGTTTAGTTAGCACCCTGCAAATTTATATCCGACTACACAGATAAATGAAGTGCTTTCATTTTGAATTTCAGTCGATGTCCTCATTTGATAGCAGAATTATGTGCCAAAATGTGGCGTTTGGTCGGAAGGGCCTAAGCATAATTCTGCGATTTTTGAAACTTGCTTAGGCTTCTTTCAGGTCATATAAAAAGATTACGAGAAAGCAAATCGAAATACATTCTGCTATTTCGTAATCTCTGAAGTCCAAGGATTTTATCGATACGCACCAAAGATATCTAACATCTTTGTTCTCGCTCAGGGGAGAGGTTTTATTGCGAAAATAAGCCTCGATAAAACCTGGTGAAATTCGAAGCTGCGTGGTGTCGAAATCTTGAAATGTTCCCTTTTTGCCCAGCATGCTTTTCTTTCCGTGAAAAGGCCTATTATATTTTGGGACTCTTTCTGCTGTTTGTCACCACAGTAGAAGCTTAACGTACAATGGCAAATTCATCTGTTAATCATAGTCGCTATTTGCAGTATGTTTCAAACCAAGCAGCTCAAAAAAGAGCGAAATTTAAGATTTTAAAACAAGTCAAAACTTCTTGTATGCCAAAGCAAATGATTTTATATTTGACCGCGCTATTTGCTAATAAAATTGAAAATCAGTCATGTTACCAAATGGTGGTAATTTCAAGTGGGAATGATTATTTGGGACACCCTCGCTGTCATTATAACTTTGCTGATCAAGTGATCAATCAGCATTCCCTACCAGGGCTACGGTAGCACAATGCTACCACAATTTGAAATTTTGACAAAGTATATGGTCCATCCGAATTGCCACAGAAATCGTAAGAAATATATTCGCCTTCCTATAATGGTGTAGCCCTTACCTCTCCTTAGTGCATAGATCATTAGCGAAATTACATACAGTTGATAAAACAGAATCTTTGGAGAAAAATCTTTAGTGTTATGGTTAATGAAGAACTGTTTGTAGTATTTCTTTAGTACCTAAAAGCTTCAAACATGCGCTGTTTTTACGACTGGCTATCATTTAGCTCAAATTGGCAATGCAATTGGCATTTTTCTATTCCAGGGAAGCAAGACGATTGCTTTCGTTCTACTGCAAATTCATTTCTGTGGTATTGTTGATCGTATCCTCAATGGGATATCTTCCAGGTATGATTCACTGCCACACAATTATTTGGATTCTGATTCAAAATGAATAGAATTACACTGTAGCAACCTTGATCTTTCTTTTCTAGTGGTCTGTCTCAAAAATAGGTTTTAGAGAAGTCTGTAGATTTTCATTTCATTTCTTCATTTTATAATATTTATACAGGTTTAGAAGGTTCATAACTATGTATGTTTTTCAACCTGACCTGTTAAAAAAATTAAAGTACATATCAAAACAAAAGAATTACTGAGCTAACCTAATTTACAATATCATACCAAACTAAGGCAATAAAAGAGAACGTAAAAATGAAATAAGAGTTATCCCCTACTATAGCTGTTCTTTGAAGGTTTTCAGGGAAGGGGCCAATTTAGTAGCTCTTTCTAGGCTGTTCCACAGTTTTGCACCGCGATAAGAAAAAGCCCTTTGGCCAATGGTCGTTTTTAGGAACGGTATCTCAAGATCAGTTTCTGATAAGCGCAGAAGCCGCTCTCTTTCATCCGAACATTTTGCGAATAATTTTCTCAAATAATTTGATGCAAGAGAATTTAAAGACTTGTAAGCTAGCGTGGCTGTCTCCTTTCTTATAAGATCACTGATAGTTGACCAGTATGATGGTAGATATCACGTTATCAGTTGTCAATTCAAATGGACATTTTACTTCTTAAAAGGAAGTTTGGATCAAGATGAGAGTCCAGATCTGGTTATTTGCGAAGGAACAACAGAGCATGTCCCTCGTTTTCAGCATAGCAATGGTGGCTGTGGCAAGAAGTTGTTCTGATTTCAGAACACCTTTGCTAATTTACTGCACAAAATTTGTCGAAAATATACTCTCGGAAAATGTTCTGAAATCCGAAGCAACTCCTTGCCACAACAAGAAGGGTTTCTTTGGAGAGCAGGTGTTATGCTTTTGTTTTCCATCACGAATTCAGCACATTTGGACACTCGATTCAGCCCTCGTCTTCAAGAAGTAAAGAGATCTATACGTAAATCTTTGTTTCTATGAAATATTCTGACATCTGTCTTGAGATATACTTAAGTTCCTTTGATTTACGTTCGCTTTCTTATATTTCTTGAGGTTAAACTATGTTCAGAATTGAAAATTGTAAGTAATATTTATAATCAGAGTTCGCTGACTGTGTCATTTTGTTTATGGATAGTAAGTTGTTTGTTTTAGGTTTTATGGCACATGTAGAAGAGACTTCGCATTTGCACTCATCGCTTTGCATAGCTGGGCAGAGGAGGTTGTTTTCGTCAAAATGCCTTGTTTCATGAGTTTCGATCTTATAAATTGAAGAAGTTAATAGATTTTACTCAATACTATTGTTCTCTGTCGTTCTATTGATCATTTACGTAATCTTTCACTTCAGGACACACATTTCTGTCCATCAACCTGTGCTTGACGATGTAGATTCCAAATATGGTAGGTGATTTTATTTTCAAAGCTTTTTTGGGATTTATTATCAAACATGCATTGATGTCAGCAAATACCACAATGAAAGCTTGGATTCTGCTTCACTGCAAGCCTGAGCCATCCCCGCACAATAGGATGTGAAATAACCTAAAGAACATACTACGATATACCGTGCGACTCAAAAGATGTTTACGCGTTTTCGGCGGGCTATAGAATAGAAAGTATGTGGCCAATATTCAAAACTGAAATGATAACCTGTCAGTCAAAATTGAACTTAGATGATGAAATCTTTTTGGTAAGATCAGACATCTTTAAGACCCAACAATTAGAAAAATGTTTGCAAGGAGTTTGCATGGGAATTGAAAATTCCACGTTCCATTATGGTCCATGATTTTATGGCATTGAAATTTACATTATCATTTTCAGAAACAGAATATTAACTTAAGAAGCTAGTAAATTATGGACGAGAATAGAACTTGGAATCCTTGCTCCCAAACATGACCCTTACCAGCATTTTCCTTATTTCTGGGTCTAAATGACGAGTGAAGTTACCGAACAAACTATTTTCAATTCAGGTAGCCTTTGACGGTCAGATTAACATTTCAGTTTTGAATATCGGCTTCATACTTTTTATTTCACAGCCTGTCAAACGCGTAAACCGTTTTTTGACTCACCCGGTAGTGTCATAAGTATCATAAACAACCATGTAGAGTAGAATTGTTTTTCGATTCCACTTCGACTGTATTTGTTTCATCATGAAAGCCATGGTCATTTTCGAAAGAGGAAGATAATCAAAGTGATTTAATGAAACATTTTAGATTGCAAGCTTGCAGACGAGCTTGAAATCGAGCCCCAAAAAGGCAACTTTTGGTTTACGCAGCTGCTGCCGTGCAAAATGCTTGTGGCTATGAAGTTGTACTCTAGCTGCATCGACATCTGTGCTCTTTTTATTTCCTAAGGCAATAGATTTTTGTCTATATTCGAAGAGTTGGCCAGGTGGTTACTAGCTTTACAAATTTTGTAAAATCTGTTTTCTTCAATGAAAGGGGAATGAGCAATTTGCTACAACAACATCTAACAGGGAATTCATCACAATGAAACTGTAACGAACACGGAAGATTATCTCCAAAGAGTTTAATTAAAAGTTACTTTTTTTCATGTCAAATGATGCTGATTTTGGAGAATTATTTTATTCGAAGTTTGAACTATTAGTTTAGTATATGATGCAACCATTATATTTAGAAAAAGCACGTGAATTGTGTCAAGTATAATCTCTTTAAGCGGCGAGGTGGGCAAATGAAAAACGTTACACTGCAAAGAAACACTTGAAAGATTCTTTGAAAATATTGCAAACATGCCAGATCAATAAGATTCCAAAAAAAAATATTCTGTCAACGAAATCAATGTCATTTAAGTCAGGTGCTAAGAAAGATTTTAATGATTATTGGCCTTTATTAATCATCTCAGTTTTTTCGAGGATCTTGGAGAGAATAGTTCATGACCAGCTTTTCAAGTTCCTTGCGGCAAATACAATAATCACAAGAAACCAAGCTGCATTTCAAAACTATATTCAACTGTAACATCCTTGATTTTTAGCACTGATTCTTGGTATGAAAACAGTGACTGCTGAAAAGCAAATTTGACGATTTTTTGTGGACCTTAAAAAGGCATTCGATACGGTTGATCACACAATCATGGTTGAAAAACTGAGAGCATACGGCATCAAAGGGATCCCTGGAAACTGGTTCAAATTCTACCTAGATGATAGAAAGCAATATCTTAGACGAGGAGCGTTACCTATCGTATCCCGCAAAACTCTTGCTTATTTCCCTTTTTTGATGTCCAAACGATTTTGAAGGAGGCTTGTAATTTTCGAAAACCTAGCATCTATGCTGATGATAGTAATGTGACAATAGCATCGAATGACATCAAAACTAGTTGCGGATGTTTAAGAGGAGTTATATAACCTTTCTGAATGGAAGAGAGTAAACAAGTGAAGTCCTAACCCCTCAAAAACAGACTACATGATCGTAGGCCACCCTCGGAAAACAAAGGATGTTGATATACTGAACGGGGTCAGGTTGAAAGACTTTGAAATTAAGCAGGTTTCTAAAACCAAGTCATTGTGAGTGATGGTTGATAAAAATCTGAAATGGGACGAGAAATTTAAAACAGTTAAGGATAAGATTTGTGGCAGACTTCCTTCACTGAAGAAACTTGAATATATTCTCCCCTAGTCGAAGCTCTGTAGTGTATACTATGCTATTGTTAAAAGTCACCTACTCTACGTAAATGTAATCTGGTACCGTCTTCCAAGGAGAAATCTCGAACTCTCCAATGATTGCAAAATAGAGCCCTGTCGATTATCGAAAATGCTAGATCAAAATTAAGAAATTTTTCGATTATCGAAAAAAAGGACAGCTGATCTTGCGATTGGTTGAATGTCAACAGAAACGGGCAGTATCTTATGTTTTTATCTTGAAGATAGTAATTAGATACTGAAAACAGTAACAGTATCTTGTAATAAGATAATGATTTTACTGAATAATAGTATCTTCTAATAAGATATTTTCAAAAAACAATTTGAAGTTACAAGATACTGATATCAATCATTTTTTATCAATAAAGCTGAAAGACTTTTGAGCTTTGGAGGTATAATTATGGATCCAAAATAAAGAAAGCTGGGAGAAAGGCTATTTAAGAGACTCCTCATATTTAAGGCAAACAAGGTCTTTCATTGAAAACTTAGAAACCACCTTTGGTTCATTTTATGAAGACTACTTTGTGCTCTATTCCCTAAAATAATTCATGGACTTGTCTCCCCAGACCAAAAACGTCATGTTCTGGTGATCCTTTCCTTCACTGTGCTCCTCCGCAGCATTGGTGGATGCTTTTAGAAAAATGATAAAATGCAGCGAACTTCAAAGGAAAATTCAGGGGCTAGTGAACCAAAATGGAATATTACTTATAAATTCAACAAATACGCTCCATAGGAGTTGTGTCTTCACAACAATGGGGCATGAGGGAATTTTCACATAATGTAGGAGTAGGAATGACCAAATGCACTCAATTAGGCAGCACTGCAATATGTATGCACACGGAATTTAAAAATGTGCCACCTATAAAGGATAATGGCAGAAGACACTGGTCATGCACCCTTTGGCAAAGTATCTTGTAACTAGTATTTTGAAGCATTATCTTAGATGCTTTTTTCTTAGGTATCTAGTATCTTGTAATAAGATACTCTTTATTGTGAATAACAGTGAATGTCCTTGTTTTGTTTCATGTAACCAAGGGGTAGCCGTGTAATCTCGCTCCTCTTGGAATTGTCCCTGTAGTGTCGTATAGTCATAATTAGAGAGTAAAGTAGAACGTAACTAACATCTTAAATTTTTTATCTGAATGTAAAAAAACAGTATCTTGTAATAAGATATTTCTTAGAGTATCTTGCCCATCTCTGAATGTCAATAATCTTATTTCATTTGATTTGTCAATTATGGCCTATAAGATATTTGAAAAGCTGAGCCCTGAAAGTCTTTGGAATAAATTTGAGCTAAGATCAACGCACTTAAGCTATGCAACAAGAAACTGTCGAGACCTTCAGATCCCAAGACTCGACATAGAACCACAGGGAGCCCCCTTAAAAAGTAGCGAAAACCAGACACAATGCTTGCTCTACCCGTCCTCTACCAGTGAGACACATCAAGCACGCGTAGCATCTGCGAAGGAGCAGTGAAGACGGAAGAACGGAACGAGTTAGCGATTGCGGAGGAGGAGGGAAACAGCGGAGGAGAAAGCGCGGAGGAGAGAAGAGAAGAAAGGGGAGAAAGAAAGAAGACAAGGGAAGCAACTCGCTGATACCATGACATTTAAACTTGTATTTTCCCAAAGTCATGCATACAAAATTTATCCCTGATATGATTGGTTTGTAGATAAAAGCTCTATTTGTCATTTACACGTATCATTTAATGGATTTCTCCACAATATCCTTTCTATTTCTATTATTTAAAACAAGAATCTTATTTTCTTATCTGCGCCTCGATTTGTTGGTGCACCAAAGGCTTTGTTAGATCAAACGTAAAGCTCGGACCACGCGGATTACGACGAACAAAGAGAATTTGATCAAAATGGCTATGACAGGAGAAGGAACCCCAGAAACGTAAGTTTTGTCCTGTATATATGTTTTCCTTCAGTTTCTAGGCTTCAGTTTCCAGGCCTGTTCAGTTACTCTTGTTTGACATTTTCTGTTCTTAAAGTGGTAAGCGGCAACTGACTAGGAATACGGCAGGCTAGGCTGTGTTTTGTAAAAGGCTAGGCCGGGCTAGGCCATATTATAAGACAGACGCAGATTCGGCTACAGGTTTTTTATAAGAAACTAGTACTAAGATGGCCAAAATTTTTAACTTTTTAACTTTAGAAAGTGAACTGATACATCAAGGGGAGAGGCCAAGTCTGTCTTGATGCGAAACCGAAACCCAACCGCTTGTTGTCGTTTCTGTTGGCGGCAGTTAGAAAAGATAATGCCAACTCACTATTTACAAAACAAAGTCAAATCTTTGTGCTGTCCTACAGATTAACTAGTGACATTTGTAATGTCACGTAGGTGTCTGTCAGTTGTCTGTTGCTGTTCGCCGTTCATCTTGGTTCATCGTTGCTTGCTTCTTAGTCCGCAGTATCCCGCCAGTCATCGATGCACCAACAAACTTAGGTGCACAGTGAACGCCAATATCAGCAAGTTGCTTCCCTTGTCTTCTTTCTTTCTCCCCTTTCTTCTCTTCTCTCCTCCGCGCTTTCTCCTCCGCGCTTTCTCCCCCGCCCTTTCCCGCCTCCTCCGCAATCGCTAACTCGCTCCTGGTTTTCTGTGTCTGGTTTTCGCTACTTTTTAAGGGGGGCTCCCTGTGATAGAACATGCGAAAAATGGCTTTAGCTTCTCGGCTCTAGTATTATGAATCGAGACGCCTGTTACTTTAGGAGAGGCCTGAACTCTCAGCTGCTTTAAAAACCAACTCAAAGCACACCTAATTGCTGATCAAAAACACTAACTTCAAAGCAGGACCCACTGGTGCAACAGCAATATTTACTCAGTGCATTATCTGTTTCTTTACCTCTGTTTTATATAGAGAATGTTTGTACTAAGATATCATTAGATGCTGAGGGGTTTATTTTCGTGATTATATGTTTATTGATATCATACCGATGACCCAAAAAAACTAATCTGATGCAATCTTTCATAGAAAAATGAATAAGAGGCCGATTCATATGTTTCAAACGTTATTCTGCTACTAGGAGACTACCCTATTTTATGCTTATTTTTGTTATTTTTGGACACTATAAATTCCTCAAGTTAAGGATTTCGAGGTAAAGTGCTTGCTGGAAATCCTCGGAAAGTCGTCAAAACCAGGGGATCGATTTATAGCCAGTATAGGATGTAGCTCAAAACTTTAGTGGTTGCTGAAGCACGTGGAAATCATCCAATTTCATGGTATTCAGCCAATGAAATGACCCCTTTCCAGCCACGTGATGCCAAATTGGCCATTCGAAGTGAATTCTTTAGTGCCCTCACGAAAATTGAAATGTCTGCTAAGTGACAATAATTACGTGGAATTTTCTTTGATTTATCAGAGGAAGGGATGCCCCTCTACAGTTTTTAGCGAGTTTGGAAAAATATCTCATTTTGTGCCGCAATTACGTTCACTTTCCGGTCGAAGAATATCGATATTCGTTCAGACATCGATAAAAGTTGCTATATAAGGATAAAACTTTCAGAGATTGTGGATATTGCCCTAAGCAATAACTTATGCACTGTCCCTTCAATAAAATCTCAAAATCGCAAGTGATTTTCAGCGATTCCTGCCAGAAATGTGATCTGGGTCCGAACTTCTTACCGATTAAAACCAATTTGTTGCCCCCAAAGGGGCCAAGTTTATATAGGATCGTTTTTATTTCATTTTCCATTCAAATGTCTACAAATTTTGCTTAAAACATCCAGTCTTGAGCAACTTCCTGCAAATTTCTCTCGTTCCATATTCCCTCTGCAAGCGCCAGCAATCTCCTAAAAGATGTCGCATCGGTAGGCTTTGTTTCATTTCATTTCATTTCATTTCATTTCATTTTATTAAGGAGGGTAGCCCTTCAACCAGAGTTGTTTTACAAGGGGCTTTCCACTTAAAAACATTAATATACAATTACATAATGAAAAGAAAAATTAAAATATAAAAACCCTATTATAAAAGCCTAATACAATATTTACAAAATCTAACATAATAGAATGGGAAAAGGAAACATTCCTAAATAGATTTTTTAAAACTATTCAGGGAAGATGCCTGTTTGGTATCGGCAGGAAGTTCGTTCCACACTTTTGCTCCACGATAGGAAAAGCATTTTTGCCCATTACTTGACTTTTTCATGGGTAATCTTAAATCTGTCTCTGAAGTGCGCAGGACATACGAAGAGCACTTTGAGTTTCGGGTGAAAAGGTCACCCAAGTATTGGGTAGCCAGTTCATGCAGGAACTTGAAGACCATTATTTTAGATTCACTAGCGATGAGTTGTTCAATGGTCTTCCAGCCCAGCTGGTCGATAAGTGGTCTGCTTGGGGTATCAAAGCTGCTGTTGGTTATGATCCTTGCAGCTCGGTTTTGAAGTTTTTGCAACTGATTAAGCTCAGTCGAACAGGCACAACCCCAAAAAGAGCAACAATATCGAAGGTGTGGCTCGACAATAGCTGTGTAAAGAGTCTTCAATGTTTCCTTCTGTAGGAACGTCTTGGCATGTTTTAAAAAGCCAATAGCTCTAGAAACTTTGGTAGAGACAATCTTGATGTGTTCCTTCCAGTTAAGAGAGTTGTCGATCTGCACACCAAGGTATTTTGTTTTTTGGATTATTTCGAGCTCATTGTCGCTAATTTTGAAATCCAAGTCTTTATTTCGACTTTTGAGGATATTATGCTTTTGCTTGGTGGAAACAAGCATGGCATTTGTTTTTGCCACGTTTAAGGAGAGCTTGTTGCCTTGAAGCCAAGTATCCAGTTGTTTGAGGTCGTTATTAAAGGCCTCGTTCAACACATTTATGTCCCAAGACTGGTAGCACAGACTTGTGTCATCAGCATACATGGAAACAGCTGAATTTTGGACAGCTTGCGGCAGATCATTGATATGTGCCACAGATAATGCAGATTGTTACAGCTCATATACTTGTGAATAGTTATCGCATGCCTGATTTTGCTCAATTCAGTCAGATTGAAACAAAACGGATAAAACAATTTTGGCTGTTTGGTTCACAAATGAATAGATCTTACAGTTGTAATTTCGAGTTGTAATGGAAGGGACAGTGATTGGGTTGTTGCTTAGGGCAGTGTCTAAATTCCCTGAGATTTTTGTCCTTATATCTCATTTGCACCGACTTTGATCAAATGTTTGAACGAATTTCAATATTCTTCGACCGGAAAGTGAATGTAGTTTCGGCTTCACATGAGATATTTTTCCAAGCAGCTACAAACTGAAGAGGCATCCGTTATACTGATTTATCAAAGAAAATTCCATGCAATTATTGTAACTTAGTAGCCATTTCAATTTTCGTGAGGTTACTCAAGAATTCACTTCGGATGGCCAATTTGGTATTACGTTATTGGAAAGGGGAAATTTGATTGGCGGAATACCGTGAAATTGGATTAGTTCGGCGTGCAGCAGGAACCAGTATGGATTTTAGCTGTATGCTTTTATAGCCATTTCAAATCTTCAAAACAATTACGGGGGGATTTTATTTTAAACCGGGAATTGGCAACTCAATTAAAAAAGTTTTCAGAGGAAGTTTATTGTCCCTAGATACCTAAAATATTCCTATCTCAAGGGACAAGGATACTCCTGCTTTTCTGAAAGCAGTTCTTGAACATTTCAATTTAAGTGGAAAGCTGAGTTCCTTTGAAATTCCATGAGTTTACACGAAAGTGTACTTCCAATTCTTAGGTACCTGAGGGACTATAAACTTTCTCTTGAAACTTCTGACTGAGTTGCCTATTTCCAGCCTGAAGTAAAACACGCTCATTGTTTTGAAGATCTGAAAAGGCTGTAAATCGATACCCTCTTTTTGACGACTTTTTGAGGACTTCAGACTTGCCGTTTTTCCTCAAAATCCTCAATTTGTGAAATTTACTGTGCGGAAAAAAATTTCCAAGAAATGCTCATTGTACTCATGTTTAGCGACAGAACAACATTTGAGGCATTTCCATCGGCATCTTACTTATTTTTCTATGATCGATTGCGTTAGGTCACCTTTTTGGGTCACCCGTTTTAATGTATCACATTTAGCACTATACGTACTAATGCGAAAGTCCATATTAGTTGTTGTTGAAGCTACTCACAGTTACTCCGTTATTGAGAAAGCTAGCTTTTCCAAAATTTCTCAATCCCTGGCCATTTCTTCGTACATGGATGAAATTACGTTGAGTTGAGAAATAAAAGGAGCATAGATTTCGATACAGCTAGTGTAAAGGTTCATCCCTTCTTAAAGGTTCATCAATTCTAAAAAATATCTTCCATCTGATGTGCTCAACAAAATGTACAGAGGGATTGTCGAGCCCCAGTTAAGTTACTGTTGCTCTGTTTGGGGCTGCTGTAGTAATTCAAAAATTAACATCTTGCAAAAAATTCAAAACAGAGCTTCAAGAATCGTAACAAATAGCCCTTACGATGCTTCTGCTGCTCCACTAATTCAGAATCTTGGCTGGCCGACTATCAGTGATCTCACAGGAAAAGAGACCGCCACTCTAGTTTATAAGTCTTTGAATTCGCTTGCCCCAGCCTACATGACGAAACTATTTACAAAATATTCAGATGATAGAGAAAGGACTTTGCGTTCGACAGAAACTGATCTTAGGTTACCGCTACTAAAAACTGCTAATGGCCAAAAGGCTTTTTCATATCGCGGAGCAAAACTTTGGAACAGTTTACAAAGAGAAGCAAAATTGGCACCCTCCCTGAAAACTTTCAAGGAACAAATATAGAGGGCGGTGTAATTTTAACTTCTATTTCATTTCTGTTATATTTTATTGTAAATTAGGTATTATTGTGTATTATATTGTAAATTAGGTAAATAAATTACTTTTGTCCTTAGTGTAGCCTCTTTTCCTTTAGTTTTTTATTTTAAACTGGTCAGTTTGAAAAACATGTATATATTATATGAAATTTATACCAGTATAAATATCTTAAAATGAAAAAATGAAAATGAAAATCCCCTACCCAGCCCAATGTTGTGAAAAAAACTTCTAAAGTCAGCCCTAATCGGGCGAAAATCTGCCCTTGATCGGACAAAAATGTTTTTATGCAAAAGACTTCTTGTCGGGCGGGCCTTGTACCCGAGAAGGTGTGTGCCGCCCATTTTGGTGGCCGTTTGGCTGAAAATTCTCTGAACAGGGATTCATTTTTCGGCAAATTTTCCTTCAGCGTGTGTCAGTTTGGTAGAACTAGGCAAAAATTGCCGAAAATAGATAGCTTTTCGCCAAAATTTATCATGAAAGCGAGTAAGGAAGCAAATTTTGGCAGTTAAAAGATGGTTGCCTGTTACCAGTGGGTCGTGACTACCTCTGTTCTCTGTTTTAAGCCTCTCGTGCAATTTTCCATGCTCTTTTGCGTCCACTGCTCGGTATCATAAGCCCATCTTCTCCTGGGTCGCCCTCTTCTTCTTTTTCCTTCTTCTACCTTTCCTGTCAGTAATGCTTTTGGTAGTTTATCTGCCTTAATTATGCGCCCAAAGTATCTTATTTTCCTCTGCTTTATTTCCAGCTTCAGGAATCTAGTTTTCTTAGCTAATTCTTGTGCTCTTTTATTTGTCATTTGTGCCGTATATGGTATCCTTACTATTTTCCTATAATTCACATTCCAAATGCTTCTTTTTTGGTCCATCCTTCGTTTGGAATTGTCCATGTTTCGCTCGCATACAGGAAGGTGGATAGGATGTAGCATCATACTAGCCTTTTCTTGGTTTCTAAGCTCAGTCTTCTTGATGTTAACGCGTCTTTCCTATTCATAAAATTTTTCGGTGCTATCTCGATTCTTCTTATTTCAGTATCTGTTTTTCCATCTTAAGTAATTAGCTGGCCTAAGTATTTGCACTGCTTCACTTGCTCCAGGTTGGTACCATTAACACTAATCTTCACTTGAGGTGTTTCCTTACTTCTGCAAACAACTGGTGACCCAAAAAAGTGACCCGGCTTAATTTGTTACGGAAAAATAAGTAAGACGCCGATTTAAGTGCTTCAAACGGTGTTCTGTCGCTAACAGACTGCCCTACATTAGGAGTGTGTTTTGTTATTTTCTCGGCAAAGTAAATTCTGCACATTAGGGATTTCGAGGCAAATGGCATGCTGGAAAGCGTCAAAAAGTTGTCAAAAGTGGGGATCGATTTACAGCCATTTCAGACCTTCAAAACAATTAGGAGCGCCTTTTATTTCCAAATGGGAATAGGCAACTCAAATAAAAGTTTTCAGAGCAAGTTTATAGTCCGTAGATACCTTAAATATTCTTGGCTCAAGGGACAAGGATACTCCTGCTATTCTGAAAGCAATTCTAGATTTCAATTTGCGTGGAAAGTTGAATTCCTTTGAAATTCCATGAGTTTACTAGGAACGTTTACTCTGAATTCTTAGGTACCTGGGGGACTATAAACTTTCGCTGGAAAGTTCTGACTGAGTTGCCTTTCCCCAGCCTGAACTAAAACACGCTGCTCATTGTTTCGAAGATCTGAAATGGCTGTAAATCGATCCCCTATTTTTAACGACTTTTTGAGGATTTCAGGCTTGCCCTTTTCCACAAAATCCGTAATTTGCGAAATTTATCGTCCCGAAAAATATTGCAAAATACTCATAGTGCAGGTTAATCTTTTAGCGATAGAACAACGTTTGAGGCATTTTCATCGGCCTCCTACTTATTTTGCTATTACCAACTGCGTCGGGTCATTTTGTTGGATCACCCGGTACCATGGTTTTTGTCTTTTCCTTATTCATTCATTTTAAGACCTTTCTTTGCACTTTCCTTCATTCACCAAGTCAACTATAATTGTAACGTCTCCTCTGACTCCGCTTCTAATGCTTTGTCATCAGAATAACGTAAATTCATGACATTTTTGCCACCTTCAATAATACCAATAATACCTAGTAGCTTATCCGCTTTCCTGAAAATCTCTTCCATGTATAAGTTAAATAACTTTGGTGACAAAATACAGCCTTAACGAACGCCTCTTTTAATTTGTAAATTTTTTGATTGGATTCACCTTCTCTCAGTTTGATAGTAGCATACTGGTTCCAGGTCAGATTTTGAATGAATTTCATATCTTTTCATCGATTTCAACGCGTTTTTAACTGTTTCAATTAGTTCTTTGTTGCAGACACGGTCAAAAGCCTTTTTCGTAATCAGTATAGCATATGTATACGTTCTTCTTTATTCTCAGATATTTATCGAATATTTCTCTTAGACTGAATATTCCTTCCCTCGTTCCATCTGATGCCTTGAATCCATTGACTGCATTTCTCCTATCTCATTATCAATTTTCTTTTCATTCCTATTCAGTATGATTTTTAGCATAATTTTCATCATGTGGCTCAATAAGCTCACTAAGTACAGTATTCTGTGAATTCCATGGCTTTACACTTTTTAGCTATTTTATGGTGAGAGATTGCCCTAGGCTTTCTGGTATGATTCCTGTGTCACTGATCTGTCTGCATAAGTCAAGCAAAATGTCTGCCGCTTCTTCATTCAATGCTTTTATATTCTCTATCATGATTATATATGTACCAGAGGCTTCATCGCCTTTTATCATCTTTATTGCGTGTTTAACTTCAATTTCTAGTAGTTCTGGTCCATCATCATTTCAATTTCTGTTGGCTCACCTCTGTTCACATCTTCGGACAATTCCTTTATGTATTCTTCCCATTGTTTTACTGCATTTTCTTTTCAAGCAGGATTTGACCATTTTCATCTTTGATGCAGTCCCGTACATTCCATAGGTTTTCCTTCTTTTTTGTAAGCTTCTTTACATTTCAGGTATTTCTCTTATTTGGTGACTGGCCTCTGGATGCCAAATCTTTTCACACATAGTTTTGTGCGAGCTTTATTGTTCCCGTTTACACATTTGTTTGATTCATTTATCTAATTCATGATAAACAGGAGATCCTTTGTTTTGTTTTCTTAAATCCATAAAGTCTAAGATATCTTTGGTTATCCAACTCTTTTCCTTCTTTTTCTTCTTTTTGGGAAGTGAGACAATCCTTTCAGCTGCAATATGCCTGTTTTGAGACATTTCCATTTACTCTCTTTTTCTATTTCAATATTCTCTAAAGAGATCGGAACTTCATAGATCAATGCACGGAATCTTTTTTTTACCTCAACGAAAGACTTTTTTGTTTAATATTGTTTAAGTAGATCTAAATCAAACTTTGGTTGAATTTTGCTTTTTCTTGTTAGTTTCAGTTTTATCTTCATTTTTGCCATGAGGAGAATGTTGTTGCTGTTGCTGCTAGGAGGAACTGATAAACAAGGCTGATTGAATATCTCAAGGGATAGAGAAAGTTGCGTACTGGGCGTCTCAAAAAATTGTTCGACGTTGGTAAATAATAAAACTAGACCACCACATTGACTGGCTCCTCATAGTCATAAACATGACTTCAAGATTATGAAATAATTTTAGAGACCATTATCTTTGAAATTCGTTGCCAGACTTTAGAGCAACAAGCTTTGAAAGATCAAGTTTCTACGAAAGCTGAAACCAGAGGACTCCAAAAAACGTTGATTTTCAAGCGGGATATCAAGTGTCATGCTTCTCCCGGCTTTCAAAGAAGACCAAATGGAATTTAGGCAGTAACTTCTTTCTCTGATCCTTTTCTTAAAAATCTTCCAAAAAGAACAAATCAAAAGTTTATCAATAAGACACTTAAGAAATTGTCTTATGAAAAAGCAGTACAATTTATCTAAAGCACCTCTCATGGGAATCAGAATTGTTTTTGAAAATTTACTGCATGGATTGTTTCTAATACAGATTAAATTTTTGAGGGACTTCAGCAAACTTATAACATAAGACCTCGAGCCTTTTCGTGACACCGTGGTCACTGTTCGTTCGCACTTTTCGACAAGATTTAGACGACCTTAGAGTCATTCAAGGGGCAAACTTCAAGAGAAAGTTTGATGAAGATAAAAAGAAATTCTGGTAACCAATTATCGCATGCTTTTTCCGTTCTTCCGTATTGACCAAGAAACAAAGCGGGAGCATAATCGACCAAGACATTGTAAACTTGTGAGCAAGAGGTTTGTACTTGGGGGAGAAAACTCTGATATATCCTGAAAAGAACACGGTAAGGAACAGGCAAATTTCGCAAAGAAGATGCAAGTACTTTTGGCCGCTACGATCCTACAATAGATGTAGCATTAACAACAAGAAACAGAGACATTATCTTGGAATCTAATATCAGTTCTCAGCTTCGAAAAATCGTCCATCAGCAGCAATGCATTTCCTCGCTCTGGATACCATGGACTGGAATGCACTCCTGATCATGAAAGGTGACAGTGCTCTACACTCTCTTGTATTTGCAGCTTTAAGTTGTTCAATGTTTCTTGGTTGCTGGTTTCAAGCAGTATGCCAAATTTGTTGTTTTATGTAGCTCCAAGCAAAGAAATCCGACACTGCCAAATCAGGTGATCTTGGCGGCCAGGAAACATCTCCTCGTCTGATAATTACCTTGCCAGGAGACTGACCTTGAAGGTACCTCATCGCATTATCACTGGTGTGAGCAGGGGCACCATCCTGCTGCCACCAAAGTTGACCCATGTCAACAACAAGTGCCAACAAATCTCGTTGAACGACATTATATCGAACAATTCGCAAGTATTCTCTGGTGTTAAGAGTACCTTGAACGAAATATGGTCCAAGTACGTCTCCAGCGCCAGTGAACCCCAGCCAAACCATTACCTTGCAAAGAGAGCGTTCGTCTTAATGAGGACATATGGATGAAATCCTAAACAATGGACGATTCTGTTAAATGAGCATCAAGAAATGTTCTGCCCATTCCTGCGAGGAGAGACATTTCCATTTCGTTGCAAGGATCTCCGAACCCTTTCTATGTTCTCTGCAGATCGAACCGTTCTTCTTCGCCCACTATTACTTCTGTACCGATTAACGTTTGTCCCATGTTGAAGGTACTGTTTATAATTATACCGAATGGCCCTTTCAGAAGGAGGACGGACACCGGGCCATGAATTCATCCAAGATCGCCTAACTTGAGCGGCATTCTCAACACGAGTCATTTCGAGGCAAATCCATCGTCTCTGTTCTACTGTAAGATGTCGCATCATGGCAAAGGGAAAGAAGTAAAGGGCAGTATTCCTTTTAAAACCGAAGAAATGTGTACAAAGATTGAAAGCATGGGCTGTTCAGTGCATTTATCAACTGAAAAGCGTGACGAAATAAAAAAGAGTGTGCAGACAGCCTGCAGTTTTTCACTCCATTTGATATCGATCACTTTTGGATAGCAAAGTCTACTTCAGCACGTATTATGTCCCCGGAAAAGTTAACTCAGGCAAAGAGAAGAAAAGCATTACAAAAGAGAAGTATTCTAAAAGTTTAATTGGTTGCAGAAAATATTCCGTGGCGTTCACGAGAAAAAGTGCATTGCAAATGTCTCTTTCTACGGGCTATTCAACGCCAGGGAGAAGTCACGTGAATCCCAAGAGATATCTGCAAGTCGCTCAGCAGTGGCGACTCAGTCTCATTTTGATAACTTTTTCATTTAATTTCGTACTTGTAAGCAAACCATTGCAGCAGATGAATAGCTTTTTTAAGTCCCACTTGGTTTGCTTTGAATTTAGAGAGAACCATGACATTTGACATCCTGCTTGTCCTCCGACCGTGAAGCCTTTTCTCCATTGAAAGTCAAAGGGCGTCCTCTGGTTTCAGTTTTCGCACAAGATTGATCTTTCAAAGTTTGTAGCTCTAAAGTCTGGCAACGGATGTCAAAGATTATGGTCTCTAAAATCAGTCTATAATCTTGGGGTCATATTCATGTCAATTAGGAGCCAATCGAAATCATGGCCTATTTTTGATGATCTATCAAACGTCGAACAATTTTTTGAGACACCCTGTAGATTGGGACGAAATCAGTTAGCAAGATGAGACAAACAAGATGCCTCAAAGGAATAGAGAAAGTTGCGTAGATTGGGACGAAACCAGACAGCGAGACGGGACAATCAAGATGCCTCAGGGTAGCAAAGAAAATTATGAAATCGTGAAGACAGCTTGCTCCTCCACCTTCACTATAAATTGTTTGCGAAGGATCGATTCAGAGAGATGCCAAGACCTTCACATATAAAATCGACGCAAAGCAAAGAGAAAAATGAACCGATGAAGAGAAAGAAACAAACCGATGAGAAAGCCAAGTAAAGAGACGTAATGATAAACGATCTGACTGTTTATGACTATCATTCATGCACTATTTTGTTGTGTTGATACCTTAATAGCGTTGCATTGTGAAGTCTTGTATCTTAATTCTTTGTTGTTGCTTTTGTTGCATCTTAAATAACTCTCCCAGACATCAACAAATGTGATCTGACATGATCTCAGCTCCTGGGTAAGTAAGAATATTTTTCACACAGTTTCTAAATCTCTCATTTATCATAACATTGTCAGTCTCATTTCTGTATCTGTCACCAGGACTGACATATGTATATAACCTTTTTTTGTGATGCTTAGAAAAATTTATTAGTGACAACAAGTTCTTTTTCTTGAAAAAACTGCACAAGCTCGTCTCCCTGCTCATTTCTTGTTCCAAGACCATGACCTCCAGTTATATCCTCTAATTTTTCATCTCCCACTATTGCATTCCAGTCGCCCCTGATTATGACTACATCCGGTGTGCTTACATTATCCATACATTTCTCGATGTCTTCTTCAAGCTTTTCAATTTCAAATTCGCTATGGTGCTATGTCGGTGCATGATAATTTTGAATGGTTTTCCTTCTATTTTAACCATTATGACTCTATCAGATTGAGCTAGATACCCTTGAATTGTTCTTGAGTGTATTTTTTTGATAATGATTGCAACTCCATTTTTATGCTTTTTCCCTACAGTAAAATACATTACATGATCCTTCTTTTCTATGCTGCCTGAATCTGTCCATCTAACTTCCGACACTCCTAAAATACCTAAGTTCATTCCATTCATTTCTTGCAAACAAATATCAAACTTTCCAGCCTGGTAAAAGGCTCGAACTTTCCATGCCCCTAAATGTATGAGAGCCCCATTTCCACTTAAGTTTATCTTCCCAGAAGTCAGCTGCTCATCAGAGTTAAAAATGACTTTGTCATTATTTATTATCATTAAAAGATGGTGGCCTTCTTAAAACCCGGCAGCAGACTCCCCTCCATCTCCCGGTCGTGTAAACTGCGGAAGTTTGTCCTCCTATACACTTATGTTCTTAACCGGTTTCATTTTCATATCGGTAGTTGCGTAGGCCTAATTACCTTTTTGATGCTTGATTTTACCTTGTTTAATTTCGAAAATGTTTTGATAACATACTATACTTCTTTTTCTCATTCGAGAGAGGCCTTAGCGTTTAATGTTCAGTAGAAAGGACCGAAATGGCATAAAAACTTAGTGTATAGGGGAGAAGGGGATAGCTGTAACACTTTTCAGAAAAATGAAATTTTATCTTTATCAGCAAAATGCTAAGCTGTGTTTAAACCACATGTTTTGTGTTTTACCATTGGCTATTGAACACACATGTTTTTTCAAATATGGCACTTTTAGATTTTCGGTAAATCGCAAATGAAAATCAAGAGCGGAGTGTTACAACTTGCCCCGACCTCAGAGCAAGTTGTAACAAGGACCAAAGTAAGTTGCAACAGAACTAGATATGCAGTGAATAGAGTGTGTCTGCTGGTATAATCCTACTTTTTACATCAAATAAACTCAAAAGCTGGTGAAAATGTAATCGAATAAACCCAAAATTAGATTAAGTACATTTCATTCAGTATATATTGTTTCATAATTTGCACACCAGAAGTAATAAGTGCTTTAACTGATCTGAAAACCTTGAAAATCACCGACTGAATGTACCAGTTTCCTCGATTTCACCCTCTGTAAACCCCAATTCTATATCAAACATATCGAACCATTGCTTACGGATAGAGAAAGTTTGGCTGTGTAGCTTTGAGAAGGAACTTGCTTGTTTTTTGGAGGAATTTTTGGAGGAATTACAACTTGCCCCAGACCGACAATGTGTGAAGAATGCACTGTTCTGGTAAAATGCATTTCAATATAGCATTCAAGGTTGATTTCAGGAAAAACAATACATATTTTGCCCCAATACTGCAGGGAGACTAAGAATTTACACTAACCCCGACACGCTGCAGAACGAAAATGTTTGAAATCCAAGAATTTACTTTCTCGCAGAAAAATGGGGATAGCAATGGTAAAAAGTTGACCGCCGGCAAGAACAGTAAGAACCACTGTTTAAGCTGAAGGTAACAAGATATTCATTCATGGAAAAGCTGGTGAGTGCAGCTTTAATTGCGGCAGGGAAACGCCCTCTGTTACCTGCGCCTGTTGCTTCTAGCCCCGGTCTCTCCTATAATGCATTGCATCATGATATACTATTTTATAACGTTGTTAATTGCTAATGTATTTATTTCCTCTCTAAAAACAGGACTTCGACGATATTCTGCTTTCATCGAATTGCGTTCAAGCACCAAAATCCTGTGGAGTGACAAAATATCAGAATTTTTTGAAGGTTGATTCTTCTTACATTTACATGCGTTACTCGAAATTGGTCTAAAA
Organism: Aurelia sp. 4 Dawson et al 2005; assembly: GCA_964019985.1. Taxonomy (NCBI): domain Eukaryota; kingdom Metazoa; phylum Cnidaria; class Scyphozoa; order Semaeostomeae; family Ulmaridae; genus Aurelia; species Aurelia sp. 4 Dawson et al 2005. The sequence continues at coordinate 11,351,538 of OZ026497.1, forward strand.
TTTGCTATCGAAAACTGTTGCTTATACGTTGGAAAAATAGGAAAATTGTAACACGTGGCAATTTAACAGTGGCTCTTGTCTATAGCATGAATGATCAAAGAATCTAAATTTTGCACAGAACATGCCCACTTCATACGTTAAACTTCATCCAAGTTACCAAAATTTTCGGGAGCAAAAGCTCTTTTTTTCATATCACAGACATGTCATCTGTTTAGGATCATAACTGCGTTAAGGCTTTGGTACTGGACAGTTCATGAAATGTAAAAGAGGAAAATAGACACAGCTATCAAGGTCACAGGCAATGGTAGCACGCTATTGCAAAAGACCTTTTCACGGAAAGAAAAGCATGCTGGGAAAATGGGGGAGATTTGGAGATTTCGACACCACGCAGCTTCGAATTTCGCCAGGCTGTGCGATCCTTATTTTCGAAACAAACCTCTCTCCCTAAGCACGAAGAATGATATTAGATATCTTGTGTGCATATCGATAAACTCCTTACACTTCAGAGATACCGAAATAGCAATGTTTTTGTGAATCGGATTCCTCTAAATCTTTTTATGGGACGAGAAAGCAACCCGAGGAAGCTTCGAGAATCACAAAATCATGCCTAGGCCCTTGCGACCAAACGCCACATTTAGGCACGTAATTCTGCGATCGATGGATGAAATCAACTGAAATTCAAAATGAAAGCACTTCATTTGTGTCTGAAGTCGGAAACAAATTGGCAGACTGTTGCCTAAGCGCATATGAACGGAGGGAGGTCAGACAGCTCAGATCACATGTCGTCCTTCCAAATGAAAGTTTCGACTAAAAGAATCTTTGTAGAAACCGGGTTCAATTCTCTTACAAAGCAAAAGAAACCCTTTTACTGCTGATTTTTTCATTCAATGATTGTCGACTGATGTATTTTCTACAGTTTTATTGATATTTCTAGCAACCACAAATTTTGAAGTATTATCTTACCAGAAATTTATTTCAGCTTGAAAATCCAGGTCAGGCATAGGCCTTTTGCTGTCCCAAGACTAAACGATGAAACCTGCAAGTGCCCATCTAAGATATTTTATGAGATATTTTGATCATTACCTCTTCACCTGGCATTCATGCTAAGCAAATATATTTGGTATGATATTTAGGGCTAACGTTTCCTTGAGCTGCATGCCCTTCGGGAGAGGAAGATTGATTCTTGAACTCATTTTGAAGCACTTTTTCCTCGCTATTTCTTATCGTTTCGATCTGTTTTCAAAGACGATTTCTTATTCTGATCGCCTCTTGAATCGCTTCTTTGTTTCACTGTAGCAGCCAAAACAAGACATGATTCACTTCCAACAAGTCGAGAATCGGGAATAGATGCAGATAATTAACGATCTACCAACCTGAACAAACCTTCTTTCTTCCGGTCGTTTCTAAGTATATTTATGATTTCTTGCACTCCCAAATCAAAACACTTTTTACGGGCTCTGAAAAAACCTAACAAATCAGAAACGATGAAAGAATTATTCTGCGCGTTTTCATGAACTCCGTGAGCCTGTATCAACATCGACTTGCAGCAACAAGCTATGCATCCACACGAAGCAAATTTATAGGAAATCCAGCATTTCATTCTTCGTAAAATATTATCCTGGCTTCTAGCTACAACTGTTCAAATCAGAATCGATTTGGAAATTATGTGTGACAGAACTTTAAAGTCATGTGACAATTGCACTCCTTCCTAAACTTGTTTGCCTTTTTTAGCATTGAAGCCTTTTTTGTCTTAGTTGTTTTGAAAAAATTTAAAATGAAATCGCCAAAACCGTAAGAAGGGCGTATAGTGCATTTTTTGGAGGTAGCTTATCGTAGAAAGAAAAGTTTCTGAAGTTTCACTTGATGGGGGTGTTTCTTAGGGGGGGGTGAAAAGCTGTCTAAAGCATGCATTGAAACCCACGCAAGGACGCAATGTCGGCCGAGAACTTGGGTTGAAACCATACAATATTCACGTAGCTAGCGATGTCTACACTGTTAGTGTCCAATTACAACTCAAAACAAGGCTGGTCTGGCTATTTCAGGTTGCTATATCCGAAACAACGATGTAACTTTTCTTCTTATCATTCAATGAGATATGCCAATCTCTGTCCCCTCCCCATATGGCTCCAACCAATTTGTCGTTATGATCCTAGCCTGAAGAAAGCTCACAGAATATTGAAAAAATATTGTACCCCTGACCCCCATGAAAACTATGAGGGAAGAATGTACTTCATCTTGGTCTTTGAGTCTTTTGATTTCATTAAAATACGTCTTCTCCAATCGGTTGCAGCTGCACGGTTGGCGCGAAGAATGTGCCTCGTGAAATCTTAAAAATTGGGTGTTTTTCAAGTATTGGACCGGATCTCCATTTTTAGCTCAAACTGTCTCAGCTTCAAAGATTGAGGAATCAGTGAAAATTTGGGTCAGTAACGGCAGAGTGGGGCACCGCCACACCTCCTCCTAATCTTCACTAGAAAGGACTTCAAGGACTTCATTAGAAAGGTTAGGTCTGCATTTTTGTACTAAAATCGTGCAAAAGATGTGTTGAACAAATTTAAAGCCTTCTCATGTTATAACTTACACCAAATCATCACCACACAAGTATCAATCAAAAATTATGATGAATTTCTCGTTGCTTTAATCTTCCGTTCACACTATTCATTTCATAGTTACTATTTTGCTCTGTATCTTTTTTGCTAAGAAAAAAACTAAGAAGAAGTCAAGCACTGGAAAACTTGGCGAGAAACCATGTATTTTACTACATGGGAATCTTTCACATATGTTTACTTTATTTTCATTTGTTTCTTGTATCATATTATTTGAAAGGCATTTATGAATAATAGTTAAACATTGGAAAGACTTGAATAACTTTTTTTCAGAATATTCAGGATGGCACAGGAAGCAAAGATGACGATTGTGACGGAACCTTTAAAAGAAACTCGTAAGAAACTATGATTATTCATGATCTGATAATCGTAAAAAAATTTCAGCATTGGCCTAATCAGTTTCTTATAAAAATACTTTTACATTAATTAATACTTCCTTTCATCAATGAATGAGACAGTGTATGACAAAAAGTTTAGGAAGGAGTGCAATTGTCACATGACTTTAAAGTTCTGTCACACATAATTTCCAAGTCGATTCTGATTTGAACAGTTGTAGCTAGAAGCCAGGACAATATTTTACGAAGAATGAAATGCTGGATTTCCTATAAATTTGCTTCGTGTGGATGCATAGCTTGTTGCTGCAAGTCGATGTTAATACAGGCTCACGGAGTTCATGAAAACGCGCAGGATAATTCTTTCATCGTTTCTGATTTGTTAGGTTTTTTCAGAGCCCGTAAAAAGTGTTTTGATTTGGGAGTGCAAGAAATCATAAATATACTTAGAAACGACCGGAAGAAAGAAGGTTTGTTCAGGTTGGTAGATCGTTAATTATCTGCATCTATTCCCGATTCTCGACTTGTTGGAAGTGAATCATGTCTTGTTTTGGCTGCTACAGTGAAACAAAGAAGCGATTCAAGAGGCGATCAGAATAAGAAATCGTCTTTGAAAACAGATCGAAACGATAAGAAATAGCGAGGAAAAAGTGCTTCAAAATGAGTTCAAGAATCAATCTTCCTCTCCCGAAGGGCATGCAGCTCAAGGAAACGTTAGCCCTAAATATCATACCAAATATATTTGCTTAGCATGAATGCCAGGTGAAGAGGTAATGATCAAAATATCTCATAAAATATCTTAGATGGGCGCTTGCAGGTTTCATCGTTTAGTCTTGGGACAGCAAAAGGCCTATGCCTGACCTGGATTTTCAAGCTGAAATAAATTTCTGGTAAGATAATACTTCAAAATTTGTGGTTGCTAGAAATATCAATAAAACTGTAGAAAATACATCAGTCGACAATCATTGAATGAAAAAATCAGCAGTAAAAGGGTTTCTTTTGCTTTGTAAGAGAATTGAACCCGGTTTCTACAAAGATTCTTTTAGTCGAAACTTTCATTTGGAAGGACGACATGTGATCTGAGCTGTCTGACCTCCCTCCGTTCATATGCGCTTAGGCAACAGTCTGCCAATTTGTTTCCGACTTCAGACACAAATGAAGTGCTTTCATTTTGAATTTCAGTTGATTTCATCCATCGATCGCAGAATTACGTGCCTAAATGTGGCGTTTGGTCGCAAGGGCCTAGGCATGATTTTGTGATTCTCGAAGCTTCCTCGGGTTGCTTTCTCGTCCCATAAAAAGATTTAGAGGAATCCGATTCACAAAAACATTGCTATTTCGGTATCTCTGAAGTGTAAGGAGTTTATCGATATGCACACAAGATATCTAATATCATTCTTCGTGCTTAGGGAGAGAGGTTTGTTTCGAAAATAAGGATCGCACAGCCTGGCGAAATTCGAAGCTGCGTGGTGTCGAAATCTCCAAATCTCCCCCATTTTCCCAGCATGCTTTTCTTTCCGTGAAAAAGTCTATTGCCCAGATGCAGCATAAGCTAGCTGATGGTTTCATTCCCTTTGACAGCGTTTAATTGCTTTTCCCAGCTAACCTCTTCGTCTACTTAACTCCAGTGATTTGGTTTTTGTCATTCGTTTGATCTCTGTGCCATTCAGTTTCAATGTTTAGTGTATCTCAACTATGCTCTTTTGCCTCTCACAACCCCTAACGACAACATGTAGACAAGAAAAATTCTAAGAATAATTCGTCCTATTTCACAGCTAACAATTTTGAAGAGATCCTAGAAAAACTTCTATTTGATAGTCTTTACTAACACCTTGAAACTTTTGGATTATTAAATACAAACCAATCAGGATTTCGCCCACGAGATTCAAATATTAATCACATTTTGTCCATCATCAATTCAATTTTCACCGCTGTTGAAAGCAACCCCCCCCCCCTCTGGATGTTCGTTCGGTTTATCTCGACATCTCGAAGGCATTCGATAGGGTCTGGCAGGAGGGTCTCATATACAAGCTACGTCGATGTGCTGCTTCTGACAAACTACTCCTTTTGATTCAAAGCTTTCTCGCCGATCGAAAGCAGCGCACCGTCCTGAATGGTAAAACATCCAAATGGGGAAGCATTTCACCTGGGGCTCCCCAGGGATCAATCTTAGGCCTTTTTTGCCTCTATCAATGACTTAACCGAAGATCTAAAATGCAATGTGAAACTATTTGCTGATGATACATCTATTTTCACTGTCGTCCAAGATCCAAATACAGCGGCCCTTGATGTGAACCACGATTTGAATCTAATTAACCGTTGGTCACACAAATGGTGAATGTCCTTCAATCCTGATCCTAGTAGGCAAGCAGTTGAGGTGATATTTTCAAGGACAAGGATGTTATTGAACCATCCAAATCGTTTCTTTAATGGTTATCCAGTTACAACAGTTACGGAGCACAAACACCTTGGAATTGTATTAGATTCTAAACGATTTTTTGCGAGTCACATCCGATCAGTTGTTTGAAAATCCAGGAAGAGTATAGGTATGCTGAAATGCCTTTCAAAATATTTGCCTCGTCAAACATTAGATGAGTTGTATAAACTCTATGTGCGCCCCGATCTGGATTATGGTGATATTATTTACCACATCCCTCAAAGTTTTTGTGAGTTTACTAATATCGCAAATCTTAGTAATCAAATGGAAGAGCTTGAGTCCATCCAATACTCTGTAGCACTAGCAGCAACCGGTGCTTGGCAGGGTACATCTCGCGAAAAGTTGTATGAGGAGCTCGGATGGGAATCACTAAACCTTCGAAGATGGAGCCGACGCCTTGTTATGTTTTATAAGGTTGTCAATGACATGACTCCAGAATACATGAAATATCCCATTCCTCAATTCTATGAATCAATGTATAATCTCCGCAAACCTGTCATAATAGATCAAATAAGTGTCTTGTATAAGTCAAGTTTCTATCCAAGTAGCTTATCTGAATGGGACAAACTTGACCCTGAGATTAAGTTATCCATTTCAGTGCGTGTTTTCAAGACAGAGATCCTGTCTCTAATTCTTCCAACTCGTAAGCTCGTTTATAGCATTTTTGACCCTAGGGGTTTTTCCACGTTAACACAGTTACGTGTCGGACGTAGCAAATTAAATTCTCACAAGTTCAGACATAACTTTAAGGATACCTTGAACCCTATGTGCCCAATTAGTGATAGTATTGAGGATACGGAACACATTTTGCTGCTCTGCGATACCTATGTTATGATCACGTGTTATCTTCTCGACAGTGTAAATGCGATTCTGCAAACAAATGGTTTATCTAACCTTTCTCTCCAAGAAATGACAAAGTTCTCTTATCTGGTTATGAAAGGTTACCAGCTGATGCAAATGAGAAAATCTTATTGGCGACATTAGAATACACCCACGCTTCAGAACGCTTTCAATAGATCAGTCAAAAACTAAAAATCCCAGTTACTTTCGGTTTTTTCTTCTCTCATGCCACATGGTATATAGCACTTTGTACCTGTAATTTTGTAAGCATCTATATTTATTGTAATATCAATTACATATATGTGTAGCATTTCGCAGTTGTTAGTCTTGCTGCATGTCTTTATGTTGATAGTAATGGGGCTGTCATTGTTCCTTACTCCTCATGGCATCGTACCTTTAGTGTTGCATAGTTAGTCTAATAGTATGGTAAATGTAGCCTTGTATCGTAATATTTTATGTGTTTAAAAAAATGTTGACAAGAAGCTGTTATGTTATGTTTCTTATATCCCGTGAATAAATGAGAGAAATTAAAGAGGCAAATTTTGAAAATGGTTTGCAATGCAAGATGGTGCATATTTTGTTTTCATGAACCTCACCAGATTCACGACGCTTGACCATGGCGAGGCTGCTCATAGGACATGGCTCAAAATACTTTGTATGAGATATAGAGGTTCTTTCACCAAAAAGGGGAAGGACTGGAGATCTTCTACATGCGATTTAGTATAGAGCCTTTGGTAGAACAATTTGTATTTGTATTATAGATCGTAATTTTGATTTGTATCATCCTTTTATGCTGAAGGGATTTTGTGTTATGAATGATTTAATGTTAATATAATATAATATGAATCTTCATAGGTGAGATAACAGATGGATTTTTGGTGATGTTGGATGAAAGAAGTACGAACCAGAGTGGATTTGACGTTCGATGGCCTTTTACTTTCTCGTGGAATTCAGGTTCCATTGAAGGATTCATAAAGGTTAGATTCGCATCTTGTCTCATATAATTAAAATTGCTTTTATCCCGTGATAATCTCGCAGCACGATAATTTGGGTCGTTTTGCAGTTAGATTTTACTCGTTCCGTAGTTTTGCATCCAATGGCTGCTTATCGTTCTGTCCACCTGAGAAAATTTAAGATTTAAGCATATTGATAAATATATATACAGTAAAAGCTATATTAAGCACCCCAGGGGGGGCTTTTTAGAGAGGGGGCGCTGATTCACATAATCAAATGACAAGGATATATATGATATAGCTTTCACAGTTAATTTACTCCCTATTTTGCAGGTTCAACATACAATTTTAAGAGTCAAATACGTAAATTTGACACATTCTTTATCCCAAACCATATAGAAATTAATATGCAAGCTTGTTTAGCAAAGTAAAGGGGAAATCTTTGGTAATTTCGGGAATTTGATATAGATGGGAGGGGCTTCATAGCAGGGGTGGGAAGTATTTTTCTTTTTCTGGGACCGCAGTTGGAAAATGAAAAATTTTCTATGCATCAAGCAAAAAGTAAAAAGAACCGCTAGTTAAAAGTGACCACTTGATTTCCAAGCAGGAAAAATATGGCACAGAGATGAAATTTTCAACATCAACAGAATATTGTCCATTACGTGGCCCTAGAGAAATCAATCTATAGTATGCAAATTTACCATGTAATCGAAGTATCATTGAATGGTAAAAAATCATTTATCTAAGTGTCAAAATTCCAGCATTAGATGAGAAGGATCTTTTGAGAAAGCTGTGCATTAAAAAGAATTACCTTTATTTAGCAATAGGACCTTAAACAATATTGGCAAGCTTCACCTAATTGTTAATTCTTTCTTTCCAGAGTTTTAGTATATTACTGTGCACATTATTCCATTCTATCTTTTTCTTTCTGAGAGCCAAAATATTTTCTGCGACCAATGGTCCCGTGGTCCGATACTTTTCCACCCCTGCTTGTCCTTTTAGGATTGTTTAGAAAAGTCTGGTAGGGGGGGGGGGGCAAAACGCCGCCAGTAGTGATGGGGCTAACAATTGTCTAATTAGCAAGATGTGAAAGATAATGGTTTATTTTCATCTGGCCAATCTGCCTACTTGCGCCTTCCTTCTAATCTAACCCATTTAGTTGACACAGATGACTGGTACAATTGGCTGGATCTTGGTAAGCTTGTGGGCCAAGTTTTCATTGATCTAAAAAGGTTTTGACACTGTTGACCATGAGATCCTTTGCTAGACATTGGTGCACTGCGATGTCAAACAGAGGGAACTCGCATGGTTTAAATCATACCTTTGCAATCGAAAAAATTTCGTCGACTTAACGATGTTAACTCAAAAACTGAAGCTACAGATGTCGGTGTTCCCCAAGGCTCATGTCTTTGTCCCTTTCTTTTCCTTATTCATGTCAATGATCTACTGTAAAGTGCTCAATGTTCAGCCGCTTCCATGTGTGCTGATGACACAATGTCTGTGCTACCAGTCTTAGGATATAAATGAACTGAATGAGGCCATTAATCAGGATCTCAAAATATCTCTTCAAGGCATTCACCTGAGAAGCCTTTGAAATTGATGCCCACCTCGTCAAACTCAGATATTTTGAGTATCTGTTCCCTATGAATTATACCCAAAAATATCTGAACTGGACCAGGTGGGCATCAATTTTCGAAGGCTTCTCAGATGAATCAATCAATTGAAGGTGCAGTAGGCCACTTTTTCGCATCATGTCTTTTTGCGCGATATTCCCTCTTTGGAAAAATTCTGTGCCAAGCAGATGCTAGTTTTGTCTTGGACAGATATGAGGATACCCCCTATTTTGAACAAATACGGCACGACCATGGAACATATCTCTATTAGGATGAAATCCATTTCATCATAAACTGTTCTAAAATAATTTCTTTGGAATAAATAGCGTAAATTTATTTCACCATGAAAAGACCTTTCCAAAAATCTCTTTAGTTATCATGTTACCCCCCCCCCCCGTGTTGGCAAGTGTTACTATTTGACACCCTTCCAGGCTCCTTTTCGCTTCCATATTTGCAGGTAAATAAGTTTGAAGGTGTAGGAATACATGTAAAAAATTGCAGGAACATACCTCCTTGGGACACAAGATTTCTAGCCCGTTGAAGTTGACCGTTTTGAGCGTGCATCCATTTTGACAGAGCTATTGTTCTCATGTCAGAACAAAATTTCCTTGGCTTTGACACTTTTTCAGAACTTCTGCATGTCTGCATTTGGATGGTATAAATAGCTATCTTAAGCGTTGCAGGATTTTTGCAAGATACCGTCTGAAAGTAAGGAAAAGTAGACTTTTAGGCAAAATTGAGAGACTTTGCAACCTCCTGGATCAAGGAATTTTGTGAAAAGTATTTGGTTATTTAAAATATAGTCTGAGACAGATGTGTATTCTATCCCATAAAACTGAAAAGCATCATGGTATTTATAGATCAGAAAGCTCCAACACCAATTCGTTTCCCCAGGCACATTTTGGGGCCGAAATTATATTTGGTTCAAACTTTGAAGCAATATTCTACAGATACGTTGGTCTTCAATTACGCAAAAGTTTATATTTCTACAATCATTCAGTGTGTGCTATAAGTAAATGCAGATTGAGGTGGATAGGAAATTTCGTTTCTCGTATTTTTGAACTTGAATTTGCCATCTCACGAAAAACACAAGTTTGCATCAATTGGCTAAATATTCAATTGATCATAAAGCCTGAACCAAAAGAAATCTCTTGCTGAAACTTTTTCTGAGGCTCTCAGATGCATGGGTGCCCGTGGTTGAAATTAGAAGGACTTTTGAGAACCTCACCTGACATGCATCTGTTGCGCTCATTTGGAATGACCCTGATTCGCTCAAGCTCCTCGTCCTAGAGCTCGCTCAAAAGAACAGTGAACCTTTCTTTTTTGGCATGCTAGTAGCGACACCTAACATCTACAGGGTGTCTCAAAAAAATTGTTCGACGTTTGATAAAATATTGAAAAATAAGGACAACATGAACAGCCTCGTGGAGAGATAACCCTGTTCCTAAGATTATCAAATAATGTTAGAGACTAAAATCGTGCAAATCGGTTGAAAATTCACTGAGTTACGAGCACTCGAAGATCAAAAATATGCGATAGCTGAAACCAGAGACCCCCCAGATTACTCGTATTGCAAAAAGATCAAAGAAGGGAGGTAAGAGAAGCTTATCCAATGTCATACCTCTCGTTGATATCAGAGCAAACCAAATAGGACTTCTAAAGTAAATTATTTCTTGCAATCATTCTATGAATTTCCTTAACATTGCAGAAGTCCAAAAACAGTGTTTCAAAACATAAGCAGCGAGAGACTGAATCATTTTCCTCAAAGCATCCATATGCTTGACAGTTAAGTTATCGAAAACCTGTTTGAATCCCACTTGGTTCGCCCTGAAACAATTGAGAAATAACAGAAACGACGGCCTATGGAGCTTTTACCAAAAATGCCATTTCGAGGCCTCTGGTTTCAGCTTTCGCACAAAGTTGAACTTGAAATGCTTAAAAATCCATGAATTTCTAGCGGATTTGCAAGATTCTTGTGTCAAAAATTAATGTAAAATCTCAGGAAAAGAGTGGCTTGACCAAGGGTGCATTCAGCATATCGTTATTTTTTAGTATTTAATCAAACGTCGAACAATTTTTTTGAGACACCCTGTAGGGTTGATATCCAAGCGTTCGAGAATTTGAGAAACGAACTGAAAAATCTCGATCATACTGAGAAAGAAATAAGTTGATGATACTAATTCCGATTTCAAAAGCAACCGAAATAGTAATGCTAACCAGCTCTAGTTTATCTACTCAGAATTTCAGCTTGAACAGCTAATTAAGTTATATACGAGAGTTGCAGTGACTCTCAATGAGGATGGTGATCCTACAGTTAGTAAGACGCTTAAAGACCACTGCTCTATCAATAAGCCAAATCACATTCTTAATGTAGATATTATAGAAACTAGAATGGTTAACAAGTACATTATGTACGGTATAAGGAACCTGTACCTGTACCTGTATCTTCCTCCAACAATGAACGTTGTCATTACAGAGGCGAATTGAAACGTTTCCGTATCAAGTCGGCGAATTCATTGCGTGACTGAGTGGCCCTCTTCGCCTGATCACTTGACACTCCAAGTAACCCAGAAATCCTTCCCCATGGATCACGGTAGTATCTCCTCTCTGGTTTCGCAAACAATAATATCTTTGTTAGTGCTGTGTTCTCTGTGCGACATATGTGACCAATATACTTGAGGTATTGACTGTATATGAAATTCCTTAATGGTGTTGTTTTAAGGATGTTCTGAATTTTCTCATTTGTGTATATAAAGGCATAGTTTGCTTCCTCGTCATCATCTTCATTCTCAGGAACATGTCTCCTTTTCCATCCACCTTTCACCATGTCCCGTAGGCATTGGTTCCAACAGGATTCAAGTTAGGTAGACGTATCGAGGAAGGTAAACGGTAAACAGGAAGGTAAACGTATCGAGGCTCAATTCCTCCAAAAGGCAGAGAAAAGGCATAATAAAGCCTTGTTTCCGCAAGATCTGCAAGAAATTCATTGAGAATATCTCCTTGCACTTCTAGCCAATGAACCAAGTAAGATGGTAACAACATTTCAAGAAGTTTTTGAATCGCTTTTGAATGTGCATGCGCTCCTTGAAGTCCAAAAGCTACGCAATGAATTTGCCCCTTGGCTCACTTCCTCTGTCAGAGACCTTATAACTAAAATGAATAGAGTGAAGAAGGCAGCTACAAGGAATCCTCTCCTTTGGCCAACCTAGAAAGGGCTACGTAATTTATGTACTTATGTGATGCGGAAGGTGATTCAGAATCTTTATCATAGATTGATTGAAGAGGCCAAGAAAATGTGAAAACCATTAAAAAGGTGCTGAACAAGGACTAGGCCTGTAAATCTATTTCCTGTCTAAATGTAAATGGTAAAGTAGTGACTGGAGAGGGTAAATTGGTTGAGGCATTTTGTTTCTGTTGCTCCAAAGCTTGCAGAAAATCAAGACGACACCAAGTGACAACCCACTCAAACACATCAAATCAAACGATTCAGCTACCTTGTTCTTAAAAGCAGTAACTACCTCTCAGGTCCTGAAGAGCTTAGAACAACTCAAAAATGGCAAAGAATGTGGGCCTGATAAGATACCTTGGTAAAACCATATATCCTTGGTAAAAGATGCAGCTTATTTCATTTCATAGAGCCACAGACTTGGTGATGAATTGAGCGGTGGAGGGCACGAGGTTGGATGTGGACGTGGTAATCTTAGTTCGCATATCCTTGCATTATTACAGCACTACATTGAAATGTGGATGACGATCAAGCAGCAAAGTTTTTTATTGAAACGATACCAATCCTACGAAATCAAAGAAAGAGGCCAAACAGGATTAACATCGCAAAATTCGTTGCCTCAAAGCATGGCCTAAGTGAAACCGTAGTAAATGAAACGGTGGCAACTTTACTCTCACTGATGCTATGATTTACAACAACCCAAACAAACGAGGTGATAAATCTTTGTATGTATCAAAAGGGAGTGCAGAGGCTCTTTGCATAATTGAGACCGATGATGAAGAGGAAGAAGGACGTGAAATCATACGTAGAGTGAAGGACGTAGAGTGAAGTTATTCCTCCCTTGAATTTCAAAACGAGGTTAGGAAAGATTTCAGTGGCAGGTATCATCCACCCAAACCAAGAGCAATAGTCGCCAAATTTAAATCATGGAAAGTTACGGAGCAGATGTTAAAGAAAGCAAGAGATGTGCGCCCCAAATCCCTCATGTTTGTGAGTGATTTCTCCCAACGTACCTTGGAAAGAAGAAGAGCCTTGATTCCAGAGCTTGAAGGAGCAAGGAACAACAACAAGCAAGCATTTTTGGTAATGGACAGGCTTATCATTCGTGACAAACTACTTGATAAACATTCTTCTCAGGGTAGTAATGAAGTCAGTCAAGAAGCTCAAAAAGAGCCAAAGATTATCTGCCATGATGATGAAATTGAATTTGATACTTGACTCAAAGGTAGTGAGTAGAACGATTATTCGTTTTGTGTTTAGTCACTTATCTGTGCCATCTTTTTCTTTTTCTTTTTCAGTTCATTAAAATATGACAAAGAAATGTAAATTTCCATGTGGCATTTGCTACAAATCTGTGCGTGATAATCAAAAAGCCGTATTTTGCAATGAATGCAACTTTTATATCCATATTAAATGCAACAACATTTCTGTTTTGGAATATGAAGTTCTTGTAAGCGAGGCTGATGATGTTCCATGGTTTTGTATTAATTGCACAATAAAATATCATGCATGTGTTTTTCCCTTTGGCTCAATTGAAAATGAAACATTACTAAATTTTTTTTATTTTGACAAACCTTTTGTTTTTGATTCATTACCATCATTTGAGATTACCTCCCATCTCACCAACTTGCCTAACCTGCAAGACTATGATATGGATGAGCATCTCCCCTCTAATATTAATTCTAGTTATCATACTATTCAAGATTTATCTGCCTGATACTTCTCCTCCCACTGACCTGTCTCTCATATGAATATAAGAAATCTTTCTTGTCATTTTAATGAACTTAAATCTCTGCTAGTTAATCTCAACATTGGTTTTAATGTTGTTGCTGTTTCTGAAACTTGGGACTCATTTGCAAGACCATTGAGTGCTAACATTGAATTCCCTGGATTCACATTTCTCTCCTTAAAGTCTCAGAGTCAAAATGGTGGCGTTGGTCTTTGCATCAAAACAAGTATGGGCCCTGTCCCTAGGCCAGACTTGGATAGTGACAGTGATGAGTATGAGACAGTCTGGGCTGAGACTGAGAACTCAAAAGACAAAAAAATTCTGATTTCTTGTGCATATCGTCATCCAAATACAGAATTTGAACATTTCACTGATTATCTTCAAAGGATCTTATCTAATCCCTCTGTTGCTAGTAAACATGTTTTCATCTTAGGTGATTTTAACATCAACTTACTCAATTTTGATAATCACACTCCTACCAGGGACTTTGTCAGTCTTCTTCTTTCTTAACACTATCTTCCATATATAATCCATCCAGCTCGAGTCTCTGATCAATCCTCTACCATTATTGATAATATTTTTTCAAATGTTTGTAATTTAGACACCAAAAGTGGCAATATTCTGACACAAATTGCAGATCATTTTCCTCAGTTTTAGTTGTTAAAAAGGCAAGTATACTAACAAAACCCTATCTCACTATCAGCATGACTATTCAAGATTTAACCAAGATTTAAGGTCAATATTGATCTGAAGCGAGATTACTTCACAAACAAAATTGCTTCTCATGAAGGGGACATTAAAAGTACTTGGAAAACTATAAATTTGGTACTAAATAAAAAATCAAAAACCGCGCAAATTGTGACCCTTGATGTTGATGGGAAAAAATATCAAATCATGAAGCAATCGCAGAGCATATGAACACCCATCTTTGTAACATCGGTCAAGACCTTAGTAAGAAAATTCCTGCCACACAGAACCCGCTGCTTGAGGGCAAATATTCTGTAAATCCGGAAGGAACAAGGTTTCGCTTTCAACCAGTAAATTCAAACCACATCACCAGTGTCTTTGGGAAATTCAAGACCTCTATGGTCTTTGGCACTGACTGCATAGCCAATCACTTTTTGAAGATCGGTCTCCCAGTTATTTCTGACTCCCTTTGTGATATATTTGATCTATCGATTGCTACAGGAGTATTTCCAGATTCTTGGAAAATTGCTATGGTTGCCCCTATTTTCAAAAGTGGGCAAACTGATGATCAGTCTAATTACAGGCCTATATCTGTTCTCCCTGTGCTTTCGAGAATCTTTGAAAAACTGATCTTCAATCAATTCTATAAGTAATTGGACACAAACAAACACTTGTTTTCCAAACAGTCCGGTTTTAGACGCCTTTACTCTGTAGTAACAAGTCTCCTGTCCTGCACCAACGACTGGCATAAAAATATGGATACGGGAAAATGCACTGCATTGGTGTTTATAGACCTAGAAAAAAGCGTTTGATACTGTTGATCATGATATCCTGCTGAAAAATATGCAGAAATATGGAGTTTCTGGTAACGAGCTTGCCTGGTTTACGTATTATCTCCAAGACAGACGGCAGTTATGCAAGGTCAATGGTGTTTCTTCACGAATAGAAGAAATATACTGTGGTGTACCTCAGGGATCTTGTCTGGGACCCCTTCTTTTTATAGTCTATATCAATGGTCTTCCGTTTTGTCTGGAGAACTGCCAGGTGACCATGTATGCTGATGATACCAGCATCTCCTTTACTGCAAAAAGTGTCAACGATCTGAATATGAGGCTGAACAAAGAGTTTGATTCTTTACGGAAATGGTTCCAAGGCAATAAACTGTCACTGAATGTCCTCAAGACACAGGCGATGGTTATTGGATCTCGCCCCAACCTTAAGAAGATTTCGACAAAGCTAGTGAAACCTCCCTCTTTTACTATTGGGGGCTCCGATGTCGAAATGGTAGGTAACGTCAAATATTTCGGGGTGCAGATTGATAGACATCTGGCTTGGGATGAACATATCCATTTGGTACGATCTTAGGTCTATCGTGCAATCGGATTACTTAAATATGCCAAGAAGTTACTGCCACAGGACACTCTCTGTAAAATTTATCGTGGTATCGTTGAACCGCACCTCCGCTACTGCTGTTCAGTCTGGGGGGCATGTGGGGGGACTAGGTTGCAGGTGCTGCAAAAACTTCAAAACCGTGCTGCTAGAATTGTGACCAACAGTAGTTATGATTCTTCTGCTAGTGCCTTGATAAAAACTCTAAATTGGCCTACGGTAGCGGATATGATAAAAGTCGAGACAGCTTGCATGATCTATGAATCAATAAATGACCTTGCTCCAGACTATCTGTCAGAAATTTTTGCCAAAAACTCGGCATGCAGTAGGAAAAATTTGAGAAACACGGCAACTGATCTCAAGTCCCTCTAATGAAAACGTGCAATGGTCAACGAGCTTTCTCATATCGTGGTGCTAGAGTCTGGAACCACTTAGGTTTGGAAGTCAAGCAGGCATCCTCTTTCAAAGCATCTAAAGACGCTGTAAAAAGATGATTTATTTTGCTGTTTCTTTTTCTTATTCATTTATTTACTTATTTATTTTATGCATTATTGTAATTAGGATAGGGTTTTTAAACGATAAAAAAATTCTTTTTAGATTTTAAGCACGGCCCCCTGAAAAGCAGTCTTCGATTTACGGGGTAACCGTGGATAAATAAGTTAAAATGGAAATGAAAATGAAATGAAAATGAACCAGGAAAATTTTCTTGGAGATTTTAACAACTGTAACTTTTATTACTTGAATGCCACTCAAAATGATGTCAATGCAAAATTATTAGATTTCTTGCTGATCTCGATGAAATTGTTAAAAAGCATGCGCCTCTGAAAAAGCTCACCAAAAAGGATCTGAAATTACGTAATAAACCATGGATAAACAGTAGAATTCAAAAAATGATGCGTCTAAGAGATGAATATCTCAGAAAACTCAAGAAAAAGTCTGATGCTGCAACAAACCATCTATATAAACAATTTAGAAACCGGGTTGCCATTGAACTTAAGGAAAGTAAAGCCAAATATTTCCATAATTATTTCCATGAAAATAGCAGAAACATTAAACTTCTGTGGACTGGAATAAAGTCAGTCATTAGCATTACGAATTCTCGGGTAAATGTCATCAGTAAACAGAAGGATGCAAATGGAGATCTAACAGCAGATTCTGCAACTATGGATACTGTCTTCAATGATTTCTTTGTTAATGTAGCAGATGGTGTTACAAAAAGAATGCCCAGGTCCCCTAAATGCCCCTTAGGATTATCTCCAGAATGAAAATCCTCATTCCTTTTTCCAGCCCCTCATGAAGTATCAGATGTAATTGATGTACTTAAAACTGGTAAATCCATAGGTCCCAATGGTATACCAATAAAGTTATTAGAAATTCTCTCTCCTCATATTCATATTCATATATTATATTTCATATTAAATTTTTCTTACACAAAATCCCTTCAGCATAAGAAAAAGAAAGTCATAAAAATTAAAATTACAATCTATAACATAATGCATAGATTTGAGAACTGTTATGGCTTATTTTCTGTTCTTCCAGGGATCGTGTTTCATGTTAATTCAGCTCTTTAGATGATTTTTATAATTTCGTTTCAACTGCAGGAAGGTTGGTAATTCTCTCATGTTGACGGGGATGTTGTTTAATGCAGTAAAAGCCTGAGTAATGAAAGCCTTTTTTCACATATTCGAGGTTATGTCTGGGAATTTGGATGTCCTTGCGGTTTCTCGTATTGTAGTTTGAATGCAATGATATCTGGGGGAATTTATCCCAAAGGCTCTCTGGGCACGTCCTGTTTATAATCTTGTATGTCATGACTGATCGATCGAATTTGATTAATTGTTCAACATTGAGCCAGTTACATGACCAATCGTCTTTGATTCTAGCCCTCTCAATTATGTTTCGAGCTCGGTCCTGTAGATTTTGTAAGATCTTTATTTTAGAACTAGGAATACTGCCCCAAATAACATTTGCATACCGCAAATGACTTTCTATAAGGGCTCGATATACATTATCTAGTTGTTTTTGTGGCACAAGGTTTTTCAGTTTTTTAAGAGATGAGAGACTTCCACGAAGTTTGCCTTTAACAACTTTGAAATGTTGTTCCCAGTTCAACCCTTCATCTACGATAACCCCAAGTGATTTTGTCTTATAGAAATCGGAGTATTGGCAGGAAAACGGAGCTTGATGAGAAAACGAAGAGCAAGAATTGCGACAATAATCATGTTCATTTTTATTATTTCATTCCAAATCCAAGTAAATTACGACAAATCCATGTGACAAATCCGTGTGACAAATCCGATAAATTAATTAAAGACTAGGCCATATTTATAATTATTTACGTTTCGAAGCAAACTTGCTTCATCATCAGAATATCAAGTTTCCAAGAGCACGAGGCTATATTTATATCGATACAGACAATGAACTACCAAAAGTGCGTTTTTTACAAATCCTACGTGAAAAATGAATAATGATTTTGTCTTCTTTGCGCGTTTTATGTCTGAGTTGTTTAGTATTAGCGGTTCGGAGACATCCAATCTGTTAACTTTACGGGGTGGCCAATCAACCTGTATTCAGTTTTCTTAGGATTGGTAGTCGTGAGCTTATCAATTCTCATCCATTCTGAAATGTTGAGAAGTTCCCTTTGAGCACTCTCAAGTAGATTTTCAAGGTTGTTGGATGTAATGATAATACGTGTGTCATCTGCATGCATGCTGGCTTTCGATAATTCTAGGCATGTTTCAAAATCATTCAGATAGATTATGAATAGGAGTGGACCGAGGCAAGAGCCCTGGGGTATTCCACAAGTTACCATCTTAGCTGATGACTTGTGCCCGTCCACGGTGCAAAACTGTTTCCTTTTTTGCAAATATGAAGTAATTCATGCTCCACTGTCTCTAATCTCTGATCCACTGTCTCTAATCATCCATGAGTCCTTTCTGTCTGGTGTTTTTCCTGAAAAAATGCAACTTGCAACAGTTATACCTTTTTTCAAAAAAGGATGTCCTACAAAAAAGGATGTTTCTAACTATAGACCAATATCTCTCTTATCTGTTTTCAGCAAAATCTTGGAGAAATTAATGTATATGCTTCTATACAATTTTTGGGAGGTTCATAAAATCTTGTACAATCTTCAGTTTGGTTTTCGTACTTCTCATTCAATAAATCATGCTTTGATTAGTTTAACAGAATCTATCAAAAACACTTTGGACAATAAAAACTTTGGATTTGGCATCTTTCTTGATCTCCAGAAAGCCTTTGATAGATTCTGATGCAAGTTAGAGTCCAGGTCTGATGACGATTCTCTCAAACATATCAATGTTCAGCTAAAAAAATGATGTTTGTACCTGTCGATGAAACATATGTGCTAAATGCCATTAAGCAACTAAACAATGGTAAACACCAGGCCCAGATAAGATCTCCAGTAAGCTAATCAAAGATGCAGCTGATTTCATTTGGAAGCCACTAACCATTGCTTTCAACTCATTGTTAAGCATGGCTACTTCCCAGATATCTGGAAATTAGCAAGAGTCACACCAAATTTTAAGACGGGCTTCAAAAAAGATGCAATAATTATGGACCTATATCTGTCATTTAAGTCTTTTCAAGGATGTTGGAGAAACTAGTTCACAATCAGCTTATTGAATATCTCATAACTAACTGATTATTGACGCCAAATCAATCTGCTTTTCGAATATTATGTTCCACCGTAACATCCCTGATAAATGGTACTGATCATTGGTATGACAACATGGATAAAAGCAACTCAATTTAGCCATATTTCTAGATCTGAATCGTGGATCATAGAATATTGATAAAAAAGTTAGGTGCATACGGTATCAGGGGAATCTCAGGAGCATGGTTCTCAACTTTCTTAAGTAATAGAAAACAATTTTGTTCAGTTAATGGACAAAAGTCAGGGGCTAGATTGGTAACATTTGGCATACATGGCATACTTCAAGGGTCGTTCTTGGGACCACTCCTATTTATCATCTATCTAAATGACTTCGGAAAACGTTTAGAGTTCTTTCTCTAGGGCTAATTTGTATGCAAATGACACGCATGTTACTTTAACATCTACCAACGTTGATGATTTGAATACAAATGCCCACAGAGAATTAAGAAACATCTCGGAATGGATGAGATTAAATAAGCTAATTGCCAACCCCAAAAAACCGAATACATGATTATTGTTCATCCACGGAGAATCAACGATGTTGAAGTCTCGGAACCACTGAATCTTGATAATCCAGATATAAAGCGCGTCGCGAAGACAAAATCACTAAGGGTTGTTGTGGATGAAAGGTTAAGTTGGGATAACCAATTCAGCAAAGTGAAGGGGAAGATAAGTGGTGGTCTAAGGTCACTAAGAAAACTGAAAAATCTTATTCCACAATCCTAGCTTGACCATGTATACCGCACTCGTGTCGAAAGTCATCTGCGATATGCTAATGTTATTTGGGAGAATCTTCCAAAATCAAAATTACTTAATTACCCTCCAACGTCTACAGGATAGAGCGCGTTCTATCATTGATAACGCCAGACTATAGGATGGCTGATCTCATAGCTGGGTGGCCGTTGAACAACTAATAAATTTCGATCGATCAGTAAAGTTCGATGACATACAAAATAATCAACAGGCAATGTCCCGAAAGCCTTTGGGATAAATATTATCAAAGGACCCAGCTCTCCAACCACATAACAAGGAACTGGAGGGACCTTCAAATCCCAAGAAGCAATCTTGAATACGTCAAGAAAGGCTTGCATTATTCGGTACTGAAAGCTTGGAACGATATTCCAATTGACATCAGGGAGCCCCCTACACTTAGAAGATTCAAAAAGCAACTGAAATGTTATTTCAAGAGCTGAAAGAAAACAAAAACATGACTCCCTGGAAGGGCAGCTACTTCTAAATAGGTTTTAGATAGATACACTGTAGATATAAATATATTATAATGTGTTATTGTAATTAGGTTTTTTTTTTATTACTCCCTATTGCTGAAGGGATGTTGTGTTTAAATAATTCAAAATGAAATATAATGAAAAAATGAAGATCGACATTATTTAGTTCAATGATTGTTACCCCGGGTACCAGACGCTATCTCTTAAGGAGTCTTGTACCCAAGTTACAAATATGGGATACATTTAGGACGATGGTTAATAACCTTTTCTGCTTCATATGAGTTCGAAGAAGCAAATAGAGAGGACATATCTATAATTTTGCTTTGAAAGGAAGGGGTTTATAGGTGGAAGGGACGTAATAGAGCAGGACTGCAACGCAGTTGCATACAATGAGATTGGCCGCAAACACAAACGTGCTCTTCGGATCCTCTGTGAAGACTACAATTGCCCCTTTGAAACATTGCTCACTCGAGGTGGCAATTTTTGTATACATGTTAGAAACTTGCAGAAATCTATGACAGAAATCTACCGGGTGAGCCAGAAAAGAGTTCCCACTTTTGAAAATTCATAGCACCAAGACTACTTCACGGATTTGAATCATTCAAATTCTAGTTAAAAGCCGAATGATCAAAGTGTTTTCTTGATTTTGCTCGTTGTCCTACCAACACTACAAAAATATAGGTAAATTCAACTTTACAAAATTTCATGGTTGTAAAATGACTAAAAAATGGCCCAAAACATCGATCAACTCATAAATGACTTCTCGCACAGAATAATGAAGGAAATGCAACTTCTCATGGGGAGAGATATCCTCTGTACATTAGTTGCCACGTGATTGAAAATCCCTCCTACTTGTTTGAAAATTGATTTCTTATAACTCTTGAGGGATGTGAAACGCCCATGGCCTATTGTTCGGTGTGAATAGAGTCCTTACGATTTGATCAATGTTTTAGACCCATTTTCCGTCATTTTGCAACCATGAAATTTTTATAAAATTGAATTTACCAAATACTTCTAGTGCTGGTAGGACAGCGAGAAAAATCACTAAAACACTTTAATCTTTTGACCTTTGACTAGAATTTGAATGATTCAAATCCGTATTGTAATTTTGGTGTTATGAATTTTCAACTGTGGGAACTTTTTCCTGTCTCACCAGGTACAAGTCCATGAATCATTTTAACCCATCGCTTGTTTGGGAATTTTGTGAAAAGAAGCATGTGACTTATGATCTAAGAATACAAAATCTTTGCAAACTGCCGCAAAGACGCAGGGCTATGAGCAAGAATCACTGTCCTTTGGAGGAAGCCTCCTCTGGAACGCCCCGATGATACTATTAAAAATCAGCCAACACTTGCGGCTTCTAAAGGGAGGATCAAAGACTGGGCTGCTGATAAAAATGCACCTGCAAAATATGCCGCTAGTTATTCTTTTCTTTTGGATCGATTGTATTTTTGTTTTAAATAGTTGGTGATACTATTTACAGGTTTGTTTAACAGGCAAAATAACAGGCTTTCACAAATACTTTGCAAATTTTCCCACATATCCTACGTTGTCCGCCATGTTCGTTGCATCTTCGAATTACTTTTCCACCAAGTTTGATCGAATGGACTCGACGAGTTTTTTGCACAATGTTGATTTGAAGAAATCGCTGAATTTTTTCCAAAAATTGCACCATTTTGTCAACAGCAACTGAGACATCTTCTGAAGATTCTTTGATCTTTGGAGATTTAAGGAGATCTTCTGTTTCGGAAGCTTCACCAATGTCACAAGAGATTGTTTTGACTTAGATAGAGCTCAAATTTTTGCGCGCATGTGGCGATCGGGTGCTAAACCAGAGACTAGCAGCCAGCCACCGGCTCCAATCTGGCCCGCCATTATCTGCCTTGTGCGGAAGTTTGCGGCCAGCCGCATTTTGCATTTGGTTACTATATTAAGATTAGAGTGTTTCTAGCGTTCCTTAGCCTCCGTGCAGACCAAGTTAAGACTAAGTAAACCTGGATCATCCCTTCTTCTTAAGACAGACTCACCTGATTTCTTTTCAGAACTGAGGGGAAACCAGTCGAGTCTGCACGCAAGCTAAGAGTGTCTCGGTATCCGAGCGCATTGCCGCCTCGATTGCCGCTGTCGATTTTGAAAGCTTAAATATGTTTTATCTTATTAGGATGTTGCTGCGTTGGATTTTACATTGGTTGATAGTAATAATGACTTCATTTGGCAGGCAAGGTAAATAAGGTTGTTTCATTCTATCTCCTTTATTTCGCTTGTGCTAACTATTGCAGTCATTTTCATTACTTGTCTTTCATTTCATTTCATTTCATTTTCATTTAATCTTTTTTATACATGATACTCCTTCAGCTACAAATATATATGAAATAAAATAAAGATAAAGATGAATGTATATCTAGTCATACTGTTCTTCCAGGAGGTCATGTTTCAAGGGGTCTTCGATGTCCTATTGGCCCAAAAAATAGTTTCTAACCTGCTTTTTGAAAAATGTAGCAGATTCCACATTGCTAATATTGTTTGAGATATCATTCCACACCTTTGCACCTTTGTACGAAAAGCTCTTTTTAGTTATCTCTAGCCTAGGTCGTGGTATCTTCAGGTCATTCGCTCTCCTTGTTTCATATTTTGAAACATGAGATCTTTTTGTGAACTTTTGCGAACTTTTTGTGGATTTCTGGACATTGTTCATTTAGAATTTTATGCACCATCATCGCTTGGTCAAGCTTAATTAGTTCATTTACACTTCGTGTCGCAGATGTTATTCTGTCTTTAATAGGCGCAGATTGGATCAGAGTCATTGCCGTATCCTGTAACTTTGCACGTTATTGAGTTTAGTTGCAGCAAGGTGACCTCATAACAGATTACCATATCTGAGGTGTTCCACCAATGCCCAGTATACTTGAAAAGTTGTGATTGAGGGAGCAATTGTCGAAGTTTTCTGATGGAATCAAAACCTCCCTTTAATTTTCCTTTTACTATCTTATACTGTTGATTCCATGACAGTGTCTCATCAATAGTTAATCCTAAATACTTGGTCTTTCTAACTCGCTTGATTTCATCTTCTCCAACCTTAAGATCACCGATTTCAGAGATCTTGCGTAATTGCTTACTATTTCCTAAGAACATGAATTCGCATTTCGCTATATTTAGGCTTAACTTGTTTTTGCCTTAGCCAATCTGTGACATCTTGCAACTCATTTCTTAAGTCTTCCAAAAGTTGGTAAACGTCCTCTCCACCAAGAGTAATACTTGTATCATCAGCTTACATATTGGGTGCAAAATTTGTAAGGAACTCCTCAAAATCGTTGGTATATAATATAAATAGAAGAGGCCCTAAAAATGACCCTTGTGGAATGCCACAAGAAACCAGAAGTTTCTTGGAATTCTGGCCGTTAAGGTAGCGATACTTGGTTCTGTTAGATAGGAAGCGAACCATGCGAACTCCTTCTAACAAATGCCATATCTTTGTAGTTTTGCTGAGAGAATATCATGATCAATGGTATCGAACGCTTTTTTCAAATCAAGGAAAAGGCTTATGTTGACATTTTTCGATCAACATTGCTATACCAAGAATCTGTTACATTCAACAGTGGTGTATTGTTGAATGAAGTTTGCGGTAGGCAAATTGGTTCTTGGATAGCAGATTGTTTGCTGTTAAAAATTCAAAAGGTTGATCTCGAGCTGCCTTTTCAAATATTCTCGATACAGCTGACAAAACAGAAATCGGTCTATAGTTATTCAATTCTGATTGCCGTCCTGATTTAAAAATAGGTGTCACTATTGCTGTTTTCCATATGTCAGGAAAGATGCCCTCCTTCAGCGACTTATTGAAGATTACCTTGAGGGGGTCACAGATTAGTTCCGTTGCGTCCTTTAGTATCTTTGCCGGAATTCTTTCAGTTCCTGGTGATTTAGAGTCCTTCAGTCCTCTGAGTGCAGTAAGTACAAACTGCTTAGTAACGGGCTTGAATTTAAACTTAACAGACTCTTCATTGCTTGGTACAAAGCGGGTTCGGTCATCATTCAATTTACCCTCAATTTTACCAGCTAATGAAGGGCCCACATTGGTGAAGTATTTATTGAAAGCAGACGTAATTTCCTTTTTTGTCTGTTAGCTGCTTGTTTTCAAATTCTACCATAGTAACAGAAGTGGTTTTTGATGTTTTACCCACAACTGTGTTTATGGTTTTCCAAATTTTCCAGGGGTTGCCTTGGCTTTCCGAAATATTTGAGAAAAGTAATCCTTTATAGCTTCGCATATGCGAGATGTCACAAGATTCCGGAGCTTTTTGTATTTTGGCCACAATGCCATATCATTTGTAGCTAATCTTTTTGTTAGATCACGCTTGCGCATGAGTTCTTTTATCGAAGGGTTTATCCACGGGGCATATTCCGATTGTACCGGTCGCTTTCTTAAGGGGGTATGTGAATTTAGCAGCGATTCAAATATTTCATAGAAAGCTACTGTCATCTGATTTGGATCAAATGATAGCTTAGAAAACAAGGTCATAAAGTCTATGGAATGCAAGGCAAACAAAAATTCATCTTTATTGTAGTTCTTAAGCATCCGTGTTTCTACCTTTTTTTGGCATTTTTGTAGGATACGCCATGCATTAGTCTTCCTTGTCCCAATGATAAGGTAATGGTCCACCATACCTATTTGAATAACTTCACTTTTAAGGATATGTCTTATTCTGTTTGTGGCAAAGTGGTCAATGAGACTTTTGATTATTACAGTTTTACCCTCATTGTTTATCTTACTGGCAACACGAGTATATTCTTTTATTTATTGTCCAAACGGAAAAAAGGAATACAAAGATTTTAACCTCTTTGTATTCCAGTCACTTCGTGACTTGAGATCACAATTCGTGTACCCAATAAGAATAACTTCCTTATTTTCAGAGTCTAACTTGCGCAGAATCCCTTCCAGGGTGTCAGATGACTTACTGTCTTGGTTATCCGTCGGGGGTCTGTACCAACAAAGAATGACAAAACTCTTAGTATTTTTTGGAGTTATTTCAATACCGATAACTTCGAGATCTTGATCTGTAATATCGAGTCGCTGAAAGTGGGGCAAGGTCTCTCTGACATAAACAGCCACCCCACCACCAGCAGTATTCCTATCCTTTCTATGGATTTGATAATTTTTTTTTCTTTTTTTTTTATACACAATCTAAAAATTTACAATTTAACAAAACATATTTACATCAACGATATCATTGGGAGCATGATAGGCATGGCTACCCTAAATGATCTTTAACGAAAAAACAATACAGATACTAAAGGCTATACCAAAGTACTGGTCCCTTCGAGGGGAGAAACAGATCATGGAGATCAGATAACACTTTTGCCGGATCAAATGCAAAGTGGACAGGTTTTGGTATAGCCTTTAGTAACATAGATATATTTACTATACAGTTGTGATGTTATAACAAAAGTAAAGATTAATGGAGAAGGATGAGATAAAACATTAATGTCCCCAGGTTTGCATTGGTGGTGCTACAAAAAGCGCTCTGATGAGTGAATGAATTTTAGCGTTGATTCCAAAATTTGTATGTTTTGGTCATGAGTAAAAGTTTTATCACCATACAACATTATTTGCACAAGGGTTTGATTTGGTAGGTTTGAAATGTTGTGTAGTTGGAATACTTCGTTAACGGTGCCAAGGAGATCACGCCTCTGATCTTCATATGCATGGCATTGCAGCAAGAAGTGTTCAGTATCCTCAATTCCATCATTAATTAGACACATTGGGTCAACTGTGTCTCGAAAGTTATGGTTGAATTTGTGAGAATTTAGCTTACTGAGGCCTACGCGTAGTTGGGTGAGGATGGCAATACCTTTTGGATCATAAATTCCATAAATAGGTTTTTGGGTGGGGCGGATGAGAGAGGAAAGTCTGTTTTTGAATGAGCTCACTGTAGGTAATTCCCTGATCTCAGAAGCAAGACTTTCCCATTCTTTTAAGCAGTTTGGATAGAAACGTGACTCAAAGCGCTCCGTCCTTGCATTTATTCGCCCAACTACAGCCTGATTTCTAAGGGCATAATTTGACCAACGGATTCGTGGAATAGGATGTCTTGTACATTCAGGTGCAAGTTCGTTGATAAACTTAAAGAAGAGAACGAGACGCCTGCTCCACCTTCTGTCATTCAATGATTCCCAGCCGAGTTCCTCGTATATTTTGTCTCTTGAAGTACCTTTCCACGCGCCAGTTATAGCTAAGCCAGCAGAATACTGTACGGATTCAAGTCGTTCCATCAGGCGATGCAAAGTGACTTCATGACTAAAGTCACACACTTTCTTTGGAATATGATAAATGACGTCACCATAGTCGAGATGTGGACGAACGTAGAGCTTGTAAAGTTCGTTTAGAGTTTGCCTAGGCAAGTAGTTAGATAAAAACCGAAGCATACCAATCCCACGTCTCGCTTTATTGATAGCAGATTGAATATGACTAGAAAACGTCAGTCGACTATCAAGCACAACACCTAGATGTTTATGTTCGTCAACCTTCATAACTGTTACATCATTGAAAAAGATAGGCGGATGGTCAACAGAGATCTTTTTCTTAGAAAATGTCACTTCGACTGCTTGCTTTGTAGGGTCAGGATTGAAAGACATCCTCCAGTCATGTGCCCAACGTTTGATAAGATCTAAGTCATGATTCAGATCCGCAGCGCATTCGTTTGGGTCGTGAACAACTGAGAAAATTGATGTATCATCAGCAAATAGCTTTACATTGCATTTGAGATCTGCTGTCAGATCATTAATGTAAACAAGGAAGAAGAGGGGACCTAGGATCGATCCCTGTGGAACTCCGGCCGAAATTTTGCCCCATTGTGATGTTTTGCCATTCAATACCGTACGTTGCAGTCGATCCGCTAAGAAACTCTGAATCAGTGTCAAAAACTGTCCGGATACGCCATTTCGCCTTAGTTTGTAGATTAAGCCATCGTGCCACACTCTATCAAAAGCCTTTGAAATATCTAGATAAACTGAACGTACATCTAAAGGAGGGTTGCATTCGAACGCAACAAAGATAGAATGAACTATTGAGATTAACTGATTGATAGTAGAATCTCCAGGGCGAAAACCAGATTGGTTAGGATTTAGCAGTTCATGAAGGGAAAGTTGTTCGTACAATGAATCAAACATTAATTTTTCCAATATTTTACCAAGAATTGGAAGGAGGGAAATGGGACGATAGTTCTACTTAAGGTTCTTACTGTTCTTTTTGTGAACTGGTACGACATTAGCTCTTTTCCATACTTCCGGGAAAACACCTTGTCTTAGACATGCTTCGAAGATCAACTTCAGAGGAAAGACTAAGCTATCATCACACATTCTAATCATACGAACAGATATATCATCCCAACCATGTGCTTTATTTGGGTTTAAAGAACGAATTATATTTAGTATTTTCTCATCCAATATTGCAAATTCGGTCAATGGAGGTGCATTTGACAGGAGCTGACCCGGTACTTCGCTTCCAGTATCTATTGTAGTACATTGGAGTACGAAGTAGTCGTTAAAAATCTGCGCTTTGGACTCAAAATCCAACACAAAAATGTCATTTTCCAAGAGAGGGGGAATTACTGGTATTTTCGTTTTGTTTAAGATTTTGTTAATCAAGGACCAGTATGTTTTTTGACCTGTTTCAGGATTTGAAAGAGTTTTGCCCATTTTTGTAAAATACTGACTTTTAGCATCTTCGATGATTTTGGAACTCTGTGCTATCATGTTCTGTATATCCTTCAGTTTGTTATCGGGTCTACCATCCTTGACAAAATTTTTGTACGCTCGATTTTTTTTCGAATGAAGTTTTTGATCGACTGTGTTATCCAGGGTGCCTGTCGAGGCCGAACTGTTTTGGTTTCGTTCGGGATGAAGTTCGAGAAAATGTTTGCTAAGACTTCATTTAGCGTTCTTACCTGCAAATTTGGACACTGGAGTTCCTGAAATGTTTCCTGCCAATCATATAGTTCAATGCTTCTTCTAATTGCTGGAATATTTGCTCGATCATAATACCAGAATTTTCGATTGTAAGGAGGTGGCGCTAAGTTATTTGCAGTAATTTTGGCAAATACGATATGGTGATGACATTGCTCATGTAAGGTTGGGTGGACACCAGTTTCTAGAAACAAATTGGGCTGATTTGTGAATATGAGGTCAATGCAGGATTTGGACTCGCCAATGAAATGGGTTGGTTCACAAATCAACTGTTGCAAGCCGAGTTCGGACGAAAATGGTTCGAAAAGTCTACCTTCGTCATTTTCACGCTCGTTCTCCCACCATTGTGGAGAACGGCAGTTGAAGTCACCTGTTATGATTACACAGTATGGCTCTTCAGCAGACATTTGATAATTCTCTATGTTTGCTACCGAATTTGGCACTTTACTCTCTAGCCTCGTTTCGTTCAGGCCTATTACGTCTATATTTCGCTCATTTAGAACATTTTCCAATTCATTCTTGTATTTTCTTAAGAATACTATACTATATGATGCAATTCTTAGTCCTTTGCGTTCTCCTTTATTTTTAGTGTTCATTTGATCTTCTTCTGGGCCTGCACGTCCCTAACAATAACGCAAATAACTAGCAAGATTACCTGCAAATTTTCTTGTCCCTCCTAGATTAATATGCAAACCGTGTGCTCCAATATTACTAGATAATACATTGTCATTGTCGATAAGATAAAATCCATGTAGTTCCAGTTCTTCTTTCAGCAGGTCATTTACTTTCTTTTCTTTGCCATTTAGCAGCTCACTGTCCTTTCGTCGCAGAATGCTTGAAAATGCAATTTGGGAGCGACGGTTCCTTGTTCCTTTTTGGCTTGCAGCGCTGTAATGATTTCGTCTTTTAGCTCCTCGGGTGTTTTTGCCTTGATATCGCACGTTCCCGCATGCACAATGATGACATCACTGTTGCATACTCCAACTTTATTTACAACATCTTTTATTTTCATGCCACCTTTAGCTCTCTTCTCTATTTTCGGCTGTCATTGCAAAGCTTCATTTCATCGAGGCGATTCACTTGAGAGTCTCCAACGATTTTTACTTTCAGTTGGTTTCTTTCGTTTTCAATGGCATTGTTTGAGTCTGTTTTCTTGTTCTGTTGATTCGAATCTTTTCTCTTTGCTTTTGAATGACTTCTTGCACTTTTCTTGAAGTTGTTATTAAAGTTTTGCGCGCTTCTTTTGTTTGGCTTTTTTTCGTGGCTTTCTTTTGACTAGCTTGTCTTCTTGGAGCTTCTCTTTTCCCAGTGCATTGTGTTGTCCATGCATTCGTATCTACTTCATCTGAAGAAAGTGAACTAGAGCTGTCCACGAATTCGATGTTTGTTGCCAAGCGACCGGGGATATGATGTTTTGTCGCTCTCAAACCAGCGTTACTCTCAGTCCATAGGGAATTGTCGTTATCTTTTGAAATGGCGGTATTCATCCCTTGCTCAAACAAACGCATTTTGAGATCTAATATCTCTTTTCCAGTTTTCGGGAGTATTCCCTTTCTTTCTGCAAGAGTTCACTTGTTTTCGTCAAGGAATCTGTGAGAGCCCTGATCGAGCTCCATACCTGATTCTATGATGTTTCCCGAACACGATTACTGGTAACGGTAAGTACTTCTGCCTTATCATTCACTTTGTTTACTGCTGTTATATATTGGCTGTCAGAAGTTCCATCAGTGTCCTTAACATCCGATTTTCCTACATTTAAAGCTTCATCCATGTTACTTGGTGTTTTGACCTTTTCAGGCTTTTCTTGGGTTCTCCTTGATCCTGGGTTTTCTATTGACGTCTCCTGATCTTTTTCTTTCGTCTGCTCTTCATAGTTTCCCTTGATTTCTTTTCGCTTTTCAACATTTACCACATCTCCGTTTTTAACGAACATCAATGATTGTGCACCACGGCTCATAACATTCTTTAGTAATCCTTTCTTGAGTATTTTCTGTATTTGAGCTTCACACACGCTTCTGCTTAGGCCATATCTACTTTCCACAGCTTGCGGAAGTGACTGTAGATCCTGGCGCTTTTTCTTTGCTTGTGTTCTCTCAATTTCTGATATGATGATTTCCTGGATCTCTGTGCAGTTGTTTATGTCTCTGTGGCTCTCACTGTTGCCCTGTTCTTGCTCTATACCTTCATTTTTACTTTCTGCCATTTTAGACGCAGCCGCCATGCTGTCACCAAAGCATCAAATGCTGTGTTGTAATGAATGTGTGTTGTAATGAAAGTGAGGATTGTTTAGGGCCTGTTAAACCGATCCCGTCTTGCTGGGACACCTTGCCTATAGCTGGGACGTTTTTAAGACTGGTCATTATCGGTCTCTGTGCTTGATTGCTGCCGAACCGGTGATGGAGATCTGTTTTAGGATCTCCGTTGTCGGATTGGCGGGGTCAGGCACGGGGACGCGGTCTGCTCCGGTTGCTTGGTCGTTGGAGAACTTTCCCAGTCTATTGGCTTTTAATGTATATTTCTTTTACTTTTGTAAATTTAGGTTTTACTTTTTAGCTTTGTATATTCATTGTAAGTAGATTTTAGATGTTTTTATTCAGTTCATTGTAAGTTTTCTGTGGATGGCCCCTTGAAAATCAGCCGCAAGGGTGAAGGGCCTCCCTCCTTAATAAATTGAAATGAAAAAATGAAATGAAAAAATGCGTGCTCGTTGATGTCAATTCTGTCCCGGCAAGGCAGGCGATCCCGCTTGTTCCTGTTTACATTAGACAGATCGGAAACATACGCGTAGGACAGAATGGAATAAACACCATGTAAGCGCAAAGTGAAAACTGTATTTTTCATTCATTTCATTTCATAATAACACAATAATGATAATGATAATAATAATAATAATAATAATAATAATAATAATAATAATAATAATAATAATAATAATAATAATAATAATAATAATAAATTCGTGTTCGCCCTAGTGTCCGAGCTGACAGCTCAGTTAACATAAAAAATTATGTCTACTAGGCTTGTGTTATCCACTACAATTTGTACATATATACTGTGTAAGACACAAGATTTAGCAGTCATCCAATGTGAAAAACACAATATAGAACTTCGCGTATCTGATCATACGCAAGGACCGAGAGAGAAAAAATAAGATTCACACGAATAACTTCCTAACCCTGTGTCTCCATATGTAGTTAGCCATTATCAAATTTGAAAGTGAGCACCACTGTAATGTGTTCTTGTCTACTGACATTGATCTCATAACAGTCCAAACATACATTTTGATACAACCAAGTGAGCCAAAGCAAAGCACCTTCAGATCTACATCCCAGCCCAACGACTGCAGCAGACTGCACAGCGGCTGATACCGTTCCTGTTTGGTCTTCAGCGCTTGTTCAAAATATAGATCGTAGCAGACAGTCACCTCCAAGATAATGCATTTACGTGACTGATTGTCAATGATAACGATGTCAGGTTTACGATGCGTAATACGCTGTAATTCATCACCATATTCCGTCAGTATTGATTCTGCAAGTTTATTTGCATGAAACTGAAAACCATTTAGACTTCCTGAGATTATCTCAAATATTTTGTCAGCAATTCGATTGTGACGTCTACTGTAAAAGTTGTGAAACTCTCTGCAACCATTCATCAAATGTGCAACACTTTCCGTGTGCTGATGGCAATAATAATATAATAATAATAATAATAATGATAATAATAATAATAATAATAAAATTAATAATAATGATAATAATGACGATAATAATAATAATGATAATAATAATAATAATACAATTTATTTACAGTTGGCTAGAAGAATCGATAATAGATGCTAATGAAGGCCAACTCTACCCTATTTACATGCTCGAATTATGTTCTACCCCGTTTAAACCATACATATGCGGCAGTTACATCCAGATCCCTTCCAACTTCTGATTTTCATTTTGAACCCATCACCGCTTTATGCAGCTTTATATATGTCTGGAAGCCGATTCCAAACCATGCTACCCCAAAATGAGAGACTCTCCATTCACCATCTGCTGCATTGTTTGTATGCTTCGACTGCGTTTCGTTTGAATTGCCCTGAGGCCGTTGGGCTGTTGAACTTTGTTTTGAAACATTATGGTATGGAACTTTGTCTTGGAGATTTGACATTGGGTCACGTGGTCTACAAGTGACCTCTCCCATGCTGTGTGACTCTTTCAACTTTTTGTTTTCAAATTTTAGGCCTATATTCTCATCACGCAGTGATTTGTTGTCCTGTTCTAGTTGACTTATTCTTGCAAAAAATATGTTAAAATTAACTGAGCTTATTTTATCGTTTTTTGGGGAATTTTCTTTACTTTTTTGGTAATTTCATCCACGCGCCCCTCAATTTTTGTTAATCGGTCTAGAATGCATGCAAGAGTTTCTTGACTTGTTGAATTTTCTTTATTTTGATAATTTTTGCGGTATGTTAGGTGTGATAGAATTGCTGGTTTATACAACACTAGTTTAGCATCCGTTGGTATTAGGTTTCGTAGTCTCATCAAAACTCCTACTCTCTGACTTGCATTCTTACACGTGTTGCTTATATGCTGATTGAATGTCAGTTTATTATCAATAGACGATTACGCTAAAGATGGCGGCGAGGAACTTTTTACCACGATGCATTGCGTTCTAATTGCGAATCCTTGACGATTCTATAGGCATTCGATTAAAGAACGCTTGGCATCTCGGTAAAAAGTTCCTCGCCGCCATCTATAGCGTAATCGTCTATTGTGACTCCCAAAAGTTTTAATGCTTTGGTCTTTTGCACAACATCATCATTTATTTTAAATTCGATAGGTAGTTCTTGAATCATTTTTTTTGGCCAGTGACAGTCATGGCCTGATATTTTTCTTTGTTACCATGTAGAGAGTTATCTTATACCATGAACATACCTTGTCCATACTGTCATTTATAACTTTCTCTACCTCTTTTGGTGAATCTTTGGCTACATATAACTGGTGATCATCTGCGTACATTGAATAAACCATAGTCTGTGGCAGTATAACTGAGATCGTTTTGGTAGATATTCCACAGAAGTGAGCCCAGTGATGAACCCTGTGGACATCCTCTTTCATATTTCTTCCGTATACTTTTTTGTGTCACCGAGCTTCACTCTAGTTCGTCGATTTTCTAAGTATGACTTCATCATGTCTATTGCCGCCTTAGAAAAACCATATTTTTCCAATTTCCTTAACAAAAATGAATCAAAAACTTTACTCATGTCAGTCGATAACACACCCACTATCTTATTGTTATCAATTGCCTCCTTCCATTTATCAACCAAATTTACTAACTTAGTCTCTGTCCTTTGACCTTTTCAATATGCTGTTAAACTATCATTTAATTTTGGCTGGACTCCATCTTCCCTTTGGCCAGCGACGAGTTTCTCAAAACCTTATCAACTTCAGGAAATGTTATTATTAGCCTGTAGTTCCCGTTTATGTGTCTATTATTTTTCTTGAAAGCAGGTGCCCATTGTCCCTTTTTCCAGTCATGAGGCCATGCCATTTGTCTTATGCATTCATCATAGAGTCTCCCTATAGATGGTGCAAGGGCTTCTGCTCCAACTTGAAGTATCCCTCGTGGCATTTTATCCCATCCTGCTAACTTTCTTGGGTTGATATCTTTCATTGCTTCCTTAACCTCATTCTCTTTTAATGACCTATGAGCAAACAGACTTGTCTCATTAAAATTTTTCTCTGTATCAATAACACTGCTGTTACTCTCCAGTTCTTTTCAGATACTTTGCTAACGTTTTCTTTCTCTGTTCTCTCCCCTTCACATTCTTTTTTATTGTCCCACATCGTGTTTAGATAATTCACAAAAGTGTCTGCCACTACTTGTGGGTTCTCTTCTAATTTTGCATCAATTTCTAAGCTTATCGCATCAGAGCCGCCCTGCACATTCTTTGCTGACAAAACTGCCTTGCAGGCTTTGAAGAAGGCACCCGGAACGATTTTAATTCTAGTGCTTTTCTATCCCAATATTCTTTTATGGCTATTCTTCGTTGTCTTGTAGCTTCATTTCTCAATTTCCTTTTCAATGCTAGGTTTTCATCACTACTATTTTTAGAGAATTCTCGTACGTATTTTCTCTTTTTCCTTATCGCTTCCTTCCAAGCAGTTGTCATGTAGGGAACATCCCTTTCTCTTACCCGCATTCTTTTCAGGGCATACATGGTGTCTCAAAAAAAATTGTTCGACGTTTGATAAAATATTGAAAAATAAGGACAACATGAACAGGCTCATGGAAAGATAACCCTGTTCCCAAGATTATGAAATAATTTTAGAGACCAGAATCAAGCAAATCGGTTGAAAATTCGCTGAGTTACGAGCTCTCGAAGATCGAAAATATGCGATAGTTGAAACCAGAGACCCCCCAGATTACTTGCATTGCAAAAAGCTCGAAGACGGAGGTAAGAGAAGCTTATCCAATGTCATACCTCTCGTTGATATCAGAGAAAACCAAATAGGACTTCTAAAGTAAATTATATCTTGCGATCATTCTCAAAATTTCCTTAACATTTCGGAAGTCAAAAACAGTGGTTCAAAACAAAATCGGCTAGAGACTGAATCTGTTTCCTCAAATCATCCATATGCTTGACAGTCAGGTTATCGAAAACCTTTTTGAATCCTACTTGGTTCACCTTGAAACAATTGAGGAATAACAGAAACGACGGCCTATGGAGCTTTTACCAAAAACACCATTTCGAGGCCTCTGGTTTCAGCTTTCGCACAAACTCGAGCTTCAAAAGCTTGTAACTCCATGAATTTTTAGCGGATTTGCAAGATTCTTGTGTCAAAAAATAATCTAAGATCTCAGGAAAAGGGTGATATGACCAAGGATGCATTCAGCGTATCGTTATTCTTTTTAGTATTTAATCAAACGTCGATCAATTTTTTTTGAGACACCCTGTATGTTCCTCTATGATTCCATTAACAGATTTTGCCAGTAGAAACATTTATCATCTACAGATTTCAATATCTCTCCAACATGCCATGGAGCTCGCTCTAGGTCTTGAATTAACTCCTCAATATTGAGATTCTTTTTACTTCGAAAAGTGACGATTTTCTTCTTATATGTTTGAGTCTTTTTTTGTCATCAAACTAAATATCGTGCAGTAGTCACTAATTCCAGGATCAAATAACCCACTTAGTTGGTGATACTCTGACTTATCTATTAGACATACATCTATTAGTGTCTCCGAAGTCGATGTTATTCTCGTAGGTTCTTTTATGAGGCAGCTTATTTCATGCACCTCCTCCAAATCAACTAGCAGTTTACCTTCTTTACTACCAGGTTTGGATTAATGGTGTTGCCTCAGACATGAAGGATATTGAAGTTGGTCTGTCGCAAGGCTCATGCCTTGGACCTCTTCTATTCCTTATTTACATCAATGATCTCCCACGGATTGTCCAGGGTTCTACTGTGTCCATGTATGCTGATGACACCAGTCTGTGCCACCAGTCTAATGATATAACTCAGCTGAATAAGGCTATTAACAATGATCTAAGGCATTTGGACAGCTGGCTACAAGGTAATAAGCTTTCCTTGAATGTTGCAAAAACTCACTCTATGCTTATTACCACCAAGCAGAAACGTAACATTCTTCAAGATACAAATTGAAGTTGGAACTAAATAGTCATGAAAGTGAGCTGGAAGTAGTCCAAAAAAAAAACGAAGTACCTTGGAGTACAAATTGGCCATTGCTTGGATTGGAAAGAACAAGTTCAGGCTGTTTCTGCCAAGGTCTCAGGGGCTGTTGGTTTTCTAAAACATGCAAAAAATTTTCTACCTAGGGAAACTCTGAAAACTCTCTACACAGGTATCACTTTCGATATTGCTGTTCTGTTTGGGGTTGCTGTGGTTCTACTGAAATAAACCAGTTGCAAAAGCTTCAGAACCGGGCTGCCAGAATTGCAACAAATAGCAGCTTTGATACCCCATTTCATTTCATTTCATTTTTATTTATTTAGGCACGGTAGCCCCGTCAGTCCATGAGAACTGCTTTTCAGGGGGCCGTGGCACAAATGTTACCAGTTTACGATTTGATTCTTCTCTTAAAGGTGGCAAGAGATGGTGCCTCTTTAACTTCAAGTTCAAGGCTATTCTAAAGCTTAGGTCCACGAAAAGATATAGCTCTCTGCCCATTGCTAGTTTTTTCTGAAAGGTATCGAGAGATCAGTTTCGGTGTTTCTGAGTTCCCTGACATTTCGAGTCGACCTTTTTTCAAACAAGCTGGAAAGGTACTCCGGGATGAGACCGTTTAGCGATTTGTACACTGTAGTTGCTGTTTCGCCTCAAATGATGTCGCTTACAGTAGGCCAATTTAAACTTTGTATCAAACCTACAGAAGGAGTATCAAAATTGCTGACCACTGTGCAGACCACTTATCGAAGAGCTTGGTTGGAATACCATTGAACGACTAATTAGCAATGAGTCTAAAACAATTTTTCTTTTTGTTTTTTCTTTTCTGCTTTAACAGGGCACATTGTAAAGCAGTTTTTTTTCCGTATGAACTGAATGTTTTTACCCTGTATAAATAATTTAAAATAAAATAAAATAAAATGAAATGAAATGAAATGAAATGGTGTTCAAATCACTTAATGAACTTGCTCCGCAATACTTGTGTGGCCTTTTTACAAGAAACTCACAATGCTCCACCCGTACCCTCCGTAATACCGGCACTGACGTGAGGTTACCAAAGAAAAATTCTGCGAATGGGCAAAAATGTTTTTCATTTCGTGGAGCAAAATTATGGAATAGCCTATCAGCTGAGTCAAAACAGGTATCCTCTCTGAACAGCTTTAAAAAGTCTATCTAGAGATGAGGGCAGGGGTGGATTTTTGTGGCGGTGGCTGCGGGTGCTCTTGGCTGGCGGGCTGTGCCAGAGTGACTGATGTTGGGATCTGCTGCCGTCGGTTGCTCTGGGTTGGCCTGCCTGTCGGGAGTGGCTGCAGCCGGCGTTGCATAGTCCACCCTTGCCTCAAAATTTTAATTTGCTTGTCTTCTTGTAAATATTTTCTTTTAATGTAAATTATCAATTTTTGTATCTAGGTTTTAATTAGTGTAATTAGGTTTTAATTGTGTATTTCGTTTTTAGATTGTATTGTAAATGTTTTTAATGGAGGGCCCCTTGAAAAACAACTTTGTTGAAGGGCAACCCTCCCTAAATGAAATGAAATGAAAAATGATCTGTCCAGGTTCAAATCCCCTCCAATAATGATATTACCACATTGCATAGAAGCCCATGTAAGCAGCTCATTCAGTTCGTTTTCTAATTGGCCATAGTAATTCTTTCCCGAGGTCTTAGGTGGCCTATATATTCCAATCATCAGCATATTTTCCCCATCAATCTTAGTCTGTACGGCTAGTACCTCAAGAGTGGTGTATTTCTTTGGGGGTTTTAACCTCTTGGAGCATAGACCCTTCACAACATACATGAGGATACCGCCCCCACCTTTCCTTTGATCTTCCCTGTGAATATCATTACTGTCCCATGCAAACCGTTTATTGGAATAAGTACGATCGATCTTAATCTCAGTCACCATCAGCATACAGATCAAATCCTTACTGGTTGCTGAGGCACGCGGAAATTATCCAATTTCACGGTAATCAGCCAATCTAATAGCCCCTTTCCAACCACGTGATACAAGATTGGCCGTTCGAAGTCAATTCTTGAATACCCCACAAAAGTTGAAATGGCTACTAAGTTACAATAATTACATGGAATTTTCTTTGATAAATCAGTAGAAGGGATACCCCTCTACAGTTTGTAGCGTGCTTGGTAAAATGTCTCATTTGGAGCCCAAATTACAGTCATTTTCCGGTCGAAGAATATGACATTCGTTCAAATATCGATAAAAGTCGCTGAAAATGAGATATAAGGATAAAAATCTCAGCGATTATGGATATTGCCCTAAGCAATAACCCAAGCACTGTCCCTTCAATTACATCTCAAAATCGCAGGTTATTTTCAGCAGTTTCTACCAGAAATGTGATCTGGGCCTAAACTTCTTTACCGATTAAAACTCATTCGTTGACCCCAAAAGGGCTTAGTGTGTATCCTTGAGCTAAATAATTCACTTACCAACAACTCCATGATCTATTTGGCTTCATTTTCCATTTAAATGTCTCCAAATTTCGTTTAAGACATCCAGTCTTTAGCAAATTCTTGTAAATTTTTCTCGTTCCATATTTCTCTGCTAGCGCCAGTGGTCTCCTCAAAACCGTCGCATCGATAGGCTTTGTGCTACAGATAATGCGATTCGATACAGTTCATACACTCGTAAATAGGTATGGCATGCCTAATTTTGCTCAATTCATTCAAATGGAAACAAAAAGGATCAAATATTTCTTGGGGCTGTTTGGTTGTTTGGTTCACAAAATGAATAGATCTAACACAAAACAACAAAGCAACAAAAAGTTTGTGCAAGAGATGTGTCAAATCTATTCATGAGTCAATACAAAAGGAAACAAAAGGAAAACAGTGGTAAACTTTCAACACACGCCACAAAACATTTACTTTTGTTGTTTTGTGTAAGATCTATTCTTTGATGAACCAAACAGCCAAGAAATGTTTTATCGTTTTTGTTTCCATTTGAATGAATCGAGCAAAATCTGGCATGCCATATCTATTTACGAGTGTATGAACTGTATCGAATCGCATTATCTGTAGCACAAAAGCCTATCGATGCGACGTTTTTGTTGAGACCACTGGCGCTTGCAGAGAAATATGGAATGCGACAAATTTGCAAGAATTTGCTAAAGACTGGATGTTTTCAACGAAATTTGGAGACATTTAAATGGAAAATGAAGTCAAATAGATCATTGAGTCGTTGGTAAATGAATTATTTAGCTCAAGGATACAAACTAAGCCCTTTTGGGGCCAACGAATGAGTTTTAATTGGCAAGAAGCTTAGGCCCAGATCACATTTCTGGCAGAAATTGCTGAAAATAACCTGCGATTTTGAGATGTAATTGAAGGGACAGTGCTTGGGTTATTGCTTAGGGCAATATCCATAATCGCTGGGATTTTCATTCTTATATCTCATTTGCAGCGACTTTTATCGATGTTTGAACGAATGCCAATATTCTTCGACCGGAAAATGACTGCAATTTGGGCTCCAAATGAGATATTTTTCCAAGCACGCTACAAACTGTAGAGGGGTATCCCTTCTACTGATTTATCAAAGAAAATTCCATGTAATTATTGTAACTTAGTAGCCATTTCAACTTTTGTGGGGTATTCAAGAATTGACTTCGAACGGCCAATTTTGTATCACGTCGTTGGAAAGGGGCTATATGATTGGCTGACTACCGTGAAATTGGATGATTTCCGCGTGCTTCAGCAACCAGTAAGGATTTGATCTGTATGCTGTCACCATCATAACTTGAACCTTAATGACAAATTCAGCAGTGTCAGCTCTTCTATCTTATTCTGTAAACTGTTTACATTTAGATTGCAAATCAAGATTTCTCTCTTATCTCTCGTTCATCCTTCTGTAAGGTTTTCAAACGTATTAGTCCCATTTTGTAAATCAGACTCATTTTGTCCATTCAGTTCCTCCACAAACTTTTTATCAAACATATCTGACAAGAGTTCGCATCCATAAAAGGGAAGGATTGCTAAGCAGCTTCTGCAGTCCTTCAGAGTATGGCAAACTGGACCATTCTTTGGAAATTTTCATAGTTCTGCATGCTGACTTTTCCACATTTTATCCCTGTGTGGCATTTTTGACTGCATATGTTACACAACAGGGCCTTGTGATTTCTAGCAACAGATATTCTGCAGACGCTGCATGGATTTTTAACAGGTCCTGGGTTCAACTGTATGTCTCCAGATCTCAGTAGAATGATTCCAACATCCCTTATTATTTGAAACGTTGCTGCTCCTTTGTTTCTGCAGTAAGGTGCGCGAGCCTCGTTATATTATGTTTGATCTTTCCACGGGGATCCTGTGCAAAGGAGCAGTGCCTAGGCCACTCTTGATGACTTGCATTACAAAATCTGAGCAGAATCCACTTGTATCTCTCGCATCGTCGTACTGAAGATTATATATGCTGTAGCATTTCATAAGCAACTACTATATTTATGTTCTTGAGTCTTCTTATACTGCATTCACACTGATACAGTTAAACCAGCTTTATCTAAACCAGTTTAAATTTCGACTAATCAAATGACTGGATTTGCTGGATTGACCAATCAGAAGGCCCTATTCTATAGCCTGGTCTAGTTGAAGCTGGTTTAACTTTCAATGTGAATTGGACATTAAACAGCAATAACCAGATAAGACGTAAATTCATATAGCTGCAACCAAAACGCCGTCTGGTCGCCATTTTAGCAACAACAACAACTATTGTGAGCAGTAAGAACAACAGTCCAATTTTTTTGTGTTTGTGTATTTGTGTAAACATGGCAATTTTTTCATTCTCCTCGAATACAGTAAAAACCCGCGTATATGAATCTAGTGATTAAGAACCTGCATACTGAAATTCTGAAATAAGACCCTCTATGTGTAAGAACCCATTCAGGCTGAAATTTGAAATAGGTTCTTATTCACAGGGATCATCAAATTAAAAGACTTATGGAAGAGAGGGATAGGGCCAAGAAAAACTCCATAAAAAGCCCCAAATTTCTCAAATCTTATAAATCTTTGCGAAACAAGGTGACAAACACTATTAGATCCTCTATAAGATTACACTACCAATCTTTGATTAATGAAAACAAGGAAAATCCAAAAAATATGTGGAGAACTATAAATAAGGTGCTAGATAAGGCCCCTAATTCTACAACTATTATGCAAGTCAGGGATGGCAGCAAAACAGTTTCTGATTCAAAGCAAATTGCCAATGTCCTAAATGGCCACTTTGTTAATGTCGGTCCGAGACTTGCTCATAAAATTGAAGTTAAACCGGGCGATGATCCTCTCTGTCATCTTAATAATCCTACAGAAGAAACAGTCTTCCAGTTCAAACAAGTAAATAAAGGAACAGTTCTGAAATATATCCAAAATCTAAAACAAGGAAAATCTGCTGGTCCTGACAAAATACCAACGGCAATTTTGAAAGACGCTGCTGAATTTCTTTGTAAACCACTAACGATGATCTTTAACAGCTCTTTAAGGCTAGGGACTTCCCCGACCGTTGGAAAATAGCACGAATTACACCAATTTATAAATCAGGTGCCAAAGATGATATGAATAACTATAGGCTAATTTCAATTTTGTCAGTGCTATCTAAGTTATTTGAAAAGATTGCACATGACCAACTTATTGATTTCCTCCAATCTAACAAAAGACTAACGCAGAATCAGTTCGCTTTCCGTAAGCTTCATTCTACAATTACCTCACTGATTGGTGTCTCACATCATTGGTATTCAAATATCGACAACAACAAAGCTACCTTTGCTCTTTTTCTCGACCTGAAAAAGGCATTTGATACCGTGGATCATGAGATACTGATCAGTAAATTAGCAAAATATGGAATAACAGGTATTGAGGACAACTGGTTCAAATCCTATTTAACTAACAGAAGCCAGTACTGTTCCATTGATGGTCAAGTATCTGATATTATGGAAATAGAGTGTGGGATCCCCCAAGGTTCATGCTTGGTACCGCTGCTCTTTATCATTTATTTAAATGATTTTGAGCACTGTCTCGAACACTCAAGAGCCAACGTGTACGCAGATGGTGCTGGGGTGGCGGTGTCCTCAAGCAACCAACAGAGCTTATGGGAGGAGCACAAGCTGAGTTATTAAACATCACAGAATGGATGAGGATTAACAAACTCAGTCTCAATCCCACCAAAACAGAATACATGATACTAGATCATCCTCGTAGAAGGAAAAATAGAGAATTATTACCGCAAGTATTCATGAATCGAGAAAAAATTAAGCAGGTTGACAAAACAAAATATCTTGGGGTAATAGTTGACGATACTTTAGGTTGGGAAGAACGGTATGAATCAGTTAAGAAAAAGGTTGCTGGGGGCCTTGCAGCAATGAAGAAACTTAAGGGCATCCTCCCACAATCAATGCCTTTTCAAGTGTACAAAGCGCTTGTAGAGAGTCATCTTCGCTATGCTGACGTAGTATGGGGGAGCTTATCGGAAACTAAAATAACAGCCCTTCAGAGACTGCAAAATCGTGCATTTGAAATCGTTCAAGGATCGAAAATAAAAGACTCTTTGATTCGACCCACATTTAGCATCGATCAGATGTTTCAATTTGACCGGTCGGTTCTGATGTATAAGATAATTAACAAGATATGTCCTGAGAGTCTGCACGATAAATTTGCTGAAAGATCCTCGATAAGCAAGTATGATACAAGAAATAAAACTGATCTCCAAATCCCAAGGCTAAATCTAGACTTCAGTAGAAAAAGCTTCAATTATACTGGTCTAAAAACCTGGAATTCTATTCCAACACACATAAGAGAGACTGGCACACTCACCCGGTTTAAGAATGGGCTAAAAAGTCATTTTCTAAGCTGAGGAAAAATATGTTTTCGCACGAATCCATGGAAGAACAGTACTGGCTTTTATATCTATTATTAAGCATATTATTTTTTGTTATACTTTTTATACTGAATGGATGTCGTGATTGAATAAGAAATAAGAAGAAGAAGATGAAAACTCCAGTTGCTTTGTCATTGAACCTATACAGACCAATACCTGGCATATATGCATATTGCAAAGAACTCTAAAGATGCTTTGTAAGATTTTCATTGTATTCTGTAAAATTTCTGATTCTTCCACGAACTGCTGTTGTGAATAAGGCCTCACGAACTCAGGTGCCTCTGAACGATTGCAAATAATGAGTTTGAAGTTTCAATCTGAACAAAAGAAATACCTGAAAGCCGTTAATGAAGTAAGAACCAATTTAAGAACCTGAACAGCCTAATTTCCCACCAAATACTCAATATATAAGAACCTAATCAGGCTGACTTGCAAAATTGTAGGTTCTTATACGCGGGTCTTTACTGTTTGCGGCAAGCCACAGCTATCAGAAAGATCGATTCATTGCTGCGCCAAGCGCAGCATTAATACTCTTGCATAATCTCTCTAGCTTGATGTCACACATGTTTTTCATAAGAAACTGGTTTATAAGAAACTAGTACTAAGATGGCCAAAATGTTAAGAAACTCGAGTTCTATATCTGAGAAGTACTAAGAAACTTTTCAAAGTTAAAAGCATGGATATTGTGGCAAAGAGATCGTTGAACTTTTATTCTTGAGTAATGTGATCTAACCATTTGTGTTTTCCACATAACTGAACACTGTTTATTTCTTTATGATGTTTTAAATTTCAAGAAACGTATCTACCGCAGTGTTAGCGACCACATTGACAATGCTGCATTCAAAAAATAAGAAATCAAGAAACTTTTAGTACTAAAATAGACAAAATCTCATGTGAAATTAGGAAACTTTTAGCACTATAGCCTGATCCAGGTTTTTTATAAAAAAAGAGTAAACGATTCATAGGGTGACTGCCGTCAGATCTTATTGCGGTCTGCTGTTTCAAAGACAGTTGCGCGTGCGCAGTATGGAATTTTTGTAAAATCCTATTTTTCCATCACAAAAACTGCATTATTTACATAGTCACTTGATTTAGTAAGAGGCAATATAACAACCAATTTGTCACGAACTGTAGCTATTTTTTGGTTCATGATTGTGGGACTTGAGAGGATACTTGCCTGAAGACCTTGTTTGCACACGTTGCTGTTGACTACGATCATAAGTACTTTGATAACGAGTTTTCTTAGTATACAACGAGGGGCTCAGATAATTC
Source organism: Aurelia sp. 4 Dawson et al 2005 (assembly GCA_964019985.1). Lineage (NCBI taxonomy): Eukaryota > Metazoa > Cnidaria > Scyphozoa > Semaeostomeae > Ulmaridae > Aurelia > Aurelia sp. 4 Dawson et al 2005. The sequence continues at coordinate 11,396,029 of OZ026497.1, forward strand.
ACATTCTCTGTTCGACATGCAAGTTCAGCCTTTTGTATCACATCTAAAATGTTCACTGGAAAAGTAAGGCCGTTTCTTTTTCTCACGCCATCTAAGGCTTTAATTTGAGCTGGCTTATAGATTTTCTCGACCTGAAAAAATCGTTGTAAAGCCACAACCAACATCCTCGAATACAATTTAGCCTTTCAGCAATCAGATAAAACAAACTTATTTAAAATCGGTTCATTGGTTATGGACATATAAACAATTATAAGATAATGTATAATTTTGGGACTCCTAGTAGTACAGTGGAACTATCGGCTAGTAAAAAGGCAACCCCCCTTAATAGGTCACTGGTCCTTGGACATCACAATGAATTGTTTAGAAATGGATTGTTTAGTGATAGACACTTTCAAATCTATTTTGAAATTCATCTGACTGAAATCGGCCACTGAAACATGGATTGTTTTCTTGACTCACCACTCACTCACTCGGCAGTGGATAGACTTCAAAGTACAGAAAAGGCATCAGTTACGGTTTTTCTGAGGGGCTTCGAAGCATTTTGAATGTTCATTGGCAGGGGGTGAGTACATCGATAATATGAGAAGCTTTTGGAGACCACTGCCAACTAGATCGCTTGAAAATTGATCCCTTTGTAAAAATATTCAGGTTTACCGTACAGTGGCTGGTCTTTTCTGCAATTAGACCATAAGAGCGCAGATTACTGGCAACAAGGTCCTACTTGGGTTTGAGCTACCATCGTTTCGTCATCTTTTGTTCGAAATTCAAGTTGATACATCGTTCGCTGCCATTCTTTATATTCTTTTGTACGTTGTTGATTGATTTTGAAGTTGATATTTTTCTTCTCAGTGAGTTGGTTAAGGTGACACCCGTCGAGATGGACCAAGGTTAGTTTAAGGAGAATTTTACTCTTTGATTCAGAAATAGGAGCTAAGATTTATTTGAATTCGGAACCTAAATATGTATCTCTGTTGCAAAACATAATTTAAACTGCGTTACTGAAGATCCTGTGTACAAAGGAAAATTTTGAACTACAGCGGATGAGTCATGAAAAATTCTATAGGTTGCTTGCGAAGTTTTGTCGATGCAATTTACGTTCGCTGGTTCGTTTCTTTGAGATTTCATTGCTCAGAAGAAATACTAACTTAGGTTCAAATTTTTTCGTCGAGATTAGTCATTTCATTTCATAATATGCACACTGAAACTTGCACATCTTGCACATCTAAGTTTGCATTTCCTCTATGCAATGACTTTTAAAAGAAATGAATTGACCAAAATGAACTGCATCCATAAATAAACATTAGCGCAAATGAAGACAAATGAACATGAGTCAACGCCTATGAACAGACAAATTATAATGGAAAACAAATGAACACACCTTGGCAATCGTGAGAGTCTTTTTCCCTGCATATAGGGATTTAGGATTTAAACGATCCAAAATGCATTTGCGGGGGGGGGGGGTCAACGTTAATTGGAAAGAGACAACTTTTTTAACTTGTGCTTCTTTGTAAAGCTTACCAGTTTATTTTCAGCTAAATTGATTTAACCATATGAAATAACATGGTAAAGGTCAACTGTTCCCTGACCTCGTGGCCTGTCACTTAATCAACCGCCATTAACCTAACACACAACAGCCTTGTTGGTCAACATAACAATAATCACTACATCATTCCCCTCTTTCTTTTGAAAGGAAAAATAACGTTGCCTAAATTTCTATGAGTCAAAACGTATAAACAACAATAAAACAAACGATTAAAAGGTTTTCGATTACCTAAACGAGTTTAGTAGGAAATAAATCCCCATACCTGTCTACTTGCTTACGTGTGCGTCCTGATCTCCTTGGTCCTTGTTCCACATGTACTTCTTGCCTCACAACCTTCATCGCTTACTTCTTCTTCATCATCACTGCTCTCTACTTCCTCTTCACTCTCCTCCTCAGCTTCTGTCTCAATCTCTGCAACCTTCTTGAAGTGTGAAATGTTCCTTGTTATTACATATCGTCCATTCCTAGCTGTGATTCTGCATCCCTTTCTCTCTGTTACTCTCAATTTGTTAGGACTAAACTTTCATGACAATTTTTTCGAGCTGCTTGTAAGCATATGATTGTATCTCCAATATCGATATCTGCCTCGTTTGCTCTCTTTCTTTCGTCATAATATGATTTATTCTTTTCTTTCTGCGTTTCGATGTTCGCCTTTGCAGTCTTGTGTTTGTTAACTACTTTATTTGACGTTGACGTTAATTCGGGAAGTTTTCCTCGTATTGTTCTGTTAAATAGGAGCTCACAGGGTTAAACTTTTGTCGTGCAATGGGGCGTTGATCGAAATGATGATAAAAATTTCTGAAGCTCTTGTCTTTAATACTTGTTCTCGATCTTTGCTGACTGAAGTAATTTGCCAAGAAGTTTCATGAACCTTCAAGTTTGAAGTTTCTGCATAAGCATTGCCCTGTGGCCATAGTGGCGTACTTGGCTTCCAGTTAACTCCTAACAGTGCAATATATCTTTAAAATTCTTTGCCGGTGAATGGTGGTCTGTTATCAGTCTTTATCGATGCTGGGATTCCATGCCTGGCAAAAATTTTATCTAATTGTGGAATGACTGTCTTTGCTTCTGTAGAACAAACTACTTCAACTTCTGGATGCTTGGAGTAAACATCTGTTGCAACTAGTCGATATTCTGACGTGTTTGAACGGGTCCTTTAAAATCGATGGCAACTGTGTGCCATGGTGTACCTGGCCTTGGTGTGATACACGTTGGTTCTGGTTGGTTTTGCTGTCCTGTAGCTTGAAAAGCATTATATCTATCAATGACTTGTTTTACTTCTTGTCCAGGTTTGGAAACCACACTTTTTCCCTCATGAGACTCTTTGTTCTTTCTATCCCTTGGTGCCCTTAATGTGCAATCTGTGTAGCTCTCTCTTGCAAATTTGCTGCTTTTATGGCACGATTTCCCTTTAACACAATGTTCTCTGCTTTATTAAATAAGATTTTCTCTGAACATCTGTGATATATCGCGATCTCTGGATCTTTTTCATCCCATTGTCAGACTTTAAACATTCCTTAACTTTCATTAAAACTGAGTCATATGGATATATCTTGGTATGTTTTTAAAAGAGTTTCGCTGTACCTTGCAATTTCTCAAATGTTTGAGAATCAATGATATCTACTGATGCACCTGTATCCACTAAAACATCAGCTTCAACTGAACATATCATAACTTTAATTCTTGTACTAGAACGTTTTCCTTTAACTGCATAAGCATATTCTGAATCTGAGCTGTCGTCTGTGTTTTCCTGTAATGCCACAGCAAGGGCATTTTTTCTTTCTTTAATACCTTTAGGCCTCGGTTTTGTCTCAGCGTTTGTCCTCCATTCAAATCTTTTGTAACTGACATCTTCCTTTTGCTTGCAAACACGAGCAAAATGTCTTTTTTCTCCGCATTTGTTGCAATTTTGATCTTTGGCAGGCCATGCGTGGCTCTCATATTCATATATTTATATTTCATATTTTAAACATATTTATACAGGGTACAAATTCAATAAGGATGTTGTTTTACAATTTGGCCCTGTTAAAATTAAAGTACCTAATAAACTATTTACAAATAAATTAATAGATAAAAATATACACATCTGGCGACAATAAGCAATATACAAAATTAAAGATTTTCGTACCCCAACTGTCTCAACCTTGATTTAAAAGAGTATACCGAGGGGGCCTCTTTGATATCATTGTTAAACTTGTTCCACACTTTGGTACCACGGTAAGAGAATGCCTTTTGGCCACTTACTGTTCGCATTAACGGTACTGCAAGATCATTTTTGGTGTTTCTTAGCTCTCGTGTGTGGAAATCTGATAGTCTAAGGAATAGGTCACTAAGGTACTGTGGTGCAAGATCGTTTAGAGATTTATACATCATTGTAGACGTCTCTTTCACAATCATTTCTTTGACGGACAACCAGCCAAGTTCTTTGCGTAATGGCACAGAAGGTGCATCATAAGAACTACCCGTAACGATACGAGCAGCCCTGTTTTGAAGCTTTTGTAGAGACTCTATTCTCGTAATACCACTACAGCCCCAAACGGAGCAGCAATAGTTAAAATGTGGTTCTACAATACTACGATAAATGTCGTTCAAGGTTTCCATTGATACAAAGTTTTTACAATATTTTAAAAGACCTATTGCGCGAGAAACTTTCCCTTTTATGTTCTCAATTTGGCACTTCCACGTTAGACTATTGTCTATATGGACACCAAGGTATTTCACTTTGTTCACTAGGTCAATATCAGTACCACCTACGTGAAACACTGGCAACAAAGTAGGCTGCACTGCCATTTTATTTACATTTTGCATTGACCCAACTATCATAGCCTGTGTTTTGACGACGTTCAAGGATAGCTTGTTACCTTGAAGCCATTTTTCGATATTGACAAGCTCAGCGTTTAACACCATGTGCAATTCATCCAAAGTTTTGGAGGAATATGAAATCATGGTATCATCAGCATACATATTTGTCTCAGCCTTCTTTAGTGCAAAGGGAAGATCATTTATATAAAGCAGAAAAAGAAGTGGTCCCAAACAAGACCCTTGTGGCACTCCGACATCAATATCTTTAATGTCAGAAGGGACGCCATTTACTTTGCAAAACTGCTTTCTGTTATTCAAATACGACCGAAACCAATCATGTTCCAAGCCGCAGATGCCATAGAATTTCATCTTATCAAGAAGAATACCATGATCAACGGTATCAAAGGCCTTCTTAAGGTCAATGAATATCATAGCTGTATATTTCCCTTTGTCAATGTTGACATACCAGTCATTCGTGCATTTTAGAAGGCATGTGACAACAGAGTGTAAAGAGCGAAAACCAGACTGTTGCAAGCATATGAGTTTGTTTTCGTCTAGGTATCGATATAGTTGGTCGTACACCAGTTTTTCAAATAATCTGGAAACAGCTGGTAAAACAGATATTGGCCTGTAATTTGATCTTTCATCAGTTGGGCCTTCTTTGAATATGGGAGCCACTCTAGCAACTTTCCAGCTGTCAGGAAAAATTCCTGAAGACAAGGAAAGGTTCAAAATATCACAGAGTGAATCAGAAATAACGGGAAATGCTACTTTTAAGAAATAGCTGGCTATGTTATCCACACCAGACCCATGTGATGTCTTGATCTTATTTAAGGCCTTTTCGATGGTCCTCTTGTCGATGGCAACGAATTTGAATGGTTCCCTTCCATTCGAGGGATATGTTATATCGTATTGATGAGACAGAAGGGGATTAGACTGGGCGGGTATCTTGTCACTGAGACTCTTCCCCACACTGCAGAAATAGTTGTTCATCGAGTTAGCGATATCATGATCCTTATTTATATCCTGTTCATTCACTTTTAGGGAATCGATATTGGTAGTTTTAGATCTTTTATTCAACAGGAGGTTTATTGTTTTCCATGACTGCTTTAAGTCACCTTTACAAGCAGCTAATTTCTTGGAAAAGTATTCTCGTTTAAGAGTTTTGTTGAGAATGTTAGCCTTATTTCGCAGCTGTTTGTAAGCATCCATCAGTATAGCAGATTTACGTTTAACGGCAGCAGTTTTTATTTTGTCCCTCTGACGAGAAAGCTTTCTAAAATCGCTATTAAGCCATGGGGAATATTTGTTAGATACTCTCATATCCTGCAATGGGGCATGCATCTCAATGACAAGAGACAGCGTGGTAGACCATTGTTGAACGGCATCATGGACGTTATCGCTATTACGTACAATACCATCCCAATCAATCTGGCCTAGATCAAATAAAAAACTTTCATAGTCAAAGTTTTTCATTCTTCTACTTCTGATAAGTTTGGGTTGTCGCTGTATGAAGCCCCGAAATTTTCGAATACAATATACTAGATAATGATCGCTAAGCGAAATTTTTAGGACTCCTGAATCTACAATGTTTGCAGGCGTGTTAGTTGCAACATGATCTATCAATGTAGATGTGTCCAACGTCTCTCTGGTTGGTTCGTTGATCATTTGCCTGAATCCAAACAGGTCATAAATATTGCTCATGTGCAATGAATTACCTGCAAGGCTGGAGTCCATCTCTGGCGAATTCACCTTCAGAAGGTCACAATTTGTGTCGCCTAAGATGAGGATTTCTTTGTTCTCATGATCAAAAAAGTCCAAATTCTTTTCGAGTTTCGTAAATGTTTCGACAGGCTCCGCAGGAGGGCGATACCAAGCTACTACCAAAAATGGTCGCGCCCCCTTAGGTTCAACCTCAATACTTATCATCTCTAAAGCCTTCTCGGGAAAATCATTTCTACGAGAATGCTTTAAAGAGTCACTAATGTAGACTGCAACCCCTCCCCCGTTTCTTGTACGATCCTCCCTGTAGAGAGTGTAGCCATCAATTCGCAATAAGTCACTGGCAATATTGTCATCCAGTTTAGTCTCGTTAAGTGCCAAAACATGAATAGATTTCTCTTTCATTAATTTTTTTATTTCATCTATGTGCAGAAGCAAACTGTTGACATTTAGTGACGCAACTGCCAGCCCCTTCCTGCATCCCAACTGCCGCACCCCCGCATCACGAGGAATCGAAGGTTCGCAAGTACTAGGGGGTTCGTCCAAGGATATATGGTCGCAGTCTATTTGCCCAGTTACATTAGTACGAATATTTTCAGATTTGTTAGAGTGTCAGATGTTATCAAAATAATTAACAAATTAACAAACAATAATTAACAAAAATAATTCTCAGAATGAGGATATCGAAACCCACAGTTGTAACATGTTCTGGTGCCTTTCTAGCCATGTAAACTTGTGTGATTCCTCAGTTGATTTGGTTTCCATACCACTTGCCACTTGAGATTTTCTTCCCTCAATTATCATGTCTTGCAATTTTAGCTCAGGTTCTCGCAACGCTTTCCTTCTTAGTCTAGAAGATTTCCCATAACATACGATCTGGAGCTTTATTTCAAAATCTTCATAATGAGATATAGTAGAACCCCGCAAACAAGAACATACTTTTCTAAAAAACGGACTGGCTAGGTTCTTATAAAGGAGGTTTTCAGGGTGTGGTTCTTGTTGCAAGGACACTTGTGACTATGATGAATATATAGCTACAGTGTACAGCATGTGTTAAATAAACTTGGGGGTATAATGATTGCATTTAAATATTAGAGAGAATGGTATTTCTATTGTTAAGAAATAAGTTAATATTATACGGCTTTATAAAACAATTTGCATATCCTTGAAAACTGTTAGAGGTGCTCAGTTATCAAAAGTCGGGAAGTTGTTTACACTGATATGATGAAATTTCTTGATTAAGTGTACCATCTCATAAGAACATTGAAGTAAATCAGTCTGTTATTGGTTCTTATCTTTGGGTGTCTTTTTTCACAACATCAGTCTGCAGGTTCTTATTTTGCTATGTTCTCGTTTGCGGGGTTTTACTGTAATTGTCAAATCGCTCCATCCATAACGGCCATCGTGCACTCGTATTCGTGGGGTCACTTTGTGGCAAAAATGGACTCATCGGTTGTAAATGATTTGCCATCTTATTCCTCGTTTAGTATCCTGATGATTCGTCCGTTCTTTATCGTCGTCGCCAATGAATGTTTCCTTGCCTCGTGGCCTAACTGTCACTTACTCAACCGCCATGAACCTAACACACTTACTCAACCGCCATGAACCTAACACACAACAACCACGTTGGTCAACATAGCAATGATCACTACACCATAGAAGCTCGTTATTCACAACAGTTATCATTCAAGCATTGTCACGATTGTTTTTTATTGGAATTCCTTATGAAACCTCATTGAGAGACTGTAACGAATCATGCTCTGTTAACTTGTAACAAGTTTTGCCGCAAAGCAAGTGGAGCAAACGGTAAGAAAAAAATTATTGCATTTGCCTGAATTTTCTCTAGACATCTCCCGTGTAAGTATTTCATTGTCCAGAAAACTTGTTGCGTTTAATTATGCAAAGGTTTCATTAGAAGTAAATTTTCACTAGAAGACCCGCGATTTCCCAGGCGCGTTCCAATTATTTATAAGATTTCATTTTCCAATCAATTCAAATTAGTATCACATCTGTTGCGTTTTCATGTTTGCCTATTATTATTAATGGAAAAATTTTAGTTGTTTACTTTTTTTAATTTAGTTGCTTATGACTTTGATGACAGCCAAGCAATGATCATCGTTCTTGAAGAGAAAGGAAAAGGACAGGTCGTTATTCAAATAGCTGTGGTAGGTTCTTCCTCTTCTGCCGAAAATTCAATGTCTTCCCATCCACTTCCTTGCTTGTTTCAAATCAAGCAACTCTGATTTGTATTGTACTTATGATGTTTAACCATCATTTCTGTCATTGCCTCAAACGCACTTTTTCTTACGATAATGAGAGAAAAGTATCTAATTGTTATTTCTAGTTGTAAGACCTTCTACCGGATGTCCAAAGACAATTATAGTGGTTGGGTTACCTCCACTGATCTGAAAAAAAGACTGGATCGAGCTTCTGTTGTTCAGAAAATGAAGCCAGCTGAAATGCGCGGCGGCCATATTGGTAGGTCCCAATTTGCTGCGAGACGGTGTAAAGCCTTATAAACAACAGAGGAAATTTCACTCATTCTGAGAAATGTGGAAGGAGTTTTGAGGTTTGTGCACCTCCTTTTACTCGCTCTTGTGTAGTTCTTTGCAGCTTTTTATTCATTAAACCATTCTCAAGGTAGAAATGTAGATATTTCCTGCAAAATATTTCTTTGGTGTGGGCACACTGGCAGACAGGGTGTCGTGCCCCTGGCGTCGTACGGGTAGGCAGTAGGATCATAAGACAGTTTCTTTGATTTGTGATGGTTGTGAGGGTCACAGTGCTTAGTAGGTTTCTATTTATGAAGGGGAAAGGAAGTTATGTTTTCGCTACCGCCGAGTGTCGTAGAGAAAGGGGCGAACAAAATGAAGGGCGCATGCATGCTCGATCAACCTCGACTGTCAAGATTCCTCCCTCTCTCTATCTCTCCAGACTGTGCAGGTTGTCCCAACTGGCTAATACAATGCAGTTAGCTTAGAGAAATTTGATTTAGTGTAGAAAAAGCTTTTGCATAGCCTAAGGCTCAGTAGTTGATGAGGGATAATAGAATTTCTTGCCCCTTTCCCTCTAATCAGGCTTTTTGAATGATAGATCTACAAAGTAAAGTTTCTTTGGATTCAGTTTGTTCACAGTTCTTTCTTATTAATATAGTTTGTTTAAATATCTTCCAAGGACTGTAAACTTTGCATCCATTCCGCCATGAGGCCATTTGTTATTCAATCCTGATTTGGTAAAGATCAGTACAGTATGAATCTATTTCAATTGTACTTGCATTTCTTTTCTAGGTAGATGTGATAGTCCAAGAATGATGGATACAATCAATAGCACCGTGGATGCCAGTTTTCTCTAATTTCACACAAATGGTTGCCTACTGCTCTTTTTTCAAGCAAGGAATATGTAATTACATGCCAATAATTGCAGCTGAGTGACACATAAACCAAAGTTAATTTGTTGGTGCGTTTGCACTTGCCTGATGATTTGCGGTGATAGTTTTAAATGCTGCAGTGATGTGCTTCATTGAAATCATTGAAAAGCCTTGAGTTGCTTGGAAATAGTGACTGCCATTTACAAACGGATTCTATGAATTTAGACTTACGATCAAACTGCTGAAGGATGTTACTAACATATGTACTATTACATACTTGTTCTTTCATAAGAAACCTGTTAGCAAGAGGTGGCCAAAACTTAGAACTCTTGTTCTACATGTGGGAAGGAAAAGGGAATTTCCAAAGCAGAATTTTAAAGCTTGCTTTGATTTTGCAAAACATGTTTTTTAGTGTTACAGAAGAACTTCTCTCACTTACTGTTATTTTTACATATGTCAAGAAAATGCACCCATAGCAGTTGTAGAAACTACCTGTATATACATTTGATTATAGGACCAAACAAGCGGTGGGAAAGTATCAAGGGATTTGGCAGAACTCTTCATGCAAATTTAAGAAATATTTAGCACCTGCTGCTGATCCAGGGTTTCTTGTGAAAAGAATGCATATGGTAAACAAATTGAGAGAGCTGAATTATCTGAAAAACATAGTGACTTCTGATATCTACATTAACTTGTTTTCCTCAAAATCAGGACTCTATTCCTTGAACTTTGTGTTTTGATAATAAATCATTTCTGCTGCATCAGTTGATGATGTTATGACATGCTGTATTTGATTAACTATAGTATTATAGATTTTGATGACAAGCATACATTACTGAAATAATACACATTGCTTCCTTGATGACTGCATCTACACATTCATTAAAAGACTGCATGACAAAAAGCTGCATTAATAGAAATACTGTACAACAACGTGTGATCAGTTCAAGAGAAAATTTGCCATGTACAAAGACCTTGATACTGTAAATTATTCATAGACTTTCTTGAACTATTTTTTTTCAACATTGTTATTGTCACTAGAGTTCTCTATTTTTGAAGTGACAGTTAATTTTCAACAAGTCTATTCTCAAAAACAAAATGGTTTGGCTGGCATTATATCACATAGGGCTGGATTAGGCTAGAAGCGTTCATGCAGATAAGATTGGTTTTGTTTAAGAGAGGTTTCTTGATGAAACTTCTTTCAGAAGAAATTGGTCAAGTCTGCACACAGGCTAGGTTAGATGGGTGGCAATGAAATCTTAGAAATGGTACAGCCATTTACCAAACAACCTTAACTGGTATGATCTTTATTTGGGTGACTAAATGTTTGCACCTGACCCTACAACTATGGAGGCTAACTTCAAGTTAAGCTTGGATTTCAAGAGTAGACTGCTAGCCTCATTGATGCAAAATGCTCTCATAAAATATACTGCTAAATTCATCCAGATGTCTGTCAGATGAAAATCGTGAAGAGAAAATTTCAACAAGATCTCAAAGCCACCCTCTAATTGCTAATAACTGTAGGTAAACATAAAGAAAGGCAATGTAGGTAGGGTGGTGTAGATGATAAACATGTCTTGCAATGAATTTCACCCAGTGGGGAATAAATGAAAGACCCTGACGACAGATTTAGATATCAAAACCGCTTTCAAACTGGTTTTTGGAATAATAAAAGGTCGTTTTTTCCGTACATAAAAGTCAAGGGAAACCAGCTGAAATCTCATTCCTGGCATGAACAAGGAGAACAAGGAAAACTGGACATGATAACTTGCCTTCAAGCTCAATTGTGCGCACCAAATCAAGCATTTAATCATTTCAGATATTTGCCCATGATAAACGGAAGGAAATGCATATGTTTCAAGAAATATAACATCAAGAAATGCTACAACCATTTGCCACCATCATTCAGAATCGTTGGTTTACAGGCCGGCCTAAGTTGAACCGAAGAAACTATGACTTACTGTTAAAATATGACAGAAATTCTCCCTCTAGAGCCAGTTTCTCATCATTGCTAGTGTCCTTCTTCCTTCTGATATAGTTCTGATGTTGTTCTTTCTCTTTTCCTGTCCACAGCGAGCCGAAATAGCAGGCTTCTCTTTGCAATTTCTCCTTATATTCAGTAGGTCCCATACAAATGCTTACGCTTCCTTGGGACCTACCAATATGGCGCCGGTCAAAAATCGCGGGCTTCAAAAACAGTCCGCGGCGAACAATAGGTTGCTCGATCCAGTCTTTTTTTCAGATCAGTGGTTACCTCTAGCGATGCATATTTAGCTTTAAGGTAACTCTGCTTTCCACTCTATTGAGCAGCGTGTAGCCGTTTTGCATAATCACTCTCCTCAGAAAACAGTTAATTTCTTCAATACCATCAGGTCTATTTGACGCTTGTTGATTGGGTGGCCTTTGTTCAGACATAACCAATCAGCGGCTCAGGTGTGATGTTCACGTGATACCAAATGTCTTTTGTTGTGTTCGCTATAAAACAGCCCGGCAATGTCATTTATCTGTTCTTCGCATGAACCAAACTGAGGAGTGTGCGACGAAACGCGTATTTGGTCTAATAATTTGGTATAATAACGTTATTGGCAAGTGATTACTTGATTTTCTTGCAGGTTTAAAAGTTCTCTCTCCAGTTACAGGGTTATCTATTATTTTGATCATTGTTCTTTTGCAAGAGTTGAGAGTGTTTCCCTACAGGTTGCAAGTTTATTATATGTCCATGGTTTCGCTATGATGAGTCCACAATTTATGGCTATTTTATTCGGTCTATCGGAAAGCGGTAAAACGAACGTTGTCCTACGTAGTTTTGGCAGTCGAAAGATATGCAAATCGAAATGTTTCCGTTAAGGCTGGCTTTGCAAAGTATTTTTCAAAAGTCTTTGTTGATTTCAGGAAAGTGTCTTTATCTCAAAAACTCGAAAAATTCTTGTTTTCTCTCGCAATGTCTTTAGCTGTGTTGTTGATCTACCACTATACCAAGTCTAGTTGAAAAATTTTATATTCCTGTTTACCTTTCGACAGTGAAGGGTAGAAACCTTGGTCAACTGATTCGCACTTGAGAAAGAGTTGAACCTTTTTTTGTAAAATGTTTAATTTCAGACCTCTGCTCGTTGTAGAATTTTAAGGCTGATCTCTACTGGCCAATTTTCTGGACGATAGTCTCAAAAATGCGCGGCGAAAAAGTTGTTTTGATCTCATCATGGTTCGATTTCGGTGCGAGAATGCGGAAAAGGAACTCCTGCTTTCCAAAATGAAATGTGAGCGAGACTGGAGAAATCCTGCGATTTATTGGTCAAAGAATTAAGTGAAAAAAATCGCCAGACGAAAAGCTGAAGCTATTTCCACTCTTCGTCCAGCGAAGTTATTCGATGCGGCGATCAGAAATTTTCCACTGTGCGTTTGTGTCGTCTCGAATTTCCACGATGATCGTCCAGAAAATCGTCTCGCTTAGATCGGCCTTTAGAGAAAGTGATAGTTTGCGAATGCTCCTGTATGTCTGAAAAGAAAAGAAACGGAAGGTTGTATAACTGCTGGTAACATGCAAGGAATGATACTTTCATAAGCGCTCTATTGAGTCTTGGATATAGCATTCCTAACAGAACACTCATTCTTTTGGCAAGGGAAGCACTTCAGAAAGATATTCGAAGGCTGAGTTTTTGAAAGCGTGATTCGTGACATGGTAAACAAACTATTGACTAAGGTTTGTACCCTTTGCTGTCGAAAAGTAAAGAGAACATTGCGGAAAATCTAGCCTTTCTTTCTCAATCAGACTTGGTAAAGCTGTAGATCAACAACCTGGCTAAAGATAAAGTGAAAGAAAGCCACAAAAGTTTCGAGTACTTTAGCAGGTAACACTGTTCTGAAATCAACGAAGAGTTTTGAAAAAAATTTGCAAAGCTAGCCATAACGGAAACATCATGATTTATATATCTTTCGATTGCCAAGACCATGCAGAACGGTGCTCTCTTTACCGCTTTTCCATGGACCGAATAGTACTGGAGGAATTAACTATTTTATAAGGAGAGTGGTTATGCAAAACTGCAACTCGCTAGTTATTGGAGCGGAAAGCAGGGCTTTCTGAATCAATGGATAACTGCTCTCAAAACTTTCCTCGATAGTTAAGTTATACCTTGCTTGTTGGCTTTTGTGCATTGAGAGAAGAAATGTTAGTCTCAAATGCTCAAGTTGCGTCCAAATGCAAGCCACAGCTTTGGCCTTTTGGCCTAAGAAAATTCTGGAAGCACATTGAAATTCAAAATTGAAATAAAGAAAAAGTAAAAAGCTGCTCAATCGGCGACTGCGAGTGACTTCTTGTATACAGAATATGATACAATCTTACATTGTTGAAATTTTATCAAGGCTGTTGTTGCTTTATTGGCTTCCCCCAAAAATTTCTGTTAGGCCATATGTCCAGATGTCAGGTTGCAAGTTTGAGCTTTCAAGATAAATATCACTAATAACAACAAAAGATTTCAGCTGGATCTGTCCATGCGCCATTCCCCCAAAGTCAATGTCGTTATTGACATAGAATTTCAGGTTTCATGGGAACAGGAATCTTTTCTCTAAAATCTTAGCACAGATCATTATTGGTTGATGGGGGGAGGGTGAAATGGAGTGTCAAAATCGGAATATTTGTGATCACATGCAGTCCAGATATATTTTATCCAAGATTACATGTTCAAGTTAACTATAGAGGAACATTTTGAGAGAAATTAGTAATTGCTTAACGCTAAATTCACATCGTTAGACTAAACTAGATCAGGATACCTTTTTGGACACCCAGTAGTTTACTTGTTTACTTGCTTATAGGAATCTGAGGCTCACAAAGTGAACTATTTGCAACTGCTATTAAAACTTTGATAGGCTTGTTAATGTGTTAAAGAACATACAAAATCACATCGTACATCGAAGCCTTTTTGCATTTTAGGACTCAAAATCGAACACCTGTGCTATTAGAACCATCCAAGTAAAGTTGGAAGTAAGCTTCATAAACAGCTGGTTTGGAACATTTTATCGATGACTCAAATCATTCATATTCGTGTTCATAGGAAAAAGGAATGTCACATGACTGTAACTTTGATTGTCTATTTTCTTGTTTACACAGACTGTCTGTTGGAAGGGTGTGCAAGGCTCTTTTCTTTGGACCCAACTGTGTGCCCAGACCTGGAAACAATTAAAAGATCGATGTTTCCAAAAGTGATTCCCTTAATTTTTCTCTTACTGACAATACTCTGAACTCCCTAAAAAGTGAAAAAGTTTTTGCTCTACAGGGTGTCCCAGAAAAATTGTGCCCCGTTTGCCTGAAGATTGCGAGAAAACAGCAAAACATTATCACTAACCTTTTCCATGACGTTGCTCTTCAGATGTTCAATTAAAGTTTGCCACCGTTCCCGTGAAAATCCGTCGAAAAATGATGGAGCTATGACTTTCAGAAGACCAAATCTGCTTGTTGACTGAAACCAGTGGTCGGCCATTTTATCTTACTATTTTGCAAAGATAAACAGCTTCATGGATGAATTGAAATAGCAGCCTTTAATGTCATAGCTCTCATCAAAGTTCCAATAATCATCAGAGAGTTAGACTATTTTTTACCCCACGATCTTTGATAGAATGCAAAAGTGAAGATCAGAATTCCCAAAGTAATAAAAAATCAAAAGCTTCGACAAAAATATATTTCACATTTAATTTGTGGCCATCCCTAGCGTATCCCTACTCAGATTTCTCCCTTCATTTGTTACAAGCAATTATTGATTTACTACCGAAGACAATGAACTAAAAGAAGCGAGAAGGGCGAAAGATTTTTGGAGCTGTATTGTCTCAATTTGAACTGATAGATAAACTAAATAATTGCTGCACTCACCACACCTGCAAACAAGGTGTGACTATATTTTGTCATTGCCTCTCGATTGTTTATTATATCATGGGATCCTCGTCTTCGTTTTTGACATTCAATGAAGGATCGTGGGGTAAGAAATAGCTGAAGTCTCTGATGATTATTGAAACTTTCGCGAGAGCTATGAGATTGGAGGCTACTGTTTCAGCTCATCCATGAAGCTGATTATCGTTGCAAAAATAGTAATACAAAATGGCCGACCGCTGGTTTCAGTCATCAGAGGAATTTGATCTTCTTTACGTCATAGCTCCATCATTTCTTAACGGATTTTTACGGGGATGGAAGCAAACTTTAATTTAACATCTTGCGAGCAACATCATGCCAAAATATGGTGACGACCTTTTGCTGCCTTGTCGTGGTCTTCAGGCAAACGGGGCACAAATTTTCTGGGACACCCTGTATGTCTAATGGTTATTTTTCTGTGAATTTTCAAAGTTGCAAAAGCCTTCAGTTGTGAATCCAATACTTGATCAAGTTACTGGTGAAAAACTACTCACTTCCATCAAAGCGATTCATCTGAAGCGATTACTTCTCGAAAACATTTCAACTGTGGCTCATTTGAAAGGAAATTGCTTCTCCTTAATAGAAAGGAATATAGAACAATTTTAAAAAAATCAATTGTGATTTTTACAATATTAAGATTATTTCATAAAAAGCTAACTTTTGATTTTCAAGTTTTAATTGATGCATCTAAATACTGTTTTCAAAAAGTGCTTAGTGTTGCTCACCAAAGGCAATAGGTTTTCTTCTATGCATAGCCATTCAAGGATAGAAAAGCCAATGAGTTTTACATGGCTTGACGTCGATTATTTGATTTGCTGCTTTTTTAAGGTTACGGGGTAAACGTTTTCTGGGTATCCATTTTTCGATTTTTTCACCTTCTGTTAGCCGCACTTTCAAGGCACACAATGATACCTAGTGTGAAGCTAACGGAAGTGTCGGAAATGGAAGAAATTTCTTGTAAACGAAGTTTTCCATATTTTCTAATCAAAGGGTTTGAGAGGATGAGGTCAACCAGAGATCAAGCAGAAATCTAAACGCCCTGCAACGTAATTCAGTAATTTCTGGATATATTTGCTCTTAAAGATACTTGCGAGTAGAGTAGAGAAAGCTCTACGTTTCACAGTTATCCCTCTTGCCTTGACGTTCCTTATTCGCTTCATTTCTTTTCCATCTGATTGTTTCTAATGTAGCAAACTGCAAAATAAAACTCAAAACGAAGAAGAATCACATAGACAATCTCTCGTAATTCAGCAACGATCTGTGATTTAGAATCTGACAGGTAAGGAAACTTTGGGCCTTCCAGTACAATTGTGCTGTGTTGTTAAATGAAGAAAAAAGCAGTTGAAAAGCATTTTCATAATATTACTTTCCGTTGAGTTGAAAATTGTGCTTTAGAAACAAATTCTTATCATGGAAACGCAGCATCATCTGTCAAGTAGGCCTTGTTAGGTAGAATGGAAGGCTGCAAAAGCCGTTAAAAAGCTAATTGCGCTATTTTCAGCTTTCAAGCGTCATCATTGTAGGCTTTGGCAAAAATTTTAGAAAACTACTAGTCTTTCTTTTCTGATTCAAAGCTTTTGAGAATTCTCGAAAATTAATGTGCCTTCGGTCCTAAATATGAAGTATGGTTCATTTTTTCATTCATTTTGAAATATTTATACAGGTAATAAGTTTCATATACATGTTTTTCAAACTGACCTGTTTAAAATAAAACAAAGGAAAAGAGGCTAAACTAAGGACATAAGAATTTCATAAACCTAATTTACAATAAAATATAACAGACATGAAATAGAGATTAAAATTACATCATCCTATATATTCGTTCCTTGAGAGTTTTTAGGGAAGGTGGCAATTTTGCTTCTCTTTGTAAACTGTTCCAAAGTTTTGCACCGCGATATAAAAAAGCCTTTTGGCCTTTTAGCAACGGTAACCTAAGATAAGTTTCCGTTGAACGCAACGACCTTTCGCTTTCATCTGAATATTTTGTAAATAGTTTTCTCATGTAGGCTGGTGCAAGCGAATTCAAAGACTAATATGTTAGCGTGGCAGTCTCTTTTCTTATAAGATTACTGATAGTCGGCCAACCAAGATTCTGAATTAGTGGAGCAGCAGAGGCATCGTATGGGCTATTTGTTACAATACGACGCCATTAGCTACAAATCCACCGCAAAGTCACGTGTAAAATAAGAGCCTTATGATTGGCCCCTCTAAAAATGTAAACAAACACGCAAAAATGGAAACAAACGTGCAAAAATATTTTCCTCCTTGCTGGCCCTGCACTAGAATCTACTTATCCAACAGCAGGTGGTAACCCTAAACCTAACCAAAACTCTGCTGAATTTCAAATTCCAAAGAAATGCCACACAACCAAGATGCAGTCTGCCAAGCCTTCCTGAGAGCCAATGGACGTCAACTTGAATAGATATTCAGTAGTTGCATGCCCTTCTGCTGAATCAAGTTACGCCACTGCAGTCAAAAACACCTCCGAATTTCAGAAGACAAAGAAAGATGGGGAACAATATCTCCACACAAGACAAGAGAAAATCTACGATAAGCAAGAAGAATACAAACGCAACAGGTGTGCTTCATTGAGAAGACCAACTCAAGAGCACTGCATCGAAATAATTGGCGAATCCCTGATAAAAGATGTGAAAGGGCATAAAAAGAATGAAGCTACTATTAGAGCAGAGAAAATCTATGTGAAATCATTTAGTGGTGCTACAACTGATGATATGAAAAGCCACGTGATATCAACCATGAAGAGAAATCCTAAGAAAGTTATCCTCCACTGTGGAACCAACGATATCAGAAGCCAGGCTACACCAGAAAACATTGCAAAGGAAGTTATGGACCTTGCTGTCAGTTTATCAACAAAGGAAAATATCGTGTTCGTGTCAGGCATTGTACCAAGGGGGATAGCTAGAATAACAAGGTCAGCGAAATAAATAAACATCTTAAATCAGCATGCAGTTCAAGAAATATGCCTTTCATTGCAATTATAATAATGATAATAATAATGATTGTAAGTAAAGATTCTTTCGTCTTGATTGTCTAAGTGTAATAGATTCAAGAAAGAGATTCTTTATAGATTCTTTTTTTTTCCACGTGGAGTCATGGCGGACGGTCGCATTTTCGTCTGCTCGTGAAACTGCTTTATTTTTGCAGTGGGAAACTATGAAACGTTAGTATAATGAGAAGTACTACAAAGCGATATTTATAAATGGGACTATGATACACTGTTTTGCTTACATTTAAAACTGGATGCTCAATTATGGCCTCCCAGACGAGAGCAAAAACAAAGCGGCGTGCGGAGCAACACGTGGAGGATACTGGCCTAACAAATGTCGATGATGTTGATGACGAATCGCAAAGTGAAGATGTGTCGCAAAGTGAAAGTGGGTCTGATCTGTTGCTCATACAAATAGAAAAAGTTCTTGACGCAAAGCTTGCAGTATTGAAGGAAGATTTGGCAACCAAGGAATGCATCGCAAGCCTTCGGGATACAATACTGGAGCAAGCACAAACAATTGATAAGCTCGAAGCGAGAATTGTTCTGTTGGAAAGTTATGTGAATCAAATAGAGAAAAACAAGCGTGAAGTAAAACACCTCTCAGAGGACTGTTTTGAACATGATAGTAAAATTGATGAACTGGAGAGGAAATGTGATGATATGGAACAATATCAGAGGCGACTGTGCTTGCGTATAAATGGCGTCGAATGTGAAGATGATGAGACGGCAGAGGACTGCTTGGAAAAAGTTAAATCAATTATCAAGAAAGATTTGGAGGTAAATATTCCTGAAACGGCTTTTGATAGAGCCCACAGAATTGGGAAAATCCACCAGGATGACACAAGTGGTAAGAAGTCTCAGTCGATAATTGTGAGATTTACGACATGGCGCCAAAGAACGATGGTTTTCAGAGCTAGGAAAAAAACCCGGAAAGTCAGAATCAGCATGGATTTGACGAGAAGAAGAATCAAACTCTTAGAGCAGGCAAACAATATGTTGGATGGCGTTGGAAACTGTTACGCAATGGCTGATGTTAACTGCAGACTGCATGTTAAGCTCGATGATGGGTTCCATGCGTTTGAAACAGAAACTGATTTGATGGAGCTTCTTAAGTATGTGTAAAGAGAACACTGTTTTTTTTGTCAATTTTCATCCGTTAATGTTGAGTTTATAGTTATTTAGCCTGAGATAGGGCCCAAGGGTTCAAGGCTGTCCGACATTGAAATCTATTAGCTAGCTTGATGAATGGAAAAACTTTCGTCGTGCTAGTGTTTACTATTTGCAATACCCCTTGGAATAGAAATTTTATTTTACTTAAAATGTGTTCTCATGGCAGGCCTGCAGTTTTCAATGTCGGACAGAATTGGAAAATCCCTAATTGTAATCCATAACTGTTTATCCACCCTTTCGGGATGGGGGTGCGGGGCTGGGGTCTTCTGTTATTTGGGATCTTGCGTTTTTGGGGCTGGGGTCTTGTTCTGCGTGCGGGGTTTGGTGGAGGGCCGGGTTTTTGCATTCATATCGGTCTTCTTTTCGGGATTGTGGGGATTTGGGGGGTTTGGATTCGTGGGGGCTTTGGCCGTGGAATCAAGGTTTGGACAATAATTTGTCCGGACTTTGGTTTCGCGGTTGGGGCCCTCGTGGCTTTGAGCTCTTTGAGTCGCTATGGTTTTGGGATGGGGGTGGATGTGGGGATTTGGCCTTTTGCTGGACTTTGTGCGCGGAGCGGGGTTGCCGCCTCGGGGATGCGGGTCTTGAGTGGTGGGGGGCTTCGGCTTTTGCGCCTTTTGTATTGAAAGGGTGCATTGGTTTTTCCATACATAGGAGCAGATAGATTTTGACTAGATTTGGATAGATTTAGACTTTGACCCTTGGACCCTTTTGTTGCACCTTATTGAACCATGTTGAGTCTCCCCCGAGTCAATTGTTTATTGCATATGTTTGTTATTGCAGGTGTTATTTTCTCAAAATTTTGCTCCCCTAGGACGAAGAAAATGAATTTTTCTTACCTTAGCGAGCTCCCAACTTTCAGAGAAGAGAAGGAATAAAATAGCAATTCTTTGGTCGTTCAAAAAATGTTTTCTTAGATTTCCCCTGCAACTTTATTCACTAACACAACACGGTTTACACTTATTGCGTTGTTGTTGGTATTCTCCCAGGACTTGTCTTTTCGTTTATCTGTTTATCACATTATTCTTTTTTGTTTGTATTCATGGAAACAAATGTATTGTTCGTAGGCTGTGAGTTTATATGTTTCTTATATCTTTTGTTATTGGTTAGTGGTGGCTACATCGTGGCTTATTGCCAATTAGGAAAAGCAGCGAGAAGATTTCTTTGTGACGATGCCGGTTGAAGTAAATCTCTGGCGAGCAACAATAGGGTGTTTCCGTGTATCCATTCAAATATCCTGTCCCTTGAGCAAAACATTTTCGCCGTTTTCTGTTCTTTTTCAAGTCTCTAAGCTTTACTGGTTTTGTTATTGTTTTATTGCAATCTCAATCCTCATTCTTCCCTGTGTACTAATAACACAGTTTCTTGCAGTGCACTCTGTGGCAACACAGTCCTCTTTCTTGCCTCTGTTTGCTCGCGCACATCGGTTTGCCAAAAGGGTAATTTACACGACTGTTGAACTTCTCAAACGAATCCCGCTCGTTGCCATTGGTCTCCTTCGATATAAGCGTTTTGTTGTCAAGCAATGTCTTTTCCAGTATGCCTATTTTTATATCGCGTGCATGACTTGCTACACACTTCATACACAATGGTTGGTTTTTGCAACCATCCTGCTATGTGGGGATGTTGAAACAAATCCTGGTCCTGAAACACTTGACTTTTGCTGTTGGAATTTGAATAGTATTGCTGCACATGACTTTTTAAGAATCTCCCTTATTGAGGCATACAACTCGGTGTGTAACTATGATTTAATTGGTATTGTAGAAACTCATATTGACAGCACTGTTGATGAAGATAGGCTTGCACTTGACGGCTATACTTTCTACAAAGAAAATCATCCGCAAGATGTGAAAAGAGGAGGTGTTGGACTCTACGTAAAAGATGCTCTCCCTTCAAAAAACCGCCCTGACCTGGTTACTCTCCCAGAATGCGTTGTTTGTGAGATCCAATTAAACAAGAAAAAGTATTTCTTTTTCGTAATTTATAGAAGTCCAAGCCAAAATCAGAATGAATTTGATAATTTCACAATAAAGTTTGAACGTTTGCTGTCAAAATTGCATGCTGAAAATCCTTTTTGCGTTATCATCACCGGAGATTTCAACTGCCGCTCAACTCAATGGTGGGAAAATGATATTGAAAATAAAGAGGGACAGCTATTTGAACCAGTAACATCCGACCTTGGTCTTCACCAGCTGATTTCAGAACCAACACACTTAATGGGAGATTCTAAATCATGCATTGATTTAATTCTAACTGATCAGCCTAACCTCGTTATAGAATCTGGTGTCCATCCGTCTCTACACGAGCATTGTCACCATCAAATTGTTTATGGGAAATTATCTGTTTCGAACATAGCACGACCTCCTTATACCCGCAGGATTTGGTATTATGATAAGGCTGATTTTGTTGCCATCATGAAAAGTATTGAAATGTTTAACTGGCATGAGCATCTCAACAAAATTAAATGCCCTAATGAGCAGGTCAAATTGCTTAACGAAGTGCTGCTGAATATATACTCGAATTTTATTCCAAACCAAGTAAAAACTATTCAGCCCCGCAAATTGCCCTGGATAACAAAAGATGTCAAAAGATTTTTAAGGAAAAAGAATCATGCTTACAGAACATTTGTGAAAAACGGTCAGCCAGAAGACAAGCTCGAAGGAATACTAAACATGGTAGTTGAAGGTACAAAAATGATTGAGGATGCAAAGCAAAATTACCTCCGAAAGACTGGGCAGACTCTAGCAAATCCAGGGACATCTAGGAAAACCTATTGGACTTTAATCAATACTGTTCTAAATAAGGCGAAGATCCCTATAATACCACCCCTTTTAGAAAACGGATTATTCATAACGGATTTTACTGAAAAGGCACAGCTTTTTAATGACTATTTTATACTCCAATGCACGACCATCGACACTGGCAGTGAGATTCCACAAGATCCCCCAGAAAAATCTACCCTGATTGAGGACTTTTGCATCTCAGAGGAAAAGATACTGAAAATCATAAGATCACTTAATCCTAACAAAGCTCATGGCTGGGATGAAATTTCTATAAGAATGATAAAACTAAGCGATGTTTCATTAGTTACTCCTCTTAAAATAATTTTCACGAACTGTTTGAAGCATGGTGTATTTCCTGAAATATGGAAGTGTGCAAACGTAGTCCCGGTTCACAAGAAAAACGAAAAAAATTTAAAGAGTAACTACCGTCCAATTTCTCTCTTACCAATTTTTGGGAAGATGCTTGAAAGACTTATGTACGATTCCTTATACTCACATCTTGTTTCATGTGATTTACTCAACCCTAATCAGTCAGGTTTTCGTCCTGGTGACTCAACAATCAACCAGTTGATCTCCATAACGCATACGATTTTCCAGGCATTTGACTGTAATCCCCCCCTTGACGTTCGATCTGTGTATCTTGACATTTCGAAAGCATTTGATAGGGTATGGCACGATGGTCTCATTCATAAGCTGAAACGATGTGGTGTCTCAGGACAATTTCTTTCTCTTATAAAAAGTTTTCTTAAGGATCGGAAACAGAGAACCGTTCTGAACGGACAGTGCTCTAATTGGGGAGATATTTTAGCAGGAGTGCCCCAGGGTTCCATCTTAGGACCATTGTTCTTTCTTGTGTATATAAATGATCTCACTTCAGACCTGAAATGTAATGTAAAACTTTTTGCTGATGATACGTCCCTTTTTACGGTCGCCCGGGAGGTCAATGAAGCTGCACAACACATTAACCATGACCTACAACTGGTGAGTCAATGGGCCCATAAATGGAGGATGTCGTTCAATCCCGATCCGCAAAAGCAAGCTGTTGAAGTATTATTTTCAAGGAAAAGAAGTGAAATAGATCATCCAGTGCTCCTTTTTAACAATATACCGGTAAAAAAAGTAAATGAACATAAACACTTAGGTATTATTTTGGACTCGAAACTTTCTTTCTTACCTCATATCAAAGCTGCTATCTCTAAAACTAGGAAGGGCATTGGTTTGCTAAAGTATCTCTCCATATATTTGCCCAGGCATACCCTAAATGAATTATACAAACTTTATGTACGACCCCACCTGGACTACGGGGATATCATCTATCACATTCCAGCTAAAGAGGATGACTTCAGTCAAGACATAATTTTACCAAACTTAATGGAAAAATTAGAATCTGTTCAATATTCTGCTGCTCTTGCTGTAACAGGAACATGGAGGGGAACATCACGAGAAAAACTGTATGCAGAGCTTGGCTGGGAAACACTAAGTTCTCGTAGATGGAGTAGACGCCTTACTTTGTTCTATAAGATTATAAATAACCTCACCCCATTGTATACAAAGGAGCCAATCCCACCATTTCAACAGCCAAATTACTCTCTTCGCAATCAGGATGTTGTTGGGCAGATAAGGGCAAGAACAGAGAAATTTCTATCAAGCTTCTATCCTAACTGCATTTCTGAATGGAATAAACTTGATCCAGAAATCAGACTTGCACGTTCTGTTGCTGTTTTTAAAACAAAGCTTCTGTCAAAAATTCGCCCCAGTGCAAAGTCTGTCTTTGGTATTCATGATCCAATAGGCTTGAGTTATCTTTTACAAATAAGAGTTGGTCTTAGTAAATTGAATTTTCATAAATTCAAGCACAATTTTAGGGATACAGTGAACCCAATGTGCCCAACGAATGATGGCATTGAGGATACGGAGCATTTTTTGTTGCTTTGCCCATCATTTGACATTCAACGGCAAGATCTTCTCGCTGGAGTTTCGGAATTGTTACGACCTTTTGTCCAAATCGACACCCTTCCAAACAACGTTCTTGTTCAATACTTATTGTATGGTAATGAAGAACTTTCTAATGACGTAAACAGAAATATACTCGAACATACTTTAGATTTCATCCACAAAACAGGTCGGCTTGGATAACTTATTCAAACTTTCTTTTTACGCCACACAGCCACTAGGTACATTTTTCCCGTTTCTTTTGTAAGTCCGTTTCACATTTGATGTTAGGCACATGAAGCAAAATATGGGAACTTATCCATGCTAACCAAAAGTATTTGCGCGGTGTGTTGAGGGGTGGGGGCCTGGAGGAGGATCAGTGGCGATAGCAATTGCTATTGCTGTTGTTCTCTCTTTCGGGGTTCCTGTTGTTCAGCACATTCTCCTATGCTGGCCTGACATCCAATGTGAAACGGATTCGAGTAATTAATCGTATATTTAGCGTTTTGTCGGTATTTATTTAGTTATTATTTGCGTGTCTTTATGTTAATGGCCACAGGGTAGTCATTGTCCTTTGCTCCTTGTGGTCCTGTCCCTGTAGTGTTTGTATAGTTTGTATAGTAATTAGAAAGTATAGTAGGATGTAGATGTAAAATATTTTGTAAAATTTTAGATGAATATAGAAAAAAAAAAAAAAAAAAAAAAAAGATTCAAGAAAAACAAGAACTTTTCAGTGAAATATTTCGATCTTATGTAGATCTTCTTCAGTCACAATGTGAGTAAATTACAAGAGTGTACTATAACGATAAAGGGAAGAATTATAAATTCGATTTAAGAGTTCTAAAGATTTCCGTGGAATTCTTGATTCTAATAATCTGGCGTCGATTGCTGATAACGAATTGGATAAGCACATAAGAACATAAAGCCAGAAATAAGAAATAAATACAAGGAAATGCTATTACATATTCAAAAACTTGGGAATAGTTTATAATGCGTTTTTGCTAGTTCACCCATGGTGCTGTTCATTCCATGAGGTTCTTTTGTGTCCAGTCTAGTGATCCATTTGTCCTCAAAGTTACCTAAGTCGGTTTCATTTCCTTCCACTTGCTGCAAAATGTGCACTTTCAAATTCCGATCGAAATTACAGTCTTGACTGTTGAAAAAGTGTCTTCCGAGTTCCGTTGCAGAGGGATCATTCTTCGAATCACTTCTATGCTTGTTAAATCTTTGGCTGACTGACGTCGAGGTATAACCAACGTAAAGAATGTTATGTTTATTGCACTCTGCTGCGTAGATTACGTTTTTGCTTTGACAGGTACCTCCAGAAATTTCTGAAACTTTTCCTGTAATTGTGTTGCTTATTATATTCGTTTGCCCCATATGTGGACATAATTTGCAAGGACGTCCTCGTTTTTTCGAATTTTTTTGGGTGCATCTTATGCTCTCTGCAAATTGCTTTGGCTCCCTTGTTTCTGATCTTACTAATTTCGAGCGGATATTTGGGTTACGACGATAAGCAATCATGGGGGCATTTGAAAAGATATTCTTCATATCCGGGTCACCACGAATCATCAATTCGTAATTTTTGTGGAGAATCTTTGCTAGTCCTTTAAATTTTCTGTGCCAGTTAATTACTAATGGTATTCGATCTTTGTTTGGGTTATTCTTTTGTTCTTGTCCACTCAGGAGTGATGCTCTGTCCTTTTCTTCGACTTCTTTCGCGAGCTTGTTTAACCTTGATAAAGAATATCCACGATTGACGTAAAAAGTTATGAATTTCCTAGCGTGTTTTCGATAGTCCTGTAAAAGATGGCAAATCCTTCTAATGCGAATAAATTGAGACAGGGGATTTGAGCGTATAGTGTGGAAGGGATGGTCAGACTGCCTGTGAAGGTAAGAGTGAGTTGAAGTTGGTTTGCAGTACAGTTCTGTCATAATTTTTCCATCGACAATTGTTATCTTGGTGTCCAGGAATGCTACCTCAGTTTTCGAATACTCCGCGGTGAATTTAATGTTTGATTGATAGCCGTTATTTTCTGGTAATAATAATTTTTTTTCAAACTTCATCTCGTCATTTTAAAATTCCACTATAAATACAATATAAAGCAAAGATATCAGGAAAAAAAATTAAGAACTACTATACCACTCACTATAAGGCATGGCATGTAGACGGTAAAAGTCACAAGCAGTCTACCAACTCATTAATTCCGGATCTGTCCACTCTTTGTCTCTTATACAGAAAATGTAATAAGTACTACGGATGCATACATTTATTATCCGTTTCACTAGAAAGTCAATGGACTTGGCATCAAGAGATAACTTCGAAAGTGCTAAATACAAATTAGAGCTATCTCTACCAATAATTCCTAATGCGCCCATGGTTAGATTGACAAAAATTACTTCTTCATACTCTTGTTTCATTGTATCCATTAGGTCTTTATACTTTTCTCTTTTCCTTTGTCCATTCTTTTCAATGTTTGTCTCAAAACCAACGGTCAGTTCAACAATGACAAGCAGCTCATCCTTGACTAAAACAATGTCTGGCCTGTAAGTATCTCCCGTGATTACTGATGGGCTTGAGAATCTGAAATTTTTATCCTCAATATCAGCATATTCTTTAAGACTGACTGATTTTGGAATAAGCTTCATAATGTTCAGCAAGACTGAGTCGTGTCTCCAATTATATCTTCTTTCATCTAGATGTACGGGACAGCCAGCAACGACATGTCCTAACGTCTGCTGCATACCACAGGCTTTGCATGAAGCACTTTCTGTTGTTTTCCACCGTGCTGTATTGCTTGCATTTGGTAGGGAATTGTTGAGATAACGAATGCAGAAGTTATAGATGTTCTTTGGCAGCTTTTCCAGTACCTTGAACCAGCACGATCTTGTTCTTGGAAGGATGCTGTTCCATATAGCTGTAATGACAAGCTTTTGAGTTGTTAATGACTTTACTATGCGTTCTTCCTTCCCGTCTCTAATGGCTTTAAGAGCGTCTCTAGTCGATTGATGCTGGTCGTACTGAATGTTGGTATGAGAGCTTGTTTTATTGTGTATTGTTCGAATGTCTTTATTTCTGGACTCGCTCAGACATTTCCTGTTGGTAACTTGACATTGGGCAAATCTTGCAGAAACAGATGTAAAGTTTAACCCAAACTTTGCTCTACCAAGAGCTACAATGTCAAGGGTACCCGAAATCGGAATTTCTAACCATTTACGAACGTAGCTAGCGACAACATTGTCTAAATTCTGCTTTATCCAAGTCTGGCTAATTTGTGACACAGTTAAATGCCAGCTGATCTGAGAGAGAAGGAATCTTGAATAAATAAGCAGCTTATTTTTTGGATGTAATGGAAGGCTATCAATGATTTCTAACATTTCTTTTACTTTAGACAGGAGCTCTTCCTTATGATCTTTATCGCTCATCTCGTAGTCGAAGTATTTCCCTAGGTATTTAAAGCTTTTCCCTATTTCTACTGCTGGTATTAACCGGTTTGCTATGGTAAGCTTTGGCTTAACTTGCTTTGACTGAGTACCAATTTTCGTAATTCCAAACGACTGACACTTATCAACTCTTACAGTCATGTCACTCCATGTACACCATCTTGTAAAAGCATTTAAGAGAATCTGATTTTCACTTTCGAGGCTCGTAACTGCAGCTGCATCATCAGCAAATTGATACCAGTGGCGAGGGCTAAAACCCTCTACAAATGAGTAACCAAGCTGTGCATATTGTTCTGATTTTATGTGCTGGATAAACGTATTTATCCAGCACATGATAATAATAATAACAATAATAATAATAATAATAATAATAATGATAATAATAATGATAATAATAATAATAATAATAATAAAAGAAACACAACTGCAATTTTGCTAAAAACGTTTCGATATAAAATCTTCCTCAGTTTACTTACAATTGGGGACAAGGAAGATTTTAAACTGAGGAAGATTTTAAATCGAAACGTTTTTAGCAAAATTTCAGTTGTGTTCTTTATTTTAGTTTTCTGTTATTTTTTAGATGGTGCTTTTTGTTCCTTAATAATAATAATAATAATAATAATAATAATAATAATAATAATAATAATAATAATAATAATAATAATAATAATAATAATAATGATAATAATAACAATAACAATAATAATAAAAATAATAATAATAATAATAATAATAATAATAATATTCACCGCACGGGCTGCAGATGTGGAACTCGATATGTTTGCGTGTGGCATGGTCTAATTCCTGCCATTGAATCTGGTTTCTCTGGGGGGCTCGGTTGGGAGTGCTCTGCTGTCTTCCTATTTGGCTTCATGTTTTTTTTGCATGTGGCGTTAGGGTGGAATTCCCTATCAAGCCATTCAAGATTCAGCAATTTGCGAATCATTGAAGGGTCAAGTGGGAGAGCCGTGGGGTTGCCAGCTGCATCCCTTGGAGGTTTGCTCTGTGATCTATCTGATCCCACGGGGTGAAAGGACATACGGAAGGGTCATAGGGGAGGGGACATTTGCTGATGTACCAGTTTCTTCATTTCTTGTTTACGCTGAAAAAAGTTTGAATTTAAAACGTGATTTTAATTCCCACTGGGTCTTAATTTCGGGGTCAGTTATGTTTACTAAGATTAGGGTTCTTTGTAATGAAATGTAATTTTAGTTTATTTCTAACTGTATTGAAGTTGTTTACAACGGATTATAAATTCTCGGTTGTCCAATTAGAAAAGTACTGCTGACGAAGATTTTTAATCGAAACGTGCAGAGTCTTTAACAGTTGTGTTTCTTTTTAATAATAATAATAATGATAATAATAATAATGATAATAATAATAATAATAATAATAATAATAGTAATAACAGTAATAATAGTAATAATAGTAATAATAGTAATAATAATAAAAGGCATTTATATTGCGCCATTTATCCACACGGCTCAAATTCGAACATTTCTACAGAATATCATTGAAATCGATCCAGACTCCATCTGAATCCAGAGGGTTTGCGTATTTTAGCGAACAATTTTCCTTTTTACCAAGGTTATTGACTAGAACCAAATTCAGACCTATTGAACTCCTCAGAAAATTCTTGTAACATTAGTAGCTTAGATAGGCCTTCCTTATTTACAGATGAATCAATTAGTCCCCCTAACTCGTCAGCCGCTACCCCTCTTGCGGCTGATACTGACACTACTGATGCCAAATTCAAATTTAAGTTGTTAAGAGTAAGAGACATCGGTAGAGTTATTATTGGCTACCTCAACATCAATTCTGTTAGAAATAAATTTGATCCACTCAAATAAATCGCTTCACAGAGTTTAGATGTCTTGATGATTGCCGAGACAAATATTGATTCTGCTTTCCCGACGGGCCAATTTGTCATAGAGGGATTTGCAACTCCCTTTCGATTAGACAGAAATGCAAATGGCGGTGGTATACTAGTCTATGTCCGAAGTCTATATACTAGTCTATATACTAGTCTAGACCATCACCAACATGTTACAAATCTCAAACAGCAAGATGCATCGATATTGAATTGACAAACCAGAACAGGAGCGTGCAACAAACTACCACAGTTGAAACTGGATTGTCAGATTTTCATAAAATGGTTGAAACTGTCCTTAAAACCACTTTCCCAAAACAAGGGTAAACTGTAATTAACTACAGAAATTACTAAAATTTCACGGAACCTTTTTTTAGTATGCTAGGATGATTCGAAAATTTGAATACTGCCATATCAACACGACCAGTGATCCCTTCTGTTGTGTTCTCGTAATCAGGGTTTTCATTTATACCAAGGAAGTCCATTACAGTGACAAAAAATTCGTTCATAGTATTTTTTTACATTCCAATAAAAATTTACCATTCGAATTTACTAATTACACTACTTACAGAATACTTAACTACACTACGAGGACGATGCCACTGGGAGCGAAATGCTATGGCTACTCCGTGGCATCTTAAAAAACTAAGACGACTTACAAAAGGAAATTAAATACAAGACATGAAAAAGAGGCACGATCAGTGATCCCTTCTGTTGTGTTTTCGTAATCAGGGTTTTTATTTATACCAAGGGAGTCCATTACAGTGACAAAAAATTATTCGTTCATAGTATTTTTTACATTCCAATAAAAATTTACAATACGAATTTACTAGTGACACTACTTACAGAATACTTAACTACACTACGAGGACGATGCCACTTGGTGCAAAATGCTATGACTACTCCGTGGCATCACAAAAAACTAAGACGACTTACATATGAATCACAAAAGGAAAATAAATACAAGACATGAAAAAGAAGCGAAGAACATTACACTCTGTCTCAAACTAGATATTAGGTGAAAAATGTTCACGAATAATAGCAAACAAGATGTTGCTGCGTTTTTGGTAATTTTGCTTTTCCACAGATCTCACCTCATATATAATTTGAGACAGACATCACATATGACAATCAACTAAATAGTTGTTGGCTTACTAAGGGAGATCGGGGCGAGATACTTTATTCAAGGCGACCAGTACTATGTATAAAACGCATTGTTAACTCAAGGATGCTTCTATTGAGATTGTTTGGAAAATTCTTATCGCCGTACAGTAAGATTTGCAACAGAACATCATTTGCAAGATTTGCATATCCTTATGGTCGTACAACAGTGCATACTCCAGCGAGGAGATCAGTCCTTTGAACACCAAAAGAGGGGCGGAGCAGCAAGAAGTGCTCCGTATCCTCGATACCATCGTTACTTGGGCACATTGGGTTTATTTTATCTCTAAAGTTGTGTTGAAATTTGTGAAAATTCAACTTGCTGAGACCAAACCTGAGTTGAGTAAGATGAGACAGGCCCTTCGGGTCATGAAACCCAAACACAGATTTTGTAGGTGGGCGGATTATAGATAATATCTTTGTCTTAAAAACAGCAACAGAAGGTGACAATCTAATTTCAGGATCAAGTTTATTCCACTCGGACAAACAGTGAGGATAAAAACTAGATTTATATTTTTCTGTCCTTGCTCGTATCTGCCCGACTGTGCCACGTTCACGAAGTGAATATTGGACCTGTTGAAGTGGTGGTAAGGGGTCCCTTGTGTAGTCAAGGGTTAAATTGTTTATGACTTTTTAAAGCAACGTAAGACGTCTACTCCATCTGATAAGGCTTAGAGATTCCCACACAAGGTCAAGGTACAACTTTTTTCGAGTGGGGTCGTGGGGTCATCTAAGTGGGGTCGAACATAGAGCTTTCATAATTCATTTAAGGTATGCCTAGGCAGATATCTGGAGAGGAATCTCAACATACTAATGCCTTTCCTCGTCTTTAAGATAGCAGCCTTTATTTGAGAGGAGAAAGATAAGGTTGCGTCCAACGTAATTTCAAGCTGTTTATGTTCATCAACTTTCATGACGTTCATATTATTAAATAGTATCACTGGATGATCAATCATCGATTTATTCTTTGAATAGACTAATTCAACTGCTCGCTTCGTTGGGTCAGGATTGAAGGACATCCTCCAATCATGAGCCCACTTCCTCACCATCTCAAGGTCTTGGTTCACGTCACTGCCAGCAGTGTTTGAGTCTTGAACTATAGTGATAAGGGTTGTATTATCTGCAAAAAGCTTGACTTTGCACTTTAAGCTCTCAGTCAGGTCATTTATGTATACAAGAAAGAATAGGGGTCCCAGTATAGATTCTTGAGGTACACCAGCTAAGATATCCCCCAGTTAAAAGCCTGCCCATTCAGAACTATTCGCTGCTTTCGATTTTTGAGAAAATTTTGAATAAGAGATAGAAAGTGTCCAGAGACGCTACATCATCTCAGCTTATGAATGAGGCCATCATGCCATACTCTATCAAATGCCGTTGAAATATCGAGATAAACAGATCGAACATCTAGGGGTGGATTACAGTCGAAGGCTGTAAATATTGTATGCATTATAGAGATCAACTGGTTGATTGTTGAGTCACCTGGACGAAAACTAAATTGATTCGGGTTTAGCAGTTTCGAGGAAACAAGATGAGAGTACAGAGAGTCAAACATGAGTTTTTCTAGGATTTTCCGAAAGATTGGTAAAAGAGAAGTAGGACGATACTTTCCCTTGACATTTTTCTCAGTATTCTTATGGACAGGAACTACATTTGCATGTTTCCATATATCGGGAAATATACCTCTTCTCAAGCAATTTATGAATGTTATCTTCAGTGGTATAACCAGGGTCATATCACAGAGTTTTATCATCCTCACAGAAATCTCATCCCAGCCATGTGCTTTATTAGGGTTGAGTGATCTAATAATCTTCAGTATTTTTTCCTCAGAAATGCAAAAGTCATTCAGTAGGGTGACCGTTACTGGTCCATCCTGTGGGATTTCACTGCCTGTATCAATTGTTGTACATTGGAGTAAGAAATAGTCATTGAATATTTGCGCCTTTTCAGTGAAGTTCGTTTCAAATATATCGTTTTCTAGAAGTGGCGGTATTACAGGGATCTTAGCTTTGTTCAGTACAGCGTTAATTAGTGATCAATAGGTTTTGCTGCATGTGCTATGATCGGCCAATGACTTGCAGGCCTTTAGAAAATATTTTTTAGCCTTCTCAATTAGTCTAGAACCTTCCGATATCATGTTCTTTATTCCTTCAAGTTTATTGCTTGGCTGGCCATTTTTCATGCAGTTTTTATACACATCGTTTTTTCCGCAGAAAGTTCTTGACATTTTGCGTTACCCAGGGTGCCTCGCGAGGCCTGATAGTTTTTAATTTGTTCGGTATAAAGTTAGAGAAAATGTTCATTAGGGCTTCGTTGAGCGATTTGACTTGTTCGATAGGACATACAATATTTTCAAGATGCTTGTGCCAGTCAAAAAAGTTAATGCTGCTCTGAATCGCCTTGACATTGGCCTTATCATAGTACCAAGCCCTACATTTGTAGGGGGCGGTGCTAGATTAGAGACAGATAATTTTCCATAAACTATTTGATGATGAGATTGACAATGCAGAGAAGAATGAACACCAGATTCAATAAAGAGGTTAGGCTGATCGGTAAAGACTAAATCGATACAAGATTTTTAATCTCCCATGAAATGTGTTGATTCTTAGATCAACTGATACAGACCCAGATCTGACGTCAACGGCTCAAATAGCTTTCCCTCATTATTTTCTTTTTCATAATCCCACCATTGGGAAGAGTAGCAGTTAAGATCACCAGTGATGACAACACAGAAAGGATTCTCTGCAGCCATTTTGGATGACATCAACTCAAAATTTAGGGTAAAATTGTCGAATTCAGTTTGGTCCTGACTTGGGCTTCTATAACTGACGACAAAGAAACACTTCTTCTGTTCAGCTGGATCTCACATACAATACATTCAGAGACGGTTACTAAGTCAAAACGCTCGTTTGGGGGAAGAATGTCTTTGACGTAGAGCCCAACACCACCCCTTTCAACATTCTGCGGATGGTTATTTTGAATGAATGTATAGCCATCTAGTGCTAGTCTATCTTTATCAACGGTACTGTCAAGGTGGGTCTCAGTAATGCCAATCAAATCATAGTTATAAACAGAGTTTTTTTTTTCTATTCATATATTATTATTACAATACAAATCTTACATTCTACTTTACTACCCTAATTACTGTACTACTCTACGGGGACGACACCATGAGGAGCGAAAGACAATGACTACCCCATGGCCAATACATAAAGACGCACACAATTAAACAAAGATAGAAAGAATGCAACTAAGCAAAGTAAACTAATTACGAATACAAAGTAAACCGACAAAAAGTAGGTGCTAATGTATGGGAGTTTTCAGCAATGGAGCATCTAAAAGCGTTCTGAAGCATGAATGAATTTGAGGGTTGCCTCAAGTAGCTTCTTATTGGTGTCGATGGTTAACCGCTCGTCACCATACAAAATGAATCTGAGTAAAACTTCATTTGAAAGAGACGAAAAACCATGAGGGAGCAATATTGCATTCACACTGTTGAGAAGATCAAATCTAAGTTCATTATACGAATGACAAAGCAGCAGGAATTGTTCCGTGTCCTCTACCCCATCATTTGCAGGACACAATGGGTTGACTGTATCTCTAAAATTATGTCTAAATTTATGAAAGTTTAGTTTGCTCAGTCCTACCCGTAACTGAGTGAGAATAGCTAGACCTATTGAATCATGAATACCAAATACTAATTTAGGAGTGGGTCGGATAAGTTTCGATACTTTTGTTTTAAAAATACTCAGTGAGGGTGACAACCGAACTTCTTGGTCAAGCGTGTTCCATTCAGAGAGACAATCAGGATAAAAGCTGGCCTTGAATCTTGTCGTTCTTGCCCTTATCTGCCCAATTACATCTGCATTACGAAAAGAATACATAGCTTGTGGTAATTGCGGAATTGGGTATCTTGTGTAATCAGGGGTAATATTGTTGACAATCTTGTAAACTAGAACAAGGCGTCTGCTCCAGCGTCGTTGGCTTAGGGATTCCCAACCAAGTTCCTCGTAGGGTTTTTCACGAGTTGCATAAACAGAGTTGTATGCCTCTATAAGAGAAACTCGTAGATAATCATGCGCGGCAATACTATTCAGATTCCAGCAGCAAAGATTAGGGGTACCTGGACCGGGGTTTGTCTCTATATCACCACTGAGCTGGATAAATCTAAAAATAGTCCATTGTGTGTGGAGCGTGCAGTTCTATAATTGTGTAGATGATTACCTTAGGGCGTAATCTTTTGGGCATCTTCTGAAAACGGTAGAGTTGGTAGAAGATGAAATCCAATTCTTTTGATACTCATCTACCAAAAACGGTAGGCTTCGCAGATTTCAGATCGCTTTTTATAAAAGCCCATTCTTTTGGTCATTCTGTTTTCGGTAGACTTCCGAGAGATTTTTGACGTATTCTTTTGGGCTCTTTTGAAAACGGTAGAGATCCGAGGCTTCGGAAACCTTCTGATCCTGAGCTGGCAGACTTTTGAAAGATCGCAGAGAGCATTGTTTCGTGAATGAAAGTTTTCAAAAACATTCGACAAACACTGACACTTCGTAGATTCTATTCTCTTGCGGTTGGCATAACAAAAGTACATTGCATTGCAATGGTTTCAATTCGCTCGGTCGAACAACAACATTCGAATTCTCATTTTTTCAGCTTTCCATTATTTTGGCATTTTTCTCTGCGACTGCCAACCTTACCGTTTTCAGAATTCTTATTCTTTGGAATTTTTCTCTGCGAAGTCTGCCAAATCTACCGTTTTCAGAATGGCTATTACTAAAAGGAGGAACGAGGAGGAATGGGGAGGAACGAGGAGGAATGAGGGATAAGAAGATCATATATGAATATAAGCATATGAAGTGTCTCCATTTTTTGCTTCTGATGACATCAAAACTATCAGTCGTTTGAAATGCATTTGAGAGATGGTGTAAGGTATGATTTTCGGACAATTGAGCCTGGACTACGAATATTTTTTTGTAATGAGCCGCCAAAAAGAAACAGTAGGCTCAAGTTTTAAAACCTATGAAACCGTGCTACCTAAATTTGAAAAGCTAAGAAACCTTTTAATTAACAATTTTTCCCATGTCACTTCAAACTATTTTGACACTGTACAGTTACAGTAAGTATTCTGACATTGTTTTAGTGCCAAATATGTTATAACAAGTTTCGAAATCTTACAAAATAAAATGTGGAAGCCCTTCAAACCATATCATATTAACTCCACACTTAGTACATTAACGTTATATGAAACTCAATAAGAAAATTTTGGTTGCAAAGTTGACCAGCAATTTAAGAAACTGCGTACTAAGCCTGGACCCAAGTCTCTGATACAAACTGAGTCTACCATTCAATTCTGAAGCCATTTCAAACATAAACATCGTGGAACTTTCACAATTTCACAAATGTACCTTAAATTCCCAATAGATTCCTTTTTCTGAAGAATAAATTCATGGGCCATAGCAAAACTGTGAATCAAAAAGCGATGTTAACTCTGAATTTGAGGAAGTTCGTTGACGTTCAAATCTCGTTGAACTGAAACCCACTTTTGCAAAGCAGAAGCACAGCAGTGAAACAAAACATGAACAATATTATTCAAACTTCTTGTAACATAAACAAACATAAAAAACAAATTTTCTAGCTAATGCAAGTACTCTTGAGTGAGCCCGGAATAGATGGGGAGGGGCTGGAATAAAGGGGGTGGGTGGAAAATGTCCCAAATCTTGATAAATGGGGACTGGGGGGATAGTTACACATCAAAAACAAATTTCAGGAAATATAGGCACATATAAGTGGCTCAAGCCACCTCCGATCTATTTCTCGTTGACTAAGCGGTGTATGTCATGGACTATTGTCTTTGCACGGTTATTTTTATCAAAGACTTATGTGTGCTTAGATTGAAATTCAGAAAAGGTGACTTCACATGTCGAGAAGCTCGAAAGTAATAAATAATGATGTCTGGAATAAGGACTTCCCGGGAGGAGGCCCCCAAAAAATGAACTACCGTACAAGGACGCCCCGGGAGGATTACTCAACTTCGGACGCTCCAGAGGGGGGCTTAACAGAGAGGAGTGCTTTTAAGATGGATACGAATAACAGCTCATGATTTCTTTTACTCCATATTTTGCGGATTCAACATACAATTTTACGAGTCAAATGCATAAATTCTGCACAGTTTTTGTCCCAAACCACATCAAAACAAATAATGCAAGCTTATTTAGCACAGTAAATGGAACATCTTTGGTAATATCTAGAGTTTGATCTAGGTGGGGGGGGGGGGCTTAATAGAGAGAGGTTGGCATGCGAAACATCATGAGGCTGCACGCCTGCTAGGCTAGGCCGTTCTTGCCACCACCATCTTCCTTGACACATGCACAGTGGATAGCGGATATTTTCCCGCCAAATGGAAATGAGGCCAAAACATGTAAATCATTCGCGACGAGAAGAAACTTCTTTCCTGATCATTCCCAGTGGAGGACTTTTAGGGGGCAAGTGGGCCAGACTATAAGAATTTTTCAGCGCGCGGAATTTGCGAGGATTCTTTTGTTCATTTTCAGCCTGGCAAATGGGGGCAATTGCTTGCTCACTTCACCATGAAAATTCGGCTATCGGCTTTGCGCCCTCTTTTTGGTAAGAAGAGCGCCCTTCCTCCTGACCCTGACGCACATTCTTTAGTGTTTTAATCTGAATATGGAGCAAACATAGCAATCAAGTCGTTATTTCTTAGAAAAACCAAATAATTGTCTTACAATAAGAGTCCACCCAAGAATTATTTTCTATTCTACTTTCGGCGCCCCCTCTATAGGTTGCCCCCTTCAACTTCGGGCTGGATCTTCCCCTAGTCATTCCTCCTCATTCCTCCTCATTCCTACCTCATTCCTCTGCGTTCCTCCTCATTCCTCCTCATTCCTACCTCATTCCTCCTCGTTCCTCCTCGTTCCTCCTCGTTCCTCCTCATTCCTCTTCCTTCCTCCTTTTAGTAGAGGCCCCCCATATTTGTACGTGAAGCGTTATTTGGCTAATTTAGGTGCGTGATTTCGTGATTTTGATATTTTCGACTCGTGAATTCGTGATCGAAGACTCTGTCGTGCAGCGTGATTTGCCAAAAATTTGGTCGTTATTTCGTGAAATGGACTTTTAAAGCACGTGATTGCGCCTTGAAATTTCACAAAGAAATGCTGTTTTCCGTCATTCTGAAGGGTGTAGCCTCAAAAAATTTTCCGGGGGCAAGCCCCCAGACCCCCACTTTTGCTCCATTCGCTTGCAATCTACCCCATATAAAGATTATATTTGTCTCCTAGAAAGTCTTAGATAAAAAGAGCATTGATCTTACATGAAGAATTTCTGAGTTACCTAAAAATGATACATGGCACTATTCAAATTGCCACCGGCAAAGTAAAAGATGCAGTCTATTTGAATGAAAATCGACTTTTTCTAAGAAGCAAATGATAGGTTACCAGGCTGTAATTTCCACAATACGGCGTTTTTCGATGTTCTAGAAGGCGAATACTCAAAAAATTTCCGGGGCAAGCCCCTGGACCCCTATTTATCTCATTTCACTCACAGTTTTGGCTCCTAAACTTTAAAATCCATGTTAGAATTACCATGCTTTCCCTCGTGTGTCTTCGCCAGCTATGTATTTACATAGAAATATCTTTATGGAGCATTCTTAAAATTTCTGCAGCGTGAACGTGAAAATGCTGTTTTATAGTCCGTGATGGCGTGAAAAACGAAAAATTAACACGTGAGTCCGTTATCCAGGGGTACTATGGGGGGGGCCTCTTAGTAATAGCCTTTCAGAATTCCCATTCATTTGGTAACTGAAATTTTTCTCTGTGAAGCCTACCGATTTTGGAAGACTTCGCAGACTTCAGATGCCCAAAAGAATATGCCCTTAGCAAGGTAATAAATGCGACAGGGGCAAGAAACTAATGTGTGGTTTAAAAGAGTGGACTGCAAGAAACTGTAGTAAGGATTGAAATTGCAATAAAACTAC
Source organism: Aurelia sp. 4 Dawson et al 2005 (assembly GCA_964019985.1). Lineage (NCBI taxonomy): Eukaryota > Metazoa > Cnidaria > Scyphozoa > Semaeostomeae > Ulmaridae > Aurelia > Aurelia sp. 4 Dawson et al 2005. Next base: position 11,434,716 of record OZ026497.1, read on the forward strand.
AGCTAAACCAGTATAATTTGAGAAATTTGAGAAATTGTTTGAGAAAACGTTCATAGTTTCTCCTACCTCAACATCATTGGAAATAATAGTTTCACCTTCAATCAAAACTAACTTATCATTTGGTTCCAACTCATGGTTGCAATTAGTATACCTTTTGTTCTAAGAATGTCCTAAACTTGGTATATTTTAGGGTCTTTGAAAAATATGCTGTGTGTGACCCCCCCGTCACATATCAATAGAAGCTCCCCCTGGATCTCCTTGACTCCTGGTCTTCGAGGCCTTTTGGCCTTTTCGCATGCTTTCCGCTGACTCAGCATAACATGTAAGAAACGGCAAGAGCAGCGAATATTTTCATCTGTAGCTCAGTTACAAATACGGTTATTCAAATACTGTAGTCTGTAGACCAGAAAGGAACCAAACTAAATGCAAAATGTCTGCACCAAGAAGGCGAGTGGTACAAAGAAGTCTCAGTTTTAGCCCAAGACAATCGACGAAAGAAGTAGAAGATGATCAACGTGGAAGTGGAAGTGTTGGTGATACCATATCAAAGCAGGGGAACCGTGATGAGAGGTTCTCACAAATGGCTGAAACTGCAAAAGCCAAGAGCAGGAAAAGAGCATTGCACAACAAATTGATCAGGTAAAAAGGGCCCGGATATTGCCAATCCCATCATAGGGCTCGGTCTATCGTTTTCTGACCCAGTTTATTACCTTAATAACAAAAATACAACAATGAAAAGTATTTTAAACAAGCAAGCTTGCATTTTAACACAGGCCAAGTTTCTGGCAGCTATTCGGCTGAAATGGGCCTAGGCCTAGTAAGGCACCAGCTGAGTTTGCTGCTGCCTCGTGGTTTGTAGTGCCAGCAACGGGATTTGATCCCACACACTGCCCATGGGTAGACCCCACATGATTTGAAATACTGCACCTCAACTGCTTGGCCACTTTACCGGTAAGGTGCTTGCACTTTGATATGAATTCACAGGCATATAGAAGTTGAACTCTCTTGTCCCCAGAGCACAATTCACATTCAGGATCACATTAAGAACCAGATTCAACAAATGAACAAAACAATGCCCCACTGGCCCCAGTTGACAAATCTAATGCCCAGAAAAGTGGTGTAACAGAGCAGTTTGGGGCCCTTGAAACAAGTAGTTGGGGACCCCTATTTTTAATTATATGTGAGTCAAATTTTAGAAGCCAATAAAATGACCATATACAGGGTGTCTCAAAAAATTGTTTGACGTTTGATAAAATATTGAAAAATAAGGACAATATGAACAGGCTCAAAGAAAGATAAACCTGTTTCTAAGATTGTGAAATAACATTAAAGACTAAAATCGTGCAAATTGGTTGAAAATTCACTGAGTTACGAGCTCTTGAAGATCAAAAGTATGCGATAGCTGAAACCAGAGACCCCGCAGATTATTGGTATTGCAAAAAGCTTGAAGATCAAGGTAAGAGAAGCTTATCCAATGTCATACCTCTTGTTGATTTCAGAGCAAACCAAATAGGACTTCTAAGTAAATCATTTTTTGCGATCATTCTCAAAATTTTCTTAACATTGCGTAAGTCCAAAAACAGTGGTGCAAAACATAATCGGCAAGAGACTGAATTTGGTTCCTCAAAGTATCGATATGCTTGACAGTTAGGTTATCAAAAACCTGTTCGAATCCCACTTGGTTTGTCCTGAAACAATTGAGAAATAACAGAATGACGGCCTATGGGGCTTTTACCAAAGATGCCATTTCGAGCCTCTGGTTTCAGCTTTCGCAAACTTGAACTTCAAATGCTTGTAACTCCATGAATTTTTAGCGGATTTGCAAGATTCTTGTGTCTAAGGTTAATTTAGAATCTTAGAAAAAGGGTGACTTGACCAAGGTTGCATTCAGCGTATCGTTATTTCTTAAAGTATTTAATCAAACGTCGAACAATTTTTTGGAGGCACCCTGTACAGCAGCACATGATTGAAGATCCTGCAAGTTATTTTCATGACCTCAAATGGCAGCACATAAAATGTTAACGATCCACCTCATTCCCCTATGATTTGTATATCGAATTATATTATGAAAATATGTTTTGTAATTTATATAAGTTAAAACGAGCTGAAACCACCTGAAATGAGCTGAAACGAGCTGAAACCAAATGAGCAATCTAAATCGGGATCAAAGCTGAAACAACTTGAAACAACCTGATTATCCTAGCATCGAAGTGTAGGTATCAGGGGGGTCCTTTTGTTCTCTACACATGGTCGTATTCTCTTTAAGAACCAGTAGTAGCAAATCCAAGGGGATTCCTTTGTTCGCTTTGGTGCATTCTCTGTCAGAAGCCAAGGAAACAGATCTTACAGGATTCTCTTTGTTTTCTATGGATTGTCGCATTCTCTTTAAGAAGCAACAATGACAAATCATAGGGGAGTCCTGTTGTTCTCCAACAAATCTTTTGGGATTCTCTTTTTTTTATGTATTGTTGCATTCTCGTTAAGATACGACAATGAAAAATCTTAGGGGAGTCCATTTGTTCTCCATTTAAAGAAACAAAAGGACCACATCTTGCTATCTAAGCAACGGAATGATAAGGGTAGCACCAATGGTTTATGAAATGTTAACCCCAATGATAAAGGGGTGGAAAAACCATTCTGTGGTTTTGAGTCATTAAGCCTTATTTCCATATGATCACAAGGATTGCTGGTGAGGCAAGGATTGCACAAATTTGTGACCAGCGATTGTCAGCAATCCTTGCATCATGTAGCTTCCATCTATCACAACAATCACACAAATCTTAGAAGTTTAACACCAATATCTTATTCTCACAATTGAGGTAAAGGATAACAAAGAAATATCTTTTGAAAGAGAGACCTCAATCGCTGAAATTCATGCTCAGTTGGCTCCCCTTTGACGCAAGGATCCCTGTGATCGCAGAGATAGAAATTTTTCTATCTTAAACGCAAGGATCACTGGCAACGCAACAATCACTGGCAAAGTGGATAAGACACTTTCCATTTTGACGCAATGATTGCTTGTCACAAAACTGTGCAATCCTTGCGTCACCAGAGATCCTTGCGATCATATGGAAACCAGGCTTTTTAGTCGTTCAGAAAGACCTAGAAAACAAAGGACTGAAGTTCTGAGGCTTTGCCTTTTGGGTCTTTCTGCACGACCTTGACAACCCACACAACATAGTGTAAACCAGGCTTTTTACGAGCATCTATCATACAAGCATTTATGATTTATCAACATAACCGAGGGGCAAATCACTGATTTCTTTTTGTACATCTTCCTTGAAATCACAAAAAAATCATATACAAAAATCACAAAAATCATAGAAAAGTCGCATGCAAAAAGAACAAAAGTCACAAATCGCTGAAAAATTACACAAGAAATCACTAAAAATCACTAAAATCACAAAAGAATACACATAGAAATCACATGATTCTAAAATTACAAAATCACGTATGCTAATTTGAGAATTAATTTGCCGCTTGAACACGACTGCCATCTTTGCCTTCAACCTCCCCTAAAGTTTGTTTCTGTCATTCCTTAAGAGAATACGACAATACGTGGAGAACAAAAGGACTCCCCTAAGAATCATCACTGTCACTTCTTAAAGAGAATGTGACAGTGTGGAGAAAACATAGAGAATCCCTTAAGATTTGTTTCTTTGGTTTCTAACAGAGAATGCAACATACAAAGCGAACAAAAGGACTCCCCTTAGATTTGCTACTATTGTTTCTTAAAGAGAATGCGACAATAAGCAGAGAACAAAAGGACCCCCCTGACACCTACACCTCGTTGCTAGGATAATCAGGTTGTTTCAAGTCATTTCAACCTTGATCCCAATTTCAACAATTCGTTTCAGATGGTTTCATCTCGTTTCAGCTCATTTCAGGTGGTTTCAGCGTGTTTTAACTTATATAAATTACGAAAAATGTTTTTGAAAACATGTTATGAAAATATGTATATAAAGAATCTGCACTTGTGTGAATGGTGAACAGTGGCACAGTGGGCCCAGAATGCCAATTTTTGGAAATTTCACGATATTTTGCAGAGGGAAAATAAGCTGATTTCCTACTTGCATGGCTTGAACGATATTGCAACATGGACGCAGAGAAAGTTAATTTTGAGTTAAAACTGTAGGCCTAGAACCAACTTAGAGCAAATGTACCATATTTGAGCATTTTGCAATGAGAAATTTGAATATCCACTTTGATTTAAGAATGAGAAAAATTGGGTGCTGGTTCAAAGCTCATTTGAAGCCTATTTTAAGTTGAGTTCTGAAATGTAAAAATTTTACACCTTCGCAAATTTTAAAGGAATATCTGGGGCCAACAGACTTGAACCATGATTTCTAACGGTAAAATGCAAATGAACTTCATTTAAAGAATATGAATGGACTAATAATGAACCAGTTAGCACGTTACCACAGGGTGATCTATATTTTCAGAAAAGTATATGGTTTACAATTATACATTCATGGTTTTTGATCTATTCCAAGTTTAGGGCAAAAAATAACCACAAAAATGTTGGAAAATCGGCTGTTCAGTTTCAGTTTCATTTCATCATCAATCTATACTACATACAAAACTACACAATTACATTACAAATAATACAATACCAAATTAATAACATCTAATACAAAACTATAACTAAGCAAAAGGGAAGGAAATTACATGATTGTAAATGTATAGATCGATTAAGGAGGAGCTCTCTAAGTCGACGTTACTAAAACACGGAACAAGCGGAACAAGCCAGTAACAAGCGGAACAAGCAAGGAACAGGTCAGTAACAAGTGGAACAAGCCAGGAACAGGCTAGTAACAGGCCAGTAACAAGCGGAACAAGCCAGGAACGGGCCAGTAACAAGCCAGTGACGCATTGAACAAAGCGTGGAATTAGCATGGGTACATGGCTGAACCCCACGAGATAACGTTAACATTGCCGCAAGGGCCGTTCATTCCAACGAAAATTTCCAAAAATTGTTGCGGTGTGAAATGATCAAGTAACCGTATTTTCTTGTTAGAAGAAACTAGTTATGAGAAACAGATCGCCATATAAAGTTAAGAAACTCCAGCACTGGGAAAATATAGCGTAAGAAAGCGACTTGCGGATTTTTCTTGAAAAGAGAAGGGTTTTTGCCGAAGTTGAACGGACCCTATGGGGATGGGCGAAGAATTCCGGCGCATGTAAAATATTGGGGCGAGAATTGAGCGAGAATGAATTTCTGTGTTGTCCATAGAGTAGTGTTGTCAAAGAGGACACTACTTGTTTGTTGCTGTTGTATTTTATATTCTTTGATAATCGAGGGGGAGGTTTGGAACTAAACCTTCTACCCCAAAATATCGGTTTTAGTAAACATACAATTTCCAGAGAATTCTTTTTTCCGACATGCTTCAAAAAGCGCAGCGACCTAAGCCCCCTCGATCAACTTATAAGCAATTTCCTCCAGCAGATAAATTTCCGCTTTTTGCAAGGGTAAAGGCCGAAAGGAGTGGTCGAATTTTCAAATACTTTCTTTGTTAAAGCTCTTAATGAATGCGGAAGGAAAACGATTGCACATACACACCACTCCAAGTGAGAAAATCATTAAAATTCCTTTCCTAGTGAATGGTAGTGCGTACAGGTTGGCAGACGATTGTCTTTTCTAGCTTACTGTTCTGAGCTGCACTAACTTAAGTTTGTTAACAGCTAATTTTCATCATAAAGGACGCTGTCAAGTTGCCAGATTAAGTTCAAAATTATCTAGCCTAATTGTAGCCTGCGTGCAGACAATACCCAAGGAAAAGGTATAAGTTTTTCCCGGGAAATCTTCAGTGGTCAAACTATTTCAGGTATGCCTCTACCCATTTTTACACTTTTGGCACGGGCGAGGCTGGGGGGGGGGCTTGCCTATTTTATCACTCTATTTTATTTCGACAAAAATTATCAAAAAATGGCATAAACTTAGTAGGGTATACCTTTAGGTGGAAAAATTACGTCAAAATCTCCCCCCTCCCAACTTTTCCGATTTTTCAGAGCTGGCGCCGCCACTGCGTGATTCCTGCTTGCTTGGTACCTTTTTCTGGTTATATTATTACCATTTGCCCTTACTTGTTCATTTAACATAGCAACGTATTTCGAAATTTCCGTTGGAATGGACGGCCCTTTTCTTCTGATTGTTGCGGCAATGTTAACATTATCTTGTGAGGTTCAGCCATGTTCCCATGCTAATTCCACGCTTTGTTTATTGCGTTACTGGCTTGCTCCGCTTGTTACTGGCCCGTTCCTGGCTTGTTCCGCTTGTTACTGGCTTGTTCCGCTTGTTCTGTGTTTTAGTAACGTCGCTCTCTAAGTAGGCAGGCCGTTTTGTGACTGTTTTCATGATTTTGAAGAAAAACCTTCATAATAACGAACAGCAGACTACATTTCTTGATATTCTGGTTGGTATTCTCTAATAATACACTGCAAGTAAATGTTAGCTTGGATGAAAGCATGTTCAGCATGGTTGAGAAATTTCACTTATTTTCCAATGTTTGCCATTGATGACAAATTTGTTCATTTTCAGCTCTTTGCTGAAAATAGATAAACGAAAAAATTTGAAAAGCTTTGGAAAGCCCAGAAACACAGCTTTCTTTGCTAAAATTTCATGTTTGAAAAAATTCATTTTGGCCAAATTTTCACATGGGAGGCAATGACATGGTGCCTCTTCATGTCAAACATAGTGGTTAAGCTTCTGATGAGGGATTAGCAGCCTAGCACTTTGCATATGTCTTAGGGCCTGTACATATGGAGGCGAGCTGGGCCTGATAGGCGAGACAGTTTTCATCTTGTGTTCATATGGTGAAATTCCAGCCCGCTTACCGCAACAGGTATTCGACACTTGTCAAAAATGAGAAACGTGCCCATTGTTTAGATAAGCAGCACCTGAGCAATAGCGACATTGTCATCTTGGTAGCTGGGATGGAGTGTTCATATGGAAAAATTTTCATCCCGCCTACCGAGATTTCACCAGTACACCAGTGAGATCTCGCTAAGCCGGCCAGCCCGCCTGCTCATATGAACAGAAATCAAATTTTGTATTGGAATTAGGGATGAGGTGAGAGAGATCTCAGCAAAATGCTCCAGCCCGGTAAGAGGGCTGGCTTGCCTCCATATGAACAGGCCCTTAGAGTTATGCCATATCGAGGAAAGAAAATCTGACCTAAACGTGAGCACAATGTGTTTAACCATACACAAGAAGAAAGACAGAAAGAAACTGGCTTTATTTCTGATGACATTAGTTTAAACGGTAAGATACATCAACTAGAAATCAGACTAACAGCATGCATCTCCTCTGCAATATTCCATTAAAAGCATATTGAGCACTGTGCAACACAATTGCCACCCAACGAAACAAACAAACAGGTATATCTTTAATGTAACTACCTATAAACACCCAGATATTCGTATATAGCTTATCTTCTGTGGCTAACTTTAAAAATAAATGCCAAATGGTCAAAAGTTGGTAAAAAGTATATAAATATGTATGTTACTTTTGTTGGAATGGTTTGATTCTTTCTCAGTCTAAAAACTCACAAGAATAGGAGTAACTAGCCCGAATTCTGGGTCGGATCTGCCTGTTCTCGATAAAATTCCTTCGTATTAGATGTCACCTCACCCTTTGACACCTTGACATATCCAGGGGATTGGTCCAGGTATTTAAGAGAATGAGACAATGAGGGGTCTGGGGCAAAGCCCCCAGGTAAATTTTTTGTGACCATGCCCAAAACTCTTGGAAAACATTGACAACACCCCTTCACACATGTTGTGGGTGCAGGAAGACCCTCCTTTGAAGGCTGTATACTTTAATATTTTCGTCAGCAGATATTCTCTCTGACCATAGTGTTGTTTTGTGGACATTTATTCTTTGGAGAATGAAGGTTATGGCAACTGGCTAATTGAAGTTTATGGTCATTGTTGAAGGAGGGGAAGCCTTAGAGTTTGGGGATGGCCACTATGGGAGAAGCATTGGGGCTGGGGGTGTAGCCCTAAGGAAAATTTTGTGTGGCCATGATGTGCAGGCTCTCAGAAAACATGGGAAACACCCTTTTTTGCCTCATCTTAGATTATTTACCATTCAATCTTCATTCCGCCTGAAATGCAAACTGGCATTTTTTTGCAAAAGCTAACAAGCTATGATCTCGGAAAGTGAGGCATGATGAAATGTTCGTCATAAGCACCAGTTGGAGTATGTCTAACATGAAGATAAGCTCCACTTCCATGGAAATGAAAACTTGGTATAGAAAATGAATTTTATCTCTAATCTGCAATTCAAAGGTACTTCAATACAACATGAAAATCCTGATAAATTTCCAATGGTAAGTTCTCGAATTGAAGTCATCAAGTTCACAAAATACTCATTACTTAATAATGTTACTTGCCACAAGATTCACTCTAAACGGTGTTCTCCAATGAGATTGAAATGACTTGATTAACATTTTATGACTATCACAACAGAAGGCACCAGTCTTATCATCAGAAATACAACAAAATTTATTATGAGTAAGCTTAAACAGCTAAATTCGCTGGAAGATCCTGAGTCACTCCAATACTTGACAAACAAAATGAATGATTTTCGGTCTCAGTTTCAGTTTCAATCTCACACAATTAAATCTCAGGGCAAGTACAGCGATTAAAACCACCATGTTGTTGGTTGCTTCATATTTTAATCATTTCATTTTCATTTTGACAAATCCATGTTTTGATAATAAGTAGGGTCCAATGATAATTAAGTTGACAAGTCCATGTTAGAATTAAAACACAATTAAATCTTTTTCATTATTCAGATTCATACCTTTTTCATACTTTTTGATCAAAGAAAGTTACCCCGTGAGTTAGTTAGGTGGGCTTGTCATTAGCTAAGCTATTGTGCAGCTGCGCTATACAGTCGTGGCCAAAAGTTTAAGACCACGTTTTTGTGAACTTTTTTTGTGGAGTAACGAAATGGACTTAGTGGAGATGGTCTTAAACTTTTGGCCAAAGCTTTAGGCTGAAGGCTATCTACTACCATTTTCCCTGAAGCAATATTTTTTGCAAAGTTTCGATATTTTGCAAACTAATCATAGAAATGAATTGTGCATAGATTGATGTAAAATTTTTGGGTCACACCCCTTTTCGGCAGAACCAATGGAATTTACGAGAATTTCTATGGATTTCATTGTGACGTCTTAGCAAAATAGCGCAGAAATTTAAAAAACAGCATCGAAATTCGGAATGTACAAAGAGAGTTGTCCTAGACTAACTCCAAGAGAGTAAATCAGGCAAAGCGCTAGGGTTCCATTTCGTTACCCCGAGAACAGTTGTTGACAAAAATGTGGTCTTAAACTTTTGGCCACGACTGTAGTTATTTTAGGAAGTAAAGGTTTGAAAGATATACAGTAGATATAAAAAGAAGAAAACAATTGTCCATAGCATCCATGAATAGATTAAATCACATCTGGATCAGAAAAGATCATATCAGCGAAAAACTTCGCCTCAAGCTTTACAGAGCACTTGTAAAACCAGTCTTGATGTATAGCAACAAAACTTGGGGACTGACACAAAAAGAGACAAAAGGCCTTGATGCTTTTCACAGACAACAACTGAGACAGCTAATAGGGAAAAAATATCCTAACAAGATTTCCAATCAAAATTTGTATGAAAGATGTGAAGAGCGACCAATTTCAATTGACATCCTGAAAGGTAGATGGCGATTGTTTGGTCACATTACGTTTATCTGATGAGACACCAGCATTAAAAGCGATGAAATTCTACTTTGAAGGATCAGAAAAAGGTTCAGAGGCAGACCTCGAGAAACTCTCGTAACAACATTAAACAAAGATATCACAAGAGCGAGATCAATGGAAAGGTCATTTCCAATACCAACTATCAAGAGCAAGGAAGATTTTCAACAGATAAGGTTGAAAGCTCAAGATCGCACAGCTTGGAGAAAAATTTCTGAAATAGTGTGCAGAGCTGCAGAAGCAGAAACCACATGAAACTTTCATGTTGTAACCGCGTGACTGCAATTATATATATATAAAGGTTTGAAACTCAATTGTTTATCTATAAAAGACAACGGTCGGTTTTTACCACAACTCTTACTATTGGGAGGGCCATAGCCCCCAGCCCCCACACTGGATCTGTGCCTGTATTGTACGAAACCGAGTATAGATCTGAAATGATTATTGACTCAGATAAATGTTCTTTTGTATAGACTTCTGGATTATCCTTCATTTGAGAATGACTGATGCATTTGCATTCATCAGAGTCTATCCCTGTGACCTGCTAAGTGGTGCTAGATGACTGGATAACCTGATTTAAAGACAGTCTGTCACGTCTCTGATTGGCCGCGACAAAGTCAAAGTTCAACACAACGGATTTCTTTTTCAATCTGTGTATTTGAAACAAATGAGGGCTAATCTTCTTGATTTTCTATGGCGATAGAAAGTCAGAGAAAGTCAGAGGATTAGCAGCCATTCAAATTTCCTATTCTTTGTATTGTCCAAATCACCCAATCAAATGCGTGGCAGACTGCCTTTAACTTCATGGAGTTTTTGGTGCCCTTTCTTAGCTGTGGCCCCCTTTAAAAGTGTTCACTGGGGGCACAGCCCTCTAGGCCCCTAGGCAGGCTATCACTGATAGTGAATATCTCCTTAGATCAATGCACATTCTCAGGGTTGAAATAAGCTCCCTTCTGCTAGTTAAGGACTAGCTGAATGCAGATTAAAGTCAGAAGAAGCTTCAGGCTGTCTCAGAATTTTAAACTTTAGTGGACCCTAGCGACTAGAGTATAGCATGAATCAATACGAAATGATTTTCAAAACATACCTCAATAGTTAACTTGAACTTAGATTCATCGTTTGTTGATATTTGTCTGTTGAGAGCTAAGATATTAATCTTCAAAGGACCAATCTACCTCCACCTCAAAACAAGAGCTTTGACGTTATGGCCTAAGCAAATTCTTGAAGTACGGTGAATGAAATCAACAAAACTCGAAGCACGAGTGGAAAAACTAAAGACGGCACAACAGATGTGTTTTACAAAATACAATTTATGTGAGAGCTATCATCAAGGGATCTCCGAAGTCAGCTCCATTAATCTCCATATCGACAGTTTATTTGGCACATACCGCACTGTGATCCAGAGCATTGAATTTAACCAAAGTTCGAATCTTTAGATTCCGGCTTCATTTTGCGCTAGAGACATCATGTCTTTGCTCTGTGAAAGAACTGCAAAGCAGCAAAAAGGGTTCCGTATCTTCGATTCCATCGTTAATTGAGCACATTGGATTGACTCTATCTTGAAAATTATGTTTGAATTTGTGGAATTTAGTTTACTTAGCCCCACCCTTAATTGAGTTAAATACACAATCCCTTTTGGATTATGAATGCCATATACGGAATTAGCAGGAGGCTTTATATGCAAAAATAATTTCTTCTTAAGGATGCTGACAGAAGGGGATTCTCTTCACTCGGGATCAAGCTTATTCCATTCAAATAAACAGTCAGTCTAGAAACTAGATCTGAATTTTTCTGTTCTTGCCCTTATTTGCCCTACAACTGGTCGATTTCGAAAAGGATAGCTAGTTTCATGCAGTGGTGGAATAGGGTCCCTCGTGTAATCAGGGGTCAAGTTATTGATGAATTTATAGAAAAGAATGAGACGTCTACTCCATCTTCTAGAGCTCAACGATTCCCATCCAAGTTCATTGTACAGCGTTTCCCGAGATATTGCTCTCCATGTTCCTGTCACTGCCAAGGCAGCAGAGTATTGCACAGATTCGAGTTTCTCCATCAAGTAATTTCCAGAGCAGTCATCTCTTTGAGGCACATGATAAATCACATCGCCGTAATCTAAATGGGGTCTTACATACAATTTATACAGCTCACTCAACGTATTTCTGGACAGATATTTGGACATAAGCTGCAGCATTCCGATCGCTTTTCTTGACTTAGCTATTGCCGCTTGTATATGAGCTGAGAACGAAAGTTTAGAATCTAGTGTTATGCCTAAATGTTTATGTTGATCCACTGTGGATACGGCTACATCATTAAAGTGAATCACAGGATGATCAACTTTCACATTTTTCCTTGAAAAGACTAACTCAACAGCTTGCTTCTGAGGGTCCGGATTAAAGGGCATTCTCCAATCACGTGCCCATAATGTTATAAGATCCAGGTCATGGTTCATGTCTCTAGCAGCAATGGCAGGATCTTGTACGATCGTAAAGAGTGATGTGTCATCTGCAAAAAGCTTCATACTGCACTTCAAATTCTGTGTGAGATCGTTTATGTATATTAAGAAAAACAAGGGGCCCAGGATCGAACCTTGCGGAACGCCAGCAGAAATATTCCCCCAGGTGGAGGTCTGACCATTCAGGACAGTCCTCTGTTTCCTATTTGACAAGAAACTTTGAAGGAGTAACAGTAGATTTCCCGAAACACCACATCTTTTAAGCTTATAGATGAGACCCTCATGCCAAACCCTGTCAAAGGCTTTAGAAATGTCTAAATAAACAGAGCGAACTTCTAGGGTAGGATTGCAGTCAAAAGCTTCGAAGACAGAATAGATTATGGAAAGCAGTTGGTTTATTGTTGAATCACCAGGACGGAAGCCTGATTGGTTAGGGTTTAACAAATTTTCTCTCTCTAAATGTGAATACAAAGACTCGTAGATAAGCTTCTCTAAAATTTTACTAAAAATTAGAAGGTGGTAAATAGGGCGATAGTTTTCCTTCAAATTTTTCTCATTTTTCTCGTGAACAGGTACAACGTTAGCTCGTTTCCAGGTTTCAGGAGAATGCTATGACGCAAACAGTTTTGGAAAATCAATTTTAGCGGTATTATCAATGAGTTATCGCACATTTTTATCATTCGCACTGAAATTTCGTCCCAACCGTGCGCCTTGTTCAGGTTAAGGTTTCGGATGATCCGTAATATCTTCTCTTCGGAGATGACAAAATCTTGAAGCTGAGATGCCATCACAGGTACATCACTGGGAATTTCACTGCCAGTGTCCAATGTTGTGCATTGAAGAATAAAATATCATTGAATATTTGAGCCTTTGATGAAAAATCTAGCACAAAGTTATCATTTTCCAAGAGGGTATTTCGGGTATCTTAGCCTTGTTGAGAATTTTATTGATCAGACACCAGTACATTTTTTGGTGCCAGTTGAAGGATCTGATAATCTGAAAGGATCTGAAAGGATCTTGTATTTCTTGGAATTCTTTCGTGCTCTATATACCAGAGTCCGGTGCCTCCAGGTTGTAAACCTGACTATCATCTGGTGCACTTTCATTTTACCAACCATTTTAGGCTTTCCATTGCGATGCGCTCTATCGAGAACTGCGTCTGGTATGTCAACTTTGAGCTCCTTGAAAACAGCATTCACTTTTTCCACGCTTTCTTCCGCGGTTTCTTTCCCACTTCGTGGAACCTTGATGCCAGAAATTCGTAGACAAAGACGGCGATTGTATTGCTCCTGTACTTCGATATTCTTTGCGAGCTGTTCAATGCAACTTTCCAAAACTGCTACCTTGTCCTCAAGGATTTGTATTGTCTCATTTTGAGTTGCAATTGCTTTCCCTAGCTGACTGATGCAGCTTTTGGTTGCCATGTCAACACTAAGCGAGGTAAATTGTTCGTCGAAGTACCGCTTTAAAGATTCATTTGGGTCAGTTTTTGCACCACGTGTACCCGCCATCGCTCAGTTCAACAGGCCTAAATCAAAAGCGTGCAGCAAAAATTGAGCAAAATTACCATTAAAATGTTGGTTTTTCTTGAAGAGGTGATCAGGATCCAATCAATGAACACGTCCAGTGCTGGTCTAGAGCTTAGAACTTCATTTCTCGAGACATATTCCCCTAAACTTCAGGAGATTGAAATTCCATGACCGCTCGCGGCAAAGTCCCACAGAAAAAAAGCAGACTGATGTTAAGGTTACCCGAATTCAAGTTCCTAGCTGCAGGGGAATCCGAATGACTGCTCTGCAGGGAAGTGAACCCTGGGAGGTAGAATCACCGAACAGGCATACGGGCTCTGTGAATTGGATGCAGTTGAAACCACAAATTTTTTGGGCTCCTTGGCAGACCTGGAAGGAAGTAGTAGGCCAGCAAAGTGCATGCTGCCTTCCCCCTTTTTGGGAGCAGGTAATCTTCTTGAGCTCCTAGGCATTTATCTGGCCTGGTGGGAATGGACACTGCGGTCTTGTTTGTTGGTGGCATAATTCTAGTATAAGACTCTATTGCGTTAGGGAACTAAGGTTGATTGCGTGGCGGGAAAGGGAGGCTTTGGGTGCAGACAATTCATGAATGTTAGCTTTTGGAGACGTGTTTGTGGTTACTGATGCAAAATAGAGAAATTACCACCCCTTTTTGTTTCAAGTTGTTATTGTGTTCTATGCTGAATATGGGTCAAGGAGGCAAACGGTTACCCAATTTAAGATATACCTGCAAAAAATCAATGAGGCCAATGTCTGTAGCCTCTGGCGGCTTAGCAGGTCATGGGTAGGAGGGTGGAAATTGGGGTAGGGGGTGATTTGTAGGCTACCTGAATTTTTTTTAATTTACAGATTTGATACCCCTTCTGACCCCCACTTAATGCAAGCATCAGGGGACACTGAAACGTGTGCAGGCGTGGTAGGATTGCCTTCATGAAAATTTCAAAGGCTGTAATTAACGATCTAATGAATGCTAGGACAACACAGAGTGTCCTTGTGCATTGAGCTGATGGCGTCAAAAGGCAGTGGTGCCCGTATTTGGTGATGGACCTGACTTGGTGACTGATAATTCATTGAGCAGCAAAAAGGAGTTATGAGTCTCCTCTACTCGTGAATCAAAATTCGGCATCTGTCCATCAGAGAAATCTGCGGTTACTTCTAACTGAAATATATAAAACAAAATCAGGAAACGCCCCTAGCTTTATGAAGGAGATTTTCATAGAAAAAGTTCCTTCATATGAGCTGGTTAAAACAATGAGGTTTGGAACAGAAACTGTGCGGTTCCTCGGGTAGAAGCTCTGGAGGACACTACCATCTCTTTCAGTGTTTAAAAGAAAAATTAAAACGTACACGGTTAGTTGTGACTGCAGACTATGCAAGCGATATGTGGAAAATTTAGGGTACATTTGATTTAGTAGAAAATTTAGGGTACAGTTTATTTCTTTTTTATTTCATAATTGTAGTTGGCCTAAATTAGCACCTTGTGCTATTTATATATTGTTAGCCAGCGTTAGATAAATTGAAGAAAAAAAGTCTTGTTTTTCAGCTTTTGTTCTTGATTCCTTTCTAACGGCTTTCCGCCTTAAAGGGAAAATGACATGGCTAAAAGCTAGCCCAGGACAGGTAAAAAATACAATCTATTGTCTTAACCAACTTTGACGCCTGTGGTTACATTGTGTGGTGA